>CM069296.1:31560000-32160000 GCA_035609425.1 Epinephelus awoara | reverse complement strand
GTGAAGAAAATCTTCCTCCGTGAGGTTAGCGCGTTCAGGGTCACATTCCAGATGGACTACATCAAATAATATTCTCTCTTTACATGAAAATAACCTTGAGCCAGCACACAAGTTTCAGTCTGTGGCTATACAAGTCTTTATTATAGGGCCTGTGCCACAGGGCAGATCCACACATTGAGACATCACAAGGCGTAGTTTTCTCCTGCCCACATCACTGTATTGTTCATGTGTCTGGAATCTGAATGAGAGTCCTTGGGCTGGATCGCCACCCACCCAAATCCTTTGAGTAACAATGTGCGCTGTGGGGAGGGAATTAATTTGTTTTCAGTTTTCATGTTTTTTGGCAATTGTGATTACTTTGAGACTAAGCTATATTGGAGCCGGAGCTTTGAAACCAAGTCCCGTTTGGAGAAATACCAAAAAAAATGGTTCCATAAGTTTTTCTGTTTCTGTTTTTCTCAGCTTTTCTGTTTTTCCTCTTTCTGAAGCTTCATACATCAGTAACTGTTCAGCTGCCTGGAGCCTCGCATGACGCTCAGGGGTACCTACTTAGATAATTAAGTAAGAGAGCTGGCAACAGCACAGTTTTTATTAGTTCAATAAACTGAAAAGGGGAGTTATTTTGCAGCATGCTTACACAAGGAAGCAAACTAAAGGCAATTACAGTATTAACGACACAAACCATGCACAATAGAGACACTTAATTATAAACAAACCACTTGCCAAGACTGTGGGATCAATTCACACAGAGCAGAAATGTGGTCCACTATGTAACTAATTGGCTAGCAAGTTATTTGAAAGCAAACAGCAGGAGTTGCTGGCTACCTGCTCATAATGGAAATGAGAGTGAAATCAACAAGCAGGAACTAAAATAGTCCAGTTTAAAATGGGAGACACGAAGCAGAACCAAAGAGTCACGTCTGACTTTTCATTACTGACGACCAAGTTCATATCAAAGAGTCATTTCGTGCACAGAGTGAGAGACTTTAATGAGTGACGAGGATACACCAACAGTGTCATTTGTCAACATTCATCAATTCTGTGTGTGTGTGTGTGTGTGCGTGCGTGTGTGTGTGTGTGTGTGTGTGTGTGTGTGTGTGTGTGTGTGTGTTTGTGTGTGTGTGTGTGTGTGTGTCTTACTAAGGATACAGAAGAGGATGAGCAGAAGCTGACTAAGTCCACCTCTCTGTTAGAGAGTCAACACCACCACCTACTGCACTGTCTGGAGAAAACCACTGTGGGTACACTCAAACTTTTCTCCATCTCTAATACAAACACTCACAGATTTAAAAATCCACCTTCATCAGTGAGGTTAACGAGATGTGTTCATTGTGATTTAAGTATTGAATCATGATAATCATGTTTTTATCAGTGAAAAAGACAAAAAAGGAGCTCTGAACACAGCATGTACTTCAGGGATAGAGATAAACAGATAAACACATAATTAGAAAGAAAAAATATCCACAAGGGTTTCTGATATTGAAACTGCCAGTGGTAAAAGAAGAATTTAGATCCTTTACTTAATTAAAAGCACTGATACCACACTGTAAATGTACTTTGTTACTGCGATTAAAAATTGGTTAAGTTTAGGCACAAAAAACACATGGTTAAGTGTCATGTTAAGATCATGTCTTGGCTTGAAATACCCGATTTTTGTGGCACTGTCCTCACTGGAAACATAGGGCCAGGTTAGGGTTGGGTATTGTTGGGGTTTTTTCTGTACCAGTGCCTAAACAGTGCCCAAACCGATACCAGATAGAGCACAAAGAGGTCAATAATGTTAAAGAATAGCTTCTTTTTTTTAAATTGAAAGGCAAATTTGAACTTGAAATTGAATCATACATCAATCAACTTATAAAAGTTTAAAGTATACCTAAACATATATAAATAAAAGGGCTGTACCTTACTCAGACTTTTGTCAGTCGAATCAGATTTAACTGTTTAATATGAATATTTGACTCTTTGTTTGTCATATAAAGTTTTAAAGTTTGAATGGGGCTCTGCAGCACATTCAGTTTTACAGTGGCATTCATGTAATATAGTAAACAAGCTAACTGTGCTGACGCCAGCTCAGAAATGTGTAACAACATTTTTTTTTTTTTAGATATCAAACAAAAGCCAGAGACTGTGTCGTGTTAAGTATCTGTGAGCTGTAAGTTCACCAAGCTGAAGAGAGAAGATAATGTTATCTCTGAGATGCTGGTGAAGATTCTCAGTCATCCAGGTCATGGTGACCTGAAGTGTAGGCAACTTGTACTTGCTTGAGTTTCTTGAAGAAGTTTCACCTGTCCTCCAATAAGCTCTTCTTCCAAAACTGAAGAAGCCTCTTGTGTGAGAGGTGAAACTTCTTCAAGAGAACTCAAGCAAGATACTTAAGCAAGTCCAGTTGCCTACGATATAAGACTTAAGGTTATCTCAGAGCCGTACGGTGGAAAGTTATCCTCCTATGTGGTGCAGCATCATGTCCGCAGCTGTCTGTGCCAAAGAGTGGCGTGAAAGTCAAGAGTGCCCCGTCTACAGCAAAATCTGGGAACCAAATAAATTGAGTTGAAGTCAAAAATTGGGAGAGACTCATCAGCCGGACATTTTTCAATTATCTGTTTGTTACTGCAAAGAGAATAGGTGGTCCACCTTAACAGTCCACCTTAAGTGAGCCCGGTCAGGCTCCAATGGGAGGCTAACTTTGGAGCTTCCACTATTATCAGTTTATTTTACAAACCTGTATGCCACAGTTGATTACTACACACACATAATGGGTGTGTATTTAAACCACTGACCTACTGCACAACACTTTCTGCTCTCGTCAGTGTCAATTAAAGATCGTTGACCATATTTCCTTGGTTTGAGTAAAATTCTGTACGACTTCCCAAAGGTGCCATATCAAATGCTCGTACTTGACACTGACTTAACCGGTAGCTCCCAAATCCGTCAGAGCAAATCTGAAAGAGCCTCCAGAGAGTTTTACTGCTGTCAAAGACGTCGAAGGCAATGACAGTAATGTTTTTCCTCCTTACGTCTAATCTGTGCCTCAACATCAGTTGGAATCAAGAAACAAATTCTTGGCAAAAAAAAAAAAGGCTAAAATGTCTATTTGCCAGCTTTCACTTCCCACCAGACATTTGTGTTGATCCCAAGTCAAAGTCTTTAAAGTGTAGGATTTTGATTTGTGTCAAAACCATAGATTAGTATTAAACAGTGGCATCGGATCTGCTCTCAAGTCTGCAAATATGCTGTGTGAGGCTGTAAATGTTAGTTTTCCTATTAGTTTATTATTATAATCAGTATTAATTATCTTTCTTTGGTGTATTTATTTGTAAAATCAGTAATTATATATGACTCAAGTCCCATGAGTTTGTTTTCCTCTCCGCACCGACCCCTCCCCGTGTGTTTAAACCACCATCCTGTTCCTTCTCTCCAGGCTCACGAGTTTGTGGACGAGCAGATGTTCGAGCAGAACTGTTTAGAGACGGCGCTGCAGACCTTCCCGTCACGCAGCCCCTCTATATCCAGCCACGACAGCTCTGTGGGTACCTGCTGTGGCCGCAGGGTGAAGAGAAACACTCCTCTGCCCAACGCCAGCCTGCCCTCCACCCACCCCATCCCAACACACCAGAGCCCCCTGCAGGAGCTCAGTGCCATCCACATACAGTGTGGTGACCCACCGACACACACCGCCAGGTAAAAGGAAAGGATAGCTGATAGCTGGGGAGGGGGGCAGAGGCTTGGTATCCTGGTTGTCCTACTTGTCTACCTGTCTATTTTTCTCTTTCTCTAGTCGTTCGAACCTCAACCTGAAAACCGATGAAAGCGGCAGAATCAATTGCAAAAGCGGCCGAATCACCACAGCGATCATCAGCCTCCCTTCGCCCCCCGCTCTGACCCCTGATACCGATGGCCTCCGCGGACCCCTACAGAGGAGGCCGCCCCCACCGCCGGGTCACCCAGCAGCACCGAGCATCCAGACCACAACAAGCTCAGCTGGCACCAACATCGTCAAAGTCTCTGCTCTGTGACTCTCTGGCTGACGGAGGTATCTCAGCTCAGCAGGAGGAAAGCAACCAGGAAGAAGAAGAGGAGGAGGAGGAGGAGGAGGAGGAGGCGAAGCAGGTTACACTACCTTTATGGACGCACTATGCCCCGTCTCACAGGGTCAACAGGAAGAGAGCGCTGTACTCCAGAGGAGTTTTGGAGAAGACAGATGATGGAGACATTTCTGAGGTAGAGGATTGTAGATATGTGAAGCGAGAGTCAGGCACTCGTCATGTCGTGTATGTACTGTAGATACGGACAGAGTCGCTGCATTTCTAATAGTTTCTAACAGCAGTACAGATGTTTTACAGTGAGTACTGTGGAAAAGATTCAAAGACAATGTGCAATTAGCATATCTGTACATCAGCAGACGCTGTCGACGTACCACAAATTCACAGTAAGTTAACGTGAATTCACAGTGAAATAGTGAAAAGGAGATTTTGTTGACTTTAAATGTGTTGAAGAAAGACGGAGAAAGTGTTGACCGTGTTTACTTGAATTTGATTGGTCTCGTTTGTGTTACGTGTTGTTTGTCTAAAGTATTTTGAGGGGAAAAAAAAAACCTATTTTAGTTTTCTTCACAGCATCATTTGAAAAGTCACGGAACATACGATGCTGCTAATATCATATCGCTGAAATGTGATGTGTCGGAGATGGAAAACAGTGTATTTTTTGTTTAGAACTGTATCTATTCATCGTGTCAGAGACTCAAACCAAGCAGTGCTTTTTAGTTGCTTCATGTTTAAAGTAGAAACTGACGACTTTTCAACTTCTTACCCCCCCTAGTGTTTCCGAGTGGGATTATTGTTGGTGCCGCTATCGCAAAGACAACCATATCACTTTCTGTTTCTCAGAGCTTAGCAAATAATCAAGACTGTCCTCGTTGTTGGATGGTAGGAACATACAACCTATGTGGTCGTATGGGTTTGAGGACTTGCTGAAATACTCACTCCAGGCTTGGGCAGTATCTACTCTCTCATTCTGTCCTGAAACTTCTCTGAGGTTTACAGTATGTGACAGTATTTTTGTGCATCGCTTACTGAGACACTGACCTCTGGTGGTGCATGATGTGCATTACATAAATATTTAATACAGCATCTCTGTATGAGTTTACTAGAAGAGGAGCATCTGTATTTTTGATGATGTTGAAAATCACCCTGTTATACCGTAATACCATGATACCGTCCAAGCCTAATAGCTGTCGGGTTACACAATAGTTTACTGTCTTTTTTTGTGCTGTAAATCGAGCCTTCATTTTGCAGAGGGAGATCATACCGACAGCAGACAGAAGTGCATCGTGAAAGTGAGACTTATAAGGCACCAATCTGAATACAGATCGTTCTATCGCCATTACATTGTGCAATCAAAGAAAAAATCATTTATCTGTTTCCATGGTAAGTTTCTGGCTAGTGTGGCTGACCTGACACTGTCGCCATGACTCACAGGTGGTGAGTCGTGGCTGATCACAAAATGACTTTTTAATTTAAGCTTTTTCAAATTTTGTCTCTCAACTTTATTCTCTATTTTTTCATATTGTTAACACATCACATGAAAAGACCAAAACCAACAGTATTAGTCTGCCTCTTGAAACTTTCTTATATCCGTATCCAAAATGCCTTCAATCCTAAAATGCGGTATCGGGTATCGGCGAGCACAGCCTATGACCAATCCGATACGTAATATGGTCAGGCATATACGTAATGCCTCATGTCATTACGTATATGCACACTACTGGCAAATGAAACAGTAACAGAGCAGAGTTTAAAAAGCAATCTACTGTAGCCTTTAAAATGTCTTTTTTACCAAATTGTGTGGCTGCACTTTAACCTGTGTCTTGATCGGTGTCATCACTGGATAATGATAATTAAAACAGTTTCATAGAGTTTTAGGAGTTGAGACATACATAATTCATATCCCTTCCATTTTTATTTTACGCGCTGGTATCGGATCAGTACTCGGTATCGGCAGATACCTAAGGTTCAGGGAGCGGCATCGGTATCAGGAAGGAAAAAGTAGTATCGGTACATCTCTAATTTAAATTGTTTTTTCATACATAGTTTTGGTTTTTAGTTATGTTTTAGTTACCTTAAATTAGTCTGTAGCTCCAAGGAAAAGGTTATAGCAAGCTTTAGCTACACAGAGAATACTCGTTAGCCGGATTAATGCATTGTTGAGTTTGGTCTTTTCATTTGATTTGACAATTAGAAAAATATTGAATATTTCCAGCCTTATCCCTTAAATATGATTGCTGCTTTTTGTCCTGTGGAATATTTAAAAGCTCCAGTTGTTTCGGCTGCCAAGTGTTGCAGGCTGAGAGGCAGATGAGAAAATGATGATGTGCATATTTATCATGAGCACGAGAGGCATTTTAGGTATTGAATGCCAAAAAGGTTGAGCACCGCCATCATATCAAACAACCACCAGAGAGCATCACAGGAACGGGGCCAATTCATGTTCAGTCCAGCTTTTTCAAACAGAAACTAAAAAAGCTTCATGAAACCCTGATAATTATTTGTAGAGTCTTTAAAAAAGAGAGTAAAGGGGTAAAATATGCAAAATGTAAAAATGGTTCTGGGGCATCCAGAATATTTCGTCGTCTTCTTTCTTTCTGTCTTTGTCTAAATTCTAACAAAGTGGAAGACAATAAATGCCCAGATTGGGTCGGCCCATTTTATGTCTTAGGATAAGATGTCAATGAAAAGACATTATTTCTACATCAGTGAGTTGATGATGGCACTGTAGGTTGAAAATGTGTTTTTCCTGTGAAATCATGACAGTCTCTAACAGCAACACAATTTTTCAATGTATTTTAAAACTTTAAATTCATTTTAAAAGAAAGAAAAGGCTCGTTTGACAGAATAATCCTAATTTTAAGTTCTCTTACCACCTTTTAAAAGCTTTCAACCAGATCACACAGTCTTACTTTAGCGGACATGTCAGAAAAGGCAATGAGTGGACCTTCTGTCTAACTATTTCCAAGGTCTATAAAGAATTTTGAAGCTTAAAGTAATAATCTTGAAGATTTTCATTTAAAAATGTCTTTTAAATCACTATCTATCGACAGACGAGCCCCTTGATGAAAGCCCTCGCATTTGCATTACTACAAACTGGGTGTCAGAAGCAGAATACAGTTATTGACGCATTTTCCATCACCCAGCAGTGGTTGGTCTCGCTCTTACACTCACGTGGGTAAGGGCCATACTGTTTTGTTCTGGTCTCTGCTCGCGAGTAGAAGTTTGCTATGGGAAGTTAAATCCAAAAACACACTCGCAATTACAGCTAATCGCCCTCAGTGCCGTCAAAGAGAAAAAAAACAGAGATCTTTTAAACAATAGGTTCAAAACAAGCAGCTCAGTCATGAAATAGTCTCCGATGGTCACAAGATGGCAGCCGTGATGAATCCTGACGTTGCAACTAAATGATTGAAAATGAATTAAACATGATTTGTTCTGGTTTACAGCCTCACTCCTGCATTAATATTAGCTCTCTACCTACCTGCTGCACATTGTCGTTCATTTGAAGTTGATAGACGCCTGGTTTTTGGAATAGTTTGTGACTACTTGCCAAGTGTGCTATGGTTATCTGTATCAAATAAACAATGTGTTTATTTGTCTTTATTGTTTTGATGAAGTGGAAACTTTTCCATCATGAAGCACCAAGTGAAATTGTTTTGGCTGTATCGGTATACTTTGTGTTGCATTCCTGTATTTTGTCATGTTTTGAAACTGAGGTGAACGTATTTGTGCCAAAAGGGTCACTTCTCCATCCTCTCCAAAGTAGTAGTACTCTTTATGCTGCTATATGAAACATTACAAACCCTTTAGATAATTTTTCCTCTCACAGCGTCTGCTCCGTGGTGGCGTTTGTATCTTGGATCTTGGTTGACACAGTATCTACACATTAGGGCTTCTCGCAGTATCATAGATCACCACCATGCTTCAGCGACAGACAGCACTTCTCTCACACTGTATGATGATTACTTGTTGTCATTATATGATGGATTTGACGTGAAAAGGCATTGTGGGGGTCACTTTTTTAAAAGTCTTGGCATTGCTGTTTGTGTTGTTTCTTATCTTTTTATCCTTTTGAACTGAGCTTTTCTGTCTGTTTGCTGTGTTTACAGTATTCTGTCAGTTTATTTGTTATAACAGCTATGAAGTGTCAGATGAGAATTAAAATCTGCCACAACAACCGAGTGTCGTCTTTATTCTCGCTCCTGTCACCAATGTGAAACGGTATATTTACCTCAGTTATTTTCTGTTTCAGACATGTTTTTTTTTTAATAATTCAACACAGTTTAAAGATGAGTGTTGAAGTATTCAGATCTTTTAATAAATAAGATTTTCATTGAAATAAATGTCTGTTATACAACACAATGGTGACTGAACTGAACCTATGGCCCACTGACGACAGCCCTAACATTTGCAGTATCACAAACTGGGTGTCTGTGGCTAGGTTGCTGGGAAAAATCCCAAGCAGTGCATAGTCATTAGCAATTTGCTCTCACACACTGAAAAATACACACACACAGTCTATGCTGTTGAAACTCCATATCACCCACTGCACAGGTCACAAAATGAGCTGATACACACTCACTGGCCACTTTGTTAAATCCACCTGTTCAACTGCTTGTTCAATGCAAATAGCTAGGCAACAGTAACTCAAATAACCACTGGTTACAACCAAGGTCTGCAGAAGACCATCTCTGAGCCAACAGCACATCGAACCTTGAAGCAGATGGGCAACAGCAGCAGAAGACCACACCAGGTGCCACTCCTGTCAGCTAACAACAGGAAACTGAGGCTATAATTTACACAGGCTCACTAAAATTAGACAACAGAAGACTGGACAAACGTCATTCAGATGGTAGGGTCACAATTTGGTGTAAACAACATTAAAGCCTGGATCTGTCCTGCCTCGTATCAATAGTTCAGGTAAGTTCTAGTGGTGTAATGGTGTGGGGGATATTTTCATGGCACACTTTGGGCCCCTGAGTACCAACTGAGCATGGTTTAAACACCACAGCCTACCTTTTTTGACATACTATACTATGATGTTTTTATGACATGCTTTACTAACATTTTTGACATACTATACTATGACGTTTTTAAGACATACATAGAATTTTTTTAACATACTACACTATGACTTTTTTTTAACAAACAATAACATGAATTCTTTTAACATACTATACGATGACTTTTTTTTGACATACTATACTATGACGTTTTTTAATATACTACTATACTTTACTACGACGTTTTTAAGACATACATAGAATTTTTTTAACAAACTACACTATGACTTTTTTAACAAACAATAATATAAATTCTTTTAACATACTACACTGACATTTTTTTGACATACTATACTATGATGTTTTTATGACATGCTTTACTAACTTTTTTTGACATACTACACGATGACTTTTTTGAACATACTATACTATGATTTTTTTGACATACTATACGATGAATTTTTTTTTGACATACAATATTATGACTTTTTTGACATACTATACTATGACTTTATTGACATACTATACTATGATTATTTTTAACATACTATACTATGACTTTTTTTGAAAATACTATACTATGATTTTTTTTGACATATTGTACTATAAATTTTTTGACATACTATAGCATGACTTTTTTTGACAAACTATACTATGAATTTTTTGACACACTATACTATGAATTTTTTTTGACATACTGTACTATGAATATTTTGACATACTATACTATGACTTTTTTTAACATGCTATACTATGATTATTTTTGACATACAATACTATGACTTTTTTTTGTCATACTGTACTATGAATTTTTTTGACATACTATACTATGAATTTTTTTTGACATACTATACTATGAATTTTTTTTTTACATACTGTACTATGAATTTTTTGACATGCTATAGCATGACTTTTTTTGACAAACTATACTATGACTTTTTTGACATACTGTACTATGAATTTTTTTGACATACAATACAATGAATTTTTTGACATACTATACTATGATTTTTTTTGACATACTGTACTATGAATTTTTTGACATACTATACTATAATTTTTTTTGACATACTATACTATGAATTTTTTTTTGACATACAATATTATGACTTTATTGACATACTATACTATGATTATTTTTAACATACTATACTATGACTTTATTGACATACTATACTATGATTTTTTTTGACATATTGTACTATAAATTTTTTGACATACTATAGCATGACTTTTTTTGACAAACTATACTATGAATTTTTTGACACACTATACTATGAATTTTTTTTTGACATACTGTACTATGAATATTTTGACATACTATACTATGACTTTTTTTTAACATGCTATACTATGATTATTTTTGACATACAATACTATGACTTTTTTTGTCATACTGTACTATGAATTTTTTTGACATACTATACTATGAATTTTTTTTGACATACTATACTATGAATTTTTTTTGACATACTATACTATGAATTTTTTTTTTACATACTGTACTATGAATTTTTTGACATGCTATAGCATGACTTTTTTTTGACAAACTATACTATGACTTTTTTGACATACTGTACTATGAATTTTTTTGACATACAATACAATGAATTTTTTGACATACTATACTATGAATTTTTTTGACATACTGTACTATGAATTTTTTGACATACTATACTATGATTTTTTTTGACATACTATACTATGGCTTTTTTTGAACATACTATACTATGAATTTTTTGACATACTATACTATGATTTTTTTGACATACTGTACAATGAATTTTTTGACATGCTATAGCATGACTTTTTTTGACAAACTATACTATGACTTTTTTGACATACAATACTATGAATTTTTTAACATGCTATACTATGAATTTTTTGACATACTATACTATGAATTTTTTTTGACATACTGTACTATGAATTTTTTGACATACTATACTATGATTTTTTTTGACATACTATACTATGGCTTTTTTTGAACATACTATACTATGAATTTTTTGACATACTATACTATGATTTTTTTTGACATACTGTACAATGAATTTTTTGACATGCTATAGCATGACTTTTTTTGACAAACTATACTATGACTTTTTTGACATACAATACTATGAATTTTTTAACATGCTATACTATGAATTTTTTGACATACTATACTATGAATTTTTTTTTGACATACTGTACTATGAATATTTTGACATACTATACTATGACTTTTTTTAACATACTATACTATGATTATTTTTGACATACAATACTATGACTTTTTTTGACATACTGTACTATGAATTTTTTGACATACTATACGATGAATTTTTTTTGACATACTATACTATGAATTTTTTTTTGACATACTGTACTATGAATTTTTTAACATACTATTCTATGAATTTTTTGACATACTATACTATGACTTTTTTGACATACTGTACTATGAATTTTTTGACATACTGTACTATGAATTTTTGACAAACTATAGTATGGCTTTTTTTGACATACTATACTATGGCTTTTTTGACATACTGTACTATGAATTTTTTAACATACTATACTATGAATTTTTTAACATACTATACTATGAATTTTTTGACATACTATACTATGACTTTTTTGACATACTGTACTATGAATTTTTTGACATACTATACTATGAATTTTTTGACATACTATAGTATGACTTTTTTTGACAAACTATACTATGACTTTTTTGACATACTGTACTATGAATTTTTTTGACATACAATACAATGAATTTTTTGACAAACTTAACTATGACTTTTTTGACATACAATACTATGAATTTTTTGACATACTATACTATGAATGTTTTGACATACTATACGATGAATTTTTTTTTGACATACTGTACTATGAATATTTTGACATACTATACTATGAATTTTTTTGACATACTGTACTATGAATTTTTTGACATACTATACTATGATTTTTTTGGACATACTATACTATGGCTTTTTTTGAACATACTATACTATGAATTTTTTGACATACTATACTATGATTTTTTTTGACAAACTATACTATGACTTTTTTGACATACTGTACTATGAATTTTTTTGACATACAATACAATGAATTTTTTGACATACTATACTATGAATTTTTTTGACATACTGTACTATGAATTTTTTGACATACTATACTATGATTTTTTTTGACATACTATACTATGGCTTTTTTTGAATATACTATACTATGAATTTTTTGACATACTATACTATGATTTTTTTTTACAAACTATACTATGACTTTTTTGACATACAATACTGTGAATTTTTTAACATGCTATACTATGAATATTTTGACATACTACACTATGACTTTTTTTTAACATACAATACTATGACTTTTTTTGACATACTGTACTATGAATTTTTTTGACATACTATACGATAAATTTTTTTTGACATACTATACTATGAATTTTTTTTGACATACTGAACTATGAATTTTTTAACATACTATACTATGAATTTTTTTGACATACTATACTATGACTTTTTTGACATACTGTACTATGAATTTTTTGACATACTATACTATGACTTTTTTTGACATACTATACTATGAATTTTTTTTGACATACTGAACTATGAATTTTTTAACATACTATACTATGAATTTTTTTGACATACTATACTATGACTTTTTTGACATACTGTACTATGAATTTTTTTGACATACAATACAATGAATTTTTTGACATACTATACTATGAATTTTTTTGACATACTGTACTATGAATTTTTTGACATACTATACTATGATGTTTTTTGAGATACTATACTATGATGTTTTTTGAGATACTATACTATGGCTTTTTTTGAACATACTATACTATGAATTTTTTGACATACTATACGATGACTTTTTTGAAATACAATACTATGATTTTTTTTGACATACTATACTATGACTTTATTGACATACTATACTATGATTATTTTTAACATACTATACTATGACTTTTTTGACATACTATACTATGGATTTTGTTTGACATACTATACTATGATTATTTTTGACATACTGTACTATGAATTTTTTTGACATACTATACTATGAATTTTTTGACATACTGTACTATGAATTTTTTGACATACTATACTATGATTTTTTTTGACATACTATACTATGGCTTTTTTTGAACATACTATACTATGAATTTTTTGACATACTATACTATGATTTTTTTGACATACTGTACAATGAATTTTTTGACATGCTATAGCATGACTTTTTTTGACAAACTATACTATGACTTTTTTGACATACAATACTATGAATTTTTTAACATGCTATACTATGAATTTTTTGACATACTATACTATGAATTTTTTTTTGACATACTGTACTATGAATTTTTTGACATACTATACTATGATTTTTTTTGACATACTATACTATGGCTTTTTTTGAACATACTATACTATGAATTTTTTGACATACTATACTATGATTTTTTTTGACATACTGTACAATGAATTTTTTGACATGCTATAGCATGACTTTTTTTGACAAACTATACTATGACTTTTTTGACATACAATACTATGAATTTTTTAACATGCTATACTATGAATTTTTTGACATACTATACTATGAATTTTTTTTTGACATACTGTACTATGAATATTTTGACATACTATACTATGACTTTTTTTAACATACTATACTATGATTATTTTTGACATACAATACTATGACTTTTTTTGACATACTGTACTATGAATTTTTTGACATACTATACGATGAATTTTTTTTGACATACTATAATATGAATTTTTTTTTGACATACTGTACTATGAATTTTTTAACATACTATTCTATGAATTTTTTGACATACTATACTATGACTTTTTTGACATACTGTACTATGAATTTTTTGACATACTGTACTATGAATTTTTGACAAACTATAGTATGGCTTTTTTTGACATACTATACTATGGCTTTTTTGACATACTGTACTATGAATTTTTTAACATACTATACTATGAATTTTTTAACATACTATACTATGAATTTTTTGACATACTATACTATGACTTTTTTGACATACTGTACTATGAATTTTTTGACATACTATACTATGAATTTTTTGACATACTATAGTATGACTTTTTTTGACAAACTATACTATGACTTTTTTGACATACTGTACTATGAATTTTTTTGACATACAATACAATGAATTTTTTGACAAACTATACTATGACTTTTTTTGACATACTGTACTATGAATTTTTTTGACATACAATACAATGAATTTTTTTGACAAACTATACTATGACTTTTTTGACATACTGTACTATGAATTTTTTTGACATACAATACAATGAATTTTTTGACAAACTATACTATGACTTTTTTTGACATACTATACTATGATTATTTTTGACATACTATACTATGACTTTTTTTGGCATAAAACACTGTGACTTTTTTTGACACACTATACTATGAATTATTTTGACATACTGTACTATGAATTTTTTGACATACTATACTATGAATTTTTTGACATACTATACGATGAATTTTTTTTTGACATACTATACTATGACTTTATTGACATACTATACTATGATTATTTTTAACATACAATACTATGACTTTTTTTGAACATACTATACTATGAATTTTTTGACATACTATACTATGAATTTTTTTGACATACAATATTATGACTTTATTGACATACTATACTATGATTATTTTTAACATACAATACTATGACTTTTTTTGAACATACTATACTATGACTTTTTTGACAAACTATACTATGACTTTTTTTGACATACTGTACTATGAATTTTTTTAACATACTATACTATGACTTTTTTGACATAAAACACTATGACTTTTTTTGACATACTGTACTATGAATTTTTTTGACATACAATACTATCAATTTTTTGACATACTATAGCATGACTTTTTTTGACGAACTATACTATGACTTTTTTTGACATACTGTACTATGAATTTTTTGACATACTATACTATGAATTTTTTTTGACATACTGTACTATGTTTTTTTTTACATACTATACTATGATTTTTTTGACATATTATACTATGGCTTTTTTTGACCATACTATACCATGATTATTTTTTACATACTATACTATGATTTTTTTTGACATATTATACTATGACTTTTTTGGACATGCTATACTATGATTTTTTTTTTTGACATACTGTACTATGAATTTTTTGACATACTATAGTATGACTTTTTTGGACAAACTATACTATGACTTTTTTTGACATACTGTACTATGAATTTTTTTGACATACAATACAATGAATTTTTTGACATACTATACTATGATTTTTTTTGACATACTATACTATGGCTTTTTTTGAACATACTATACTATGAATTTTTTGACATACTATACTATGACTTTTTTGACATACAATACTATGAATTGTTTTTGACATACTATACTATGACTTTTTTTGACATACTATACTATGACTTTTTTTGACATACTATACTATGATTATTTTTGACATACAATACTATGACTTTTTTGACATGCTATACTATGACTTTTTTTGGCATAAAACACTATGATTTTTTTTTGACATACTATACCATGATTATTTTTTACATACTATACTATGATTTTTTTGACATATTATACTATGACTTTTTTTGACATGCTATACTATGAATTTTTTTTGACATACTGTACTATGAATTTTTTGACATACTATAGTATGACTTTTTTTGATAAACTATACTATGACTTTTTTTGACATACTATACTATGAATTTTTTTGACATACAATACAATGAATTTTTTGACATACTATACTATGATTTTTTTTGACATACTATACTATGGCTTTTTTTGAACATACTATACTATGACTTTTTTTGACATACTATACTATGATTATTTTTGACATACAATACTATGACTTTTTTGACATACTGTACTATGAATTTTTTTGACATACTATACTATGATTATTTTTGACATACAATACTATGACTTTTTTTGACATACTATACTGTGACTTTTTTTGGCATAAAACACTATGACTTTTTTTTGACATACTATACTATGAATTTTTTTTTTGACATACTGTACTATGATTTTTTTTAACATACTATACTATGACTTTTTTGACATACAATACTATGAATTTTTTTTGACATACTATACTATGACTTTTGTTGGACATACTATACTATGACATTTTTTTTGGCATACTATACTATGACTTTTTTTTGACAAAGTATACTATGAATTTTTTTGACATACTATACTATGACTTTTTTTTGACAAAGTATACTATGATTTTTTTTGACATACTATACTATGACTTTTTTTGGCATACTATACTATGAGTTTTTTCACATACAATACTATGATTTTTTTTGACATACAATACTAAGATTTTTTTTTTTACATACTAGGATTTTTTTAATATACTACACTTTGACTTTTTTTAACATACTATACTGTGACATTTTTTTGGCATACTATACTGTGAATTTTTTTAACATACTATATTATGACTTTTTTTGACATACTATACTATGATGCTTTTATGACATGCTATACTAACTTTTTTTGCCATACTATACTATGACTTTTTTTGGACATACTATACTATGACATTTTTTTTGGCATACTATACTATGACTTTTTTTTGACAAAGTATACTATGAATTTTTTTGACATACTATACTATGACTTTTTTTTGGCATACTATACTATGACTTTTTTCACATACAATACTATGATTTTTTTTTACATACTATACTATGATTTTTTTTAACATACTACACTACTACTTTTTTTGACAAACTATAATATGATTTCTTTTAACATGACATTTTTTTTGGCATACTATAATATGAATTTTTAACGTACTATATTTTGACTTTTTTTGACATACTATACTATGATGCTTTTATGACATGCTATACTAACTTTTTTTGACATACTATACTATGATGCTTTTATGACATGCTATACTAACTTTTTTTGACATACTATACTATGACTTTTTTGACAAAGTATACTATGAAGTTTTTTTGACATACTATACTGTGACTTTTTTTTGGCATACTATCCTGAATTTTTTGACATTCTATACTATGACATTTTTTTGGCATACTATATTATGACTTTTTTGACATACTATACTATGATGCTTTTATGACATGCTATACTAACTTTTTTGACATACTATACTATGACTTTTTTTGGACATACTATACTATGACTTTTTTGACATACTATACTATGATTTTTTTTCACATACTATACTATGATTTTTTGACATACTGTACTATGAATTTTTTTGACATACGATACTATGACGTTTTTGACATACGTTACAATATTTTTTTTAAAATATACTACTATACTTTACTATGACATTTTTATGACATACATATGATTTTTTTTAACAAACTATAATATGACTTCTTTTGACATACGAAACTATGAATTTTTAACATACTATATTATGACTTTTTTGACATATTATACTATGATGCTTTTGTGACATGCTACACTAACTTTTTTTGACATACTATACTATGATTTTTTTTGACATACTATACTATGATTTTTTGACAAAGTATACTATGACTTTCTTTGGCATACTATACTGTGAATTTTTTGACATGCTACACTTTGACTTTTTTGAACAAACTATAATATGACTTCTTTTAACATACTATACTATGACATTTTTTGGCATATTATACTATGAATTTTTTAACATACTATATTATGACTTTTTTTGACATACTATACTATGATGCTTTTATGACATGCTATACCAACTTTTTTTAACATACTATACTATGACTTTTTTTGACATACATTATGATTTTTTTGACATACTATGCTATGACTTTTTTTGGCATACTTTCCTGTGAATTTTTTCACATACTATACTATGATTTTTTGACATACTGTACTATGAATTTTTTTGACATACGATACTATGACGTTTTTGACATACGTTACAATATTTTTTTTAAAATATACTACTATACTTTACTATGACATTTTCATGACATACATATGATTTTTTTTAACAAACTATAATATGACTTCTTTTGACATACGAAACTATGAATTTTTTAACATACTATATTATGACTATTTTGACATATTATACTATGATGCTTTTGTGACATGCTACACTAACTTTTTTTGACATACTATACTATGATTTTTTTTGACATACTATACTATGATTTTTTGACAAAGTATACTATGACTTTCTTTGGCATACTATACTGTGAATTTTTTGACATGCTACACTTTGACTTTTTTGAACAAACTATAATATGACTTCTTTTAACATACTATACTATGACATTTTTTGGCATATTATACTATGAATTTTTTAACATACTATATTATGACTTTTTTTGACATACTATACTATGATGCTTTTATGACATGCTATACTAACTTTTTTTAACATACTATACTATGACTTTTTTTGACATACATTATGATTTTTTTGACATACTATGCTATGACTTTTTTTGGCATACTTTCCTGTGAATTTTTTTACATACTACACTATGACATTTTTTTGACATACTATACTATGATGCTTTTATGACATGCTATACTAACTTTTTTTGACATACTAAGCTATACTAAAATTTTTTTTAACATACTATACTATGACTTTATTGACATACTATACTATGATTTTTTTAACATACAATACTCTGACTTTTTTGACATACTATACTATGATTTTTTTAATATACTATACTATGAGTTTTTTTGACATACTATACTATGAATCTTTTAACATACTATATTATGAGTTTTTTTGACATACTATACTATGATGCTTTTATGACAGGCTTTACTAACTTTTTTTGACATACTATACTATACTAACTTTTTTTGAACATACTATACTATGACTTTATTGACATACTATACTATGACTTTTTTTGAACATACTATACTATGATTTTTTTAACATACTATACTATGATTTTTTTGACATACTATACTATGATTTTTTTAACATAATATACTATGATTTTTTTTGACATACTATACTATGATTTTTTTAACATACTATACTATGACTTTTTTTGACATACAATACTATGACTTTTTTTGACATACAATATTATGATTTTTTTAACATACTATACTATGACTTTTTTTGAACATACTATACTATGATTTTTTTAACATACTATACTATGATTTTTTTTGACATATTATACTATGATTTTTTTAATATACTATACTATGACTTTTTTTGACATACAATACTATGACTTTTTTTGACATACAATCCTATGAATTTTTTCTCACATACTATACTCTGACTTTTTTTGACATACCATACTGTGAATTTTTTGACATACTATACTATGATGTTTTTATGACAGGCTTTACTAACTTTTTTTGACATACTAAGCTATACTAACTTTTTTTTTTAACATAATATACTATGACTTTATTGACATACTATACTATGACTTTTTTTGAACATACTGTACTATGATTTTTTTAACATACTCTACTATGATTTTTTTTACATACAATACTCTGACTTTTTTGACATACTATACTATGATTTTTTTAATATACTATACTATGAGTTTTTTTGACATACTATACTATGAATTTTTTGACATACTATACTATGACTTTTTTTGACATACAATACTATGACTTCTTTTAACATACTATACTATGACATTTTTTGACATACTATACTATGACTTCTTTTAACATACTATACTATGACTTTTTTGACATACTATACTATGATGCTTTTATGACATACTATACTATGAATTTTTTTGACATACAATGCTATTATTTTTTTTTGACATACTATACAATGACTTTTTAAACATACTATACTCTGACTTTTTTTTGACAAACTATACTATGAATTTTTTGACATACTATACAATGACTTTTTTGACATACTATACTATGACTTTTTTAACATACTATACTATGACTTTTTTTAAATATACTACTATACTTTACTATGACGTTTTTATGACATACATACAATTTTTTTAACATACTCTACTATGACTTTTTTTGACATACTATACTATGACTTTTTTTGACATACAATACTATGATTTGTTTTTTGATATACTATACTATTTTTTAGCATACTACGTATACTGACTTTTTTGACATACTATACTATAAGATGGCTTCTCAAGACCAGAAAATTGTTTGCCTGTTACACGCTTTTTTGACATTCTATACTATGACCTTTTTAACATACTATATGCCTTTTTTTTACTTACTATACTATACTACTATAAAAAACGTCATCCTACAGTATGTCATAAAAAAGTCATAGTATACTGTAGCATGTCATAAAAATGTCATAGTACAGTATGTCATAAAATAAGTCATAGTATAGTATGTCATAAAAATGTCAATATAGTATGTCATAAAAAAGTGTACCTAATAAAGTGGCTGGTGAGTGTTAATAAATTCACCAGCCTGGTTTCAACACTCTGCCAACAAACACTGTAATTACAACTTTCTATAAAGAGAAAGGCAGCAGGACTGAGAGGAGCGATAACTCTTGCACATGATGGAAGGACTATATTTGTTTGGGTGTTGAGCAGTCTTTCTTGAATGGCTGACTCCTCATTTGAGTAAATCTATAAGTAAAAGTACCAGCAGCTAAATGTATTTGTTGATCATATTTTGACAAATTCTGCTTCACAGAGGGCAAGAAGTAGTTCTTAACACTGCCTATCTTTACACGGAATACACGAAAATCAGACTCAACATCTCAGTTGGAAAGCACAGCTGGGGTCATGAAGTGGGATAGCCAGCTCAGCAAACTACTACAAACTACTCAGTCCAGCATGATGGGGTTGCTACACTGTTTTGTATTAATTTGAATCTGCAAAGTTACTAAAGGTGTCAAATAAAAGTACTGGAGTAAAAGTGTAGTATTTGCTGCTGAAGTATAAAGTAGCAGGAAATTTAAATACTCAAGTACAGTACAAGTACCTCAAAGCTGTACTCTTCAGAACTGTACATGACAGAAGGCATTTATACGGCCACTTTAGGACCGCCAAATTTGGATAGTTGCAGAATCAGAGAAGATGGGGTTACAGGGTTAGGTCAACATTTATGAAAGTGAAATTAAAAGCAATAAATTAATTCAATCAAAAAACATTTCAGGTGTTAACCCTGCATAAAAGTCTACAATCCTTGGAGGAACTACAGTATATGTACTACGTATCTGCTTTGCATACATGTGTCCCAACATTACTTATTCAGAGAAACATATTTTTAAGCGTTTCGTTTCAGCATTGCGTCCCACAATGAGGAGCAGTGAAGTTACACCCTAATCACAGTCACAAATATTTACAGTCCTGTATGCGCTGATCTGCACTCGTCTCACTAGATGGCAGCATAACACACTGTTCATCTTGTGTTGAGAGTTTAAGGCCACATTAACTTAACACACTCTCTATATTTCATCATCATTACTGACTTTAAAGGTCTAACTAAGTGGAGCACTTATTAGCTCACCTGGTAGAGCAGACACCTCATGTACAAAGGCTTTGGTCTTGCCGCATCGGCCGCACGCTCGACTCAAACCTAAAGCCCTTTGCTGCCTATCGTCTTTACATTTTCCCTTTTTCTTCTAGTAAACAAAATGTATGTACAGATTTTATGTCACAACTTTATTGTCAGCTTGGCTTTTTAACTTTACTGACACACAGCTGTGTTGTTTATATACTGAAAATATAGTTTTAAGAAAGACAGGCTGTTTCTCACTGTACATACTGCCATGATTAATCTGCTCACAACAAGGTCTGTGGATTATCTTGAGTAACCAGGTCATGATTTCTGCAAAGAGACATTACTGTTGAGTTTTTTAAATGTACTTTTTTGGCACTTTGAGCACCACAAGCCGAGTGCCATCTAGTTCCATTATATTAGAGAGAAGGCAGACATCTCTACGGCTGAAATCTCCAGCACTCAGCAACTCACACCAAAACAATCTAGACTGATAAACAGCACTACAGGTAAGAGGGAAAATATGTATTTTTGATGTTGGGGTAAACTGTCTCTTTAAAATTGTCTTTAGTATTTAACATAATCCAAACTGTAGCCGCAAAATGACATAATATCATGAAAGCAAAGGGCCAAGACACAGAATTGAAACACAGAGAAAGCACATCTACATGCTGTAACACAATATGATGCACACAGTCATGTTCCTGCCACACCTCTTAAACACCACTTTCATGTGTTCAACCAGGTGTTTTCACTGTCAGCTCATTCCCAGCCACGAAACTTATCTGATCTTTCATCGCTTATTACCCATCATTAGTGGTTGTCTGGCTCATGTCGTTAGTCACACTGAAGGACAGGATGACTCAAACAGACTGTGACTCAGTTTGGAGATAGAAACCCACACATCCAACTCCATCACAGATCAGTGTCATTGTTGGAGAAATTATTGAAGAAAGGCATCAAATACAATCAGACTGTTTGCTCACAAGACTTCACTCACGCGATACACTAAAGAAACAAAACATATACAATAAGAATAACATGGTTTGAAAATGTTTAACTCCAAAGTGGCCCTCTGCATCTACATATGAAAATGTATTACACCACAAACCATGCTTACCAAACTGCTGCTAAACTGTCACTATGCATCAGATAAGCAACTTTTTCATGCCTTGATTTGAATCTTTGAAACATGAGGAGAGAGAGGGGGGAGAGAATGAATCCTAAATCCTGTGGTGACACATCCTGACCTCTAGATGGCAGTGTACTAACATCTTTGAGAGACAAAGACTATTAAGTCTGCTCCAAAGGACAAACTGCAAACAAGATATGCTTGTACCAAAGGTCAATAATCAATATATATTGGCTGTATACACATTGAGCCACATTATGTCCTTTACAGTAAGTACAGAGCAGGACATGTAGTTATTGTCATCACTCTGTATATACTATCCTATGTCATTACTGGGTTCATAATCCCCCAATTCATCATGTTTAAACAGTTGTTGGTAAAATAATGTGATTCCTAATTCAAAAGATAAAATAACTAATAAAGACAGTGCTTCAAATATGGATGTTGCTGTAAAGAAGATACATATTCTAAATCACAGATGCTTCACACACATCTTCAGCCTAGCAGCACAGAAGATTTAATCAGCACAGTTTCAAGAAGACCACCAAAGATTAGTGTCACCAGTTCAGTACCTGATCAGATGTCTGTCTTTACCTTTGACCTTTTGGATATAAAATGTTATCACTTCATCAGTTTTGAAACTTTGTCACAATTATCGTATGAATTCTTCAGTTATGGCCAAAAGTGTGTTTGTAAGGTCACAGTGACCTTGACCTTTCACCAGCAAACTCTAATTAGTCAATACTTGAGTCCATGTGAACGTTTGTGTCAAATGCAATGAAATTCCCTTACGGCGTTCCTGAAATATGTAATATATAATGGGGTTGCAACTAGTGATAATTTTCATTATTGATTAAACTGCCAATATTTTCTTGTTATATATCTATAGATCAGAGGGTTCAAATAAACACAAGAAATTTGTGCTCTAGAGAAAGGATCAGCGCTCTGTGAAGAACCTCCTAAGCCCATTGATAAGCTATTATGGTAAGACTTAACTATACAGACCAGTGAGCAGTGATAACTAACACGTCTTTGGGGCCTATAACTGTGGTTCCCAACTGGTCCAGACACAAGGTCCAGATTCCTCCTTTGTCATTATTCAAGGTCCATACAGATTAATACATTCAGCCTCATGCTTGTGTTTGGCCATGTTGTTGAGCTAGTTTGCTGCCTCTGTTAAGTAGCTGACCGTTAGCCGCTCACTCTACTGCAGGAAACATCACTTCAAAATAAAAACTCTGGGCTTGAAATTCACTGTGCTTAAAAATAAGGTGTATTTTTTACAAACTTGACCTGTTAGTGAGTCACGTGACGTCCAATCAGAATGGACTAGTGACCCACTTTTGGACTGTGAGCCACCAGTTGGGAACCACTTGTCTATAAAATGTCAGAATGAGCAGTGATGTCATCAGATGTCTTTAAAAAATATGTAGAAACCTGTTACATTCCAGACGTTATTCCTTACAATCACCACCTCATAAGAAATCTAATATGTTTGATTGATGATGTAATAACAAGTAATGAAGTCATAACTCTAGTTATGAGATTCTTCTTATTCTTCTCATTATCATATCGTTTATTCGTCTTTCTGTGCGAACAGTTTCTGGTTTATGTAACAGGATCATATAAAGACAGCACCTGTCAGCTCAGGACGCTGATGTGGTTTTATGACAGTTACTACATTAACTGGCAGACATTACATCATCACAGCGCCTGGTCATGTTTCTTTCACATCTAAATCTTCTTCTATTCAATTATTCTCACTACTGCAGCAAGGCGAAGTGACACAACCCGGAGAGAAAACTACTCTCACATGTTCAGTGAGACCATTAATACTGTAGACCTGATGAATAATTCAGATGAACTCTAAACAGGGTTGACTCGTCCTCGAGTCGCAATTACTTCTCAGTTCACGCTGATTGACTTCGGCTGGTGAACTCGCATATTACTTTGTGACAACGCAGTGTTGTGAATATGAGGAAGGTTTCTTATAGTGAAACGAACACTCAGAGGTATTTTTCAAGCAATGTCTTCGCAAAGAACGTAAAGGGTGGCAGCGCCAGGTTTCACAAACGACTGTCACCTCTTAATTTGCAAGTCCTACAGGGCTACTGCATGTTTCTTTTATTCTATCAGTGTAACTTGTCAATATTAATGGGAGAGGAAATCATCTCATATTGTAAATCACAGCTAACATGGTGCGAAGAGCCCCATGTGCACAATTAGTGCAACATTTCTTTAGTTTTCCAGCCCAGAGTATCAGTCACAAGTCATAATATCACAAGGTGGTTTCACTGCAAGGACAATTATGTTTTATATTTCTGAGTCGTCTGATTCCATTTTGGCCCGAGCACAAAAACATAAAGAAAACCAAACAAGTCATAACACTCAGTGAGTCTCATAAACAGTGATGTACAGTTAGACAGTTGCTGCTGCTGCATGTGCTGCCTGTGTGTTTCAGCCCTGAGTGATCTGAGGAGACATTTCCTCCATATCCTTTATGTATGCACGCTGACAGCTGGGAGGAAGTGGACACATGCAGGAGAAGCAGCTGCAGGTTGGAGGTCACATTTGGGATGAAACTGTTCCGAATCATAAAGCAGCTCGCTGAAGGCTAAATTAGACCCGTGTGTCATCATCTCACTCCTGAATGGTAAAGATATTAAGTACAGCGTCCTCACACTCAGATGAGCTGATTTAAATCTAGATGTACATTTATATTATGAGTGGCTGTGGCTCAGAAGGTAGAGAGCGGGTCAACCACCGATCGGACGATCAGTGGTTTGATCCCTGGCTCTTCCAGTCTGCATGCTGAAGTATCCTTGAGCAAGATACCGAACCCCAAATTGCTGCCGATGGCTGTTCCATCAGTGTGTGAGTGTGATAAAAACTGAGTACCAGGTGGCACCTTGTATGGTAGTCTTGTAGTGTAAAGGTGCTTTGAGAGGTCAAACACCCAGTCCCTCTTACTAGCCCGGTGTGGCTATACATTTTGACAAGTAAACGCCTGTCTCGATTACATGCCTGGCGTGTGTGTGTGTGTGTGTGTACACAATCTTTATAAATGAGTCCCCTGGTCTGACTGCCAAGTAGTTTCATTTTTTTATAGGAAATTCTTTGGATGTATAACCCTATTGATTTCAGTGATTTAAGCAAATAATAGTCTGGGCTACTAATTGAAGTTTTACGGTAGTTTCCTACTTAGATTCACAACACTGCTTTGAAAATGAGCCTTCAGAGATGGTTTAATATCCACCAGCTGGTCAGCTCAATATGCTGCTGTGTTTCATGTGTTAAATTTGGTTGTTCAGTTCGTTGGTTGCTCTGTTGGTTGGTCGGTCAATCTGTTGGTCGTTTTGTTGGTTGGTCGGTTGGGTAAGAGCTCAAAGGATGAGAAAGACCACTTCCTGTATCTGAAAAGCTTTTCTCTTTCTTTTATTGATAAAACAACCAAAGCCAAGAAGTTTTTCAGCTGCAGATAAAGTGACACAGAAGAGACAGAAAGAGTTATAAATCTGCTTTATGAACATAAGAGAGAACTCTATAAATATTCAAAGTGCTGATGTGGCAATAAAGAATACACGGATAAAACACACAAGTCTATAAAAGTCTCTTTGTCTCTATCAGAAGTTCAGATATGCTGAGATGATTTATTCACTATCCCTGTTTCATTGCTTTTGAATTCTGAGTTATAACTTCCTTCTCTTTCTCTCTTAGTGTTCGTCCATCCATCTGGGACGCATCACCAACATCAGGCCTGATATTAAAACTTCCAGATGACAGAAGCAGATCAGAGGGCACCGAGTTTCCTGTCAGCTGGACACGGAGAACTGAAAGAAGAGGACAGAAAAATAGATTTGGATTTTATCCTGTAAAAAAGTTGCTAGAAGAAAATGTCAGCATTTAACATTTCTGCAGACGACACATACGTTACATTTGCACCTTTAATACCTATCAAATCATCCTAGTACATGAGCTTACTGTGTTACATGTGTTGGAGGGGGTGGTGGATGGCGTGTCACCTCGGCAAGATGCCTGCCAAGCTGCAGACCAACAACCAAACCAACTGTGTTTTAGCAACCCATCACTGTTTTTCCAGCTGCTTTCCAGCCATCAAATGTGGGTGTGTTTTAGCGACCCAGCATTTTTTACCAAAACAGAAAATTTCCTAACCATAACCAGGTGGTTTTTGTGCCTAAACCTGCCCACATGTTGACCACAGCATCCACTACATAACAATATACAAATGGAACATATCAGTGGTTTGCAGATGCATACGGTGCCAACCTTTTTCTGACACTTGGGTTGCTTTGTGATGCATTTTATGTAACCCCATAAAATGGACATTAAGCTTGGTAACTTTTCAAAATGTTCGATGCAAATGTCAACACAATAACAGAGTTCTGAACAGATCTGAAGAAGCAAAAGTTCTTAAATGATATAAACACAAAGTAGGCGTTAAAGAACTTTGCCTGAATAAAATAGGTCTTAAACTGTCAGAATATTGCATCAGATCTTGAACTTTCTCGTCAACAAGATTACATTCAATGCTCGGCCAATGCTTGGCGCCTTGCCGGGCTTTTCTGTGAATTAACCTTACGCTAAGGACAGTGTTTGGAGTTCATTTTTTTTCCATAATCACTTATCCTGCTAAGTGTCACGGGGGACTGGAGCCTATCTGACATTGGGCGAGAGGCAGGGTACACCCTGGACAGGTCACCAGACTATCAGAGGGCTGACACATAGAGACAGACAACCATTCACGCTCACATTCACACTTACGGACAATTTAGAGTCACCAATTAACCTGCATGTCTTTGGACTGTGGGAGGAAGCCGGAGTACCTGGAGGAAACCCACACTGACACAGGGAGAACATGCAAACTCTGCACAGAAGGGCTCCCCCACCCCGGGTTCAAACCAGGAACCCTCTTGCTGTGAGGCGACAATACTAATGACTGCACCACTGTGCTGCTGATTGGAGTTGTTTACATTATTTGGGTAGTTCCTCTCAAACGTCCTTCCTTCCTTTTCCTTTCACTGACAGAACAAGTATAACACACGTATAGTTTCCCTGACATCTCCAGACTGAGCATTAACGGTCTGTATTCTGCATATCAGAAATATCAAATCTATAACATGATGGACGGAGTGATAAACAACTTCCAGATTGTGTTCCTTGTATATGCACCTCTTCCTTCCCTCGCCAATAAAGCACTATATCCGGGTCACGCAACAAAAGCCCGTGGCTCAGGTGTTTCCTCTCTGACCGCAGCGAAGGTGGCCAGGAAACTGTCCCTATGGCTCGTTTCATGACACATATGGTTTCTTTTAAACACATCCTCCGTAAACTTCCTCCTTCAGTCCAACAGTGGCTGCAGGATCTCTTTTACTAGTCTGTCAGTGTTGTGGGAGAGAGATATTTACTTTATTGTTTCATGCTCCTTTTTTGATCTCGCAGCCTTGATTTAAATGTTTCCAGATGTTTTGTTCTCTCTTTTCATATCTGTGTGGAATTATTACAAGCTGCAGTGGACTAATCTGCTCTTCCCTAATAAATGACGGATCCCAGTTTGAATGAGATTTAGCCCGTCCTGAGAGGCTCACTCATTGGAGGAAATTGGATGGGCAACGTAAGCGCTCCTCTTGAATGGGAAAACAGCAGAGGGAGAAAAAACGGGCAGAGCAACACACACACACACACACAGGAGGCTGACAGTAGCCAAGCAGCAGCCACTGTGACACACACACACGGACTGAGTGTCTTCATGCAGCCACAAGAAGGACCTCATTATCATTTCTTGGAGTAAACACATTTTCGTCATCGGGAGTTGTTTTTGTTTTTTTTGTTTTTTTTAAATTACAGGATCCGCGTCATTGCGAGCCGCGCGCGCATTCCTCAGCAGGATTTGCGCATCTCCAATTGCAAATTGTTTGGTGCTCTCCGAGAGAGCGTTGTTTTAATTTTTCCTGCCCGGCATTAAGCTCTCATAGTCATGCTCCAGAGGCGACTGGCGACGCGTTTCATCTGAAATCCTCGCCTCTCACAAACATGGAACAACAGCTCTCCAAACCGGAATGCAAAAACATGGATGCGTGTCTGAGGCGACTGAAGCAAGAACTGGTATGTTGTGTTGTGCACTTCTACTCCTGCAATCAGCTCTCATAATGTTCCTCTACTTTATCAATGTGCACATTAAACATGTGGCATTTTTAAATGTGCAAGGTGGTGCGCCAACAACAAAATATTTAAATTTCTTATAATAAAAAAAAAAATCAGAATATCATCGCTCCATGTGTCCTGGCGGCTCCTCTCATATTCTAGTTTGTTCTTTTCAGTTGGGGGTGCATGTGTGTATTTTTTAAATCGCATTAATCTGTGTAGGCTTAAAGCTTTGAGCACACCAGAGGCATGTGTACATATCCTCCTCCTCTCTGTCCACGCATCTGGGACAGATGTTTTAAGCTTAATGAGCTCAAGACAGTTTCTCCTCCTCTCTTAAGGACGCTGCTTTTAGTCGCAAACAGTTGGAAGATTCACAGTATTTTGATCTGTTGCAGTAAATTTCAATGTGTGATGCAAGAGATGAGCTGGAAAGAGAAGTCGAAAGTCAAATAATCGTTTGGTTTTGCTGGTTTTTGCTCCTTAAATGTGATGATTTGATGCTTTTGTCTGTTTATGATCACTGGAAACTGAGTAACTTTGGGTTTTTAGAGTGTTGATGAAAACAAGATGGGAAGACTTGAGCTTGAGGGCATTTTATACAAAAATAAATAATTGTTTGATTTTTTTTTTTTAAAGCTTGAATGCCTGATTTTGCTGGTATTTGCTCTTTAAATGTGACGATTTGCTGCTTTTGTCTGTTTTGGAGTGTTGATGAAAACAAGGCTTAAAAAGACTTGAGCTTTAGGGCATTTTATACACAAAACAAAAAACTGTTTAATATAGACATTAATCAGCAGATTAACCGATAAAGAAAGTAATCTGTTGCAGTTAGGGCTGGGCAATATGGAGAAAATGAAATGTAAAAAAATAAATAAAAAAAAATTAGCATGAACATGACAAAATATTCCCTCCAAAAAAAGATTAAAAAAATAAAAAAAGAAAAGCACAGAGCCAAAAACAAAACAGAACAAAAAAAAACTCAACCATTGTACCTGGACGTTACTATTAACTTACAATGGAGCCAGTCAGCCATTAAAGTCTATAGTTATTAAAGGTAATGTTTCTGTGTATATATATTCAATTAAAGGCTGCCAAACCTTTAAAAATGAGTCATATCTGTATTTCAGGACATGGGTGATCTTCTCTAGAGGCATATAAATCATCATTTCTGAGTCCACTTTGATATAGAGAGGAGGGGATCTGACGTCCAGGTTAATGCAATACACTCCCTGGAGACAGCAAGAGCTGTATCGATAGATTTCTTTGAGCTTTGATTTAGTTTCAAATTCGTAACATTTCCTTGGAAAAAAAGTCCTGGATCAAATGGATTTGGATCCAACAAATATTTTTGACCAAATACCTCAATATTGACATTACATAGGGTTACCTATTGGTGCTTTCACAAAATGTTTACCTACAAAGTGAGTAAAGGCAAATAATAGATCAGTAAGTAACATCACTTTAAGACTTTAGATATTACAATCCAAAATCTAAGACGATAACTAGTCTCATATCATGAATATGATATAATATCAATACACAGCCCAGCTCTAGTTGCAGCCCTGCAACAGACCGATGTAGGGTTTTGCTTTCACAGCAAAGTGAGTGAAATTGGCAGTCAATCCGAGTTTCAGCACATCATTACGCCCTGAATTAATTTTTCAGTCTCCTGTATTTAATATGTTCACGTCTCCTCGCCTCTAACAAACAAATCTGTTTGATGGTGGCGAATCCAGAGCGCTATCTCTTACCCCGTCCTTGAAATGTAAAAACAAAATCTGTGAGCTGCACCCTCACACTTTGGCATCGACACAGTGTAGACCCATTTTTCAAAGGAGCCTTAACTGGCACAGATTTCATTTGGAATCATCTTCAAAGCAGGCGCAGATTTTTTTTTCTTTCTTTCTTTCAATCCAGCCACTGGCCCACAGAAAAGCCTCGCATGGCTGCGTGTTTTGCAACATGATCCGCTCTGTGACTTCTGTGAATTCGCGTCTCCGAATTAGCCACACGTCTGTGAAGTGGCACTTGAGATTTCAGGGGAGTTAGACGTCCGTGCCAGGAGGACATGTAGCGTCATAGCTGCCATATCGCAGTTTGGTAACATAATAGAAAAAAGTGTTGCGCCGTGCCGAGGATCAAACGGGAGAACAGAGAGCAGATGCCGGTTAAAAAGCCGAGGCAGTCTCCCCCTGTAAAGGACCATGTGGGATGCAATCTGTTGTTCAGAGAACGAGGGGTGTCTGTGCCAAGGTTGTCACTTGTCTTTCCACTGTGACGGATTTTCATCCAGAGCCCGCTGAAGAGCGGCAAACCGGCTCCATCTGCAACGCAGAGATCACAAACATCTAACAAGCGACTTACACCTGCTGCAGAGTCGAGAAGTTCTCCAGTATCACTTCAAAGACTAGTTTACAAAGAGCCGTCCCAGTTGTTTTGCACATTTTAGTCCAATTAAATCACTTCTAATCACAGATGACCATCTTGCTGTGTTCTAGACATTCTTCAGTTTCAGAAAGCCATCTGTATCGTATAAAAATCAGTTAGTAGACTGCTGGAACTCACTTGAGTTATAATCCATCACACTCAGTATCGAGTCTCAGTTCATTTTGTTGGAGATACATCATCGTGTTGATGCAGCTTAATTGCAGACTGATTTGACTGCACTACATTAACCATGCAACTTTGACAGTAATTAATGCAGAGTTGATGTTCAGAGTAATAACCGCACAACTCAGGCAAGTTTCAAGGAGCCTGTTAATTTGCCATCTCATTTCACTTTATTATTCAGTGTGACGCCGTGTTTACGTTTGCTGTTTTCTGTTTATGAGGGGGGTCATTATTTCGCCCTAATCAGTAGTGAGTGACGTATCCATCCAGTCCGTGCCATCTCCACTCACTGCAGGGAAGCTACAGCAGTGTTCCCTAGGCACAGTTAGCAGCTTTTCACATCAATCAACGAAATGTGCAGCTTTTAAAAGTTGTGTGAGTTCAAAGACCTGTACAGCTGCGTCGATTTCATCCGAGCTCGTCATCTTCGCATGAACATTTTTCTGTCTCTTTATTTCCTGCTGTTTGCAAGATGATGTCTTAAATTCGTCTTTAAACCAGGGAGACATTAATGAGCACATCGCCAAACCTCTTTGAAATGCTTAAATGCCTACTCAGAGATGTGGGCAGCGATTCAAAGATCTGGAACCAGTCTGTTAATTGGTTTTCATACCGTATGGAAATGGTTGGATACTAACGGCTGCCAGGAACAGGTGGTTAAATGCATCCGAAGACCTAAAACTGTGCAGTATACATTTGAAAATGGTTACCAGCTTTATAAAGCAAAGATTTAAAGTCCTCCTCCAGAGTTTTATGTCACTAAAACTGAGAATCTTTAAAACTCCAGATCATCTCCTCAATTCATGCATTTCGATTGTTGCTTAGAGAATCAGAATATGCTTGAGACAACATCAGTGACGGACTACTAGCTTGCTAACATTTTGTTTGCTCTGCTTGGTCTTATGACTTCTTAGTATTGTTGCACCACTTCACGAACAAACGGAGGTGTCCGCTGCACCCAGTGTTTTTGCTTCACCTCAGCATCCACGGTTTCAAGTCTGCCAGAAAATGAGCATAGTATTAGTTCCTGCAGGACACGATGTCAAGCTCAGCTCACATCCCAGCTACATCAGCTGATCTCAAACAGCCCAATCAACTGATGGAGCGGCTGATTGATGGAAGGGAGTCAGCTGATAGAGCACATGATTCCTTTCTATGCAACCAATTGTCAAATCTCATTCAGGGCGCCCCATTTAAACTGCTCTGGTTACTGCTGCTGCTGCTTCCTCTGCAAGCTGCTGTGCAACCCGCCTCCACCCCAGCTCCTCCTTTTCATGCTGTGTCTGACTTATCAGTGTCATTTCTGTTTGTCATTGATGCTGCTCTGTTCTGTTCTCGGGGGTCGTTGCTGCTGCTCCCCATGTATGCACATGGAAGGGCAGACAGGTGTGCTCTCTCTGCCTCAGGCTTTCTAGAGTGGCACTGTTGTTGATGTTATTGTGAGCACCTTCATCCTTAAATCGAATGGGAACCACCAGTGATGAGAAAGAGGTAACGTTAGCTCATAAACATTCCTACCTTTTATGACAAGGTAGAGTCGTCTTTGCCATCTAGTGTGAACAGAGATAATTTGTAAAATGAAGGTTGTGTGAGGTAAAAAAAATATCTGTTTTCAAAAATATCTGTAGACTTGTAGAGAGGATCTGAATGAGGAGCTGAAAAAAATAGTATTGTGCTTTAGATGTTCACCTTGTAGTTTAGTTTGCAGTGTCTACAGCACTGAGCGTGGCATTCAAAGCCTGTGTACAAGTCATGTATATAACAACTGTGACCTCATTGCTCCACAGCAGACACGCTGAAACCCAATGCACCATCAGCTCTAAAAGAAGAGTGTCATACGAAAGTGTGAACACTGTGTCAGGGGTCGGGGGAGTCAGTCTGTGTGGGGTAGTGTCAGGTCACGCTTTAACATCCGACCCTTGACCCAACAAGGTCTGGGGCTATTCCTCCTAACTGCTGACCACATCCAACACACCAGTGACAATAAAACTCAAAGCTGATAGATCAGTTTTCAAGTCAGGAACGTATCGCCGTTTTTCATCTTTCTACTAACTGAAAACAGAGTTAGTAAACAGGCTGTTAGCTCCCATTTGTTCCTATAAAAAGCACTGCGAGGCTCCATAGAAATCCCGAGGATATAATGGTAACAATGAAATATTTTTAAGCTCATGCATGAGTCATTATTCACACAACAGACAAAGAGTCATGAAAAAAACAACATAAGCCCTTCCTGCCTGCTTAGAGTCCAAGATTCAACTGCTGACATGCCTTTGAGTCATCTTGTCTAAATGTTGGGTTCACACCTGCATTTCAGACACTAAAGAATAAGTCAAACGTTGTGGTGTCATCACTTCTGAAGCTGATTTCATATGCATCATACTCCTTTATCCCTCTCACACCTGAGGCACATTTCAAAACATGACTGTCAGCTTGGAATTCAGATCCAAAGCCAGCGAGCATGAGGTCATGAAATCCGAGAAAAATAGCATAGTGTGTTCTGGAAAGCTCGTGTGCCTCATGGCTGCTTGTTCTTTGTTACCTTTTGGGTGTGGGATCAGAAAACTGCTCACAACACAAAGAAGTGTAGTGGTTCGACTTTAAGTTCATTTGTTTGGAGCCTCCCTCCTGGCTCCTGTTCTCCAACCTGCCCTTCCTTCCCCTCTGCTATAATTGGCCCGGCTCTTGGTGGCAGCTGTAGGGTTTTGCATGGGTGATCATTGTGTTTGAAATAGAACCTTTATTTACAAAGCCAGTTTATCATTATGAGACCCAGCGCACGTAAACCGCGTTATCATGGTTCACAGAATGGAAATCACCACTAACGACGTTTAGGATTTACTGTATCAAGAGACAGTCGAGTGGTTAATTATGCTGCTGCTGCAACCACATGTGACCCCGCTGGTCTGAGATCGAGTTGTGTCTTTCCTCCGCTCTGTTTGCTTTCATTTGAAGAAAAATATGTGGATTATTTCTCATGGGTGTTGCTCTCACTGAGGTCTAGGTCAATATTGTGCTCTCTCTCATGTTATTGTGTCTTTGGGGCCTTGAAATGACATTTTGTCTGGCATTATTGCTTTATCTGGTGCCAAAAGAAATTGGATTTTTGGAATTGTTCTGCTACTAAAATGGAAGATATGTTATACAATGCATTAAAGCAGAAATAATTGATTTTTCTGGCCACTCGGGGGAACAAGCTGTAAACACAGCATTGAAAGATTAGCACTATATATAGTTGAAATGTTGAAAAATAAACTTGTTATCCTGCAGAAGTCTATTTACACACCCAGCAGACGGAGAAAAACATTAGCATTTATCTGAAGTTGTGCCTCTGGACACCTGACAAATATAGTGTTCACATCTCCACCAACACCTGGGGAAACTATTGCTTTACCTACTGGACAAAAAAACTAGTAATGCATGACATGCAAAACAAAAATTTTATTATGTTTTATAGATATTGCAAGTTTTGGATATGAGTCATGATTTCAGTGGAAATGGAAAACATTATTATTGCTTTTCATTTTCATTAAGAAAATATAAAAATGACAATGTGAATTTTGTTGAGGTCTGTACCGAACAAGCTTGTTCCCTTACATCTGGAATATGATTTGTAGGCTGGGGCATCTCTGTAGCACCACAATGCTTCATTTATAATGGTACGTTGTGACACGTTTTTCCTCAAACAACTGCAGCTCCTGCTATTTGGATATTACCCGGGCCATATTGCAATTTCGATAATGTTCGATTAATTGTGCAGCCCTACAAAAAACCCTCTGACACCCACTAACATCAGGCTTTTGTCCTAAGTGGGAAAGTTCACAATCAGCATTTATCAGCTCCACCTCCGATTGGTTCAAGATGGCAGAGATGGACACCTGGTTAACGCACTAATTTGAGCCCCTTTTCCACTGCAATTTAATTACGCTCAATTCAAATTCTGTTCATCTCTGTCCAAGCAGCGTTAGGACATTGTTTCAAATTAATCGGCTTGAAAAAGAGACTAAATAAGTAACAGATACAAAAAAGTACTAACCATTGTAATATTTTCCCTGGCCTCCATGCTGCTTTCCACTGTTTACTAACCTTGCGCATTTCCGGCACATTCGCGATGTTGAATGTGACACACCAGGAAAAAACAGAAAGGCATTCTTGTATACTGACAATTGGAAAGAAGTCTATCATATATGTTTTGCTGGTTTTCCTGCTTTTAAAAACCGCATATACGCACAAATTTGACCGGAAAAAAGGTATATCAATAGACCGTATAAAATAATGAACATAGCTACAGTGACATCACCCATTGGTTTATGAAGTAACCAACTCTGTCTGCTGTTTGGTGCTGAGCAGGTCATGTACAGAGGGTTAATCAGAACCTTTTTGTTCTGCTGGAAACAATCAACATCGATGATGCAGGCTGTAAAACCAAAACTATGACCTGAAAGACAGTAAAATGCTCTGTAGAGCTGAGGGACGCTGCAGATTTGGTTGATAATTTCCTGTGTTCATCACAAGCAGTCATTTAATCCACTATTAGTGTAAAACTATTAATGAATGCAGCTTTAAAGTATTTAAAGAGGCCCATTTGCTCCCTGTATTATATATAACTCAGCACCTGCATACAGAACAAACTTCACATTCCAAAACGCTCTGTATCCCACACTGAACAACTGAGCACATTATGACAGCATGTGCAGTATATACATGTCACAGTACTATGGGTTTGATAATGTAATGCATTAACTGAGGACCATTCACTCTCAATAAATCACTGAACTCAATGAGCTTTTAAATGCTGCACAGAAATCAGAGCACTCGCCATGAAAGCTTTTGATGTTAGACTAAGAGGGGGCAGGATCTGGAGTCTCTGCAACATTAACGTCACACTTGATGTTACAACTGTGGGCTGGAGAATTGGCCGTGCACTTTCGCTGCCCACACACAAGGTGCTGACGTCAACTGCGGCGCTTATCAAGCATCTGTCTAACGATCCTCACGTCCACTGAAGACTTTCAGCCGGGAAGACAACAGATTGGCTCCCAGATTTTTCTCCAAAGATAATCTGCCAAAGATGATGATATGGATCCTAATCATCCTGTGTCCCCCACGGCAGCATCATTTTTGTGATGGGGTAAATTAGCTCGAGCAGGAAACAAGCTATTAAACCACCTCCCGTCTCTGAAAGGGCCGTCGGGGAGTCTTTTGCTGGGCAGCAGGTCATTTGATTTAAATGAGTCTGTCTTAAAAAGGGACAGTTCACCAGATTCTCCATTCCCACTCACCTCTTGCTGATTGTTTGGGTTTTATTTGCCAAGCTTTGGAGATATCTGTCTCTGATATTTCTGCTGCTATCTTAATACAACAGGAGGTGAATGCAATTTTAAAAATGCATGAGCATCATCGCTTTCCAGAAACAGTGTCCCCATTGCTCTGATTAACAGACTGTCAGGAGTTTTCACAGGAGCTGCTTTTCTAGTAGTAGCTGCAACAAAGTGATCACAGTGAGGTCTATCAATTATCCAACAAGTCCTCCAAAATTACAAACCAATTACTCCATGTCTTGCCTTCAAAACTGACCTATATAAGCACTCTTTAAATGTATGCCCCTTTCAGCAGGATGGCATATTGTTAGTCTGTGCCTCTGTTTGTGTCAAAAATGACTCGCACTGCTTTTTTGACCTGAAAGGTTCGGTTAGATTGATGCATTTATGATGAAGCAACACGCTCAGTCACAGAATGTTTAGAAGGAGTTGAAGGTGTGTGCATAAAAAATACATGGATCATGGTTTATGGCTTACGTAAGGGGCAGATTTAGGTTCAGGATGAAAAGAAAATGTCCTCAATATGGGAAAAGCGGCACCCGTGTCCTGGTCTGACACTTAACTGTCTTTCAGGAATGCTGTGTTCACACTATGAGAGAAAGCAATGAGCTACAAGTCATTTCTAATGGAAGCCAGTGACATGAAGCTACAGCTGACACCCAGTATGTGTCACTGCAGACGGGTGTGACACACTACAAATAAACTTTTTCAGCGCTCCAATGATGCAATAAAGTTAACCAATCATATGTTTTTGTTGCTAGCTTTGGTGCTGTGGCATTTAGCTACGTTAGCCGACGCGCTCACTTTTTTCTCGGATGCAATGCCGCAGTGAATGTAATGATAAAATTGGGCTCAGACGTTGACCAAAAGCAGAAATATTTCTTGGCCAGATAGAAATTTTAGATGACTGTCACGCAAGGTTTTGTTGTAAGTACCAGGCACACACACAAGCCCAAGACGATACAACTACGTCAACGAGTGCTCGAGCAACACTTCAACTATGACTCAGCGACAGTGTAACGGGCCACGTTGGAGCTTTGTCTGTCGCAGTGTGAACAGGGCATTATGTACACAACCACAAGAGCAGCTTTGTAAGTCCAACATTGTATCCAGGCATTTGCACAGACAACAGGTGCTGTTATTTTTCTTGGGAGGGCAGTCAGGACAACCAGGACACAGTTTCTGAAAGGAGATGTCTCTGTTGAATGTTTTAGCACAATGAGCATCACCAAAGAAATTCTATTTACTTCAACTGTACTGGAGTGGAGGCAGAAATCTTAGAGATGAATATCTCAAAATCTGCGCAAATAAAACCAAAAATATTGACCGGGCTTTTTGTAATTTAGGTGAACCAACACTTTGAAGTGAAATGTAAAAGTAGCAAACTAACACTTTAAATAAAACACATACCTAAAATAATACTTAAAAATATGGATGTCTCCGCTGAAAGGATAGTTTGGATCTTTTGAAGTGGGGTTGTATGAGGTCATTATCCATAGTCCGTGTCATTACATACAGTAGATGTCAGCCAGCACGGCTCCAGTTTGGAGAAGCAGGCTGGAGTATCGATACAGAAGCTAAGCAATGTACTGCTGTGGACGGGAGCAGCAGTAAAACATCTATTAGTTGAAGTGGACACTGTCATTGCTTTACCTTACCGTCAGACAGCGATTTCCAACAGGTAAATGTAGCAGTTTTATCGTCCTCTTCAAAGCCAGACTTCATTGAGAAAAACAGTAATTTAACATTGCTGAACACAGGAGTTGCGTGTCTACCGCTGCCTCCATCAGTTAGTTTGTTTGTGATATTATGTGACTTTGGTGTTTAAAAGTGTTGATTTGGATCCACCAAAGTCACAAAATAACACTTACTAATCAACTGATTGATGCAGTGGTAGACCAGCAACTCCCGTGTGTTCAGCAAGCTAAAATTGCTGCTTTTGTCAGTGGAGTCTGGTGACTTTGAAGAGAGCATAGACGGGGAACTGGAGCTGTCTGGGTCAAGATAAAGCGGCAAAAACAATAGGTAAATATAGCGTACACTTGAACTGATATTGATTTTCTTTTAGGTGGCTAAAATGTGTTTCGTTGCTGCCCTTGTCTACAGCGGTACATTGCTGAGCTCCTGTGCTGGTGCTCCTGCCTGTGCCTCCAAACATGCTCACTGACATCTGCTGTGTGTAATACTCCGACTATGTATAAGCACCTCATACAACCCCACTTCAAAAGATCCAAACTATCCCTTTAACGACCAATTTGTCATGACATCATACACGAGTGCCCCACACCCTTTTGTTGAACATTATTCACACTTCTTCCTCTCCTGAACATGACCCCGAGGACACGCGGACCAAACAGAGTCGCCATGTAACCCATTTCGTCAAAGAGGCTTTCATTGCCACAGTAATTTATTTCTTTCAGTGAATTCTCCACAGCTTTTATTGCCCTCTTAATCGCGACCTCGGGGCAGCGGTTTGTGGCGTGTCCAGCAGCACCGTCACAGAGGCTCTCTGTATCCCGCGGACAGAGACCCCCATTCCTGTCCTTGACCCACACAGCCCACCATTCATTTTTAATTAGGGGTGGAGGTGGAGGGAGGGTGGAGTACACTAGCTGCTGCTGCCGCTGGCCAGCTCCTTCTAAACAGGAAGACCTTTTGGGCCTGATAACCTTGGCCTCGCTGTTTCCTCCCCCCTCCGGCCAATAACAAATAAACAACAACACTGAATGGCCTGTATTTTACAGCCGGAATAGAGCGCTGCTTTGTTTTTGAGTTTGTGTTTTTATTTCTCACCCAACAATCCAGTTAATGTATATCAGTGAACGCAGCATGCAAGCACACACTTATAAAAACACACTGACTTCATTCAAGTGAGGCGTGTGTGGACATGTGTAAGCTCAGTGTTTGCACAGTGATTTAATTTTTCCTTCCATAACTGAAGGAGGTAATATCGAGGCAGAGAGCTCGATCTCAACAGACGGCAGAGGAGGAGCATTAATTTATTTATACTTTGTGGTATTTAATTTAGTCACATGCATATTGAATGGTTTATGGATGCATCTCCTGAGTATATGGACCCTGACGTGGGAATATGAAATAAAGAAACCCCAATCAACTGATTTTTTTTTTTTAATTACAATGGCCAGAACTTTTAATACGCCTCCATTCAACATTAATTCAAGACTGCCAGCCATTGTTCTTAAACTTTGAAGCATTCAGCCTTTAATTGGCAATTATGTATGGTTGGCTGGCGTCACCGCAGCCAAAGAAGAAGAAGTAGTGGGGGGTGAAGGGGGAGAATCTGGACAGCTCCTGTTTGTCTCTTCCATTCATTCAGCACGTTTTCACTTGGCTTGCTTCTGTTTTAAAATGATCTTTTTATAGAAATACACGCTTGATGGATTAAACGGCCGAGGCAGTTTGGAGGCTTGAGTTCAAAAAGAAGATTTAACTAAAGTTAACAAGACTGGGTTAATGATGCCAGTGTTTCTGGACAGTACAGAAATTCCCCGCAGCCCCAATTTCATCCCAGTTTTCTTATTAAATTAGATTAGACAGACATTTTTCTCCTCGTCTCTATTTTTCAGGGGAAAGTGCCGAAGGTGATTCGAGGTCCTGTCAGGTCTGCGTCCTCTGCCTTTGTCCTAATGAGGCCCTGAGCTGATTCACACATTGTAAAAGTGACACATCCCAGGTTGAACATCTGTGTTTGAAGTAGAAACTGCCGCAGGACGTTATTTTAAAAGTCGCTTGTAGCATCGTGAGCAGACGGCAAAATGAAGGTTGAAAAGGCTGACATATTTGGGCCACAAAGTTCAGCCTTGAAATGGCAGCGCCTGGAGTTAGCTGGCATGGTAAAGGTGGAATAATGGGGTTTGGTTTACTACTGTTGTTCTGTTTGTTCCGCAGGGCACAGTATGAATTATTAATGTAGCCTTAGAATAGAAATAGAATAGAAATGGCAGCAAACAACTCAGTGTGTTGTAAATAACCAGGGAAAACGCCTGCGTCTTGGGGACAAGGGGAAAGTTGCATGCGAGTGTTAAATTAGGGTGTTTTTGGTTAGCGTGTGCAAACAGGTGCAGCCCTTACAGCCTGCATGAGAACGGTGTGCTTAGCAGATAATATTTCAAAAACAGATTTTAATACATTTAAGTGGTCCACATTTCAGCAGCAGCTCAGAGTGCCGTAATCCCTCAGCTGATCCCTGCATAAACTTTGCCGCAACCACGTCTGCCTCCGAAGATGTAACGACAATGCATAACTCCGCACGTCATCTTGTCTTCAGACTTGTTGACCTTTGATGTGGAGGAAAGTAAACCGTAATTATGCGCTCTCTCCCAGCCTCTCCCAGGACACAGACAATTACGGCTAATGAAGTCAGCCATATGTGGAAGACGAGAGGACAAGAGACAACCTGATTGTGCTAATTACACGTACCTTCACTGCCTAATTTAGCGAGCCAACGGGAAGCTCAGAGGCTTTTGTTCCCAGCATGTGCATTGATAGGCTTATTATCTGATCTTACAGGCTGTTCAGCCCCCCGTGCACTTACTCAGCCATATGTTAGTGATGAGCAGAGTGTTTTAACCCAGAGGTTTAATGCTAATGGTGCAGGGTATTGGATAAGTGTCAAGGCACAGACAGTGCTGGATCGATGCACAGAAAACAAATCAACAACTGTTCTGATGATCAGTTTAGTAATTTATCCAGAGGGAAAGAAAACATTCTCTGGCACCAGCTTCTCAACTTTAATTATTCTCTGCTTTTTCTCTAATAAGTAGAATATCTTTGGTTTTAGACTGCGTGTCAGACAAAAAATCGACTTGTAGACATTGTAGATCACCTTGGATTCATCCCTTATAGATGAAATGATTCATCAAATGATTTATATGAGTCATTAGTTGTGGCCCTAGTATACAATAAGGTGTCACTGTTCTAAAGTGTTTTGTCAAGAAGGTCAAATATCATTAATTAACTTAAGAACAAGATTTAGGGGCTTTCACATCAGAACACTTGACCTCTGAATCCAGTTTGTTTGGTAAGCGTGAGCATTGTGTACTGTATGCGGGCACAGATCGCACCAGAAAAGGTGGTCTCAAGTACAGTTCATGTGTACTCTGGCACGATACACATCAGATGTACTGTAAACCAACTATAACGCGACTACCAAGAGTTTTTAACCAGTTATTAAACAGTCTCAATTTAATAGTGATGTCTCTATATCAGACGGCAGCGCTGTCCGATTCGGACAGACCCACATCCGGCTTGAGCTGCAGTTGGAGCTCTTGCACCTGCCTGCACAGCATCTTGGCTTTTCCTGGAGCTAACGTGCAGCAGAGACATTAGAACAACACAGCGGAGCATGCCGCCTCCCCCTGTTACTGTTATACAGGCAAAAGTCTGAATGCTGTTAACTTTTAAAGTAGAAAGGCTGAGCAACATTTATTATTCAGCAGTTTGTGAACCGCACGCTATTTCCAGTGAAATATTATAGTATGTAAACATTGGACACTGCGCCGACATAAATAAATAGCACACACTGGGTTACCATGAGCAACCGCAGATGGATTCCGACTAGTTTAAAAGCTCGGATATGAAAGCATTTTGCTCATAAGGTTGAAGGTAAAGGGACCTGGACAAGAGTCAGATTGTATGCAAGTAAATTCATCTGTTAATTTGATTATCACTACGATCATATTTGAGGACAGTATGAATTAGGGCTGCCTGATATGGAGAAAATCAAATATCACAATATTTTTTACCACATACCTCGATATATCAATATTGCAAAAACATTGTAGGGTTGCCTATTGGTGCTTTCATAAAATATATATCCATAACAATCAAAAAGCAAAACAGTGATCAGTAATGTGAATATAATGACTATGGTTTAAGACAAACAATAGAACAGTCTGGTAAATTCAGAACATTACATCACTTTACTGTAATGTAACTCTGATATCTAAAATCTAAGACAATATCTCGTCTCATTTCACAATAGATGAAATATCGATATATTGTCCAGCCCTTATTCAAATCAATCGTACCTGTCACATAAACGGAATATTCTGTTTGGATTCCGGATTAGGCCTTTTTACGAGTGATGCATTTTCCAATTTAGACACGTGGAATACGCCGGCATCATTCAGGTTTTAGGAACATTCTTCAGTTTGCGACAGACGCCATCTTGGCTGTTTAAGGTCAGCTCTTTGCGTTGCCATGGATAGGCTGTACACAAACCACCTCGTTAACACTTTGCAAGGCTAGGACAGCGATGCATGCTCTAAAGAAAAAAATCATTTTACTGGTCAGAAGGAGAAACACACCTACCTTTTAAACATTATAAAAGACTTTAATATTAACAGGTTTTTCAATATGCTCAAATATCTCAATGTCGACCTTTTTAAGAAGGTGGCTGAAGGAATGAAATAGTGAGGCTGTGTTCACAGGGTTCAACAAGTCTGCAACCGGTGGAAAACTGAAAAAAAACTATTTGATGCAAATGCAAATGTTAATGGGAGTATGCACGGCTGCATGTAAACGGGAATATTAGTAGAATATTAATTTTCATCAGCCATGTAAACAGCTTATTAGGAATATTGTCTTTTTCATACTAAGAGCAAAAACTGGACTATTTTGTGGATGTAAATGTAGTCAATGAGGCTAATGTATTGAAGTTTGGGGATTTTTGTCCATTTACTTGTGGCTACAATTTAAATTTTTAATCCAAATGTTCAATAAGAATTTTTGTTATTGATTCCATTTGACAGTTTCCCATGAAACCTTTACATTCAGCAACAGTCCTGTCTCTCACGGTGCTTATAGGTGGCTTTGTTTACGATGCTGTACTGTCAGTTGTGCTACGCGGCTTCTTTTCCCACCCGGGGGATCAACACAATCACTGCTCCCTCCAGATTAAGTATCACAGCCTGGTGATGTTACACCTACAACCAACACCCCCCCCCCCTCATGTGTTCTTATGGAGTCATCCATAATTAAATCCATCAACAGTTTCTCTTCGACATCTAAACATATGGCGAGGGATCTGTCACATCCCTCCGCCCCTCCTTCCATCCCTGCTCACCCGGCTGACTCTCACCATCCCTCTCACTCGCCTCTCGCTCCTCTCATTGTCAGTCCGTTTCCGCCTGAGTGACCCCACCTCCCCCCTCCCCACCAGCACCATTTGGGGATTATAGTCTAGACGGGCAGCGCTGATTGGCTGTCACGCCCAGCGGTGTCCCCTGATTGGAGGGAGATACATATAGGGGCAGTCAGACAGATCTGTTTGAAAGGTGAGAGACGGTGACAGAGGTGCAGACTAACAACAGGGAGACAGACAGGGATATGTGTACCTCCTGGTTTGTGACACTTTGTAGAAGGTAAGGTTTAGATTTCTTAGATTTGGAATATTTGTTTTATGGAATCAGAAGTTGTTCAATTTCAGATATTTCATCTAAAAGAGTTGCTGTTTGTTGTCATGATAGAGGCCCTTTTATGTTCAATAACGGCATTTATCTTCATTTGACAGTTACCTGTGTTGTTTTAGTTTAACTGACAGATCCTGACAAGCAGCTTGTTGATCAGCATTGTCTGCTGTAGGTGCTCTTCAGAAGTTTCTAACCAACATTTTCCCACAGACGCCGGCACGTTTTTCAAAATTCCTTGCATGCTTCCTCTCGTCTTCCCACAGATCTTTAAAGTGGGAGGGTTCCCGGCAGGTTTAGTCTTCAATCGCTTTGCTACATTTGCCAATGTGAGCGTGTTCTTAGATGAAGATAAACCTGTTACATCAAGAGAATGATCTAAAGGTCTGGGTCAAATGATTCAAGCTACAAGTTAAGACACAGGTCAGGATGCTGCCTCTGGGCTTTCTGTCTGCCTTCAGGAAGGAGAAGACGGTTAGTCCTGATCACATGACGCAGGCTCTTAAACAGATGAGAGCAGAGAGAGAAAAGGAGGAGGAGGAGGATAAAAGCTGAGTGTATGATTACTGCTGCACACAGGGAAGTAAGAGTGAAGACAAAGAGCTCGGAGGAGGGAGCAGCAGATATGGATTAAAGTAAATGGATGGAAAACGGAGATGGAGAGAGTAAAAGAGAACTGAAGAAAAAAAAGATAGAAAGCTCTGTTTTACAGCTGTCGTGGGTTGGATCCTGTCTCGTACGCAGGCCATATGGGACCCTGGCCTGTCATCCAAAATTAGGTCACATGACCCATAATTAAACAAGGTGCACAGCCTGAAAAACACAAGAGGAGAGTGTAACTGACACAGAGACTAAAAGCAGGGCTGTGATTTTTACTCATGAATACATGAATTTAATGGCTTTGATACAGCCAGTGATGGTGTGTAATTGGATTTGTGCTGGTGCTGAGATAAATGATGATCAAGAGGGCGTGCAGTGAGGAGTCTTTGATGGATGAGACGGGTCCAGCAGGAGGCCGAGGAGTCAACTGATTGGATTTATGACCTCTACAAGGTCTTTAGCTGTTAAACCAAAGTGGACATTTTAGATTTTTGTCTCTCATCATGTCTTTATCTCTCTGTCTCCCTGCAGCTGTGTATGAAAGAAGCCGGAGATGGCCTCCACGCTCAGATGAATTCAATGATGGGAGCCCTCCAGGAACTCAAGCTCCTTCAGGTCCAGACAGCACTAGAGAACCTCGACATTTCGGGTCGTCCCATTAACCGAGGACTCCCACATCCAGCTCCTCCTGAAGCTACAGCGGCTTCCACTTCAGGCAAGGATTGCAGCTTTAGCCAAACCATGCCCGAGGAGCCCAGGCCGAGTCCGATGCCAAGTCCCAGGCCGTCGCTGGAGAGCAGAAACACCTTCAGCCGAGACGACAGGAGCCTGTCTCGAAACAGAAGCAGCCTGGGAACCTCGTCTTCATCGGCATCCAGCCTTGAGAGCGAAAGCGAGGGAAGTGAAAGAAGCGGAAGAAGCGTGAGAAGTGAGAATGACCTTGAGTCTATACCCAAGAGGTGGTCAGGATACTCCGCCCCTCAGGTGGATTTCTACGGACCAATGGTGGGAAACCCTCCACCGGAGCCCTACCCTCAGCCACAGGCTCCCCGCCGCGCTCAGCCGGTGGACCTGCCCGGGATCCTGTACAGCCTCTCCAGAGAGGGCCCTTCACTGGACAGTGACTACTCCCAGGACAGCACAGACGACGCCAGCGACTGGACTTCTTCGCTCATGAGCCGCAGCCGCAACCGCCAGCCCTTAGTGCTGGGCGACAACGTCTTCGCCGACCTCGTGGGCAACTGGCTGGACTTGCCCGAGGTGGAGAGGGAAGAGGGGGAGGAAGAGGAGAGAAGAAAGAGCAGAGAGGAGAGGATAGCAGACGGAGGCGCAGACAGACCAGACACCCCAGCTCACCCTCTTCGCCTCAGCCGCTCGCAGGAGATCTGCAGGAAGTTCTCGTTAACCACAAACATCTTCAAGAAGTTCCTGCGCAGCGTCCGGCCCGACAGGGACAAGCTGCTGAAGGAGAGGCCCGGCTGGATGGCTCCTGAGCTGCAAGAGGGCGACCTTTTCAAAAGGCCAAAGAAAGTGGCTCCTAAGAGTTCAAAAGGCAGCTTCTACCTGCCGTTCTGGGCAAACGGACAGCAGGGCAAAGGCAGGCCGTGTCCTCATCTAACTGACGCAGAGAGGAACCACCAACACCACTTCCCCCAGGTCCACCAGCAGCCATTTGCTGGGATTTATTTAGACAGGAGACAGCCTGAGACCGGTCTGGAGAAAATGCAGCCCTTGTTTGACTACAACACAGCTGTGTGGGTCTGACAGCGAGTCTCACGCCAACAGACTGCTGGTGATGCCAAACTGAGTGAGTGACAGGTGCTGGGGGGATTTCAGGCTGTGTAACTGAACGTGGATACAGTTATCTTCTAAAAACGAACCCATGAACTTCACACCCACAACGAGATTATCAGGGCAACAGTTTGTCTGACAATCCTAAAAACCTAAACCTCGTTTGCTGTGTGTGTGTGGCTGTGTGAGTGTGTGCTGGAGACGGAGTTAGAGAGATTTTTTTGAGGACTTATGCTGCAAGTTTTGTATTATTCAAATGTCTTCTTATGCCTGTGTGCATGTATGACTGAGTCTCTGGATGTCTTAAAAGACGGTACATTGAAACGGACTTTCTCTTTCTCAGAATGTCACCACCATTACAGATCTTTATAAAGTAGTCCACTGACCTTTTCACCACCACACTACTGGACTCTCACTTCTTTGCATCTATGAATGGAAACACCAACTGTTGGATTGCATGGTTACCGTTTTTATAAGCGATAGTACAAACAGCTGTTACTGAACGCACTGCCACTGAACATAAGCTCACTTTTGTTTCCAGCAGGCCTCCACTGAGCGCCTTGGAAACTCAGGTTTAACCGAACCCGTCCGTCTCATTCACTTTGCTCAGGGAATGAATGATACACAGGAGTAAACTATGAGACACTGCCGCATTTAAATGGGTTTCAAACACAGTTTAGAGATGTCTTGCCTCATCTCATCTTGCCTAGAAAAAGACATAACAGCAATACAGTGCATGACTAGTTCAAAGACTGCACATTAAACTCTGTCCCTCGTAATCAGGATGTCGTGCTTGTCAGAAATGCCCGTTTTCCCTCTCTGCCGTGTAGACATGGCACATGTTGAGTCAACTGTCAGTCCGCAGAGAGAGGAGGGGGTAGAGATGGCACAGCCAACCACGAGTGCTGACTGACTGACTGCCATCTGGTACCCGGTCGTTATGTAAAGCTTATTCGCCACAGCCTCGAAGAAGATGCAAAACGGGCTTGTTTAATCCCAAAGCTTTGGGGATGAACTGAATTATGATGATGGTGTTACATACTGTATATACGCAGGTGAACGCATCGCAGGGCTGTAACAGCGATGAGACAGTTGAGAGAGAGGAGGTAGAGACCCGTAATCTAGGATCAGGATCAATGTACAGAGCATTGTACATATTTGCCATCAACTAAACAGCAGCAATAATTTACTGTAATATCCCATCGCATGGTTTTCATTATTCTGCACAGGTAAATATGTCACCGTATAATTACAGTGAGCATCATCACACGTGTATTTAAACCACAGACTGATGAGTTAATCTTACAGTATCTATTCTCTTGTATCATAATAAACAGTTTCAGTGTTTTTCTCATTTCAACCAGCGTAACAACAGTTAAAAACAAACTGCAGCTTCCTTCGCAAACTCACACAAATATCAGGATTCCCTCAGGATTATAGATGACACTGCCCGCTCTGACGCAAATACTTAGTCTTTATAGAGGACCACTGTTATGCAAGGACAATCCGATACTCTAACTTATTATTATAACAGAAAAAAAGCAGTTAATTTCACTCAGTTTTAAACAGGATCCCAGACCAATCAACTTAGCCAGCAGGGATTAGGCCTGAGGTCTTTTGAGTGTCTTGGCCGGTCGATCCATATGGTGTCGTCTCAGTATTCAGGTCAATACATACTGTACATTGAGAGGGTCCAACACACACACACACACACACACACACACACACACAGATTCTGCTGAGAAGGTTGTGCTGCGAGGCACAGTCTGAGATGTCATATCATACGGTATGTGTATGTAAATGTAACATTTATTTCTTCCTATTTACGAGTTGTCTACGTGTCATTTGTCAGCACTGTCGTTGATATTTTTCATTGGGGTTCTGCGAACCTTCACTAGTGATTTTGTGTCATGTGCACTGTAAAACTGTCACTGACTCTTTGTAAATTAAATCTGTTTTCAGAAAGAAATGTCACTCTGTGTCTTGACTGTAGTTGTGTGGAGCAAATGATAAATCTGTTACTGCTGCTGCTGTGAGATATATTAGTGCGGAGCTGAAACCTCTCAGCAAGCATTAGACAAACGGCACCCTGATAAATAATGTTGGTCAAAGAGTCGAAATCAATATCATCAATCATTATTTTTACTTTTCAATTTCAGGCATATGATGGTATAGAAGAACAATTACATATATAACAGTTGCATTCTTGGCCTTGAAATAGTAGCTAACAAAACAATATAACATCAAACCTTAAAGGGTAACTTTAGTCATTTTCAACATGGTCATGTATTTGTGTCTGAGTGACAAATGGGAACAACAATTATTGATATTTACCAGTATTGAACAACAGAGCTGCAGCCAGCATAAGTGAAACAGGCTGCAATGTAACCACTTGGGGAAACTATGCTTGGGTCAATTAACGTCCACTAAATGTTTGCTACTGTTAGGCTCAGATTGTTATTATAGGTGTCTGACAACATTATGGAAAGGATCCTTTCAGAGGTTGACCTTTTTGTTAGAGTAAGATCCTTTTTGTTTAACCTGAAACAGCCCTAAAACAGTATCGCCAAACTCTCCAGACTCTCATCATAGCACACACTTCATTCAGGGTGCTTTCACACCTGCTCTGTTTAGTTCGGTTCATTCCACCTCAAGTTTGTTTGCCCCCTAAGTGCAGTTCAGTTGGGCAGGTGTGAACACAGCAATCACATTCAGGTGCACACCTTCTTGAAGAGGTGGTCTCAGTCCGGTTACAAACAAACTCTGGTGCGGTTCGTTTGTGGTGAGAACGTGTTCCGACCTCGATCCGAACCAACTGCAGTCACATGACACATTGTTTGGGTTAAACATGAGCATGTTACAGTCATGCATGAAATAAACCCTGAATTCATCCAGTTAGATGTAAAATGTGCTTTTTCTATACTGTTTATTTATACAGAGCAACAACAAGCACTATTAGTGGATGCACAATGACAGGAGGAACATGCCCTGAGTGGTTACCAGCTGCAGCGCTCTCACTCAATGCTGGACCAATTTAAAAAATCATTGTTCCCAGTAGTCACTTTGACATAAAAACATGGAAAACTCTGGTCCAGGATGAGAAATACTAAAGTTACCCTCTATGTTGTTTGTCTGGATTGTATCACGCAATCTTCTTCAGCAGATGACATTTGAAAGGCTGTTGAAACACATCACCACATTTAAAACAGCACCACATTCATACACAGTCATAGCTTAGCATGTGAAATACAAAAAAAAAACACTAAAAGGAAAAACAAGAAATGAAGTCAAATATAAGACTCTAGCAGCAGTCAGCTTTTGCTCTCAGCCGAAGCTCTCAGCCTGATTTGTTTCTGCCCTGCTCTGCATCCTCACCACGGTAAAGTGCTGCTGCACGACTAACAGGTTCAGTGAGGCCGATGCCAGCAAGTCACTCACTGCCTGTGCATCAACTGTGCACTAAATTGATTCTAAATCTGTACAACAACTCCATCAGCCTCTTCAATAAATAAACAAAGAGCAACATGAACTCTGCAGCCCTGCAGTTCATCACAGACTCTTCGTGACACTCAATCCCTGAGATGCTTTTTATGAGATACACATCAAACCACATCAGTCAGTTCATCTTTCTGTCCCCGGGCACTTCGTCCAAGGAAAGGCAAGTAATACCTACTGCAGAGGTCCTGGGCTGCTGTCAAACATATCTGCTCTGCAGTGTAGAAATAACTCCGACATGATACACTGTAGTTATTTTAGAGCTGAAACAATTAATCTATATGTTGATTTAATTTTTTGTTTTTAGTCTAGTCAGTCAAAGTCATTTTTATCTGGCTGGTTATACATCAATTACAGCATCTCCATTGTGTGGATATTCTGGTTTTATCTGTTTTATATTATTGTAAACTGCATATCTCTGGGTTTTGACTGACTGAAGACATCATCTTGGACTTTGGGGAACTGACCCTTTGCTATGTCTCTCCTCCGGACGCAGACTGGCCAATCAAAATGTAGCATCAGGCCGGCTCAGACCAGGGTCTGACAACAACACAGCTGTGCTCCATTGACTCTAACGCAGTCGTTTCAGATTTCCTTCATTTTCAGGCTGGTTTTGTGGATCTGGAGCTAAATGTTGTGCCTGGGGCACGTCGTGTATTAATGATACTTGTTACCTGGAGAGGTTGGAAAAAGATATACGTTTCTTCCCTGTTCCAAAACCAAAATCAAACCCTGTAAAGTGTAGAGTTAGCTAGCTAACAACTGAAGATATAGCCTACTGAATGTATACACATGCTGCTCTTAACAGTGAAACAAAGGCCGACCCTGCTGTACAGGAACCAGTGAAGGGAAGCAGGGAAACTTTGCTGATATTCAACCAGCTCTGTGTCATCGTACTGTGTGCAGATGAATGTTCGACTTTCCCTGGAGACCCCTGCCCGTCTGTCAGCGGAGGTCCGGGTGCTGGCAGCAGCACGGGGGGTGAAGCCAAACACTGTTCATCTGCACACACTGCGATGCCACACAGCTGGTTCAGTATCAGCAAAGTTTCCCTTTATATTCATTGTCTTGTGTGGCGATGAGCAGTGATGTGGTGGTTCACTTTTACACTGTGATCTGTAGCCTATAGTTCGGCTTTAGCTTCTAACTATCTTTGTCTTTTTAACCTGTTGTTGTTGCTGAGTCAGTTTGACATCCTGGATATATCCTTCAAACACAGACTGTAGACCCCTCTGTCTGCTTCTCTCTGGAATCACTGTTTCATTTTTCGACAAATATGATAATATGTCTTCAGGGAGTGCAGTTAGTTACAGTGTGAGCTCCATGCTTACTCTGACAGCTTGTGGGACCATCACAAAGGGGCGGGGCTTAGTGAAAGGTCAATTGTGGCAGGCATTTTATTATTCAATAGTGAAAACAATCATTAGTTGCAGCCCAAGACTAGTTTCTGCTGTTATATATATTACATGATTTTATCATATGATTGGTAGTAAGACATAAGTAGGCTTTTCTTTATGTGTGGAGTCATTTGAGGCACTTGAGGTAAAGGGATACATAAACAAATTAATTTGAATTTTGAAATAAAGACCAAACACCAAGGCCTCCCTGCTGCAGTTTGCAGGGCTTGCAGAAACTGGTGCCACTGTGACATCACTATTTTAACTTACTGACATTCATCATCAGAGGATTAATTTGTCAATCTACAGCAATTCAATGCTTATAATCATAATATCTATCAGTTTTAATCAGTTCCAACTTCCCAAATATGATAATTTGTCGTCAACCATGACTCAAAAACAACAATATGCATATTAAATAGATATTGTTAAAAGGCTAATCGTTAGCTGGAGCTGTGATTCAAAGATGAAAAGCCAAAACTTGCCTCTTTTGTTTTAATGTGTGATACTCTAAAGTGAAGTCGAACATTTACCCCACTGTGAAATACAATTTATCCGGTGCTAAATGTGTTTGGATCGATACTCTCTCCGCTTTAACACCATCTCACAGGAACACATTTTAACTTTACATAACGCTCCACGAACAGGTCAGTGAGCATTCAAGATTAAAAAAAGACCCAGAGTTCATTTAGAGATGGGCTAAGAATAATCTGTCTGTGTGTGTGCGCGTGCATGTGTGTGTGTGTGTGTGTGTGTGTGTGTGTGTGTGTGTGTGTGTGTGTGTGTGTGTGTGTGTGTGTGTGTAACAACAGCTGCAACTGTAGTCCCTTCTCTTCTGGCTCAGTTTCCCCCGGGATCCCAGCAGTGGACGCTGACTGCTGTCTGACCACAGCCTCCTCCTCCTTCCTCCCTCCTCCCTCCTCCCTCCTCTCTGGTCCTGGCTAGTCAGCTGTCGCTCTCTCACAGCCTCACAACACTCCCACCCCAAATCTGGGGCACGCAATGCCTGAGTGCAGCACAGTTGTACAACTTTACAAGTCAAGAGAGTCTGCAGAGCTCAGATTCAGAGGAGGACTGAACCCAAGGACCGGGTCATGTAACGATTCAGCAGTCAACTGTGACTTATTGCCTGAGCATGATATTGAGGATGTGTGTGATGATCATGTATAAAGAAGGGCTCATCATCAGTGGGGGGAGGTGAAAAGGGAATGCAGTGTGTGCATTAATGTGTGTGCATGTATAGTATGTTTCTGTGACCCCACTGTGGGCTGATTTCCTGCTAAGCACTCATCTTTCAATGAGCCCTCAGCTGTGTAGCCACACGGCTCTACCTTGGCCCTCAGGAATGCGCTCACGTTTCACTTTTTATAATCGTCAGCAACTAAAAGTCCAGAATCGTCACTCAGTGCGGCTCTCTGCGAAGGAGTTCCCACAAGAAACATGAGAGCTCTTCACACACACACTTAAACACACACATGCTAAAGCTAGCAAAACCAGAGGTCATTTGTAGTAGCACATAAACGCCCTCACTTTTTGGAAATGAGAGACTACATCTTAAAGCCACAAAGCGGAGGCAGATTTGGCAGAGAGATAAACGCAAGAGTTAAATCTAGGGCGAATTATTTGGGATTTAACATCTGGACGCTCTGCGGTGCAATGCTTATCGTACAGGATAAGTCTCACACTCTCTTGTTCTGCTAATGCATGCAAAGTGGAACTTCACAGGCATGAAATGATGTTGCATTAAACATTATTAACCCAGGCTTGTAATGAGGTGAAAGGAGCGCAGCTTTACACCAGAAACGCATTAATGAGGCTTTAAAGGTTTGTCGCGTGAGCGTATGCTCTTATTTCATTTTTTACAATGTGCAGTTAAAATGTTCGGTGTTTACACAACGTGAAATTCTTCAGCAAGAATGTGAAACATGGGGGTGTCATATCATCCAGGAGACTAACAATTGTGTGTCAATTTGTAGATGAACAAGGACATATTTGAGATATAACATAAAATGCACAGGAAACAGCAGCTTGTTCGTACAAACGTTAATTTGAATGTTCTCTCACTAAGCACACAATATAAACCTGTGGAGGTGTTAATGACACGTATATAACTGAGCTGCACACAGACGCTGATTTCAGGCAGGAGGTACCACATAATTAATGTGAACATTTACACTGTGTTATGGTAGGTTTACTTTATAGGTGAAACATGTTGAAGATAGAGCTGGGAAGACTGAAATAAATATCACGTACTAATGAGACTGTTCTCCTGTGATCACCAAATGGGAAATTTATGCAAAAATGCAAAATAAAAAATGATGTTTAAACCATTGAACTGTGTTCCTGTGTTCTGCATTACATCCCGCAATGTATAGTTTTAGTAATTTCTCATGCAAATACAGTATATCAAACAATTACTGGTTCATTATTACACGACGTGCCCCAGCAACGGAACATCTTTGGGTTTTAGACTGTTGGTCGAATAAAAAGTGCAATATGAATACATCGTCATTGGCCGCAGGAAATTAAACCAGTGTTTGTGGTAGTAGTAGTGGGCTCCATGCTCACTCTGACAGCTTGTCACACCATCACAAAGGGGCAGCGCTGAGCAAAAGGTCAAGAATGCACAAGCTCCAGTTTTAACACTTTAAAAAAAGTATTTAACTTGTGGAAAGATGTTCTTTTCATAAAACCAGGCTGTCTATGCAGCTGAAAGACAAAAACAGTCAAGAAACTGGTGCTACATGACCAGAGAAAACAAAGACAAAGGGCTGTAGCATGTACTTGTGCTCCAGAGGTAGAAAACCTACAGAATACACTGTGCCACACTGGAACAACAACAACAAGCTCCTGCTGATGGGTGACATAATGCAAGCCTGTCTGTGTTGACACAGAAAACAATATGGCAACCAGCTGGCAACAAACAATATCGTATTTCAGTTAAATGGTAAGATATGTTTCTGAAAACCTTTGAGGCCAGAGGTATTCAACGCAGTAACAGAATCTTGGTTCATATTTGATCAGCGCTGCCTCGTTTTACACTTTGATCTGAGTTTGGTCTGCAAGTGGCAGGTCTCTCTCTCAATATACTTTTATACTCTTTGTGTCCACGGTGAGGGGTATATGAAAATCCCAAAGTACAATCTGTAGTTTGAGCAACAGCCCAGGAGCCAGTGAAAATCAATTGGATGAGGTGATTCGTGTCATTAAGGAGATGTGAGCTGAGAAATGAGCAAAGTAATCTGGGTGCATGTAAGACGGAGGGAAGTCTGACAGTTAATTTACACATACTACCAACATTGTTATGACACAAAGCTGGTTGAAAATCGTCAAAGTATCCTTTAAAACATGTCTCAAGACAAACCAATCATGTGATCACTGATCTAAACCTTTGTATGGGACATATACTGAGAGACAATATATGATAATACTGAATTATGGTGCAGCCCTAGTTGATATTCTGATATTATAATGTGACCAGCATCGTTTTTACCACTTACATTAACACATTACACACGAAGCACTGCGAGCAGTGGTACAGTAGATCTACAGTACGCCTTGCTGGTCTGCCGCTGAGAGCAAAATGAACCCGCTGACCCTCAATCAATATGATAAAATGCACCAGTGCTGTTCTCTAATTTTCTCCATGAGTGGGAAACTTTCTGAGCACAGACCTGGTGTTTAAAGATGGATCCCAGCAGTGCTGAATATTTCAACCTTACACAAAACAGCACCAATTTTTTTTTTGGTCCGACTGCAACATGAAGCTCCCCGCAGACCACCCTCCTCTGAAGCCATGATTGATGTCTTTAGGTGCTCTGACAGGTGAACCCAATACACAGGAATGTGTCCACGCTTTGATCTCCTTCCTGCCTGCCAGTCTTTTGCGAATCTGAGGAATTCACTGTGTATTTGTACAAATGTAGTCTGACGTCGCTCTGACTCCGCCGCAGACGGGCAGAAGTGCTGTCGGTGCTGTTGTTTCAGGGCTCTCTGACTCCTGCTGGGTCCTGCCCGTGTCGTAATCTTCTTGGGGGGTGAAATGTGACACAGGGATGGTTTGCAGTTTGGGTTTATTCTAGAGCTAAAAAGCGTTGATTAATTGTTCAGTGGATAAACTGTAAACGACTTGACAACTATTTGATCAATAAATATACAATGACAATAACTGATTACAGCTCGTCACATGTGAGGATTTTCTGCTTTTCTCTGTTTCATGTTATTTTATCATCGCATCACTTTAAACTGTTGGTACAAAATAAGCACCTCATGTGGGAAATTACGACATGCACTTTTCACCATTTTCTATTTTGAACTATTAATATTTTTTGATTTATCAAAATATGACAGACAAAATGATCAAAATAAAAATAATAATTATTTGCAGCCGTAATGTAATGCTGACTACTGCTTCACAGAGCTCTATACAACATTCAGAGCATTAATATAGCAGCAAATCCCTACTGGCCATGTAAAGATAGAGGGGGGTAATGGCGTCCTGAGCAGAGAATGAATTCTCCACCTGAGTGTGTTTTGATCCAAGTTTCTTTTTTCCTTGTTGTGGGAGACGCTCCGGCCCGGTGTGTGTGTGTGTGTGTGTCCCACTGGCTTGCTCATCACCGCCACTGCGCTCATACAGCTGTTACTGCTGATCACTAGGGGTGTAAATCACAAGTTTCATCACAATATGATATTCATTCTTTCGACAACAATCAAATATCTGCTGATTTGACAAAGTCTGCAACAAAATGATTTTGATTTGTTTCAATACAGGGGACATTTCTGGAGACATTTTAGTTCACAGATTTTGCTGCAGAGTGAGCGCTCCTTGCTTTCACACTGCTCTTCGGTACAGATAGCTGGGGACCCAGAGGCAGCTTCGCTTCAGGCCCTGACACACCAAGCTGATGGTCGATAGTTGCTTTATGCTGGGCCATCGATCAGTCCTTGTTGCTGCGGTGTGTCCCACACCGTTGGCCCTCATCAGCCCTAGTCAGCTTTTTCAACATGTTGAATCAGTGTTGGCAACCGCAGGGCCTGCTATGAATGACATTACTGTGATTGGATCTGAAGTGAGGAAAGTAAACAAAGAGCTTAAGTCAAGGAGGAGTGAGACCAAAGCAAACCTTTTACATAAGGTCAGATTATTTTTCTTTAACCAATGAGGTCATTAGCAGAAACAGTTTGTGATGGTTTATGTAATTGTTCAGTTGTTGTAATTGTTAATGTGCAGACTGGCTGATTGGCATCAAGACAATTCTCCAGATTCCATTTTTGAATGACAATTAGAGACTACTGCCCTCTGCTGGTGTGGAGAGTCATTTACCTCTCATGCAAGAGCAGAACTTAAATGTTGGTTAGTCTTCAGTCGAAGATTTTGAGGTGTACTTGTACAACTTTTTGGCCATGACATGGTGATGTGAAGGGGCCGTCGTTGCTGCCAGTTCTCTAAAATAGATTTGGTGCCACAGGGCATTTAGGAGCAGAGGCTTTGCCTGGTCAGGCTCCAAAAAATCATTACCTTCTGCCTTTTGCTTAAAAGTGGTGAATTTACAGCTCACAGAAACTTAATATGGTACAGTCTCTGACTTTGTTTGATACCTACTGTCAGCAAAAGACTTTGTTGCACAATTCTGATCCATCATTAGTGCAGTTAGCTTGTTTGCCTGAATGTCACTGTCACATCTGATATCCAGCCGAACCCAATACAAACTCTCAAAGTCTATGTGGGGAAAAAAGGAAAGAATTGTTGAATATTCGCACTGAAGAGCTCAATCTAATCTGATTATTCTGAGTCAAGACCGGCCTGAAGTAAATATCCTCATTGTCTTTTCTTAGCTGCTTGCCATTACCTGCCTGGCGCTAGATCACTAGCACTGTTTGAAGGTTCAACAAGATGAAGGTGTGCTTGAATGGAAAAAATAATTGCTGGTTGCAGACCTACAATTATACTGTGCACACTAGCTCAGTTTCTTCAATTATGTCAATCATCTCAATAAACATTGTTAAAGGAAGTGTATTTTAGAACGATTTGTTCCAAAAGGAAGTCTGAGTTGTTCTAGATACAACTGAAGTCAACAATAATGGGTTTCTTCAGTTATGTTAAAGTATGAATTTTATATTATTAATAGGTTCTCAGATGTGAGAATTTGCTTTGACTTCTATGATAATAAATTAAATTTGTGATTTGATATTTCAAGGGAAAAATCAACATATCAATTAATGATCACTAGTTGCAGCTCTGTAAGATAAAAAGCACAGCTACCGTCTGACTCCACATCAGCTGCATGTGACAATGTGGGAAAAGACGGCGACTAATTTGTCCCTGTTTATTCCATCTCTGTCAACACAAGCAGCACGAAGCCTGCCGCCTCCCACACTGACAACATCACAACATATCATTAAGTGCTGTTTGCATTCACTGCTTCTCAGCGATAATTTAGGAGATCATCTCCTCGCAGCAGCTTCAGATCCGAGCGCCTGCAGAGCCGCAGCGTGGAGCTTTTTTCCCCCCTCAACAGCGTCAGATCGTTCGTCATCATTAAACAGGAGCAGGTTTCCTGCTGCCAGTCGTGGCAGCCGCCCCAGTCAGAGGGGAAGACTCTGCCACCACCACCAACATGACCAACATGCCCTCTGATTAGAGGTGACCCCCCGCTAATGGCTCAGCGGCCGCCATTTAAACTTCACCACCCCCTCAACAACAAAAGCATCAATTTTCATGAAGCCCCTTCAATCCCCTCCAATTCTCTTAAACCCTTCAAACAGTAAATAATTGAGCCTTGTACTCAGCCGGTCTTATCTCTGCAGGGTGTTCCTCTGGTGAAGCGGCTGTTTGCACCCACACTCTTTAAAGCAGCAATGGATAGGCTACACACACAATCACACACACACACCCTCCCTCCATCCTCCACCTCTTGCTCTATTAATTTCTTCCCCCCCTCTCTGTATTTCTGTCATTCCTCCACACACACACACACACACACACACACACACACAGATAACACACACACGCACATCACCCCAGGGGGTCTGCCTCCTCCCTGCTTTCATTAAATCATAAACTGCAGGCCAATCGGGGCTCTTCGTCATCATTAATCCAGATTAAACACAAATCTCTCGTTCTGACTCACACCCCCAGACACAGTTATTTAATGCTGCATCCTGTTACTCAACATAAGTCATCGTCAACAGCTATTTTGTATACGTCCATTATTGGGACATCTTTTTATAAATATGTTTTTAACACAACTCAAGGTTTTCAGAGTCTGTTCTTCTCAACCATTTGCTCATGAATTCATCTGTCTGACGTTTGAAACAGTCGCTCCAAACCCAACTAACCAGTCTGTCCCTGCTGTCTCCCCGTATTTTCCTCCACGTCCGTCTCAATGCCAGAGAATTTTTTTTTTTAAGGACAGGAATGTATAGTGTGGGAGAGAGAGATGCCTGAATATGACTCCTCGAGTGAATGTATTTCCAGGCTGCTGCAAAGACTCCTTGGGTGTATCAACAACAGAAATCTGCTCCATGGATTCTTTCTCACCTAATCGCCAAAATAAATGTTGGATGATAAGTATGAAAATTACAACTGCAACATATCTGTGGTTATACAGATTTAAATGCTAACATTTTCTTGTGGTGACTGGGCTGGTTTTGGGGCTGGAGTTAGAAACTTAGAATGTGATAACAGGCAGACAGATACACATATAGATATGTAGGGCTCATCTCTCTCCTGTGTGACCCGACAAAACACTTGCAATCATTCCAAGAAACAAACTATCTGTAGATATACAAATCTAAACCCAGAGATCTACCTGATGTGCAGCATCAGAGTGTGACACTAAAGTTGTGCAGCACACAATTTTTAACTTTAAGGCCAAGGTGGACGAACAGAAGTTAGAGCGAAAGAAACAAAACAAGACAGAAAGAGTATAAAAATGGAAAACAAAATAAGAATACTTTTTTTTTTCTTAAAACCACCTGACAATTATTTCCCAGTGTATGGATCACCAAGAAGACTTCCCACCACCCACTGAGTTTTTTCCTGTGACAAATTTTATCAACAGATCTGTGCCTCAAACTACCAAGTTTCAGAGGTTATCCATGCAGACCAGAGCCGTATGCATGCAAACTACAGGCAGGAGATGCACCTGAACGTAGCAGCAGCATCAACTGCTGTTCAGCTCTTCATGAACACACTAAATCAAGCGTTCACACAAACTTACTGCCCTTGAGTTGAGACCACTGTTTGTGACAAGATCATATGGAGTGTCTCATGTGGCCAATACTGCAGAAAAATAAAAATGCAAACAAACAATGTGCAAGACCAAGTTAATGTTTTTCCTCCCTAAAGCAGATAAACAATATTTCCCTCTGCTGTATTTACACCTGGTTTACAATGTGACAGCAGAAAACATCAGGAGCAGTCCACAAAACACTTGAGCATTCATATTTCACCACTGTGTAAAACCAGCAGCATCATAACTCACTGTGCCATGAACCAAAACATTAAACACTGAAGCATCTGCACGTGCTGGTATACAAAAGCAAAGCAAAGAGGAGCAGGATTTAGCAGCCAACAGAAACCAACACATCAGCTACTGTGATATCATGCAGCACATCAACAACTCATGACATGCGCATTAGCTCAACAGGCAGCTGCTTCTTACCTTTGAGGTGTGACTCTGTGATACACTCAGGTCCGAGAAAACTCCACTTCCGGTTTAAAATGACAGCAGCTGATGCACAAACAAGCAGCTAAATGTCCACAGACACAGTTATTCCTGCGCAACATAACCCTGTGGCTACGTTATCATAACGCTAGTATGTTAGCTCCATCTGCAGCAGGTGTCCTCAGGTGTGTTACTGCAGAGCCAAACAGCTGCGGTGGGCGGAGTCAGGTTAAATACCCCGCTCTGAGATCACAGGGTGCGTTTGATTTGTGTCACAGCAGGTAGGGGTACCTGTGTCATGCTGCACATGTCAAGGTGTCTGCCAGAGGAAGTCTTGACTTAAAGTAAATGTAGTGTGACCATAATTACTGCACATTGTGTTATTTTCATTACTTAAGTTACTGTGTTATTAAATAATGGGTACATTATTTATATTAATGACTTACTGGTAAATTATGATTTCATTGTCATTTATAGAGCTTTGCATATTGTTTAATATGCATTTTCATGTGCAGTGTTTAAGTGGAGTCATTGTGTTCCCTTGGTTATGAGCTAATTGGTTCCTACCTGCCCTTATTTTGTGGGGACAGGTGTGAGTGATACACAAGAGTGAGTGGATGCCTCGTGTTTAACAGTGAAGAGAAGTTGCTGTACCCCAAAGTGCTGTACCCAGGAACGTCCCGACCACAGTAAAATAGCAGTGAAGTAAGGAAATACAGGGAGAGGGCAGAGTCTGTGCAGATTAATACACTGCTACACACTTCGAGTGGGTCGTCAGTGATGATAGAGAGGAATTAGTCTAAACATTGTTTGTTAGGACAATTCTACATAGTATACCTTGAAATAAATGCTGTGTAAAATACAATATTTCTCCCTGAAATGTTGTGAAGTAGAAGTAGTAAAGTAGCATAAAATGTGAAGTAATTTTTAGTTACTACTGCAGATTAGTTACATATAAACGTACTCTGCAGAGCTAAGACGACGTCATTCTTTGAACTGCTTCTCTGTCTCCTCCCGTCCTCTCCTCTCTCACCCTTTATGCGGCCTCAAGGGAAGGACTCACTGATCATGGCCCCAATTCTGTCTTGTATCACAACCGCATCCTATTCCCAAGGATTGTGTGGCCCACAAAATCCAAAGTCTTCCTCATCATGCATGCTGGAACATTGGTTCTGCATCACTGACTCTCCTCGGAGAGAGGGATGAGGAACAGAGAGGGAAAGAGGAAGAAGGGAGTGAGAGCAGGGAGAGACTCCATGGAGATCCCAGATGTTTAAGAGAGGGTGTCTGTGAGAGCACAGGGCTTATTATACACAAGCACATACAGATTAGCTCTGGGAGCAGAGGCCAAGACATCCAGGGTTTTAAAGGGACAGTTCACCCAAAAATCAAAAATACACATTTTCCCTCTGACCTGTAGTGATGTTTATCAGTCTGAGCTGCTGAGTGTTGGAGATATCAGCTGTAGAGATGTCTGCCTTCTCTCCTATATAATGGAGCCAGATGGCACTCGGCTTGTGGCGCTCAAAGCACAAAAAAAAAATACATTTGAAAAACTCAACAGTAATGTCTCTTTACAGAAATCATGATCTGGTTACTCAAGATAATCCACAGACCTTGTTGTGAGCAGTTTCCCCTGCAAGGTGCCACCTGCTTCTCAGAAACCATTCACAAGCAGTCACACACTGATGGAACAGCCATCCGGAGCGGTTTGGGGTTCAGTATGAAGGATACCAAGGATACTTCAACACACAACTGGAGGAGCCAGGGATCAACCCTTGACATTCTGGTTAGTGGACAACTCGCTGTACCTCCTGAGCCACTGTCTACCGAACAACATCTATCAACTGTATCATAGCGCAGAAGGAAGCTTACTTATACTGCTAGCTCACAATGTTTGGCTAAATCGCTGTGCAACACCTATCCACCCAACAGATTCTCACTCTGGCCTCGTCACATATTGACGTTTGGTCATGGATTTTTCACGTTGAGATACAACGTGAAAGGTACCCTTGACGGTCTGGGACATTTTCACAGGAAATGCACAGTTTGCATACAGTCTCTTTCAAAATACACAAATTGATGTTTTTCCTTCAACAGTGATTAAGAATAAGAACAGGGTTTGGCTTTACAGTCTGGGGGGAAGCGAACAGTGGCCTCCTGGGTGAAAGTCGGTGGTTGCTAGTGTCATTATTTTAAGTGTACAGAGAGTCTTGTGAGCCACAGCAGATCGTTTTGTAACTTTTTATGCATGAAATACATGAAATCCTTGCCCCTGATTTTGTGTTTAGATGGGCGGATACAATTTCAGAGTTTAAAAAAAACTCCCTATGTTGCAGATTCAATAGTAAATCCGCAGGGCGGTCCTTCGGTGGCTCGCTGAACTCTTGTGCTTGTAAACATAGTCCAACTGCGTTAAAAGTTTTAAACAAAGTCGCCGTAAGTCCTTCATTTCCACAATCTTGTGGACTGAGCACACGTTTGATAAAACAGAGTTAAATCTCTCGGCATCCATTTTCAAGCTCTCTGTGCGTTTGTTTCCTTGCGGACTAAAAAAAGGGGGAGCGCACATTTCTGGGAGGGCGTGTCCTTTTCAAAAATGCAAGAGGCGTTGCTTTGTTGCTGGCCGTTTTCTCCGGTGTGTTAAACACACTTTAGAAAGGAGTGTCCCCAGACTATCAGAAGGCGGAGATCTCTGATTGTCTGGTGGCGAGACTAAATAGGTGGCAGTATATCCTGCCCTACACATTATGGTAGGCCCAGTTTCATTTGTGACTCCATTTTACATTCATCTGATATGAAAATTCCCCTAAAACTCTGTTTCTTACCATCGCTGTGACTCAGCAGTTTTCCTAACCTTTTGTATCCAGTTCATTTGTTCTCTGCGCCCTCCAGTCCAGGGCCAAATGTGAAGTTAATTATTCATAGAGGCGGAAGACTGAATCAGAGTTTTAAAGTTCAAACTCTTACCTGGCTAAATAATGAACGGGTGGCCCCATTTTAAAAGCACCCTGAGACAAGACAAAATCCATTCTGGGGGGCTTTTCTCCTAAATTCACCTTTCCCTGCTCTCAAGCCCTGCAGCTGACCCACCTACAATATGCACACCTCCATCCCATTTCTTTCATCACCCATGTTGTACTCTCTCCTGCCCCCTTCTTTCAGCTCATCTTCTTTTCCCTTTATCTCCTCCCTGTTCAATTTCCTCCTGCAGTTACTCCTCCTTTCTGTTTCTCCTTTCCTTCACCATCTCCTCTGTTCTTCATCTCAGTGACAGACCATTGTGTTTGGTAACACGGTCGCCTCGAGTCAAAACAACACACACAAAATGTCTGTGCTGCAGTCTGATCCACACTGATAGTCACAGCTGAAATGTCACGGGTGCAGTCTGCTGCTAACACTCAGCACATCTCATCCTCCACACTCCACGCTGGATGGAAAATAAAAATGAGCTCAGAGTATCAATCCACTGCTGCACAGCGAAGAGCGAGCACTGCCGTGTCAAGTTCTGGGTCTGTTACATCCAAGTATTTTCATGCAAATGATGATGTACCAAATTAGAACGGCTTAGTGGAAACTGCAGAGTTTGATAAAAAAAAAAAAGTCTTTTATATTCACAAGAAGTATTTTTTCGCATGCTTAATGCTGAAGCAGACGTCTTTGTCTGCAAATGGTGATGAGTACACATTAGTGGAATTAAAATAGAAAGTTCTTCATGTTGTCTATCGGGGGAGCCGCTGCAAATACCGACATAAGCCCATAAATATGCTGATAATGGAATTACATCTGCATTTCTGTACTCAGTTGGATAAACATTTTTGGCCTGGAGGCTTTATATGGTGCAATTATACCCTTTCAAGTAAGCTAAAGTGAAAGCCTATCCCAGCTGACATTGGGTGAGAGGCGGGGTACACCCTGGACAGGTTGCCAGACTATCACAGGGCTGACACATAGAGACAGACAACCATTCACACTCACACTCACACCTACGGACAATTTAGTGTCACCAATTAACCTTTGGACTGTGGGAGGAAGCTGGAGTACCTGGAGAAAACCCACGCTGACACGGGGAGGCCCTGGTCTTACCAGGCCATGTATATAATAGTTTGCACCTTACTGTCATGCTATTTCAGTCTTTTTGTATATTGCACTCCTCCGACTTTGTATTGCAACAGCTGCACAGCAGAATGTTATCATCTGTTAATCTTGGCTACTGAAAATTGTAGATGCTTACTGGCTGAGGTGTGGATTCATCTTTAGCAGTCACACATGATGTATGTGTTTGTTTACAGTCTGTGTAAGTATTAAACTCTGTAACAGAGGCTCAGCTGACGAGTTTGGAGATAAAGGGTTATTTGTGTAAAACTGACAAACAGAAGTTGAGTGAGAGCCGCACAGATTTGTTTCTAACATGTTAAATATTTGAGTCTGAGACGTCCAAATCCACTACAAAAAGAGGAGGTTTGGAAATAGCTATGGTGGATCTTATGCAGGTCTAAGGGACAGCGGCAGGGCAAAGAAATGTGGTCAGACCTGCACAGAAATAAAATAAAGAGTCTCAGGTGAGAGAGGGAAAGAGTGTATGTGTGTGACAGAGGGAGGGTCTAACGTGACGACTTTAATCGGCCTAAAAGAAGTCAAATTTAAATATACTGAGTCCAGAACTAGTGGAATCTGCCTATGAAATTACCACCATGTTTGTCGCAACTGCTTAGACACCCAAATTACTAGGACATGCTTGAAACACATGTTCCGTAAATAATGAAACATATCGAAAATTAGCATCAGTAACCCTAAAAACTCTAAAAGCCAGCGTGTGTGTAATTGTGAGAGAATGGCTGTAACACACACACACACACATACACACCAGCAGTCACTGTGTGCAGGCGGTCTGGGTGTGATAGACATATTGCTAACACAACCCTCGTGTTGCATCAGTTCAGAAGGTGAGAAATCGTTTGCAATAATGTTGTGAATTTTAGACTCTTTTTAAAAATGAAAACCAGTTTTTGTGACCGACTGTAGTTTATAGCGAGGCGTATAAGTAGGAGTAAAGGAGTAAAGCCTCTCTGCCCTTTATTTTAGTCTGCATATGAGGAGGAGGAGGAGGGAGAAGAGGAGGAGGAGGGTGATGGGATGAGATGAGACATTCAGCACTGCCCCTGAGGAGGAACAGCAGCACTGGGGAAGCCTGATGAGAAGAGCAGGGCAGAGTGTGTGAGCATGTGTGTCACTGAATGTGTGTATAAAACATCTTATCCTAAATTTCATGCACGCTAATGACATTAATGAGACCAACTAAAACATTTAACATCAAGTGTGCACATGTGAGTTTCCACATACTTAAACACCTGAGTGCAAAATGTAGGATATCTGTATTTGCATGCAGGCATGTGAGTGTGTGTTTGTGTGTGTGTGTGTGTGTGGAGAGAGCAGTGTAATGAATGGCCCTCACTTTACCTCAGCTTCTCTCAGCTCTGTGATTAACAAGCCCAGATATATCCCAAATTAAAGATGTGGGTTTCAACTTGAACCCCCGTGGAGCGGATCGGCACGGCACAGCCCCTCCCAGAGCCTGTGCAGCTGTTGCGGCCTGGCGATTAGAGAGCACTTTGATTTGGTCCAAAACAAACCCAGTGTGGTGAGGCTGAGGCTGAAGCAGGATACAGCTGGTCAAGACCCCCAAAATACCCATGTACAGTCATAAAACAGGGCTGCTGAGAATCCAGTACACATCTGGAGGGATGTGATCATGAAGATTCTCAGCCATCCAGGTCATGGTAATCCTGAGGGTGCTTTCAGACCTAGAGTTGTCTTGCTTTGGTCTGAATTAGAGAAGCTTTTGTTGCGAACTTAGAGTTGGTTCGTGTTCTCACTGCAGCATTTACAAGTGGACCAGATCAAATGCTTTGCACGAGAAAGCTGCTCTGATTGGTCAGAATTTCCATGTGGGAAAAAAGAAGAAGAGTACACTTGCAAGATAAATGTGACACTTTCTAATGTCACAATGGAGGGACAACTACGCAGGTTGATTTTAGCGCTGCTCATCGTGGACTATATTGCTGTCATTGTTCATTTTAGTCAAACCATACAGTTTGGAAATGAGGCGCGGAGGTGCACATTAATAATCCTCCAGGACTGTAACATGGTCATGTTTAACCCAAACAATGTGTCATGTGACTGCAGTTGGTTCACATCCAGGTCGGAACACATGTTTTGGTGTGCACCCGAGGGTGATTGCTGTGTTCACACCTGCCCAAACGTACTGCACTTAGGGGGCAAACGAACTTGAGTTTGACTGAAACGAACCAAACAGGGCAGGTGTGAAAGCACCCTTAGCGCTGTATTGTGGGGAACTGGACTTGAACTTGGACTGGTCTTCAGTTCAGAACTGGAGACGCCTCTTGGATGAGAGGTGAAATGTCTTCAAGAAACTCAAACAAGTCCAGTTGCCTACGATATAGCACTTTGGATTTGGAGGGATGCAGAAGTTTGTCTTAAAATTAAGCGCCATAATTGCTCATCTAATATTATGTACTTTACCCACAGAACTGAAATGAGGTTGTTTTTTTTTCCAGATGGTTTTGTCCTTCGTTTGCAAAACTTACAAAGTTAAATCAGCTGGATTGAAACGGTGGTGACTGTTGCAGGTTTTGATCTGGGTATTGGATTTCTGCCATCTGATGACTTCAGGGGTTTGGGGAGCGTAGCTATCTATTAGACTTCCCTTATGGTGAAGTCTAATATTTTAAGTTGGCTGGTCACATTGCAGTTCTGAGTCAAAGTCAAACCCTCAAAATAAATGACAAAACACTGATGCTGCAGCTTTTCAAGTTGAAAAATGTTTGTGGAGGTTTTCTTGTGTATGTCAGTAGTGACTGTTGTCAGACTGCAGAGAGGAGCCGCGTCTTTGTAAGAGGATTCTACTGGATGCTGCTCTGAGCAGAGCTGTGGTTGATTATCACGTGGTCGAAATGCTGTTTTATAGACTTCTGTGTGGTCAGAAACTTTTTCTGGACTGAAGTACTGGACTTAATATACACTGTCTGCCTGAGACAAGCATTATAAAGTCAAACTATGAAGTCCTGTAAATCCAAACAGCTCTGACTTATAGTGTGAGCTGTAATAATTAGGTTCTGATCCGGATTTGGGATTTCTGACATTCAGTGATTTTTGGGGGGTTTGGGGGCATAAAGTCATGGAAAGGTTTTAACATTTTGGATGTCCAAGTTGGCTGGTAAAGATAACTGTATTTATGAGCTACTCTGACAAATAAAACACATAAACTATAGTTTCTCAAAGTGAGGCCTGCGGGCCAATGCTGGCCCTTAGTCCCAGGCGCTAAGCTAACACTCCTGCAGCAGTGGTCACATGATAAACTGAGCGAAAGGGGCGGGGCATGGAGGGGCTGAGCTAAGCAATACGCTGTGCACAGCTCTACAATGTAATTAGATTGATTGATGAAAGCAAGTTTGACAATTATTTAAATGAATACATTTCTTTTTAAACTGTTTCTCTAGCAGAAACCTCAGTGGCTTAAGTTCATCCTGTAATTTTAGACTCATCATTTCCATCTCCACAACAGCAAGCATGTGTGTCAACTCAAAGGAATATGTTCTGGCAGAGTAAAAAAAAAACCATGCAGCTCACTGTAAGATGATAAAAGCTGCAGTTATATGCTAAAAAAATGCATGAATACAGGTCTAGATTTAAAATGTTTAATTTTAAGAAAATGTGCATTTATTTCTCATTAAAAAGACTTTTATTTTGACAAAATTGAAAGACATTCACACCATAAATTCCTGCAGAAAGGGAACAAATTGTTGCATAACAATTCACCAAGATTCAGGAAATTCAGGATGCCCAAATTTTTTTTGGCAGAGGACCGTAATTTGTGTGCACAGTTAATGTAGGCTATATAAATCAACCCACTATCATACAACAGTACCTGCTCACCAGTTTTCAGCACCTCAGGTACAATGACTGAATTGTTTCCCAGATTATGAACTGTTTAAATCAAGGCAAGTTTATTTATATGATCTCAAACTCTAATTTTGTTTCAGTGGGCTTTAACCGTAATTCAGACCAGGAGAAAACACCACATAAAAGCACAATGAAACTTTGCACTCTTGCAGCCCCAAGTTGTAGCAGCATGTAACTTTAAAATCTGTAAATGTTTGATGGACTTAATTACCCAGAAATCATGTAACATGACATCAGTAAAGAGCTCAATGCTTCAGGAAGCACTCACAGCGAGAATATTATAGTTTTGCTGATTAGCTTTAACACATCACTGTCTATAGAGAGAGAAGATTCACACTAATAACCATACGGAACGCTCAAGTCTCACTTCAGACAACTGGACGAGCTCATCATGTCTCAGATGGACTTCTCTGTTGCAGCCCCAAACTTCAGATTTAGCCATATGTGCAGCCTTATTCTTCTATGTCTATTATGTATGTATTTGTGGTGGAGCTGGGCAGCTTAAGAAAAGCTGCAGAGACCATTTATGTCATGTAAATGTTCCACCATGTCTCTTCTTTCGCTTCTTCCATCCTGCCCTTCATCCTGAAAGTTCAGCACAGCAGCGGCCATTAAACATTTAACTGCTGACTTTTACTAGTTTCTCAGAGCAACAAAATCCTTTTCCCTCAGCACATGAATATGCAAGGAGACTCTGTCAATGCTTGAGCGGTATGAAGGCAGACCAGGGCACGGTTACACTGCTGGCTGAAAGCCGCTGTTGTGTAGCCTTACATCACATCATCTCCTGGTGCAGAAAAGCACACTACTGGAACACTAACCCATTAGGCTACAATCTCTGCTGGCTTTTTTTCTGTGTCACGGCTTCCTTTTCTGTGTCATCACAGCTGGAACGCATGCGGCGGTCCCCAGATGGGGGACTCTCTCAACTGGGATCCAGAGAAGTTCATATTTGTGTCACTGCAGTAGGAATCCAACACTGCAACAGTGACAGGATTCTCCAAACAGTTCTTGGTGAAGTAGTAATGACCTACTGAACACTGGATGTCCTTTTCTTTCACATCAGTGCTGTGGCTCCCATACAGCTCAGGATGTTTTCTAAGGTTTGGTGCAATCTGACAGGACATACTGTAGCTCAAGATAAAGACGTCACGACAAATATTTCACTTTAAACTTGATGTAGCCTCATTTTAACCTACATGCCTAAAACCATTTAAATCTTGTTTAAATAGTTAATCTACATTGCCCAGTCATGCAGTGAGCATGTGGCAACACGACAAGGCTGCATTCATGAGCCACTTTCACACATGCAATCTATCCCAGGATGTTCCTGAACACTTCCTGCATGGGTATATTGTGTGTGTGGGATCAATATCCAGAGAAATCTGTACCACCAGTTTCCTACCTCAAGACCTATCGTCACAGTGGGCACTTTTGACCTGCCATACATGCCATCTTCTCAGCTCATTCAGTCCACTCTACCCGTCTTGCCAGCACACCTACCTGGAAGCCTATCACCTGTCCACACATTTCCCACTCCTGTCAATACACCACACGAGTCTGGTTTCACTCCAGTCATTGAAATCAGGCGCTCGGGCAGTGAGCTGTGGCGTCAGAAATCAATCCTTTAATGTCAGCATGATACGCGGCTGGTTGTCGTTATAGTTTAATGGCACCCGGCTGCAGCAGGACAAGGACGAAAGTTAAGGTGGCGAAAGTCCAGCTGGGGCAGGTGAGATAGGTGGTGGATGGTCCAACAAACACCGATTTTCATGCATCAACGCATGTTCTGTCCCAGAACATCAACAACCAATGCAACCAGGGTACCTTTCATGTCGTATTTGCACGTGGATAGTTCATGACCAAACATAAATATGTGACACGGTCGGAGTGAGAATGTGTTGATCACACCCACCACATCGAGCTCTCACCTCTCAACTGTAGATCACTACCTCCTGCCACTATAAAAACTCCAACTTCACAGACTCTCCTTGCCAGATTGTTCTTCGCCACTCCCATGCAAGACTTTCCAGTGTTTGCTCCCAGACTGCTTCCTCCTTGTCGACCTGGCGTGCCCCTGACTGCTCCCCAGTAAACCACTCAGCATTCTGTCCATGACCAAGAACTTGCCTTCAGACATTTTTGATTTGAAGCCAACATAAGAGGTGTCCTAAAAACTCAACAACGCAGAGCTGAACTTTGGTAGGACGGCATGTTTGTATTTATATCTGTAGCTTGCTTTGAGAGCACCACAATGAACATGGAATGGCTGATCCCACCACCCCCAAAATCTGCGATCCATACAGTCATACCTCGCATGGCTAAAAAATTCAAAGAAAAATGGATTTCATGCTTGTGTCCAGTGATTTATCTTTTGACCTCTGACATTCAGGCAGTGAAAAACCTAATCAATATATTTACAGCACCAAAGACTCAATAAGGGATCAATAAGGACTAATGGTGCTTCACAAACATACCAACGAATTAGTAAATCCATCAGCCATGAGCTATCACGAGAGTCAAATAAGCTTCATGGAGCCACAGATGCAAAAAAAAAAAAAAATGCAGAGGCAGAAATCACATGAAACCACAGGACAAATTAAGGTCACTTACAAACATTCCCCAATGGGAGCTGCCCAGCAACATCATAGTGCTCTACTGTTGTGTGACTTGCTCACAGGCACAACAGTAGTATTCCCTTTGGGAGAGTATTGCTCATTCATACACTCCCCCAGTTTTTGCCAGTTGGTATATAAATCTCCGTCACACACCCTCTTTTCTAACCTGTAGGCTAATGTTGCCCTATTTGCATGAGAAAATGAGTCAGGACATTTGTGTTCTTGCTTGTAGCTGAATTTAATTAAATATGTGAAATATGAAGGGCTGTGTGTGTGTGTGTGTGTGTGTGTGTGTGTGTGTGTGTGTGTGTGTGTGTGTGTGTGTGTGTGTGTGTGTGTGTGTAGTTGCCACCAGCACAGAGCCACATGACAACACGGCCAATGCTCAGTGCCACATATAAATTAAATCACAGTGCAAAATTTGAAGGGGGCTCTTTGTGAAATACACATGAGTTGTGTGGACACTGGGGGTGAAATGGTTCACAAAATTCACGGTTCGGTTTGATACAATACAGTGGTGTCACGGTTGACGGACTCTTTTTATAACCTTGCTGCATTGGTTAGCAAACATTAGGTTACGTGTCCAGAAGGAAAGCGGCTTTTGAGCCCTTTCTCTGCCTTCAGCTGACACCAACGATCCAAAGCTGAACCGATGTTGATTCTGGCTTTGCTTCTCTGTTGGTCGGCTAGAATTTGCGATGGATAGCGCTGGGACAACGCCATACCTCTGCAGCTATCACAATCTGGCAACCCTGAGCTAACGGGGTTAACCAGGGGAAAACCACAAGATGGGCAATACGCTGACAATGCTGGCAGTAACTGCCATATGAGCACGGTGCCAGGCAGCAGCAATTAATTTTGAATTGAGTCCTAAAACCCAGAAATGAGTTAGCGTTGTAGCACTCCTCTTTGCCTCATTCAAAATTTGTTTGAATGGATTTTCGGTTAGTTGCCTGAAATAAGGTTTGTGGTTAACTTAAGTTTAATCAACTTCCATGTTTGTTTTACGACATAAAATATGACAAATACTACCCTTGAGAATTTTGAAGCTTTTAGGTGTCTTATAAAAGGTGGTTGCTAACACGTGGCTAATTGAGACTTCCGAAGGTACCTGCAAAGCTAATGACACTCCCATCAGCCTCTCTGTTTGGTGCTAGTGGGTGTTAGCATGCTCATGTGCTAAACTGAGATCTTAGCGTTTAACTCAAGGCAAAAAGTTTCGAATTAAAGGAATTCCACATTTTCAGAAGGAAATTTTGTGCTGCATTAAGACTCTTAAAAATAGCAGCATCAGGCTGCCATGAAACCGAAGCCGGCTATCTTTGGATAAAAATGCCTCGCAGGCATTTTTGTTTCTCTGCAGCTGGAGACAGTCATAGAGAGGTTAAACACTTCAAACTGATTTCTAAGTTAAAATCCCTCACAGGTGTCCTTTTCTCTCTACATCACTGTAAGCAGGGTTTGTCTGCATCCTTTTGGGAGCTGAAATAGAAATATTTAAGCCTCACCTGGCCTGAGATGCTCCAGGCTGCTGTGTGTGTGTAAAAGACAGAGAGATAGAGATTTACCAAGTGGATGTCCATGTCTTATGAATGTGCAAGTACACGACCGTGTGTGTGTGTGTGTGTGTGTGTGTGTGTGTCTGTATGTATGTATGTATGTGTGTGTTGGCAGTGGCAGCCGGCCCCCAGGGGACTCGTGGTGTTACAGACTGCCCTGCTGCTTTTATTAACCAGTTGCTCCTCGGGGCCAAATGAAAGACACAGTTCAGCTTGTTTTCAGGAGACAGAGCGTCACACAGTCGCTGATGTCGGACTCTTGGGTATCACTGCCTCAAATCATCTGTCCCCAGAGTCACGTATTCAAACTGTCATTGTATTTTATCAGAGATATCAGAGACATACAGTAGCTTTAAACACAGGCCCATTCCTTTATCAAGCGCCAGCTGTAAGAAATGTGAGTAGATATTTTACTTTTTACTCCAATTAATTTATTTGATAGCTATAGTTATGAGTTCATTAGCAAATAAAAATTTTACGCTTGAAATATCAGATCATCTTAGTCGTAAGTAAGTATGATTACCGTTAAATATTAAACTGCCCATAAAATAAATACAGTAGACCTGATTAAAATCTGAAAAACACGTAATTGATAAATCAGTTTGTCTAATCTACAAACATAACATAAATAATTGTTCCGTCCCACCAGCTCCAGCACTTATGAAAGGGACTGTTCTGCAAAATCGTACTTGACCTTAAATTACATTGATAATATGAATAATATTAATTATCCATAACAACTGCAACAGTGCTGACAGAGCTAAAGATGGCAATAAGCTAGCCAGTCGGACACACTCGCAGGGACTCACATGCACGAACTTGCTTGTGCACTATGACCGTCCACCACAACAACAAACAGAGAAGCTTGGATCACAACCAGGAAGTTGATGCAGATTTTTATAGTGGCCCAACAATGGAATTAGGTCCCTCACATTGTTGGTATGTGGCCCAAAAAGACTTTTTCCCATAGACTTAAACGGCTAAAGAGATTTCTGTAAATCAGTGGCTAATGAAGTGACTTGATTTACAATCAGAATTCAATCCATTTGATGATTGACTGATGACATTTGGAAAGTCTAGTCCCTGTATAAGCTCAACCAGCGGAGGTCTCTAGTGCATCTATGGGCCACACAGCAGAAGCAGCCTCCAAAGCAATCTCCAGTTCTCTTTATACATCCATGATTGGGCTACAGCACACACTGATTTCATTCCCAGCTGAAGACGCCATCACTCCACCATATCTTTACATAGCAAATAGCTGTTTGCTGCTACCTTTAAATGCAGGACTTGGAGTAAAGAAAATGGAATATTGGAGTGTATTTTACACTGTAGTAAATTCAACACCTGAGAGCTCAAAACAAAGCCGTCCTGGTCTTTGATTGTTGTCCTTCCTCACGCCTTGTTGTGTTTCCATCATGATAAAACTGTCTGAAACCATTTGAGCTTCATATATCATGTCTCCAGCAATACTGGAGGAGAGAGAGGCGATTGCAGCACAAGGTGCAGGGAGGACATGTGACAGAGTGTAAAAAAAAAAAGAAGCCCTGTGGCTGCTCCCTTCCCCCCTCATCGCTCCTTCAGCCTCTCTGTCTGAATTAAATGGGGCCTGTCTTCTTCCTCACAGCTGTAGCTGAGCTGTAACACTGTAAAACGAATGACAGACACACGCATTGTTCCTCACCCAGAGTGCTCCCCGTTGTGCCGACAACTCTTGGAAAAATGTTGTGTCATTTTGTCATTTTCGGTCCTAAAACAATTACTTAGCGGGAACATACATGTTAATAATAACAGCGGGCTGACACGTGTAATTGTTGCTATTAACATTTCTTGTTTTGAAAAGGAGGCGCTGGGTGTGTTAAACATGACAAGTCCTCTTTGACTGGATACACTGAAGCTATTTCGGTGCCTGTCTGCAAAATGATTTCCATTATGTTGCAAAGAAACCACACACACACACACACACACACACACAGAAAGCAAACCCAAAATGCTTACATGTACACAAACACGCTAATAGACACATACGTCAACTAAAACATTAATTAGACCCACAAAAAAGTCCCAAACTCCTCTCACATGCAGATGCCCAAGCACAGATTCACATTCATTAAACACACACGCTGAAATATTCCCTTTGGTGAAGTAAAAGCAGAGCAGCGGCTGTTTGGTGTTTATTTACAAAGCAGGAGCTCGGGCCATAAACTCAAAGCCCAGAGGCCCAGAGAAAATGACGCGGGGTCTGTGTACCTCTTTGTTTTTCATCTAAACCTCTTTCAAGTTCATTTGTATTCATCTTTAACGAGGCAAATACCAAAAGAAGGTGGTAATTCAGGCAAAGACTCAATTCTCTCTTTTTTTTAGGGAGGAACTGGATGGTGCGCTGCTCTCTCTTTCAGGCGATGAGTTTGTGTTTGGGGATGGTCCCGGCGGCGTTTCGCTGTGCTCTGATGATTTTACCAGATGACACAGTTTGAAACATCAGAGCATCTTCAGCAGAGACACACGTGCACGCACTGAAAGGCGGGGAAGCATTCATATGCTTATGTGGGCCACTAAAGCCAGAGAAAGAGGAAAGAAAATCAAGTTTCTTCTTTCATGCCCATCGAAGCCAATTTGCATTTGTGAACATGAACAAACCCGACTCGTGAAACCAGAGAACACAGACACCAATCAAAGATTTCCCCCAGCAGAGCCAGGGCTTCTTCATGCTTTAACATTCAAATGAGTTTACAACTGAACTGTCTGCACCAGAAAATGTCTGTTTCCCCTTAGAATTGCCCCCAGCATGTCCAGCGTGCTCCCAATTCCCTCTAACGTTTACTGTCTGTGGAGGAGCAGCAGGGTTTGCCTCTTGATTTTACATTATTAAGCGAGCCTCGCTTTCAGCTTAAGGAGAAATGTGCTCACAGTTGCACAGACTGAAACGCAATTTGTTTTGGATGAAAGTCTTTTTTAAAGTCTTAAAGTCAATCTCAAAACAAGATACAAGTTATGAATGAGCTGTTTGGGGGTTTGATGCTACATTTCGTGCACAGTAGTATCTTTTTTTGAACAGTTTTTTCAGTCATTGACACAGACTGAAATATCTCAACAACCAGCTTATCCTCCTTCCCAGGTTGCATATACCAACGCTTTGTCACACCCCATTGGTGTTTGATACAGACGTCCAAAGCACCCCTGAGACACACTGGGCTTTTGACTAACCCCAGTGTAAACCCATCTGCAACATTAACTGAAGCTCAGAGCAACTGATGAAGTATAAGGAGCAAGAAACTCCTGGGTCAGTATATAGGTCAAACAACCGCAGACTTTTACCCACGAGATCATTGTTTGTGTCCTGGGTGCAAGCAAAAGTCCACATTGTTTGTACTTATGTCACTCATGTTACATACTTATTATGTTTTTTCTTATCCAAACCAAGCAGTTTCATTGCCTAACCACAAGTATTTGACAACATCAGCCACATGTTTCTACATGTTCCACCCAGGACACAGCTGTGCATCATATACAGATGCTAAAGGATGCCTTATGCATTGGTATGTGATGCAGACGAGGTGAAACAAAGCGTTGGTTTGTTTATCATCCTTGGAATGTGGTTGCGCCATGACTTTTCAGAATAATAAAAGGGAAAGGCTGGAATGAGAGTCTCTTTCGATGGGATATTATAAAATAGCAGGTTTGTGCATTGAGTCCTTGTCAGGCAAGAGCAGGGGTTTGGTACTGACAAGTGAGGATTAGAGTATGTGCCGGTTGAAACTCATATTCACTTTTTTAAATGCTTAAAGATCCAATCACCATCATAGCATATGCCATTCAAGAGAGGCAACGAAAACAAAACATCACTTAAGTATGTGTACCTTGTGTTACAATTATTCACCAGGTGTCCCCAAGGTTAAAAAAAAAAACCTCCACACTCAACCAATTAATGCTGTTCAAAATTAATTGGCACAAGCTCATCCCGCAGCGAGAATCGATACAAGGGGCCACTCAGACACAGCAAAGCAAAGAATGCCACATGCAGCCGGTCCTGTATGTGTGTACAGGTGTGTGTGTGTGCACGAGTCAATGTCTGCCTGCCAGAGCGAGCGAATGCATTAGAGTACCCTCAGCCCGCACAGAGCCCGTATCTCATCATTATAAAGATAAAGATGTGATAGGAGCAGACAGATTGACAGCAAGCCCTGGAGGCTCAAACCAGCGTCGATCGACCTTCAAGCCACCGTGGAGGAGCAGCAAGCTCACCTGAACCCACACACTGTCTGTCTGTCTATCTATCTATCTATCTATCTATCTACCTATCTATCTATCCGTCTGTCTGTCTGTCTGTCTGTCTATCTATCTATCTATCTATCTATCTATCTATCTATCTATCTCTAAGAATTGATTTATGAGAGTCAGGCATCATATATCCCAAGCTGTTCAATGTTAATAGCAGGTTCAGCAGTCGTTAAACACACACACACACACACACATCACACTCATCAGTATTCATGAGCGCACACTGCAAGCATTTATGCTATTGTACAGACACACACACACAGACATGGACACACACTCTCCACAGCAGGGATCGGCGCAGTGATTACACACTCAGAGAGGGGGGCCTGCCTGATGTTGGCAGGTTGGCTCCAATAGAAGCAGATTTGCTGCACCTCGATGCAACGTGTCCAAACATTCAGACAACACGCCGGGCTCTGATATCAAAGCCGGGCCTCTATTAGTAACTGAGCACTACAGCGGGACAGCGGGACGCCATAACAACATCAACAGCGTTACGCAATCCAGTGCAACAGCCCTGCAACAAGTACTTCAACTGTGAGGTTTATCATGAATATGTGTTGTGTCAGAGAGGATTTGATTCTACTCTGTGGTGATGTCTGAGACAGAGACTGGTGGTCTTGTTGTGTTGGAGAATTGGTTTTCCTTTTATTTAGTCCATCCTTTATGTGAGCCATGAATGAAAGCAGCATCTCTGCTACATCTGGAGAAACAGGTGGATTTGTGTAAACAGAAAATGTTTATTTATTTGTATATTTGTATTTTATATTTTATATTTTATTTTATCTCAGTTTCAACTTAAATTCACACACTGTTGAGACACAAAGTGATTTGAGGTTTTTATCCAGTGAGTCAGACCAGTGACCTTTCCAGGTGTTGATTTCCAGTTTTCAAAAATTCATTTCCATCCCACCTTAAATTTTCTTTTCCCAGCTGTATACAGTACAGTGCGTGTTATATTATATATTACATATATATATATTGTTAGCTGCTCACAAACAATCCCACACCATGAGCGAAGGACCAGCATAACACATGATTTTATCACAATGAAGTTCATCACAGTCTCAGGCAGCTCTTACATCAGCTGCAGTGCCTTGTGAAAGTATTTAGCCCATTTGGTATTCTTTCTATTTTGTTGCCTTACAACCTGGAATTTAAATGGGTTTTATGATTTTATGTAACGGACCTGCACAAAATACTCCAAATACAGAACTGAAAAATGGTGCGTGCATATGTACTCACCCCCTTTGCTATGAAGGCTCATCCTTTACCTTCAGAGGCCACATCATTAGTTAAATAAGATCCACCTGTGGGTAATCTAAGTGTCACATGATCTCATATACACCTGTTCTGATAGGCCCCACCAGTGCAACACCACCAAGCAAACAACACTGTGATGACCCAGGAGTTCTCCAAACAAGTCAGAGACAAAGTTGTGGGGAAGTACAGATCAGGGTTGGGTTATAAAAAATATCTCAAACTTTAAGCATCCCATGGAGTACCATTAAATCTATAATTAGTCATCTGACCACTCAAAATGCTTTTTACACTATGACTGACATTCACCCATTCACACACACATTCATACACTGGTGGCCGAGGCTACCATACAAGGTGCCACCTGCTTCTCAGTTGTGTACACACTCACACACTGATGGAGCAGCCATCAGGAGCAATTTGGGGTTCAGTTTCTTGCTTAAGGGTGCTTCATGAAGGCTGGAGGAGCCAGGGATCGAGTTGCCAATCTTCCGATTGGTGGACGACCCGCTCTACCTCTGAGCCACAGATGCCCACAGAGTGGCAACACTCCAGTGGTTGAAGGAGAAACAATACTTACATCTGAAATGTTTCCGACAATGTTTAAACTCAGAGAAATGTGTGATTTTATTCAAGGTAACGGTGCGTTTCATTTGGTTGCCTTTCAAAGGCGACTTATCCCCCCTACACCTCTAGTTGCTCTGACTCCAGGGGACACATGGGAAACACCAGATGATACATCAAAGAGAGACGAGGGAAGTCATTGAGCCATCAGTACGTTAGCTAACTTTACTCACAGCTATTTTATTAAAATGAAATGACATAACGTGAATAAAACTTTATTACATTTGACCATGATTTTTGTCGAGACACGTCAGATAGATTTTAACATCAGTGAATTCCCATGATCCCACACTACTTCATGATGTCATCAAAGAGTGCAAAAGAACATACTGTGCATTTAAACCTGCACATTCCCATGATAGGAAACAATTACTTACCAAATAATGTCGTCATTTTGGACATTTGGGTTTTGAATGCAGCACTCATGCTGTGTGCTTTGTGCATACAGTGTTGTGTATCCTTGAGATCTGACTCTGCAGGATCGTCCATGAAAATCGTTCCCACTCCACAGCTCCTAAGTGACTATCCAGCAGTATTTTATCCAGTCTTTGTTACGCTGCAGGAAATTAGGGCCACTCAGGCCACTTAACGCAGACAGCAGCTGTGGATACTCGCTTCTTGAGAGTCCCTATTGAAAGAAATATCAACCTGCACCATTTCAATAGGCCGCAACACAGCCTTTGAGAGGCAGGGCGCTGCGTTCAATTAGCTATTGTTGTGGGGAAATGGCTGTTCATCTGGGTGATATTTAGCTGTGGGTCCTTTGGTGTGTAATCATGCTCCAATAAGCAGCTCAGTATTCAGTTCACTCATCTCTGGCTGTTTAGTAGAGAACCACATGGGGACGAGGAGACGATTATTCTCGTGTGTGTGTGTGTGTGTGTGTGTGTGTGTGTGTGTGTGTGTGTGTGTGTGTGTGTGTGTGTGTGTGTGTGTGTGTGGAGGAGTGGTGATGAAGACCGAGCTCTCTGATGAGAAGCCAATTGGCTGAGACCTTCCTCTTCCTCCCACCCTCCGACACACATGGTAGAGACACGAGAGTCCAGTGACGGATAAACGGATTTCCTCAGTCTGATTTTGACAAAAAAGAAACACAAAAAAAGTTCCTTTGTTTTACTCTTCTGTTGTCCGTTTAATGTGTTATGAAAGTCAGCTGTTCTGAACTGTGTCTAGCCCCGTCGCCACAAGAAAATATTGGCATTGTGCATTTCTGCAAACCGCAGATATGTTACATTTGTACATTTCATATCAGCATTTTTAAAAAGCCACCATGGCGAAACAGCTGCCAAACTGCAGACCACTGTTCCACACCAACACACAGCAGAACAGAACGTGTTTTAGTGGGACATCGGTCACATTTCCGGCCATGATTGTGCCACCAAAAGCAAATATTTTGAGCCAAAACATGATCTCTAATTAGAAACACTTTTTATCCATCGATGAATTTAAGGGCATCATCAAGAATGTGGTGACAGAGACGTGTGCTCGTTTTTCTTGAGAGGCCACTACGTTTGAATAGTTGTTGCTTTATTATGGATTGTTGTTGCATCTTAAATGCATTCTGATTGGCTGCTATCTCGGCCAGGTCTCTCTTGTAAAAGAGATTTTCAATCTCAACGGGACTTCCTGGTTAAATAAAGGTTAAATAAATATTTTCCCAACCATTACCAATTGGTTTTTCTGCCTAAACATGACCACAGGCATTGTTGAAATGTAAAAAACAGAGAGTTTTAGCATATCCACAACGTAATAATGAATCTGTGGTTGCAGAAACTTAAGCACTATTCAGACGGGATTAGTTTTACATAGGGATGTGGACTAATGTCAGTTTACCACAGGATGTCTGTAATATAAATGTCCGATTCACACGGGACAAGAAATCTCTGTATTTCTACCACAGATGGGAACGGTAGCTCGGGATGCGCCCTGGCGTCACCTCCCTGTCAGCATGTGCGTGCCACGTTGCTTCCTGTAGGCATCAGCTGAAGGATAAAAATAATTAATGATTAGCCCAAAATGAAATATTGGCCATGATCAGGATTGTGTGTACACAACCATTAGCAATATGGATTTATATTAGGCCTACCTAACACAACCAGAAGTCTCATGGCTCTGGTGAGTGCTTTCTTCTCGACCTTTTTGATTGGTCTCCCACAAAGGGCTATGCGATCATTAGAAGAATGTCCACTATCAGGACTGCCGACAACACCGAATGCTTCTTCAAGCGCCTCCAAAAAAAACCATGGAAAACTAGTTGTAAATGTGGAAAAATGGTTGTAAACATGACGTGACGAAATATTTACATACATTTTTACAGAGGATCGCGTTCGCACGGGATTAATATTACCCGAGGTATTTTCTCCAGACTGTATTACAGAAGGTAAAAGTCGACATTATCCGTAATGATTACAGACATGGCACGTTCGGATGGGACTAAAATCCCTGGTAATAATTACTTTACCCCACGTCTCCACGTTAAACTGATCCTATCCAAATAGAGTTTTACTCTACCAACATTTATTCTGTCGATTCAGTTGCTATGTCACATTGATTTTGCTGTTATGAAAAGGTGTCTGCACCTCACTGTCTGAATTTTTTTTTTTCCACAGAAATGGAAAATCTGGCATTTTATTTATGGCGACGAACAGAACATCATTTTACAGAAACACTGGGGACTGTAGTGAATTATTGCAACATGTCCAACTTCAGCACTCAAAACTGACCGTTCACAAAGATCTCTCCCCTTAGTTACTGTTGCTACACCTTGAAGCTTTTCGTTCTCATACAGCCAATTGACCAAAAAATTCGTAGTATTTCTTTTAAACAGTATATGTTTAACTTTTAAATTTAGATGAGAAAAGGCATTTAGAGGGTGGATTAACTAATTTGTGTGGCAAAGGTAACGCCATTTGGCTGTGGTGGCTGCTAATGCTGCTAACATTAGCTATCCTAAATTCTGATGTAGTAGTATCCAGTCAGCTTTCAATATACTACACAATGGATTTGAGCTGCAACTCCACAAAATAACGTAACATTTAATCCGCCTTGGCTGAGAAACCCATATTAAATGAGCCCCAGGGCTAATCAATCAATACCAGCACTAATGTTACCTGCACATCAGGAAAGAGGGAGCAGGACAGAGGACAGGAGGACAAGAGGAATGACTTACAGTGACTAATCTTGTCATGTCAGTAATATTGTTTATATAGTGACTTTGCTGCTGTAAAATTACTATTGCTGCTCTGGAAACAATATTTAGTTATATTAAAAATATTCAATAATTCGGCTCAGAGTTTATTCATTTTCAAATTAATATATTTTCTAAAAAGCAATTATTTAGAAATGAAGAAGAGCCGAGTATCGAAAAAATCTTAACAATACCCATCCCTACTAACAGTCAGTTACAACTGTAAGTAGGCTGGTAAAGCTCGTTAGCTGGACACTAATGTTTTCTAAATTATGTTAGAGAAGACAAAAGGACACATTCCTTGCACTTCTGCTTTGTTTTTGGAAATCTAACAGCCACCACTCTCCGAACTAACTACAAAGGTTCAGCTAACTGTCAGTTTACAATTTTAATAAGCTATATTAGCACGTGACATTGACATATGTGGTGGCTCATGACAAAAAAGGGCAAATACCTGAAAATAATCAGAACACAATTAGCAATTACAAAACAGTTTCTCATTGAGGAATATTTTAAAGAAAAGCCTTTAATGCTGAACGAGGACCTTACACCCTGAAGGGCAAACACTCCTGAATAAATTTCCCCTTAATGTAAATAGATTTTTTTTTTTCATGCAGTGCACATTTTCTGGTGTTTTGTTCTTATTTCACCGAAGGCACAGTGTGACTAAATGGCAAACCCCAGGTGAGGACTGAATGTGTAAGCAATTATACCTCAAAATGACTTTCTGGGGGCTGATTTATCTCCACTGTGCACGGAGAGTGTATTATGAAACCCAGTCAGCGCACAATAAAACCCTTATTACACAAGCAATGAATTTCATCAAGGAGTAGAGCAGAGGAGAAAAAATAAAAGATCCAAGCATCCATCCATCTGTAGAGTCACTGAGTCTACCTTGTGTTGAGCTGCAGCTGAATACAGAGCAGCCCAGGGAAGCCTCCACAATCCCTGGCAAGATATTCATTACAGCCACAAACCTCCAAGTCAGCAGAACAGGAGAGCAGGATTCAGTCAGAGCAGCCATCTCCAGTGGCTCTGATTTCATGCTCCAAGCCGCATTTCCCCCGTTGCGGAAAACCATCCCCCCCCAAACACCCCCCACCCTTGTTTTTCCATTGTTCCAGCCGTTTTTCCGCTCGATGTCGGCCCACAAACGTGACTGCACGCAGAAAGTGGCCATCACGCTCAGGAGGGCGAAGCTCTCCTCCATGAGCTGCCAAGAGGAGAGGGATTGGATTTCATCACCTGACAAGAGCTCTATTTACCTGTGTGTGTGTGTGTGTGTGTGTGTGTGTGTGTGTGTGTGTGTGTGTGTGTGTGTGTGTGTGTACGTGTGTCCTTAATGTGGCTTCATCCATGAGGAAAAAAACGCTCCTGCATCTCTGTAATATAAAGCCGTGTAATAATACGAGGTCCCCTCTGCTCCGTTGTCGGGGTCTTAAATCAATGGCGGAGGCTGTGCAGCCCTGACTCCAGTTCAGGGTGGATAATCACACAGAGATCCAGCACACACACACACACACTCCCTATCAGTTTTCATGCAACACACATTGTTCTGTTCTGTTTTTATCTTCTCGTTTTTAAATCTCACAAAAGTTTAATAGCTGAGTTCTTCACATATGACTAAATGACTAACAGGAGGGAAGCATGTAAAAAATCTAACGGCAGGTTGACTCAGTGTTCAGACTCTTTGACTGCAAACGGCCAGATGTCAGCAGCTGCCTCATGAAGAATGCGTTTCTCTCTTTGAGGATCACCTCAGGGTCAAAGCTCATCTACCGCAGAAGCCCGCTGGTGATACACGTGTTCTGCAAGACAAATGCATATATAGCACGGAGAAGCAGAGACAAAAAGACGACATCAAGGGGGGTCAACCCGTTCCTTAGAAATCATGTTTGTATGTTACTAAACTGCGTTCTTCATTATGTCGTTGTGGAGGTGTAATCTCTGCCTGGATTATGATCAGAGTCAACATGTCTTTCAGGTAATGAAACATTACTTTCATGTATTGTGAAGGCTTCACAAGGAGGTGGCTGGGGAGGATGGCGGGGGTACAAAGTGTAGCATTGAAAGAGACTGTATGTAAACGGTACATTTCCTGTAAAAACAACAGTGTATGTTGAAAGAGGACAATGCATGTAAGAGGCCGAACGTGACACGGTGTCCCAGAACGTTCACCTCGTATCTGGACGTGGAGAGTCCATGACCAAATGTCGAAATGTGACGAGGTCGGAGTGAGAATGTGTTGAAACAGGACACATCAGTCAGAGAAGGAAAAAAGTTAAATAAATAATAATAAAATACCCCACTTCATCATCAAAAAATGTAATTTTCAATACTGCAGTTCATCAATCCCCTTATGTTAGATATTGCATTGGTATAAGATCACCTGTTCTGGTAGAAAACTATTTAAAATTCATTATTAGTTAAGATTGTACTGATGACTAAAATATGTTTGCAGTGAACGTTTTGTTCAGTATAAACATATTTGCAATTTGCCAGATGTGTAATTAGCAACACTTCCTCATTATGTTAACAGAAAACGTCATTTGCGCGACATTATTTGCTGTTTCAAATTAGTTGTACATTTCTAGGAGACAGGGCTGTGAGGGCAGCACCATAAAATAATCTAATAACATAATTGCAAAATGTTTTGCCTTGATATGATTTAATATGGCATCTGATGATGACAGGAACTGATTTTTATTTGCGATAAAGGCAACCCCCATCCATTATACAATAAAGAATACAGGCAACTACAGATAAGGGAAGGCATTATGAACATAGATAAAAAAGATTATAGGATCATAAGATAAATCTGAACCCAATTAAACCCACTGACTCATTAAGATACACAACAACTAGAAAAAGACTAGAAAGAAAATGCTACTGAATAAATCCCTGAATAAATGTGGTGACAGAGGATAAGCATTAGGTCCCCCCTCCTCCTCCTCCTCCTCCTCCTCCTCCTCCTCCTCCTCCTCCTCCAACGCCATGAATAACTATGCAGGCCAATGACCTGGTGCTGTATCACAGGGGGGACAAGGTTAGATTAGCAGAGAGGGGGAGCAGCAGATAGTCAAGGCGCTGGAGTGAATTGATATTGAAACATCACTAACACCACTGCAGCCATCGCCTCCCCTCTAATGACCAGGCTCGTACACACACACTCACACACACAAACACACACACTGGTTGTGGTGTGCAATAGTCTTGTGGGAGCTGGTGTCCAGGAGGGAGAATGAGGTAATGATGAAAAAAGCCTGTGACAACAAGAGAGGAGCTGTCTTCTAATGAGCTATTGACATTTTCAGAGGATGAGTTCGAGGCGACACACTTAGCAGCTGGATTTAAAAAACATGAATGAAAACAGCAGAAACAATTGAGAGGCATTAAAGACGAATGACACTGACACGAGAAATTAAAAGCATCGCTAAAACAGAAGATCAGGTTGCATAAAATTCAATGATGAATGGATCAATAGTGAAGTAATGCATGATGGAGGAGGAGAGGCTCGATGTGAGATGTGATTTGAATCCCAAATCTTTTCAAAACACATAACAAACATCAGGAATAACTGCACGGCGCTCAGAATTCCCATTAGGGCCATTTTTATGCCTCTACAGTACAAGCATGGTGATGTCTTGAATAATCATACAAAACACTGCGCATACTGTATAATCAACACCAGTAATGATGTTGTGTTTTGAAGTGCTCTAATTTAAAGAAGAAGAAGAAGAAAGAGATGTGCACACACACACTGTGTAGCACGGAGCCTGAGCCGTATTTTCCTGTAATTATCACAGCAATTTGTGTCGTCTGTGTGAAGTTAAGACTGATTACAAAAATATTAATTAGTGTATGAATTGATTTTCCCTCTTTTTAAAGCACTTGGGGAGTTTTAGCTGTGTATTTTCACATGTCTGATGAATCGCAGAGCAAAATATGTTTGTGCCGTATGTTACAGTCGGGTTGCTGTTGTCTTTGTGGTTTTGTGGTTGTTAGCCATGCTAGCAGTGTGGCTCTAGGGACAGCACAAAGTACACTTCTGTTTTCACAGGAAATGTACGGTCCATGTACAGAAACACACTACGTCAGTACAACACTGTGACGTTTATTTCCTTCAACAACAAGAACAGGGTTTGGCTTTACAATCTTCACAAGCAAACACTGCTCTTCCGGGTGAAAGCCAGTGGGTGTTGAACCCATCCACCACCCTTCCCTACCACCCCAGCCATACGTTCGCCACCTTAACTTTGGTCCTTGTCCCGCCACGTTTCCCCTTGACACCATCGGGCGCCATTAATCTATAACTGCAACCGCCTGCGTATCTTGCTGACACCTATTTTCGTTGGTTTCTGGTGCCACAAGTGACTGCCCAAGCGCCGGATTTCATCGACTTTGGAGTGAGACTGGACTCGTCGGTCTCCTGCTTTGGTGCAGGCTAAAGTCTCCACATCATCAGATGGACTGCAATGACATAATACAGATATGCACAAGGTGCCTCATAACTTAGAAAAGGTCATTTGTGACTATGTGCACTGTAATGTGTCAGTGAAGACTATGACAGTTCCCCAGCCACATCTTTCTTAGATGAGCCGAGGACATAGCTTACTTAAGTGTAAGAGGAAAGGGGAAAGCTGACAGAGCAAAAAAGGGGCGGGGCTTAGGAAGGGTTAAATGTAGTAACTTAAAAGATCCATGAACTTTTCATTTGGCAGGTCAAAATTTGGATTTGTCCAGTACTTTGGTTCATAACCAAATACCTGCAAGACTAATGACATTCCCATCAGCCACAGCTGCAACATTAGTAAGCAACCACATTAAACTGAGATGGCGAAACATGGTAAATATTATGCCTGCTAAACATCAGCACACTAACATGCTGACATTAGCATTCTGCTCAAAGCCTCAGAGAGATGGTGGCATGGCTTTGGACTCCTTCAGTCTTGTTATGGGTTGAGTGTGCAGTCACGACCACAGACATTTGTGGTTAGTTTTTCTTTCTGTCCTGTGCTGTAATTTAATCTTTTTGTACATCCAAATGCTTGTATTTGTGAGTAATCGACCACATTTCCTGGAATAGCTGCCAGAGAAAACTATGTCACATGGTCTTCATCTCTGTAATTACTACCTACTTCCTAAAAGTCCTAAAAAAATGTGCCACAGATGGAATAATGACAGCTATTGAACTCACCACGCAACAGATCCATTTCAGTGACAACTCTGCAAACTCAATCAGCTGATGAAGACTGTGTGATATGATTAAAAGCTCTGGAAAGAAAAATCATCACATGAATCATGGGTTTGGATTGTTTGGTTAAACTACAATTTTCAAGGTCAAGAATACATTTGTGCTTTCCAAACTGGAATTACCACCTTGTGGTTGCATCCCTCTGTGAACCACTCAAGTTGCAGTTACTGAATACATCCATATCTGTCCAGACACATATGTTGCCATGACAGTAGACACTTTTCAAATATGGTTGCTGCTGCAAAGAAGCTAAAAATCCTAAAACATGGATGCTTCACACACATCCTCAACCCAGCAGCACAGAAGATCTGTAGTCCCCACAGTTTCAAAATGGGCACCCAAGATTAGTGTCACCAGTATCCAACCAAATGTTTCGCCTTCTGTTGCTCAGTTATGGCCTGTGTCCGAAATCATTCACTCATTCACCCCTCCATGCTCACTTTATAGGGAGCTAAATGTCGAGGACTATATAGTGAGCTTATCTGCAACATGAAAAAACACTTTCGGACATCACTCAGGTAATTTTCTAAGTTGCTGTCGCAAAATTAAAACATGTCATATATCAGCTGTTGGACCATCTTTATCAAATACTGACATGAATATTAGTGATAAAAACATGATATTATACTGAGCAAATTTAGTCAGGTTGGAAGGAAGCTACAGTGATAATGAAAATGTAATAGTGTGAGTTAGAGGAGTGGTTCCCAACCGGTGAGTCATGGGTCCATTCTGAATGGACCGCAAGAGACTCGCAAATGTGTCAAGTTCGTAAAAAACATACTTGACACGTTAAGTACAGTGAATTTCCGGCACAGCACTTTTACTCTGAAGTGCTGTTTCCTGCTGTAGAGTGAGTGACTAACAGACAGATACTTGACAGAGACGGCAAAGTAGCTCGATGACATGGCCAAACACAAGTATGATGCTGCATATATTACATTGTGTGGACCTTGAACTAACGACTGAGGATAAATTTGGACCCTGTGGCTAGACTAGTTACGAACCACTGAGTTAGGCATTGTCAATATAAAGTCAAAGGCTTTGCTGCAAATACAGGAGGTTTAAAGGTTTAATTGGATTGTATTACATTGCTGTTGGTGGAAAACAAGATGTCCTCTTTTATGACTGATGTCAGTCTTTATGTTAGTTGAATATCTAGAAAGCCTTGGAAGAAAGATATTACTCTTGAGAAGGCGTGACAAATATTTTGAATAAATTTTACATTTTTCCTCCGACTGTCAGCTGTTTCAGGGGAAGCATCTCAACACAAATACATCATTTTTAAAGCGCCTTAAAAAATAGCTGCATCTGTCTGATGATCCTGATGAAACCACTTCATGAGGGTGAGATGATGGGAGCCATTTTTCTTGTACTATCAGAGGCTGTGATGCATTAGCACAATCTCAAGACAGACACACAGTGTTGCAGAGACGTATCACGAAGAGTAATTGACTGGAACTCGAGCCAACAGACACAGGAAGGTCTCAGTCGAGTGGCTGCCACTTTGGGTTTTAAACACATTACCATTGATTTTTCAATGTCCTCTTGTCATCACAAACCGCACAGGCCGAGAATCAGGAAGCCATATTGGATCAAGCTTCTTTTACAGGTGAAATACTCTGTGATGTGTCATAAATCTGAAGTGTGCAACATTTCAAAGGGCAGAGGTGGTAATGACCAAATTAACACAGTCAAGTTCAATAATGATAAAAGTAATTATAGTGGCTTTTAATTAATTAAGTATTATTCTGCCAAGGTTAGTGCATACATATGCAATATTGTTCTGTAGCCATGAGTTTCAGTAAGAGGAAAGATGTGAGGTAGTTAGAGGCTTTAACAACAGAACTTCACAGGAGATGATTATTCTGTCTTGTCATAAAGATGTCCATCCAACTTTGTGATTCAGAGCAATAATGAGTTCGAAATTAACCATTAGTGATGAAGTGGCACACATCAAGGTAATTATGGAGCACTAAAATATCAAGTACAGTATTTGAAAGGACCAACAGCCTCTAACTTATGTACCGAAATTTAAAAAATGACTTTTTCCTAAGTATTTGTATGACTGAGACAGAGTGATGTGAGAGCCATTTAAAGTTTTTGAGGCAGAATAATCATTAGGGTTCTAAGTAGATTGTAGAAATCACCATGTTCTTGGGTTTATCTGCAAAACAAACCTATGATTGAGAAGGAATATCTTGAAAGCCAACCACTTCTCATTCCCAGGTCATCAAATGCTAACACTTGGTTACTCCCCTCGGATTCTCATAGTGACGCACAGGACACCCTTTAGAGCAGTGGGTTTTTCCCTTATACAACAAACACACTGCTGGGTTTAGGCAACAAAAGCATGTGGTTAGGTTTAGGGGGGAAAACTACAGGGTTTGGCTTTACAATCTTACGGATGCAAACACTCCTCTCCCAGGTTAAAGTCGGTGTTTGTTGGACCCATCCACCACCCCTCCCGCCTGCCCCACTTGGACTTTTGCCACCTTTACTTTTGTCCTTGTCCTGCAGCAATTCTCCCTGATGCTGCCATTAAAGGATGCCATTTTTCATTGGTTTCTGATGCCACAAGTCACTACCCAAGTGCCGGAATTCGAAGACTTCAGAGTGAGACTGGGCTCCATTTATTTGTAATCTAAATAGTAATGGACCAAGAATAGAGCTCTGTGGCACCCCATTATTCAGCATCATCGCCCATAACAGTGTGAGTTCTTCCTAAAAGCAACATCATCTTGAACTAATTACTGTAGTTTGCTAAGAATTATTTAATGATCAGTGATATCAAATGCTTTTGAGAGGCCACAAAAGAGAGCGGCACAACAATGGAGACAATATCATTAGTTACTGAAACTGCTGTTATAAATGATAACTATAAGAGTACATCAGGTTAAAGTGTTGCTGTTGCCTGACAGATTATAAATATTTAGAATAATATCTAGACTCAACTACAGTGCCTTCAGTTTTCCGTTCACCAGCTGTCACAACCAAAGAGTCACTGCTGTCTAAACAGTCAGGCCACAAACCTGTGCAGCTATATATGTGAGTGTAAACAAAGACACAGACTGTGCTGCACGGCTGCCTGTGTAAATACAGGTGGGATTTGCTGTGGACAAATTGCCTCTTATTCCTAACGCAAACATAAAGGAATACCAGAGGGGGGAAAAAAAACATAATTTTCAATTAGGTGCCACTGCTAATGAGATCTGAAGCCCTTCATTTTAATTACAAAACTGTGTGATCGTAATCACGGGCAGGCTGGAATATCCATGTTAATAGAAAATTATACATTCAGCAATGTGCGAAAGGAAAAAAACTAAGATATGGAAAGTATTTGGAAAAGACATGGTATTAATATAGTTAAGATATATATGGGTTAAGAAAATGTAGTCCAGAAGTAGCACCATCTTGTACAAAAATTGCCTTTAAATCTTGTTGTTAAATCTAATTGAGACAATTATAAATTTATAGAACGCACTTTCTTTGAATCACTGAAAGTAATATTACAGCCATGTAACAAATGAACAGACAAACACTAGAAATGGTTGAGAAACTTGGGGAACCTGGCATTGAAATATATGGAGTATTAGACAATTACCTGGGCATCAATACAGCATCAGTGTACATCATCAAAATAAATAAATTACAGACAGGAAATGGCAGATGATGGATCCTCGGAGGGCAAACGTAACCTTGCACTCCAAACTGCCAATATTCCCCTGACACTGAAGCTCATGTTCACTCCCTCTCCAGAAAATGCATTAGACGCAGATGATATCCCGAGCCCGGGCCTTCAATCTATCCCACACAACCACTAATCTGTTAATTGATCTGGCGAGGGGAAGGAGAGAAAGGGTGTGTGTGTGTGTGTGTGTGTGTGTGTGTGTGTGTGTGTGTGTGTGTGTGTGTGTGTGTGTGTGTGTGTAGAGGATAGGGGGGATGACATTACAGATGAAATATATAATCTTTTATAATAGGTTCAGGGACTTTGAGTGCGATGAAAGCTGGCTGTTGTTTGGAGGCCCTCTTTAAGAATTCATCCATCCCAGTTTATTGTTGCGATCTCTGAGAGCAGTTTATGCTGCCATTGTTCAATAAAGACTTCAAACTGTGTTGAAGATGTAATTCAGACACTTAAATGGGACACTTTTTGACAGATAGTACCACCCACAAAACAATATATTTTCCAACTGAGTAAAGGTGTCAGATTTCAGAAGACACTGCGTACATCAAAGTGGGACATCACTGGCATGATGATAATAAATCTGAAAATGTCAAATGAGATGCTAAATGGGATGTTTTACTCAGTAAAATCAAATTAGAAGTTACGTTCCTGCCTTGTCTTTCATTTTCAGTGTGGAAACAAGACTAAGGGCCCTATATGAATAATTTATATAGGACAAGTTCATTACGGGCACGTCCAGCCACTTTTGCTTGTACAACAGCACATGATCTGGGCATAAAGTAAGGTGCATGGGGCAAAGGAGTTATATTCAGTCCTTTAATTTATCATAGGTTTGTGTTTTTGCCTCAAAACAGAAATACACTAACAAAGTGGCAAACTGAGAGGCATACAAATGGAAGCTATACTGTATGACAAGACAAGTATGGCTTCCATTTGTATGCCTCTCAGTTTGCCATCAGTATTTTTTTTTTTTTTTTTTTTAAAACTACAACTCCCAGGAGGTGGAGCTCCTACCACCAGGGTTGCACACAAGTGTATTGTATACTTACTTACTTTTTAACATCCTGTCCATTGTTGGCTTATGTATGTCCTGATAAAGGTAGAGCAGATAGAAGCATCAGGAAACAGCAGCTAATAAACATCAGGTTGCATCAATTAGGTGATGCTTAGTGTTACTGCTTGTAAGATCAAACATCCACACGTATCAACACCTATGGTCATGAACTCTGGGTAGTGACCGAAAGAATGAGATCGCGGATACAAGCGGTGCAAATGAGTTTCTTCTGTGGCGTGTCTGGGCTCAGCCTTAGAGATAGGGTGAGGAGCTCGGACATCCGGAGGAAGCTCGGAGTAGAGCCGCTGCTCCTTTGTGTCGAAAGGGGTCAGTTGAGGTGGTTCAGGCATCTGACTAGGATGCCTCCTGGGCGCCTCCCGCTGGAGGTGTCCCGGGCACGTCCCACTGGTAGGAGGCTCAGGGGCAGACCCAGAACATGCTGGAGGGATTACATATCTCGTCTGGCCTGGGAACACCTTGGGGTCCCCCGGGAGGGAAAGCGTTGCTGGTGAGAGGGATGTCTGGCCTGCTTCCCCCGCGACCTGGCCCTGGATAAGCGGATGAAAATGGATGGATGTATCAACACCCAGTGACTTCAGCATGATGTAAACAACTGCACTTTCGTAGAAGTTTCTAGACCAAGGAACAGTTACATCTGTTATCTGTATCTGTTGATGGCAAATGCTTCTTTAGGATAATATATCTTCACTTTGGTCAGTTATTTTGGTGGTTTTGTATTGTCCATTGATGAATGTCTTTTTCATGATGTGGTCTCCTGGAGCAAAGATGGCGGCACATCAGGGCTCTGTTTCCACTGGTTTTAAAACAGCTTTTGAGAAACACAGAGATCATTTACATCACAAATGATTTTAGCAGGATTTTAACTTATGCAAAGTTTATTTTAGTCTGCAGTGATAGCGTTGCTATTGATATGCTCTGATTCCGTCACTGCAGCTCAAAATAACATGAGACACCTGTGTCATTAGAACCAGGACAAAACAGTCAGACAGTAACACCCCGCCTCTTGCACATGAACGTGCTCCTATCTGGATGGGAAAACCCAGAACTGACTGAGCTGGTTGATAACCAGCTTTGTAGTCGCGGCTATCCAGACGGCCAGTGTTAGGGTTAGTCAAACCAGACAATGAAAAGATGTCGTGGGTAAGATGAACTGGCTTCATAGCGGGGTCAATCAGCTGTTGTTTCTGGACATGTCTCACTGCTCCTGAGTAACTCCAGTGTTACAGTTCAGTCCTTCCACACCTCTCTTTGTTCGGCAGGGTATTGGCATGTTAAAACAGATAGAGGTCTTCCCAAACTAAAATATATTTGTTTGCTGTAGCATTAAGAGTTCCCAAACTGGAAGATACCAAATCACAGCTACATATTTTCCCTCTTACCTGTAGAGCTATTTATCAGTCAGGATTGTTTTGGTGTAAATGTGGAGTGTTGGTGATATATAAGCTTATTATACCATGTTTTATACAAGCTCCAATAGCTGTATACTTGGGAGGATCACATTTTGTAACACCCAGAAAAAGAGTGTTTTGATTTGACTCAAGCCCACCTGGTACCAAACAGCCCTCCTACTTTTCTGAAGGGACCTGGAGAAGCTGGAGAAAGCTCAGACCGGGGGAGTCTGGAGGATGACAGCAGGCATTATTTCACAGGGAGGATAATGAATGCAAAAGTGTTTTGGTATTACCGCGCTTCTCAACCACTAAAGGGATTAAGGGCCCGATCAAGGCTGCAGTGTAGGTGATAAGAGTCAAAAAAACAAGAAGAAGAAGTGAGTCACACGCTCTAATCCCTTCTCCACCGTTCTCACCAGCAGACATTTAGCATCCTCCTCTGCTTGACACGTCCCCCTCTGAGACATAAGGAGCTTAGATGATGCAGCACATTTTTTTTTCTCTCCTCTGAAAAATGTTCAGAGAACTTGAAGAAGAGCTCGTGCTCGTGGTCTGCCTGGTTATTCTGACTCCTGATGAAACACAGACGCTTCTGGTAGTGTTACAGAGTATATCATGATGTAGGTTTGATTCAAAGTTATACGATACGATGCGATGCATTACGATATATATATATGATACAATACAATAAGATGCAATAAGATACGATACCATACGGTACAACACCATAAGATACGGTATGATATGATATACATTTATCATACAACTTTTACTGAAGTAGCTATCCCTTTAACGTGTATGGTTTGTTTTATTATCCATAAACAGTTTCTCATTGATTTCTCCAGAATATAACAGCGGAAACAATTAGATGATTTATTTATTTAATTGTGAGGATTTGCTTTTTTTTGTCTAACGTGACTGTAAATTTAAAGGGGAGCTACGCCCCATTTTCAAAATTCAAGACAAAACTGTTTTCAGAACGTTGCAGAAAAAAGTTGCAGCGGTGTGAACTGGCCGTCTGAGCTGGACTCAAGCTGGCTGATGGTGTCTGCTCTTAAAACATAAAGCATGTCACCTGTTTCAGCAGCCAGTCGGCTTGTAGTGAAGTCCACCAATCAAGTCAAAATGGCTGCACAACTTCGTGTTCGCTTACTGTGGCAGGTGCTCCCTCCCCACTGAGCCCCGTTTCTGTCCTCACGTGATGTCATCAAGTATAAAGTGTGGAGCTGCTCCATAGACAATTGGTGCGGCTGAATTTCAAGGAGGCTACATCATCTTAGGATTCATATTAGGAATTTTTATAAGATAATGTTAATTAAATAGGCTCACTATGAGGCACAAATATGTATTGCAGCTCGGGATAGAGTTTTGACAGTAAAGGTCACCGACCCCTGTACCAGACCAAGTGAGGCTATGGCAATTAAACCTCTGATTGTTCAGAAGTGAATAAGAGTGTTTCATTGCTTATGAACTCAACATCTCATTTGTAAAAGAGAGGACGTAGTCTGGCTTCAAATAAAATTGTAATCACATTTGCATCTTCTGGTATAAAACACAAGCTTAGGTTTGTAAGTGATTATGTATGACAACAGTTACGGTAAGTATGTATCTTTAATATGAAGTTTAAACTGAAATCAGCTCAAATTCATCTGCAGTCACTGCCAGTGAAGTGGTACCTTTTTACAGGTAAATATTCAAGAAAACTGGTATTTCATCAAATAAAAATCATGTTGACTATATCCAGTTTAGCCTTCAACCTTTCATCTAGTCTGATTTTTAAATCCCCATCTTTTCTTTGCACTTTGCACTGTAAATCAGTGAGAGCAGATTACAGAAAATCCTGTCTTTCAGGTGAGAAACTAAAATTAATCCAGGTTGTGGAGGCTCAGTGTACAAAGCACCAGGATCACTGTGAGATTTGCAGCACATACTGTTTATCATCCTTCCTTCTTTACAATGTACAGTGTTTTTGTGTGAGGAGGAATAATCATGAAAAGATGCACTCAGTTCAATGTGATTGATTGTCCCATTATTCCACATTATATAACTCAGTGCTGGGATGCAGGGTTTGAATCAGTTCACTGACAGCTTCTCACTGAATGTGTCATGGATTTCTGTTCATATACTGACACCTTGTGGTCGTTTAAAGTAAGGCAACACATCATGTGTATTGTGGAGCATCATACACTTTAGGGGTACGTTTTTTTTCAACCTGTACCCTTTTTCCCTCATGTTTTTGCACCTCTTTAACTAATGGGAACAACAGTAGTAATAGGTCCAGTTCTGAGCGTCATTGGTGCAGTCAGAACATGCTCCCAATGTCAATATATGTCCACTAAAAGTGTTGGTTTTTTTTCTACCAATAACATGCTCTGACAATAATGAAAAGCAGATTGACCCTCCTGTTAAAGAGTAAAATTCTTTTTTTTTTAATCCTTTAAACCTGGAGCAACATCACTTTTCTTTCAAGACTGAGCAAAAACATGGGTAAAAAAAAAGGCACTGAGCAACTTGGTAAGAAATGTCCCATGAACTGCAAAAACATATACATATATATATATATATATATATATATATATATATATATATATATATATATATATATATTTAGAAAATTAGTTTAAAAAAAAAAAATAGGGTAAAAGCTAGGGAAAAACTTTATTTATATTTATAATAATTATTATATAATGTTTATATTTTAAAATTATGATCCAGAACAATTATAGTTTTTTCTTTTTCTCCTTTTTACACTAATTTTCTTGTTTTTAATTTTCTTTGTTTTTGGGTTTTTTTTTTACTAATTTCGTACTAATTTTTAAGGTAATTTTTTCCTTTCACTGTTCATTGCCTTCTTGCCTTCCACGTTTTTAAATGAGTCAATTTGCTCAAGTTTAAAAGGGTTAACCAGAAGCAGCTCTGAAAACTGCGTCAACAATTTCCACCAGACTCCATGTAAATAAACAGTTATTTAAGGGTGTATAGAGAAAGCATATTTTCATATCTAACTGGGTGGACGAAGAGTTTATTTCAACAAAACCAGAGCTGGTGATTGTTGACACAGTGGAAAGATGAACCAAGACCGTGCGTCTGTCGACTTTGACGGAAGTGTAAGCTACAGTGATAAAATTACTGTATATTTAAATGGAGTCTGGTGGGTAAGTTGATGATGAATTTGGGGCTGGTTCTGGTTTAACAAAAAGGGTTTTCCTCTTCAAATGAAAGGTCCATCTCTGTAGGGATGCTTTCTGTGCGTTGTCAGACACTCAAGATATTATTCTATTAGTGGAGTGCACTTTTAGTGGACATAAATTGATGCTGCACTGCAGCACAATTTATACACAAACTGCCTACCCTCCCTCTCAGTGCCACCTACTGATCAATGAACACAGTGGTTTCATACCTAACAAAATGTCCACGTGCAGTTCCTATTTTTGTTCCACATAAGGTTTCCAACCCTTAAAAACAACCCTTTTAATTTCAGTCTTCTCAAATAAGTCAAATCCGCTTTGGATAAAAGTTTAATTCACAAAAATACATTGACCAATATAATGAAAATGTACTAAAATGTACTTTAATAATCCATAAAAGCTGGAACATCATTGACAGAAAAACACAAGAAGCATTATTAGAGTTGGTTTAGTATAATATATTTCAGCTTCAAGAGACATAGAAATCAATCCTTATTTTTCCCCATATTTCTTCTATAAAAGACCCATTTTTTTCTGAAGCATTATTATGCAAAAAATGGCATTAGAATATATTATGGGAGCTATGAAATCCCAGTGACTGAGTATAAAATTAAGTCACATCAGAGAGAGATATTTGCAGAAGAGAAGTCCATGAACAACAGGGCGAACAAAGAAAAAAAATATATAATAAAAATAATAATACATATTATAGACCTTGATCTATCATCACTGACATGACAGGCATGGAGAATAGGTGTATGGCTATAAAAAAATTCTCACTTTTCCACTTGATTTCACTTGAAAACATCTACACTTAATAACTGATGCATTTTTTTCATGCTCGTTTTTGAAGAATATTTATAATCATACAACTAAAAAGAGGTCAACTTCCATGTCTTTCAAATACGATATTGATATTGAAAAAGATGAAAAATACTGAATCCAAGTTCTAACTTTGTTTTTCCTTCTTTTTAACGCTGTTATTTTCTTTTTGTTAAAACTGTCAAGAAATGAAAATAAGTGGGCTGCTGTCTGGCCACACGGGCGGCTCATGGACACTTTTTTTTTAAACTTTCAGAGGCTTTTATCATCATCATCATCATCATCATAAGTTTGTGGTGTTTGTTGGTGCAGAAAATGGAGACTGTCCGTTCAGGGTTCACACTGAAACTGAGACACAGAGGAAGGTCCTCGGAGGCGAGAGACCAGAGTCTTCTCTTTCTCTTACTGTCTTTTCTTTCTCTCTCGTCACTCTCTCCATCTCTCTTTCTCTCTCACTCTCTCTGGTGTAGATCATCCTCGTCTTTGATAGGAGCAGTTCAGTCAGCTGATTCACCGTTTATGGCTGATGGAGGGAGGGGGGGAGGGGCTGTTGGAATGCTGGCACGTTCCAATCAGGGCAACAGTTCTTCATTACAGCATTTCTGCAAGACAGCACAGACGTTAAGACCTCGTTTGAAAGCTTCACTGAACACCATGTATAAGTAATCACCGCCCTCTAGTGGCAGGTCAGTCACATTACACCTGTAGGAGGAGTAGGAGGACAGTGTAGGAGGAGAAAAAACAAATTCAGGGCCACTGTGTTACATAAAACCACTCAGGAGTAAAATTTTGGCCTTAAAGCTACGGCTGTTAACGCTTATAAAAATAACCTGCAGTGTCATATTTGCCGAAACTGTCACTATGTTCTGAAAAAAGAACATGAGGCAGATTATCTGTGAAAAAAACATGTCGCTCGTCCTCCTACTGCTTCTTAAGGCATTTGCCAGAATCTCCCACGGCTCACCGAAAACAACCCATCAGAGCTGAGGAGTCTCTAAGCAGCTGTCAATCATGTCAGTCACATTTTAGCAAGGCAATTCAGAGTGCTCTACATAAAACATCAAAAGCACCAAGAGAAGGTGCAAAGAAACACATTATAAAAGGACATTATAAAAACAACTATAATATAGAAAATAAAAAGTTAAAATATTAAAATTAAATATAATATAATATTAAAATATTATTATACTTTATATATAATAAAAGTTACACTGCAGTGTGATAAATTAACAGACAAGCTTAAGGGTTTTAAATGCAGCAAACATAGTGACTTCTAATGGCTTGTAAAACTTAAGCATTCCTTCATGATGAGTATGAAACACTGAAACATTAAATTTGTTCAGAGGAGCTGTATTAAATGTAGATGGCATTGCTTTGGTGCTTCTGCATCATCTGCCCATCTCTACTAATCCGCCTCCAGGGGCTTTACAATCTGCACAGCATACGACACCCTCCAACGTTAGATCCTCAATTCGGATAAGGAAAACTCCCATCCTCGAAAAAAATAATCCCTTGTACGAGGGGAGAAAAACGGAAGAAACCTTGGGAAGAGGAGGAGGACGGACAGAAATGCAATAAATATGTGTACAGAAAACACCAACAGAGTAAAACTGCACAGCCGACACACAATACAACCAAATTATAGATAGACTGTAAATATGTATGAAGAATAAAGTGTCATGCATAAATGCTCCCCAGTGTGGAGACAAGGTCTTGGCTTTCAAATTATTTAAGAGCTCTGCAGAGGTCTCCTGAGTCAGTAACCAGCGAGGCAGCGTCTGCACATCTCCCATATTTCTGAATAAGTGTATAAAAGATCCGAGGTCTGCGCTCACACCGGCACTACCACAACATAAAAAAGGTTCATGACATGATGGATTCAATGTAGTAAATAAATCGATAACAATTACATGATGATCACTAATTATTGTATTAAGTTCAGTCGTAATTGGAGCCTTGGGAACTTTTTTTTTTTTTTTTAATGATGTGGGTTTATTGTCTGTGTTGTTTGTCAAATGTGTGGATGCCTCGTCTACTAAAAAACAAATCTAACTAAGGGTACAAATAAAGTGCCCTGAACCTGAGCATGTGTTAGCCAAGCAGTGTCGTACATGAATTTTAGTGACTTTCAAAGACAGTGAATAAGAAAACATAAAAATGACTGATTAAACTGATTCTAAATACATTAACTTGATCGCTCCCTGGTGGCTGGCTGCAGTACAAGTCATAAACCTCACCGCATCCATGTTAGTGGACAGGACATGGGACAAACTAAAAGATCAAAGTACACGTCAAATTAATTTTTCAATGACGTTTCCTACCATTCAATGTAATTCTTTTCCCACTAATGTATGTTCGGACCACCTGAGCTGGCCCCTTTGAGGTAGTTCAGGCATCTGATCAGGATGCATCCTAGGCTCCTTCTAAAACGTTTGGTTTTAATTCATTTTGATGCCCTAAAAATCAGGTGTGGTGTCATGATTGCGTGTGTGTCAATCAGTGTGGCGCTGGTCCCGTTCCCGATCACTACTGCACAGACTCTGGCTCCAAAACTACAAGATGGCAGTGCCTGTATCGGAGATATTTTGGCTTCAGTTTTGTACGGTGTGAGGAAGAGGAGATGGGTCGTCCATCTTTTATACAGTCTATGGTTTTTACCAATGGTAAAGCCTGAGGGCGGAGGACAGACAAGAGTCCTAAAGGTGCCATGCTACCATCAAACCAGCCAGTGAGGGCAGTCGACTGGTCTCAGGATGCCGAGGAGAAAGTAAACCAATATTTTTCACAGCAGACACGTTGACTTGTGATATTTACGAAGCACAGATGTTATTAACAAGATTAACGATGGCTGCATTCCAATTAAATGTTCCGAGGCCATGTTATCATGCATGCTACTGCAGCTCACGACATGGCATGACCAACTGGGGAACTTAAAAGGAAAGTAGCCATAACTAATGTTGTTGGTTTCACCTGTGCTTTTGCTGCAGTGACAGTCTGCTTTGGAGAGAGTCTATTGTGAAGTCTCTTGGATGTTTCTCCAGCTGGGAGGTGTGTATGAAACTCTAAGTGGATTTTAACGTTTAAAAGACAACCCAAAGTTACCAAGTCTATAAACTCTAATGGCAAAGTTGTGTATTGCAGTAATAAAACAACATGTGGGCACATCTGACTCAACACTGCAGAGTTTAACACTGAGGGGGAGGAAAGCCACCTGTTGCTGTAGGTGCAATGCCTCTAAGGTCTGTCTGATTGTTCTTAAACTCATAGTTATACTCAGATCTTGTAAGACACATTGCCTTTTTTATCTTCCATGTGTACAGTATGTCCTATAAATTCCAGGTTTAGAATGGTCTCCAAAACACTGCAAATACTGGGGCTGTATATGTTCAAGTATTTATACTGAACCGTCATGGTCCGGGGGTCACGGTTTGATGCACGCAGCCGCACGCAGAACACACGGTCTGTAGACTGATGCATGTAACATGGAACCAAAGTTCACAAGCAGGAGCTCTACTCAGGAACTCGACACTTGCACGACCATCTGTTTAAAATGTCTTTTTTCCTTCTGCTGTACCAACTCACACCAAACTGTGAGGGACGACTTCTACTGAGCCAGCGAGATGCTGAGAAGCTTGTCCGTGCTTTTGTTTCTGGTCATCTTGATTCTTGTAACACCCTATACACCAGCCTACCTAAAACTGCTATTGCAAAGGTGCTATAGAAATAAATTTCATTCATTGAGTCCTAAACCTAGGTATGAACTGAAATGTGACTTTTATGCATCGTTACACCTGTAACGAACACTAAGATTCTGCACCAACACAATCGATATACCATGATATCAGGTATCAGATCTCTGTCACTGTCAGCCACAGTAAATCCAGTGGCGGCTATAATCGCAGGCTGACAGCTCATGAGGTCAGCAAACTGGAAACTGCCCATGTTGTACAAAGTGAAATGTCCCATTAACTCTCTCTCTGTGTCCTGTCCGAGGCTGGCACAGTAACCCCTCCCTCTCTCCTACACTGTATGAGCTTATGTGTTGGGAGCAGTGGAACAGGGGCGCTGTAATCCCATTAGTGTTGGTTCACTGGGCTGGCCAGCGTGTGAACGGGGGCGCGGACAGACACCGCCCCGGGGCCTGCTGACAGAGGCCCCACTCTCACACACTGGACCACTAACTGACCAACACAGATGGATTCAGACGAGGAACGCAGTGGGTGGCTCAGTGACCCTGATGTCTGGGCTGGGCACAATGGTGCTGTCTGTTTCACTAATCCTGTGTTATCTGTCATATCAAAGTTTTATTTCCCCCCCTCGCCCCGAAAGTTAAAAGTGAAGGTGGATGTAAAATCTCTGCTGCTGGCTGGTTCGGCGACACTGACGTTTTGTCCTGACAACATAATGAGTTTACAGTGATTGTGAAACCTTCTGACCAAAACTTTTGAAAAGCTCTTGTAAAATGTGAGCTGCTCAGCCACACCCATTTTAATATATGAACAACAAAGAGGCCCTGCTGCTGACACCAAACCCACACTGTTTTATGTTACATCTGTACACTTTTAATGAACTGTTTATGCTTATTATTTAATGCTGGCATACTGCACAAAGATCTCACAGTCTAATATAGAAAGCATTACTCATCCAGTAATTACCCTTCTTTAACTGAGGCCGACATATTTAAATCTCTGTGGGGAAAACAGAAGAGAATATTGTAGGTCTAACATCAAAAGCAAGCATTCATCTATTACATCGCGCCACCTAACATCGGACACTCTCTGTCTACACTTAATCAGTTAAATATGCACTTCTGTTAGGTCAGTTACGTCATGTGAACAAACCACGCACCTATCAGCTGTGTGCTCTAGATCAGGCTGGATATGTGGGGTGCTCCTTTGTACTTTTTAAACAAATAAAAAACATTTTATGCTGTGATATTTACTGGAAATGACATATGGTGTTGCCTACAGAAAGTATGTTGTTATTAACGATAATCATTTACCAGAAACTTTCTGCTCCCTGGAGTTCTCCCTCCAGCCAGCTGCCACCTTATTTAGGTTTTTGTAGTGAACAAGCAGCCGCTCCTCGTCCACTGTGGTGCTTTCAAAGGGAGTGACAGGAATAACGGGGTTGTCCGATAAATGCTCGCTCGGGTAGCGTTCAGTTAGAACATGATGTAAAGCTGATGGAAACTCTTCGTGTTGCCTCAATGAACGTAGGATAGCGTAATACTGATTTATTTTAAAATAGCGTTATTATGCATGTACTTCTTCTGACAGGACTTATTCTATTTGCAAAAGTAGCCTACTTTTCAATAAAAAAACATAAGTCTGCATACCTTGCTGATGTCATTCTTTATATAGCCTGACCATCAACTGTTTTCAAGCTCAATAAACAGATTATATTTGAATTTCTCCCATTTGTCTGGGATACTGAACTCTTCCAGGACACGTGGACAAGAAGAAAAACCCTGTTACTCATCTGTTTTGATATTAACAGCCATGTATGCTATAATGATGCAGACACCAGATTTGAGAGGATGAATAAAGTGATAAATGGGTGGGCAACAGTCTCTCTCCTGCAGCAGTAACTCAGTACTAAAACCAGAAACAATACAGGAGATTCAGCAAGAGACATTTATGTCAGAACACTGTCAGCAGAGAATATAGCTATTATGATTATGTGATTATGACAATGTGACACTGAGGTCTATGTTAAGAAATATATTTTTCAACTCAAATAAAATAGTCAGCTACAGGACGGCAGCCCTGAACCGTGTCAGGATCAAGGACACTTCAGCGTGGTTGACACCCACAGAAATGACAGCTCATACTGAAGTCCTGCAGTTTAAGGACAAAGTCTATTCATTTTGCCACCCTGGTGCCCATTAGTCTCAATGACTAAACACAGTGGGGGTGAAATAGAAAGCTTCTAAAGATTCAGGCAGCAACGTGGTGTGCAGAGGCTCCTGTATCATCAACAAACATGAGCCAACTAATCTTAAAAGTGTTGAAGTTTTAGTTACAATATTGGTAACTGTCCACTGATAATTGGAAATACTGAGGCCTAACTCCGTAATCTCCATGTGAGGCTGGATATACATCATGAGATCTCAGAAGATCTGCTCAATTGACTGAACCTAAACTCATCTTTCAAAGGAAACTTTCCACATCAGGCTGGAAACATTCTTACTGAGACTTTTTAAGTCGGCGAGCGGTGGGTTAACTGGGGTTAAATCTTATCAGCAGCTCATGGTGACCTCTGACCTACAGTGGGTTTTTGGCCAGTGTGACCAGCAGCAACTGCATAAAAGGGCAAAACACCATGTAGGACGGAGAGCTTTTGTCCATGGCTTCAGGTAATACACAGGCCTTACTAAGTGTGTATATACAGTATATATTGTGAGATGATAGAGATTTGTCTCTCTGCAGAGATTTAGTTTCAGCGCTTAAACCAAAGTAGCTATGCCTTTCCTATTTCTGTCTGTTTAAAGCTATTATGGCCATTGTTACAAATCAATGACATGGTTTCCCACATACTTGTTTATTTGTGACGGCCCGCCTGGACTGAAACATCTGCCACATTCTGATTTTCTGTTTTTGGAGCTCATTAGGTGCACTGTTGGAATATATATACATACCGTTCAGTTATTCATTGCTCTATACTCTCACAGTGCACAGCGTACTCTAGGCACAGAGAGCAGCAGAACGTCAGGTGCAGTGACAGTGAAAATCATTGTGCTGGCTGTTTGTACTGAATTGTATTTTGCTTTCACTTGCAAACAGCTGCTCATCTCATTCATCCATCAGATTTGATCAGATCAACTGATTAATAATCTACTGCTGCCGAGGGATAAAATGAAGAGTTCCACCTGTGCTGCCTTCATGGACCACAAAAATATTTGAATTTACAGAGTGGACACAAACTGATACTCAAGGACGCCCAGCCAAGAAAGGGAAAGAAAACGGACCTAATGATTTAAACCGGATAAAACACTGAATAAAGCAGTTTGACATTTAACGTCATGAAAGGGCTGTTAACGACAGTGGTCGATGCAAAAACACGAAGTAACTTATTCTGGACTACTGCAGAAACACGTTGGTGCAACATGCCGGACTCTATGGACGGTGACGCTCTCCCAAAGTCGATGTAAACGGCTCATTCTAAGGTAACAAAAAGACGGTGATTCTTATTTTCAGTACCTGGTTATACATTCTAACTCATAATAGTTTCTCAGCTGAATTTTCAGGTAAATCATGACACATATGACAGTAGATGTATCATGACATTGTTCACCTTCAGCTAAAATAAAGATGTATAATATTTGAGACAACTGTAGAAAAATCCTTAAAACATTACAGCAGAAGGGGGAAAATGCAGCTACCAATGTTTACAGAAAGGACTGAAAGGTCTCTAATGTCCTGTTAAGCTGCAAACCAACACACCTACCATAGATGAAGATTAATTATTGCATCACCTACAGTAAATACCAGTAAACGCCGGTCTAAAATTAACAGACTTGATTCTCTATTTAGAAAGATTGATGGGAATAAGCAGCTTCGTTTACAGAGCGTGTCTGTTGCCAGACTTCCTCATTACTAGTATCCGGTCAAACTGTTAAAAAACGCTGCAAAAAATACATGAAAAAAAGAAGAAGCGATTCTGACTTTCCTGGGAAACAACCTGATGACAGATCCGGATTTCCTCAGATTTAACCAGCCGCTGCAGTCTGCTGAGGGCCATGTTTAAATCCAGCCATCATACAGTGACTCATTCATTCAACTGCTATGAAGATGTACAAAAAATTTGCTAATGAAAGCACTTCACACGTTTGAGGGCTGACTCAGGGGATGTTGGCCTGCCCAGAAACATTTAGTGGATCCGTAACTAATCAGAATCAAAGAAGTGCTATTCGTTGTCACAGGATGACAACTGCAGCCATTGACAGAGTGTGACAAGACATGTCGGACACATACAGCTGGGAAAAAGAGGTCTGATCTGTTGTCACGTGGAATAGTTCCTCTTAGGACAAACACTCCATTTTAAACCCAAGACAGAGAAGAGTTACACAACTAAACACCAATTAGTTGCAGTGGAATAGCTATACACACCTCAAAACACACATATGCTTGGTCAAGTAATATTGGAGGTGTCAAACACACGGCCCACAGGCCAGAATTGGCCCACCAGAGGGTCCAATCTGTCCCTCTGGATGACTTTGCAAAGTGTGAAAGTTGCAAAGATGTCATTAATTTCATTTCTTTTTTAAATAAAATGCACAGCTATTCATATTTGTCTACTGGGGATCACAGTGTAAACGGTCCAGTTTTACTATTTCTTCACAGAGGTAAATGGGAAGCCAGTGTGTTTGGTGTGTTCACGGCAACTTTCAGGGGTCAAGAGCATAATATTTGGCGCCACTCTCTGACTAATCATGGCAAAAAAAAATATGAGAACTTGTGAGGACAACTAAGAACACAGACAATAAATTAATTGTTGGCAGGTTTGAGGAAACAGCAGACTGCTTTTGGTCATAGCCAAACGTAAGCGATGCAACTTAGACCTACCCAAAGCTAGCTACCTTACTGCTAACGACATAGCATCAGCATCAAAGCCCTACTATGAGGGAGAGTTTGTGAAGACTAGGGGTGCAACGAATGATCAATGTAGTTGTCAACAATCGATGACCAAATTAACTGCCGATAAATATAATGATCTATTACTGCAGTGGCAAAAACTTCCACAACTAAAAATCCCCAAAGTCTGGGAACATTTACTGTTAACTCAGCCAAAAATGGTTGGAAGCTTTAGCATTTGCAAAGCTGACCTCGCCTGGCATGGGAGCACATCATTTATATTGGAGCATCTGAAGAAGAGGCACGCTGGCTTTCCTTATGATGAAGGCTTGTTTTGTAAGTTAATTAGCTTTTTAGCTAGCTAACTTAGTGTTAAAAACCATGATTTGAAGGAATTAAACACCATCTGTGACCCGCATTAATGTCCAATGGCACACGAGCTGTAATGTCCTTTGTTTGACCAAAACACTAAATCCTGGAACAGCGGACAGCGTCATTCAACCAGGTGACTTTTTTATATAGAGCAAAGGAGTCTGTCGAAAATAAGCAGGAGGTGTGTGCTTTATGTTGAATAAGGATGGTTGTGACAGTAGGAATATTAAAATGCTGAAATGCCATTCAGAGGCAGCTGAACATGTTCAGGGGAGCGACCATGCTGCTATATTGTAGAGGTCAAGATAAGTAAACAAACTACGACATGTGCCCCCTGTGACACAAGAGGTCAGGAAATTGTACACTTTTTTATGTGACAAACAGATTAATTGATTGATTAATTGCACTATATAGCAACCTGTTTGGACCCGGACAGGACGTGATTTCAGTTGAACATTTTGTTGTATCAACAGGAAAATGTATACCATCCTTTTTGTTAGCTAGCACAGCCTCAAGCTACATTTAAAAAGGTGATAAGCTAAATAAGAGCCATTACGTAACTGTGCAATTCATAATCTGAGTAGCTGATTGTTAGTTAGGCTATCAGACTAGTCCTTAGTTGCAGTCCTTGTAAAAACATGCCTACATCAGACAGGTTCATCTGTTTCATAAATGGACTGTTCATTAATTGTGAATGTTTCCAGAATGTGCATGTCCTTCTTTACATGAAAAGAAAGGGAAACATTTGGAGGTCATGTTATTTACAGGTTATTATGTGGCCCATGAACTAAAATGAGTTAGATGAATCGTACTCAGATGTTTATGAGGAGTCAGATTATTTGGACTAAAACGACCCTGTTAACTTAACCTAGCAAAATAACTTGTTTCCACAGAAACCTTTGTTACATTTTCCTTCTTATAGCATTTGTTGCACCCCCATCTGCCTGGAGGGGGGGCTCTCTCTCTTCTCCAATACTCCTTATGTGCTCAGGTCCTTATAAAGCTAAAGAAGGGACGGTAACCACTGTTGACACGATGTAATATTACGCTATACTGATTAATTTGACTCTACTTCACTGCAGGTAAACTTGTAATAGCCTGTGATGAACGATGACCCACAACTGATGTTAGCGGCATCATCTGAGATGACACAGAAAGATCAGAGCTATTATGTAACGCTAATTAACCTGACAGCCTGTGCCTATGCATCATGACCCCGTGAATAGGCAAGCTGCTGGGCCATTATGACTTACACTATGTGTCGAGAAATTTTAGACACACACACCTGGCTCAGAGCTGCTGCAGGGGCTGGAGGGGGATCTTTAAAGGAGGACACAGTTGGATTTCTTTTTCGCCTTCTTCTTTTCCACTGGCGTTTTCCTATTTATCTGTCTGACCAGGTCATAGAAGATCTGAGGAATACGCCACAAACAAAAGAGAAAACTGTTAGTGATTTGACAGTGGTAAAATAATCCGTCATCATTCATACACAGCAGCACACTGCGGCACCTTTTAAGGGGACCCATTATGCTCCTTTTTAGGTTCATACTTGTATGTTGGGGTTTTTTCTAGAACATTTTTACATTTTTTTAATGATCAAAAAACACTTAATTTTCCTTTATAATGTCTGTGCAGGAACACCTGTTTTCACCCTCTGTCTGAATCGCTCCATTTTGGCGCCTGTCTCTTTAAGCCCCCCTCCCAAAAAACCCAGTCTGCTCTGATTAGTCAGTGTTTCAGGTCTTCGATATCCTGGCATCTCCGCACCATCATTGCAGCCATGGGAATGACTCTAACAGAGTTTAGCAGTACTTTCTGCCATGAAAAAAAAAATCCCCAATAAAAGCTGTTACACTTCCAAGCTCCCAATCGGACATGACATCGGCAACCAAGAATACATGTTTCCCTGTTGTTAGCATGTAGCTACATGTAGCAGTGTACTTGCGGACAAAGTGTGACTATGTATAGCGGCACTTTATACCATTAAAAACCACCAATAAAATCTTCCCACAACCGTACATGTTCCAGCAAGAATATGATCCAAAATCAAAAAGTAATTAACAGCATCTGCAACCAAGATTATGTTAGCATGTAGCTACAAGTAGCAGTCTATGTAAACACTTGCAATAGCATGCTTGGAGCAGATGACCATATAAAGACATCCATCACGATCTGACATGAGTATTCAGCGGTCACACAGGAATTACTTTCACATGTGTTTACCTCATTATTTTTAACTTAAGCCACATTTCATGTGAACATCCAACATTGCGACATTATATGTATGATGGGAAATAAGGAAAAGCACAATAGGTCCTCTTTAAAAAAAAAATCACTTGTAGCCTCATCACTAAATGGATTTATGTCAGCATTTACACACAGTAGGTTTAACAAGGGTGTAGCACTGAGTAGAGGGAGTAATCCAGCTGAGCTCATTACCACCTGCATCTTGGATAAACCTTAGTGGTCTTTGTTAACAAAATAAAACTGATGAGGTCATTTTATATGTAATAGTGTGTCTGGTGTTTGAGGACTAATTGTTTACAATATGGGCTGTGATTTGTATCTGTGTGCACTCACATCGAGGACGTTGATCTTTGACTTAGCAGAGGACTCTAAAAAGGCACAGTGGTTCCACTGTCTGGCCAGGTTCTGGCCCTGTTCCTTCCCCACCACACGCTCATCCTCCAAGTCGCACTTGTTCCCCACCAGGATCATCGGCACCTGAGGACATACAAACAGAATTTAAGTATGAATCCCTTTGTGGAAAGTGTGTTAGTTTTTTATACATATATACACAAGTTGACTGCACACATGCCACTAAAAATACAGCACTGTCTCTTTTAAAATATTTTCTTTATACAACATTGTACAACAAAATTGTCAGCACCCAAAGAGGAGAAACAACATCTGAAGCGATGAAAAATGCTGATCAAACACAGATGTGTCTTGACATTTATTTGAGTGGTAAGCCTGAAGGTTTAACAGTAAGCCCATAAAAACAGAGAACAAGAGGCAAGAGGAAGCGAGTGGTGAGGAACATTTGGTAATAAAAAATTAAAAGTTAGACAGAGAGGAGAATAAAGAAAAGTAAGGGCTTTAGAGGAAAGTGAAAAAGGATATGGAACAATGTTTGTGGGACAGTGTGAGGCATGAGCGGGATTTTTTTTATACGAGTGCCAATAGCAGTACACATTTTAGAATTGTACTTGCTAGATATAACTTTGATAACATGAGAAACAAGTCCTTTTTTTAAACAAAATTATCCAAAATTTACAAATAGATTAGAATGCATGTTTGCATCTTTTTTTTATACTTTGCTTCACTTGTGGAGCCAGCCTCAAGGGGCCATTAGAAGTACTGCAGTTGCTGCTTGGTGAACACATGATTAGTAACAGCTAAGTAGTCTATCCACTTTGAAGCCTGGATTATAGGGTCACAAACACAATCAAGGGAATCAATCCATCCCTGGAGGGAGGCAAAAGAAATCATTTAGGTTACACAAAAGTGACAAAAGAGATTAAAGAATCAATATGAGCTTCCAATGAATGCAGTTTCTTTTGGTTTTGTTTCTTTTGAAAGAAAATCCTTTTCAACCAAAACTGAAAACAACCACTGACATGAAGTGCAGCTGGGTTTGGAATCTCCCAAATAACCAACACTTCTCCTTTCGTGCCCCGATTCAGATGTTTCAACGACCAAGGTCAAAAAAACAAAAACTCTCAGAGGAAGAGAGAATATTCTGGGCAAATCTTCAGCCCTAACTGTCACAGTGGGCAGAGCCGGGGCAGTCAGGGTGTCGGGATGCGTCTCATCCTGCCTGCTGTTTCCTGACCGTCTATCTAGGGAGCACGCTGGCCCGGAGGAAGTCATGGCAGCCCCGCCCAGCCCGGGATAACATCGCTTTCCTTCCTGAATGTTTTCGAACATTTCAGCTGGATTCCACGCTCCGACTGCTCCCTGGAATTATATGATAGTGTGAGGCTGTGTGTGTGCTTGTGCTCATTCGTCATTTAATATTAGCTTTACTTTACCGCCCTGTATAAACCTGTATGACAACAGAAAAGCTCAAGACTCAAGTCTGAGGAAGAGTTCAGTGCTTTGTCTCAGTTTTCCAGGGGTTCACGGGATATTTGTGTTTGTGGTGCAGCTTAGCAAACAAGACACATAATCAACGAGTGGAAAATTTTGCAGGCAGCACAACGGGCGCCAATATTATATCAGCTCGGGAAATCTATTTGTGGTGGGACTGCAACAAATAAATCCATGCATGGGAAATCCTGCCTTCTCTCCCTTCTCCTGGTCCAGAAACAGCACCCAGACGTGTCTTGTGGATCTGGAAAAACTGGGTATTTCTGAGCAATATGGTCGTACCCTGACATGCTTTGACTTGCTCAAACTTGAGACCTTCTCCCACCCACAAGTCGACTGCTCAAGGGTCGTTTTTGACAGCACTGTGGCCACACTCCTCCAGAAAATAATACTTTTAAAGGCATAGCATGAATATTCCAGGGTTCTTTTTTCTTTTCTCTCTTGCCCTCTCTGGGCTGTGGGGCAGACGACAGGAAACTGCGATGTTTAGATTAACCCCATGGAGGTTGCTGCTTGATGTTTGATATCCAAACAAGCCCTCACACTGGACTGCTGAACGACATTTCTCCCAGGGGTCCTGGGAGAACGAGTGCTAATGCCCCTCCTAACACAAACCCTGAGCCAAGCTGGGATGAAAAGGATGGAGAGAGGGGATGGTAGGATGGAGGTATGCAGGGAGGAAAAAAATGTTCAGTGTCAGCAGCATACGAGGGAGCATTAGCCTACTTTAAGAATCCACGCAGCCCACAGAGAATCTGTTCAGAGGCTGTCAACATGTTACAGACAGGTCCTGTCCCGCCCACAATGGCATGCCAGAGATTGGATTGCAGGGAACACAGAACGCAGTATAGAGTGGCTTAAATGAATGGAGCCAGTCGTTCCAAATGGAGCAGTGAGTCACAAGCATGGAGTCAAGCATTAGCACCGTCCGACTCACACAAGCAGAGACGGAGATGGCCCGGAAAAGTCATAAGACCTCTCTTACATAAGAACAGTGGAAGGAAGTAAAGGGAGCGAGCTTTTAATACACTGGTGACTGCTCACTCACTTTATTCTTCTCTCCTAACGACTTTTTCTAAGGAGATGGAATTTGGCCCTACTGTGTTAAATGTACAGTCATTAAAAGGCTTGTTAATTGAGCTTGGTGATATCAAGTGCGTCTGTTCATTTTGCCAGCTTTGCAGTAAATGTTGCGTGGAAGAGCTGAGAGTGAGAACAGCTGCAGCAGCAACAAGAATGTCTGCTTTAGCAAAAGCTTGAAAGCTTTCACCAATAAGAAAATTGCTCCTCTTGGATGGAAAAAAAAGGAATGAATGTTAAGCATTTCCTTTGTGCATTCCTGCAAGGGGCAAAGAAAGATAAACAGATGTCACAGTCAGAGGTAAAGGCTTAATTCACCAGTGGACTGATAGCTGACAGAGTGGCTGTAATACCCAGATAAGCACAAACTGGGGATATATTCACAGGCAACATAGTTAGGGAAGAAAAGGGACGTCAACCGCTTTCCTGCACGCTGAGGAGCCACTGATCCTGCAATCCATCTGTTAGCCTGAGGCTAACCTCAGCTCCCTGACCACGTAGGCCCTAATGAAGAACCACAACCTCACGATCCTGTGTGTTTTTGATGAGCTGAGGCTTTCCTTGCACATCATCCCTGACAGTCCAATCACCCGCACAGAGTGCCAGACCGCAGTAAGACCACAAGGCAGGCCATAGAGAAGAGGGGGAAAACACAGCAACAGGCGCTGAAAAGGCCAGTCAAAACAACAGGCAGAGGAGAATACTGGCATAGATATAGAGGAAGGGGAGCAAGAGAAGGACTGACAGAAAGATGGACCTAAAAGAGTGGTATAAAGCTTCCTCGCCAGGGCTGCACTGGGGCTATTTAGATGGTTGACAGGGAACAGAGAGATGCAAGGGAAGGAAAGAGTGAGGAGGAAGAGAGAGAGAGGGTTATGGTAACATTCCCTCCAGAGATCACCAAAAAAGGGCATCTAAGATCCAGCTGACGCACTATCTTCCCCACCAGAGAGGGGACGGAGGGCTTACTCACTCTACAGCCTCACAATTAAACAGAAAAATGGAAATGTGCTTCGAACAAACAGCAAACTAGGAAAATAATGACACATCCTCTTTTTATTTGCACTGTTTCGGGCAGACTCAGAGGGGAAAACCACATCCTATGCGTGTTAAAAAGCATGAATAACGGCTGAACATCCACTAGTGAGGCAAAGACATTCCCTTAATTTTAATTAGCTAAGTGGGGACATTGGCTCTGTGTCCATGTTAAACAGAAATGAAGTAATCAAACCACAGGGACCCAACATTAGCTAATGCTAGGCTACGTACAGTACACAACTTTCACTGAGTGCTTTCTCATTGTTTTCGCTCCACGGACAACACAGAAATGACACCATGACACCGTGTACATTATGTCGAGCTCATACAAATTTGTAATTACTGGCATAAGATGCAGTGATTACAGTGTTGAATGGTATCCATAGCAACAGTGCAACCAGGTCCTGAACAACGTAGGCGGCTGAGAACACAGAAGTGGGGAGCTTGTAACCTATCTGTACCGTTAACACTGTCTGTGTTGCTACAACCCATTCAGCCATGATTTAAAGTTGTGTGAAAATGAAGAAGAGCTGGGGTAAACATGCTTAATAAGAGTGTACACCAAATACTTACATCCTCTGTGTCCTTTACTCGTAGAATCTGTTCTCTCAGGTCCTGGAGGTCGTTGAAGGTGGACTGTGCTGTGATGGAGTATACCAGGGCGAAGCCTTGGCCGTTCTTCATGTACAAGTCCCTCATTGCTGTGAACTGCTCCTACACGGCGGGAAAAATAAAGAGAAAACACAGATTGTCAGCTCTGTCACATGTTCTCTGGCATTTTATAAACTGTTGAACCTTTCTTGTAATAGTCTACTGCATATTAACAGGAAATCACAATGTCGTGATATGATCTGAGACTAAGCACATATAGTGACAGATGTAGTGCAGTGGAAGTGTTGGATCTTTGTCAAGTCTTTCCACTACACACACACACCGTTGTTCAGTGTGGGTAGACTATAAGCACCGTCTGATTTTTCCCCCTAGAAACAAGCATGAACACGTATGTTGCTCCTGCACCATCGACATACGTACAATTACCTTACATTCTTCCAGCATACCTGTGCTGGAAAAGACAGAGGTATTCCTACATGAACAAGACTTACAGTCTACAGCTATGTTGTAAGGCTGTACCTAGCTTTGATGCTAACATGCTGATGTTGAGCTGGTATACTTACAATATTCATCATCTAAAGCCCCTCGCACTTATGCACTTCAAACTTGAAATTACCTAGACATTACCTGGAGGAGCTGTATGTAAGTAGGCAAGTCTGAATCACTTGGATTGGACATTAAACGAACGTCACCCTACCAGCACCCGAGTATGTGACTAAAGCAGGTAATTGTCCAGAAAACTCATAGCGAGCAAGTGGGTGTGTAAATGATGTGTCTATTGTGCAGCTGGGGAGAAACTGGAAGAAATCAAACATCTAAGGGTGAAGAAGGAGGGTCATTTACACAAAGATGGCAACAAAGAATGTCTATTAGCTTGCTAACGTATACTGATGAGAGCTACACACAAAGCAAACTCATTAGTTTTTTAAATACTGGGTCATAAACCAAAGTCTTGAATTTATATTGAACCTCAGTGTTAAATTTTGTTCTGTTCTACATCGATCCTATTTTATTCCTATATTTTATCTTGTGCACTATATTATGTCTTGCTCTCTCATTCTTACTTGTGTTTTTCTTTTCATACGTTCTGTAGTGGCATTGTTCAAGGGAGCCTGAGAACATTCATTCATTTCATTGCTAACAAGTGCTCCATTGTGCTTGTGACATAATAAACTTAAAACTAATGATGATACTGGATAAAATATTAGGGGGAAGGGATCAGTTAAAGTATTAATTGTTTCCTCACAGACACAGGAACATCTGTGCCAAATGGCAGTCCATCCAATAGTTGTCAAGATATTTAACTCTAAACCACTAATGTAAACTTTAAGGTGGCACTAGGGGAAAAGTCTGGGCGTCAACAAAGCCAGTAGATTTCATCCTGTGGGGAACAGGAGTTGCCAACTCTTTTTCCAATTAAAGTAGCTAGCTCCAAAAGTTCACCAGATGATGTAATGCACTTTGGTATTTGCATGCATTTTGGTGACACCACTGTGCATTAATTGGGGATAATGGAAGCATTTTACAACTTTGCTGGATTAGATTCAAAAGAAAAATCCTCAACAAAACATCTGAATGCAATGAGCGCTTCCAATCCAGAGAGCCAGAGTGTCAACTGAGCCATAAACTACTGAACTCCCACAGTGCAGCAAGCAGGGTCTACCCTCCTCCCGCCTACACCACACCTACTGACTGCCTGCACCGTGCTGCAGAGAGCAGGAGAGACCCCTTGCCATTATCAGAGGAGCCGTGGACAGCAATTACTTTAAGCAGCATGCAAGGGAATGAATTCCAACTTCATATCTTTGAATCTAGTTCTCGTGTTTCCTCTAATGGTCTGAATAAGTCGCTAAGTGTGTCATGAATCACTTTTTAGAAATAATGTCGCAAAGAGGGTCTGAAAAGTTGCTACATCTAGATAGAAAGTCGCCAAGTTGGCAACATTGCTGAGTACTCAAAATGTCTTTACAAGATTTTATCTTTATCCATAATAGTTGTTGAGTTTGATTCAAATATTGTTTTAATCTGGATCAACCTCCCTTCCAACCAACACTGCCATCCCTAGATCCACGCCACTCACATGGCTAAACACATAATGTTGTGCAAGAGCAGGCATGATACACTACATTTATACAGTGTCGCACAACTTGATGGCATCTCAGGTGGTAAAATCTTTGAATGCAAGTCCAGCCATTCAACAGCTTTTTTTTTTTTTTTTTTTTTAGATTTTTTCCAAAGATTCACATGTTGAGCCTGACATTTCTGAGAGAAGTTTCCATCATCTGAAATGTCACCGTTCAATACAGTGACTCAGGGGTCCATATACACAGCGGTGCAGGGTATTGACAGAGACTTCAGTTGTATAGAGTTCACTTACTGTGCCTGCTGTGTCGAGAATTTCAAGCATACATTGCTGGCCATCTACCTCCACTTGCTGTAAGAGAGAGGATAAGGTAACACATTTCAGGATAATGGGCAAGTCATTTCATATTTAAAATACTGCATACAGTAAGAACAGAGAGAGACGACTAACACAGAGGGAGACATGAGAGAGAGTAGAAGTGTAAAGACAAAAAAAGAAAAACAGGAGGGAGAGGGAAAAATAGAGAGATGAAGGGAGTTAAAAAAAAAAGAGCACAACATCATGACGTGAACCCGCCGAGCAGCTGCTAACAATCAGCTCCTTCCTATCCAGCGCTCGGCCTCCCCCTCAACCCCTCTCTAGGGACACTCACCTTTCTGTACGAGTCTTCTATTGTAGGGTCATATTTTTCCACAAAGATTCCCTGTACAAACTGAACTGTCTGTAAGAGAAGACACAGAGCGAGCCAGCGTCAGATTAATGTGACCTCCCCGGCCACAAGAACAAAACATCCAGAGTGGCAAAAATGGCCCCAAGTGCCAGATGTCCTTGCTGGGCAGGAGATTGGAGAAGAGGTTGTTCATGATGTTGCCAGAGAGACCAGAAAGGACGCAAGTAAAAGTCTGACTGATCTCATCAACAAATGTCACATACATATGCAAATGAAAGACTCTTAGGCAGGACAGTGCTACATTAAAGTGACAGTTCACTCGAAAAAATCAAAAATGTATATTTTTGCTCTTACCTGTAGTGCCGTTAATTAGTCTAGATTGTTTTGGTGTGAGTTGCAGTGTTGGAGATATCAGCCGTAGAGATGTCTGCCTTCTTTCTAATATAATGGAACTCGATGGCACTCAGCTTGTGGTGCTCAAAGTGCTAAAAAAAAACCATCTGAAAATCTCAACAGCAATGTGTCTTTCCAGAATTCAAGGCTCAGCCACTATTTTCATTGTACCGAACTATACCCATCAACTGAATCACTAACCAGAAGGAAGAGTGCATCTACTCATGGACCTCAAGGTCTCATAGTGAGGCTTGTACTCGTGACAGCTCCATATTTAAACATAAACTGATCGGCTGAACTGTAACATGTGAGCTAGCAGTAGGGCTGGGAATCACTTGAGGCTCCACGATATGATATTATCACGATACTTTATTCATGATACAATACTATTGCAATTTTAAACACATTGCGATATGTTGAGGATTGCAATATATTGTGATTTATTACCTGTTTTCAACTGCAAATAATGTCCCAAAACAAACCTTAAAGTTATTTGACAGCACAGAAGTTGAAAAAGTTCATTTCACCAGTATTTGCAGCAGCAGCGGCAAAATGTTTATGGTGGTAATAACTGTAAATGATAATATTTTTCAAGTAGACTACCTTAAATTTAATTTGTATTTGTAATATTCATAATTTTTACATTAAAAAAATCGATACTTGTCACTGTAATAATCCGATATTGCCACGCAAAATTATCGCAATACTATGCTCTATCGATTTTTTTCCCCCTCCCATAGCTAGCAGTAGATGCACACTTCCATCTGTGAGGTGACACGGTTGGTGGGTGTAGTCCCGTTGAGAGAGAATAGCTCCTACATCATGAAAGTGATCACAGTAAGGTCTGTGGATTATCTTGAGTATTCTGGTCATGATTTCTGGAAAGAGACCATTGCTGTTTATTTGTTCAATCGATACATTTGGCTCTTTGAGCACCACAAGCTGAGTGCCATCTAGTTCCATTATATTAAAGAGACGGCAGACATCTCTACAAGCTGCTATCTCCAACATTCTGCAGCTCACGTCAAAACAATCTACACTGAAAAACAGCACTACAGGTAACAGGAAAAGTATGTATTCTTCATTTTGGTGTGAACTGTCCCTTTAAGCACTGTGCCTAATGGTAGGTTTACATTAGGGGTAGACTGAGTTCACCTAATAATGTCTTAAGGTCTAAACATGTCCGCCTGCCAGTTTGAGGGATTAACCTGACTTCAACACCTGGTCGCAGTAAGCTAAGGAGGACATGCAACATTTTACAGACATTCACAGCCTCCTGACAAACTTACAGTGACAATAAAGTACATATAAGTACAGGACTCTGTGTTGGTACTTAATCAAAATGGTGAATTTGGAAATGGATTTCGACTTCTATATATCTGTCAATCCTTGACAAATAGATGGGGAATACAGAGTCAGAGAAGCCTGCAGCACACACAGCTAATCTTTTGAAAGAACTGTACTGTGTAACACCGGGCTTGAAGACTGTAGAGCTGAACACTTACCTATAAATAGTGATAGCAAAACAAAACACTTTAAGTAAGAAATGAGAAACAGTTTGTTCTGAGGTGTTGTTGCTCGCTGTGAAAAAAATGCCTCACATTATTTTACAACAAAGTTTTCACAAAGTTTCAATGACAGACCTACAAAGCCTGAGGGCAACACACTGCAGAGGTGTAAGAGGTGATGGTGGTGGGGTCAGAAAGGGGTTCAGGAGTGAATACTCACCAGAGCGGACTTGCCCACACCTCCAGAGCCTAACACCACTAGCTTGTATTCACGCATGGCGGGTTTGCTTCACTGGACAGCCCAACAGTCTACACTGGACAAATGTGGGAAAAGCAAAAATGGACAGACTGATTTTAAAAAAAAGGTGCAAAAAATAGATAAAGACAAAACAAAAAACAAAGTCGAGCTTTTCAAGTAAAACAAAGGAATTTTCCCAGTCTGGTCTGTGAGTTTTTCCACTCGAGAAAAGGAGGGATTCTAGTCATTCCTGGAGGTTATGGACAAGAGGCAGCACAACAATGGAGGGAACACCCATAAGTGGAGCTGCTTCAGGGTGGAGGAGGTGAAGAGTATGTGACCCCTCTCTAACACAAACCAGCTGTGGTGTGTACGAGTGTGGGGGGAACTGAAGGGGAGATGATACATGGATCTGGCAGATATTCCTCCTAATGACACAATAATCTGGCCTTCACACACCAAAACACACCCTGCTGTCAGATGTTTTAGTCACTCGCTCGTTCTTTGGTATTGTAACACAGCAACACACTGTCAGTGTTTTTTGACTCATGACAGAAAACAGCTGAGGGAAGTGGAAACTGCGATGGGGAGGAAATTGTGAAATCACTGGAATATCCCTTTAAGGGATGCAGAGGCTTCGACTCATTGGCACACAGTGTGGCGTAAAGTCAGTTGGGTTAGCCAACTGGGTCACTACAAGTTGGGCTAGAGGGACGGAGAGACGGCTACACTGAGGGATAGCTGAGGATGGGTGAAGCGGGGGATTTTGGATTCTTTGTTTTCTTTCTGGCTTTTGATCAAATTATATTGTTGGAAAAGCTGATGATACACGGTCGGTTAAAGATTTAAAATGCTAAATGTAAAACCAGCCCTACTTAGCAACAATACATTTTTAGGTTTTTCAATTATATATTTAGTTAAAGAAATTGACATTTTCAACCCAAAAAATCTTTAATCCTTCAAGTTAGAGCTGCAAAGACTTGTCAACAAATCAATAAGTTTATTGGAGCTACTTTTTTGATAACTGATGAATCATTTTGAATCAATGTTTTGAGAACAAACCCCAAAATTCAATTTACAGCTTCTCCCTCTTTCCAAAGTCCAACACCCTCTTACATCTAAAGACAATATCAGCTTTTAGTCACATATTATCAGATTTTGCAAAGACTGGACCACAAAGACCACAACTAGATTCCTTTTTAATATTTCCCATCCTGATCCAGGTGGAAAATATTACACCAAACTCCCTTTAAGAAATATGACATCAACAATTACATGCGTCTACAACAACACAAAACTCTAGAAACCCAAGATAAAAGGTCTCATATGTCAACTGTGTTCTTGTCATTTTGGCATCAATATAACCCAGAAAGAAATACTACATTTACGTACAAACGCCCTCTCACAACGCTACCAGCCTCCATTCATTTACTGCGCTATTTTAGTGGGAGGAGACAATGGGAATGAGAGGCAAACGGTCCAAGAGAACCAAGACACCCAAGACTTCTTGCGCCCCTTAGAGTCCCCTCCATGTTTATCGTCTACCTGGTTCACGACACTGAACTTCAGTATTTGCATGAGCCAAGTCTAAAAATTTTGAATATTCAACACGTTTGATTTTCGAGTGTCAAAAGAGGAAAAGGCTCAACTCAGACTGAGTTTTATCACCACCCTACATCAAACGATCAAGATTTTAGAGGGAAAACTGGTGTAAGGTTGACTTTTGACAATTTTCACCATTTTCTGACTATTTATAGTCCCAATGATTACACAAGAAAATAAATCTAATCTATAATGAAAATAATAATTTGTTGCAACCCTACCTCAGTTCACGCGAAGAATCCCCAATCACCAAATTTGGAAATGCATGGTTTTTACTGACAAAAGCTGTCATGTATTTCTTCTGTGTCGAGATCGTTTTCCCCTTTAATTCATGTCAATGTTCTCTTTAATTGAAATTTTCATCATTTTTGGTGTCTGTTCCTGCACTGGAAATAAAGATGATGAGCAACCACAATGGTAATAGAGGCTAATACTTAATCAAAGGTGAGGCTCAGGTAAGCTCATCATTTCAGGGGCCACTTACGAATAAAAGTCGGAGTTGGAGCTGCTGTACCCAAACTTCCTGAGGGGAAAACAGACACCCAGTTTCTTTGACTCAACATCAGAGGACTAACTAGCCAAAACCAGAGGATACAAATTAGGTTGAAAAGTGCAACACGTTGGCATCAAGGTCGTGTTGAAAATCAGATAGTGGCTTCTGTTAAAATCAGGTCTCAGGGGAGAAAGTACAGCCTCGCTAGATAATCAACCCTTTTTGCAAACCATTAAAAGCTAATCGCCGGCCATTCTGGAAAGCAGATGATCCCCTCCTACACTGTTCTTTTTACAGCACTCTCCATCGAGACACTCGGGGGGGTTGGACAAAGGACCAAGGACCTCAAACTTCAATCACAAGCAGTGACCATGTGGGATATGAAGCCCCGACTGTGAATAATTCATACTCTCTAATCCTCTACACACAAAGAGAAGTTCTCCTTGCATGATTAGGGAGGAGCCATTACAGGGGAGAAGAAAAAGACCAGGGCTGCACGAGCGCTGTGCAAACAGTCCATGCTGCACTCTCATGTAAACATTCAAGTACAGAGTTAAGTGCATGCACAGTGTCACATATACGATGTCATACAGACAATGTCACGCTTAGATTTAGGCTAGGCCTCCCTTGTCAGCTACCCACACGTCACGGTTCTTGTACGGACACTGTGGACTGAGACAGATGACCCACTCTGTGACAGTGGCTGTTAGATTATATTGTGACTGCTCCAGAGGTCGTTATGGGGGACATCTGCTCCTCCAAAAATGTATCAGTAAAACTTTATCTGTTCCCTCCCACGTTTAAAAAACTGAGGTGCATCAGACCTTGGTGTCCAATCTATGTGGTGGTGTTTGTCCAAAGCCCTACTCGCACGAGACTAGTATTACCTGGGGACCTCTGGTAATTTATAATAACCATGGAGGTCGTCTGTGATCTTAATCCAGTGTGAATCTGCCATTTCTGTAATTTCTCACGTAAAAATTTCAAGATTTTGGCAAACACAGAGGTCATGTCGATATCTCTTTGTTTTGGGGTCGTAATTTTTTTTTTTTGTTGCAAGGTTGTTTTTTCTTTGCCCTTCTTTGCTGCCTCTTTCCCAGTCTAGAATCATGGAGTCTGCATTGGCGACTATAAATTAAAGTTTTGACAGCACTTTTAGGTGCAAATTCACAAGGCTCATCTCTATACAGTCTCGGACCAACAATTAACTGAGTCACTCTTTGCGCGTCCAATGCCTGTTTTTCTTCTTAGCAGCCACTGCTCATGTCATTCAGGAGGCGGATGTCATGCACTGCCTTGATATCGTATTTGGGGGACAATGTCGATATATATGAGCCACATAAAACCAAGACATGGAGAGCTAACTGCTATATCAGAGAAGATCCCCTGGTAATACTAGTCTTGTGCAAATAGGGCTTAAGGCCTATTGTTTTCATTTTTACCACAAAAATACCAATAATTTGACTGAGTCCGTTTAAACTTATTCACTTGCATTTTACAGGAAATTAGATAGTAATGCAGTGCTGTCAAAAATATCGCTTTATCAATCACTATCAGTCACCTCTGAATATTTGAAACGCTTACGAGACTAATTTTCTGCAGTATCGACGGTACCAGCAGCTATTTCTCACTGTCTCTTATTGTTTAAGTTCACTAAAGCTATTATATTGTTTTCTGCTACTAACCAAGAAAATAATATTCATCATTATCATGTTAAAGTCTTGATATGTTTATCTTTTGATAAAGATTTTACAGGTGACGATTAGTTCACCTGGTAGAGTGTGCACCCCGACAATCTAAGCACTGATCGCTGTTCGATCGAAAAGTTGCACAACAAAATTGCTGGAAGCTTTTATTACAGTGTGGATCTTCCATTTGATTCTTGCATTAAAGTTAGAAAATTCAGTATTGTGACAACACTGTAGCAATGTAATAATTTCTTCTGAAGGTTGAAGAGGCACTCCTTATTTCAAGAGAGGCAGGGTGCCTCCATATAAAAATGTTAAGGGAAAACGTGTCCTGAAAAATGAGCACATTGTATGGCCTGTTTCTGTGGTCTATGGTTTTATATGTTTAGCCTATCTCGATACGGGGGATGGGTGTTTGGATTGACACCACAGGTATTTCAACAAGTTTGGTCACCAACTAGCCAACTAAAATGGGAACTAGTGCATACGTTTTTAGTTTGCAATTGTGGGTGCTGACCACAGCAAAAAAAACAGCACCACCAAAAATAGGGAAGAGTCACGTTCACAACATGAAGTAATGGTTTCTCCCCGAAACTCTAGAGCAACTCTCATCAAGGAAATGAACATTTACCCTTGGGATGTAACTAACGATTATTTTTAACATCAGATTTTCTGTGGATTATTTTACCAATTGGTCGATGAGTTGTTTGGACTGTAGAAAGTCAAAAAATTGTGAAAATTGTTGATCAGTTTTTCTTATGACGTCCTGAAATTTCTTGTTTTTTTACCCACATCGCAAAACCATTCAGTTTACTGTCGCAGAGGAATGAAAGAAGAAAAAAAATCTTAACATTTAAGAAGCTGGAATCAGACAATTTTTACTGATTTTTATTCAAATTTTTACTCAATGCGATTAATTGATTATCAAATTAGTTGGTGATTCATTCAATAGTTGAAAAAAATTAAATAACTGTTGCCACTCTAGTTTATCCAAAGTTGTTGGCATCGTGATTTAGTTACTTGAAAGTTAGTTGCTTTCCTGTTAACTTTCACATAACCACGTCATAAAAGTGTATAATAATTGGCTGGTAATGAGCTGGTACACTGACGATTAAGCTCAACATTTGCCTACAAATAAAGACAATCAAGCTTTTGAATTCAAAATGCATTATTAGGTATTAGGCCACTTGAAATGGCAAGACTCTGAGTGCATCTTACTGAGCTCGAGTAGGAGTCAAGGACAACAATTCTCAGCTTGAGTGTGTAAAGTCATGTTCTCGAGAACGGCAAAGTGGTTGTGTTGCTTCGTGCCTGCCAAGACACAAACACCACTCGCCCAAATCAAATGACCTTACAGATCAAGGCTCAAGCAATTTCTGCTTAATATTCAATTTGTGAACAACGCCTGAACTCCTTTTTATTGAGCTCCCCACTCATAACTGTAGCGCTTTCTACAAATGGCTGAATAGGATGCTCATGCTTTGACACCTTTTCTACAAACTTGCATACCAGGAAAACTACACACAATGCTGCACTCGCTCAACTGCCTGCCTACACACTCACTACACACACACACAAGGCCATTTAAGGACATCTCCCTTTAAAAACCAAACCTCTCCCGCTTTCCACTGCCCTCAACTACACACTGTCATTCCCAACAAAACAAACACGCTGCTGCCGTTCCTCTGCTCTTGTAGTAACCCCAGCAAATAAGGAGCGAGGGAAAGCCACATGCCACAGCAAACATGCTCCACCATGACATCACTGCATCACTCACCCTCTACAGCCAAAGGTATGTATCCATCTAAGGCTGGGAATTGGACGAGGTGGTGCTGCTAGCGAGAAAATGCAGCGAACGTGCCTGGATAAAAACCACGTCTCAAACCCGAGGAAACTGAAATGAGAGAGCAGGAGGCCTCACAGCTAAACTTACAACATTCAGGATGCACCGTTTCCTGGTGTAGTGAGGCTAATCCGACGGCGATGAAGCTGTCACAGCGCCTGACTCAGCAGGACAGTGTGATTGACAGCTGCCCTCTGTATCTTCCACCCCTGTGCGGATGGTACAAAAAAAAAATGCACACATCCGTTGGTTAAGCTAGCAGCATGATACCGACTCATGTGTCATCTTCTTATGTGTCTGCTTGTTGACCCACATGACAATTACAGGAGTTACAGTGAACAAAATATCCCCTTGAGGTTTAAGGGTAGAAAAAAAAACACAGGGTGAGATAATAGTTGTTCTGGTGGAGTGTTTTTTAATGTTGATAAGCTCCTGGTTACTCATTACCTCCACCACAACCACAGCTCACATCAATTGTTCACACTGAGCTTAGCATGAGAAACCCACTAACTTCAGGGGAATAACCCAGAAACTACTGACGGCAGAACACCTGTCAAGTAAAGAGCTTGAGTAAAGAAGACAGGGCGCTTTAATTTACAGCCAACTTAGAACCAACTAATATCCTAATAATATGAAAATTTCCTGGATAGAACGATGTTATTTAGTGCTAATTATAGAGGGGAAGAGACTGTTTGAGTACTTGTGTTGAGTTTAAAACCAGCTGCTGAAATCCAGAGGAAATCCCCTCAAAAAGTTGAACTGTATTATTTCATCTACTGTATTAAAGCGCATGATATCGCACATATTTCCATGTTTAGCTGACCTGCTGTGCCCTAACTAAAAGACTACTTAGCTTAGCAGTTAATTGTAATTAATTAATTGGAAGTATACCAATTGAACCCTGTCACCCTGTAATTAGTGCCAAATCACATAGTTCTTTCAAGGAAACTTCCCAGGAAATTACGGATTTACAAGCCTGTAAAATAAACCACTACCATCACAGCTTAAAGAAAGAAATGCCACCTTTTCACAGCAGCAACTGCTTTTAACACTTGACAGACAACACCGCATCATTCAGGTAATCAAGACTTATGAGTAATGAGGGTGTTTATGACGTTAACACTTGATGATGGTGTCAAACTTCCTGCACAATCTTTTCCATCAATGGTATACCTAAAAGTGCAAAGAGGCGAAAGCTCCTGTTATCTCATTGCAAAGTTCTTACATCTCTTTTCAGGTCCAATACAACCCTGGATGCCGCCGTGAGTCAGAGCAAAACTGCAGCCCGGCACACAAAACTTCACTGACAAAGATCTGTAACTGACAAACACCATCAGCCGACTACATCTGTGTCGCTGGGGCCTTGACCTGTAACCACATCCTCTTTGCAGAGAGCAAGAAGGCTTCATGCTGATAGCATGGAAAAGGAGTAGCTACCAACTAAAATAGCCTCTTCCAGTCTCTGTTCCTGTTCAAGACTCCAGACAGCAGGTTTGCATCGAGAGAGAGAGAGAGAGGGGGAGGAAGTGGGTTTTTACAGCCTGTATCTCATCATCAAAAAGCTGGGCTATGAAGAGATTCAGGGCACAGGATGAGGCAGATGTATCATTTCAGTTAACAGAGGAAAAAAGAGACTCCTTACAGCAATGTCTACTTCACTTGGCAACTGTGATGATCCATTATTAATAAAGCAGACCTCCTGTGTGTTTATAGTTTGAGGATGGAGTACACACCTTTCCTGCTTCACACCACTGTCCCCCTGCAGCAGAAATAACCTGCAACAGGCTGGGGCTCCCAGACATGAGAAAGTCATTTGAGCTCTTGGGTTATCTCACTGTGAATCTACCTAATTTGCTTACGGCAGTAGCATATGCTTATCACTCCAGGTCATGCTAAGTCCCTGCAATCTGTGGCTGTGGCTGTGCACCACAGAGCAGTAACTAACACTCCGTCGATGCATGATTATTAGCTTCCATAACATTAATCAAATTCCGTTCAAATCACAAACCCTCTTAAAGATAAATACCTAAAATACCCATAATCTTTAATCCAGGCGACTGAGACCAGCATATATGTCCATAAACAATCTAGTTTCATACCAGCAAACTACACTAAGTCCCGTTATCAAAGCTTGTTAGCAGCATTCCGCTAACTAGCTAGCTTTAACTGCTCGCGACGGGCCGCCGACACTTCACAACCGCTAGCAACGGCTCGTTAGCAACAAGCTAGCTTAGCCGACACATTCCTGTCCTCGGCGTACAATCAAAACACAGCTAGGTTGTCAGAAACACGCTGCAATCAAGCGCATTTCACAGCTCAAACGTCAACCGGGCTTGGCAGGGTTGAAATCAGCCCGCATCACGGTGTATTTGCTCGGGAAAGACCGACTAGCTAACGTTACCTGCCCTTCCGCCTGGCCTTGACTAAAATGGGAGTGCACACTCCGTTTGGTACTTGCGGACAATTCTTCTCATTTCTCCGACACATATGAAAAGAGGCCGCGCACTCCGCTGTTTCTGCTCGTTATCCCGCGTGTGTGGACGCGACGTGCTGCCACGCAAATGACTTATTTGACCGCGTTTGGCGTGTAGTAAAGTTTGGCATTTGCACTCACCGTTTCTCGCTCGCTGTCTTTCGCCGCTCCGCAAGTGTCAGTTTGCCTCCGGCCTCTGTGCGCAGCAGACGTCACTCCCCACTATTTCTCATTTTTCTTAAAAGGGCATGACACAGCGGCCACTCGTCCCGCATCATTTGCATGATAACGGGGCTGCACAGTAACCACGAGTGTCACTAAAACACACACATACACTGATTTATTCCATTATTACCTATATGATGCAAACACATTTATCACAGGAGGATTTAAACACTTTACAGTCTTGAAGCATGAGTCACTTCCTTCATGTGAAATCTGTGCAGAAATGACAAAAACTAAAAGAAAGAGTATTTTTGTGTGTGAAGTGACATCACTAATTATCACGTTATTGTATTATGTCCAAGATATCTAAAAGTCCATGAGTAAGAGCTGCTGTGCAAGTGACAATCAAGTCAGCACTAGTCTCAGGTCCTTGAGGGTAAATCCTGAGCTTCTTTCTGCTCAATTTCAGGTTTCACACAGACACAGCATTATTTTTTTAGTCTTTTTTTAATTAGGGATAGATAGATAGATAGCAACAATAGAGATTTACAAGTGCTATTCCTCAGGAGCAGTGAAAATTGTCTCTGCACTGTCAAATCATAGCCATAAATGATGTAAATATTATCAATTATTTTTCCAAAAAAGACACTACAGTGAAATGTAAGTAAGTAAACCCTCACAGTTAGCTTGGTTAAAGAGAAAGAAGGAAAGGTGGATAAATAGAAGAATAAAAATCAAATAAAAAATGGTAAATAACAAATTCAATATAAATGAAAAAACAAAATATATATATATAATCAAAATAAACTAAAATAAATAAATAAAAATAAATAGAAAATGGTAAATGATAAATTCAAAATAAATATATTTTTTAAATATATATATACAAATATATAAAATAAAAAAAATTCCTTTGAAAGAAAATTAATCGACTTTAATAATCGACTTTAACTGTCTAAGCAAAGTTATTAAGTGTCAGACTTAGGTTCCAGCTTCAAAAATCTGATAATTTGCTGTTTTTTAGTCCTCTGTGATAGCATACTAAATTATTTGAAAAATAGCAACAACAAAATCAGCAATTTTAATACGTCAAATGACTTAAATTCTTTGGGGCAAGTCAAAATAAGGTCTCAAGACACATCTCAAGTCTTCATAAGCAAATCAAGTCAAATCAATCAATCTCTGAATACTGATCATTAAAATGACAAACATTTTCCTTTCAAAGCTGTTGATAGTGTTTATCATAGACCTGGCTGAGACCAGTGTTGGGGAGCAGTTGACTAGATGTAGTTCAATTACTTGTGTAACTACAGTCTGCAGTGGTTGGGTGTCAGTTTGACTTCATTCAAATCTCAGTAGCTTTATTACTGATCAACTACTGCGGGTCATGCAGTGAACTTGAAGCTACACGTTCATACTACTCTCATGATGTTTTTTGCCATACAACATGGCACAAGGCTGCAGATCACTCACCTGCCATTTGACTAACATCAGCTCTGATTTGCAACCAACATGTCTGTAATCTCACTACAAGTGTTGTGTGTTTCTGCTTCCACCCCTGCAGCCGCTCCCTGTCGTCTCCTTAAAACACATCCTCAGGCTGCCTCAGGGCGGACTGCCTGCCCTCGTCCCTAAATCACACACACACCTACAGTTTACTCAGAGTCAGTGTCAGTTGTACCTGGATGTAACAGTTTGACACTCCAGACTCAGATTGGGATCATTTCCCATAATGCAGTCCGGACGTAGTCAAACTACATGTTGGAAATAGTTTTACTTTGACAAGCTGAACAATTCTGAGCGTAGTTAAGATGTAGTTTAACTATCTTTCATTATGAAGGAGCTTGTAGTTTGGAAAACCAAAGTTTTAAAGTAGATTCTCCAACACTGCCTGAGACCATGTCTATTAAATCCAACAACTGGTTGATTAATCAACCAGTCCATTAATGGAAGATTAAATAGCAGCAGTCTTTTTTTTATTCAATTTAGTTATTTTTAAAGTGAAATAGCTGGGCTCAGTTCCTCAAATGTGAATATTTCCTGGTCTTCTAGACTCTCTGTGACAGCATTCTGAATATTTTGGATCTTAGGAGAGTTGGTCTGCCCAAACAAGGACTTTAAAATATGTCAGTATGGTTGTCTGTTGAGAAATTGTGACGTTTTCCTTCATTTTTTTCAACATTTTATAGATTAAATGATTCATTATCTTTTACTTAACCTTTATTTAACCAGGAAGTCCCATTGAGATTATGAGTAATGGGACAAATACTACATATAATACAAAAATCCACAATAAAACAACTATTCAACATAGTGGCCTCTCAAGAAAAGGGAGCACATGTCTCCGTCCCAACATTCTTTATGTTGCCCTTAAATTCATTGATAGATTTAAGTGCTTCTAATTTTAGGTTACTTAATTATTGAAGAAAACAAGGGCGTGGTTTTGTTTCAGTAATGGGGGTGAAACATGAAACGGGAGGTTTACGGATCCTCTGTCATCAAACACTTAATTTCTTGCATCCTGGTGACTTTAACGCACCAATTTGTGCTATTTCTGCATAAATATTTGGTGTATATGTCTGTAATCTTTTCAAAATAAAAGTCTTCTGCTACTTTCTTTTTTTATTTGGTGGGGGTAGGCAGTGTATGTTCAAAATATTGAGGAAGATGTGTCCCGTGTCCTGAAATCTTCACTTATGCGAGAAAATACTAGCCATATTAATCGTTAAAATCTCTCAATAGTTACTTGTCCCAGTATCTAAGGTGTGTGTCATGTAGTGAGTCTTACTGTATTTATTCTTTCTTGCTCTTGATCTCTTTTTCTAGTTGAAACATGAGACGTATGCTTAACTGAAGTCTGAAGTGTAAAGCTTACATTAAATGAACAATCCCTGACCCCACATGTCACACTGATGATGTTAAAGTTGCATCACCCGCTCCTTCCCCATCGCCTTATTCAGCCAGCGTCCTTCACCTGTCACCTCACAGAGCAGGCTTCAAACTGATAACAGGTGTGTATGTGTGTGACACCAACATACAAGAATGTGAGCGCAAAGTGCTACCTTATGTGGCTCCTGTAAACACGTCCTTAAAGAGTCAGTTGCACAATTCTGGCTGAGCAAAGACAGAGCAGTGCTGGTCTGTCTGTTTGAGAGGAGTACCCTCTAGTGGGGAATGAGCAGTCCTGTCCAGACAACACGGATTATAGGTGACTGTGGCACCAGTACAGTACACTGTAAGAGTGATGTAGCCTACACTCATTCTCACCCATGATTTGCACTCCTCACGAGCCAAAGCAGAAATGATGTCATAAATGTACTTATAAGACTACGACAGACACACTTAACAACTTATTTGTTTTATTGTACCATAGTATAATCTATCATACAGATTTCATACAGTATGCATCCATCCCTTGCTTGAGTTCCTCTGTTCGTTTGTACTGCCCAGGCCATCCTTTGTCATTAGCAGCCTTTGCCACACCTTTGTGCTGAATGTAAAAGCACTGCCACATACAATAGAACAATATGGTACACGTCTTTACAATCTAAAATAAATAAATCACTTTAAAACAAACCAATATTTCAGGAATAGCATCTTAACTGAATGGTGTTTGCCTTCATAACTCTATTAAAATCAAATAAAAAAATGCTGGCAGGATGTCAGCGGCCAGCACAAGCAGGTCGTTTAAGGCAAATAAAGACTAAGTGAACACAAGCAAGAAGCTTTTACTGTATATACACATAAGAATGCTTATATATTATTCAGGATGTTCCACGTGTGACATGTTTTTGCTAGATTCAACACTATCCAGAGCTGCTCACTCTTGCCCCCGCGCTCGTTGGGCTACATGCAGTGAACACTGAAGAAAACAGATAAACACACCTCGTCCCCACAAACCATCGAACAACAAATCTCACCACGTGTCTGTATTTAACCAGTGTACGGTGACACAGATGGACATGACAAGGCTGAGAATGGCAAAAGGCAGATCTGTACATGGCTCGTGAAAGAAGGGAAAATGAAGATGTATTTTGTCCTTCGATTCTCTGACACGGTCCATAAAGTTGGGTGCGGTTGGTACTGTTTGATGTGTGGTATTTTACATCTCCATTTCTTCTTTGTAACTTCAGCAAGGAATTCAAAAAGGCCTAGTGGATGAGATGTGTCAGGTGGGGGGGAGGTCCTCTCACTGGTATTGTCGGTAGTCTCCAAAGGAAGGGGTGGGCATGGGAGCAGGGGCGGGTTCCTCTGCAAACTGAGGTCCTGGAGAGAAAACGGAAACAGATTTTTAGTATGTCAAGTAGCTCAGCAACTAATAATTATGTTTCAACATTTAAAAAAAAAAAAAAAAATGTCCGTCACAATTCCTAAACGGCCCAAGATGACTTACTTAAATTGTTTAATTTGCACGACCAACCTTAAACACAAAAACATTCTGTCTGCGATCGCAGCACATGGACAGTCCACACTGAATGCATTTTTAGAGGTGTTTTTGACATCTTTCACTCTCGCAACGCTGTTAACAGATACATTTTCACTTTATTAAATGAAGTAATCCACACTGACTCGCATCTCACAGAGAACTCCCACATTTTTTAATGCTTCAAGTCCATTTTTCTCATTAAGTGAAGCATAATCTGCATAGAAAACTGGTTAAATCAAACAAATAACCCACTGTATATGTGGTTTGCCGGTTTCATTACAGGCAGATTCCCCTCATTCGCTAAGGTGGGCAGGGAAATAAAAATCAACAAATCAATGCATAAAATCGCTGCTGTTTTCTTCCAGTGGAGCCAACATGAAAACTATTTTGGTTCGGTAAATTTCTGATGTCAGTCAGCTTGGTGAAGGCAGGTCAGCACTGTCTACGCAGCTCCCCAGAAACTGCTGCTGACAGACTGCTGAGACATTAAATAATTAGTCAGTGTGGACTGGATGAGAGAACGCTTACACACCACTCACATCTTGCTTCCAAAGGGCATTTCCTGTAAATAGTAATTTAAAAAAAAGCAAATATTCCCATTTTTAAAGCTAGAACCAATAACAATAATAGTCAATAATTACACTTGCTGCAGATGATTTTTTGCTGATGAATCAATTCTGACAAAATTAAGTACACTCAACCAGGTTTAAGCTAGACCTTTTTTTGGGCAATGTTGCCGTTAATATTCGAGAATTCCAACCAACCACTAGATAAATGTTTTAAACAGCCATTCATAAGCCTAGATTTAAATGGCAATAAAGCACTTCAAATAAATAACTTGAAAATAGGCTAAATGAAGAGGCGGCCCATAAAACACAGTGACTAATCACAAGTTCAGTAGCAGAGGCGGAATAGAGGAAAAGGACTCAGTGTGGCAAGTGTCACCATAAATCACCAAGCCTGCTACCCACCATCTGGCTTGTCGTGGTGGAGTGAAGCGAATCTCTAGGTCTTACTGGAGAACTTGATCCATCATGCCATCACCTAACTACATTGAAACACGCTACAGATAAGTTGATGACCACCTTGGATTTGACGTTCGCTCTGAAGAGGTGGGGGTGCATTGTGTACATTTTCAGTGTATCAACAGATCCGACCATAATCAAAATCTTAAAATCTGGCCAGCATAATATAAATTTATATCCAAGTTCTCTTGGCAACATATCTTATACATTACACAACATTCAGCTATAATACCCTAGTGATTAATGCATTTATTTATTTGTCTCATTTCCCACTAGACAATTTGCCCGAGGAGGTTTTCATCTGCCGGACAACTACACGTGATACCGGCCAAAAGCTTGCATGTACCAGCTAACATAAACTCTGATACTCAAAGAAGTTGGAATGCATGCTAAAACACTTGTTTTTTGAGTATGATCTGTTGTAAACTATTATCCCAAGAAACAGAACACAATAGAAATGGTAGGCCTGCTCATGGCTGAAAAAAATAAATACATACAAAAACAAAAAGTAGATTTGAGCTCATCAGAAAACAAATTGTTTTAGTCTTTGGAAAAACATTTGTCTCACTGAACAACGTTTTATTGCATACTAACTGTTAAAACAACATACTATTAAAATGAGTGTATCATAAATGCTGCATATTTGACTATTGAAACAAATTATTTAAATGAAACAACCCTTTTAAACAGCCGACATTTGTCTTGTTACAGCAGGAAAACACAGATATAACTAATAATATTAACGATGCTTCAGCTGTGTGGCCTCAACATAACAAACTCATTAATGTTCCTAATTACCCCTGTGCTTTCTTGTTTTACTATGTAAAAAGATGTTCTGTGTGTAAGGAAATATCTACAATGAAATGTTTTCTGAAAACATTTTAAAACCCATCACTGGTTAAACTGAACATAAAAGCGAAAAATGAGACATTTACCATTAAACGATAAATATATATAATTTATCGCACACCTATTACCCCTGGCATTCATATTTCATGTTAAAGGATATATTGGGGTTGGGTGCTGTTTTTTGTTGTAAAGTGTGGTTATAGGTGGAGAGGTGACGAATGCGTGTGCAGTGTAAGTCCACAAAGACAAATGTGTCAGGCACAGGGCAACCAGAAGTGAAATTGCTGCCATGGTCGGTATATTTTCTTTGCCACAGCAGATGTAATCTTTCGCAACAGTGAAGGCATTTATACCTGGCTGACTTATGACATACGAAATCATCACACTGTTTTCTCTGTCTATGTGTTATCCTTTATGTCTTTATCGGTCATTAATGAAACAAACCACCAATATCTGAAGAAGTATTACTCACCAGTTGGGAACTGTGAAGAGGCAAACCTAGTGAGCAAGATTCCAGCGCCCTCTATCAACGCCAGCAGGATACCTCCCATGGCTGCGGAGCCTACCATAGCTACTGGTCCATCTACAGAAGAACAGAGTATGTTAATGCATCACAAGCACACAGTACATTAGTCTCCATATTTCACATAAGAAATAGATTAAACAGGGAAGCTTAGATGCTACTGTATGTCAGAGGTCGACCACTGTTTCACCACTTGGTTTTTAAACATAAAAAGGTTTGCGAAACAGTGAAAAATGTCCATAGTATTTATGATGCTAACATAACTTTAGGCCCTGCACACTCATACAGGTGTTTCACTTATGCTGCCTAAATAAACCTGTGCAAATGTTTAAGCTAAGTGGAGCCGTGCTGGGGATCCCACAAGTCCACATAACCCCAGTAAGCACCGTAAAATGAACAGGACATTGAAAAAACGTTAAACAAGCCTGATCTGTACACATTCACACATTCCTAAGGAGGAGCCTTCATCAGGCAATAAATTGATAACACCTATGTGGGTGGACAACAGGTATGTGAGGTCTTCTTAAAACTTGATTAAAATGACCAAATGTGGACAGTCTCAGTACTTGACAACTCCGCTTCCTCTCATTCAGTGAGGTTTATCAATAACTCTTTAGTCAAAGATGCTCATCAGGCTCTTGTCTGAATGTGAAGCTCATCTAAAAAATGTCTACAGAAAGAAACCAAATTGTCACAGAGTCCATAGGTCGACATTAGAGTCTCTTATGAACAATGTGACTGCAGTCCAGTTTGAGGACTAATAAAAGATATGTTGCGACATGCATTGATGTCACCAACGTCGTACTTTCTAAAGTAAGAAATTCCCTGATCCTTATATTGGAGCTTTATTAACACGGCACACAACCAGATTTAAACTTCCCCTGTTGGTGCGTGACAAGTCACAGTGCCTCTCTGAAAAACTGACTTTCACTTGATGTACCGTTGCAAAACAATGTTGGTGCTCTAAAAGCATGCCAAGCAAACACATATCCCAAAAGACACTCTTACTAATGTCTCTTAGCACCCTGGTTTACTTTTAAACTCTGTTCAGGGTACAACAGCATCACACCGTTTGCTTTTTGTCTGAGGCATGTATGTGCTCTATTGACAGTTAACTGCCAGCTTCTTCTAGGCTTACTCACTTCTTGCAGCCAGGATAGCTCCTGTCATGGCCCCGCTTGTAATTGAGTTCCAGGGATCCTCCTTCCCTCGTACTTTTACTAAACCACAGTCAATCATGGAGAAGAGGCCTCCCCATACTGCAAAGCTTCCTGCAAGCACAAAACATTCAGATTAGTTCAACAAGAAACAGTTCAGAGCAGAGTCCTGCACAGCTCCATTTTTGAAAACCCACAACCCTCCATACCCGTAAGGATCAGTACCAGAACCAACTCATTAACCATCATTATGTCTTAGTCAAAGCAACATTGCTGCAGTTATTCTTTGTAAAGATGTTGGGTTTTTCCACGAGGTATGTGAAGATGTCAGACCGCTGTGACTTTTAGTTAAATCATTGATCCAGTGACCCAACAATTAAGAAACTTTACCCCATTGCTCAGAGTTAATTTGTCAGTGTAAGACCATAGACACATCATCATCTCTGTAACTTTTAATGAAAGACAAAAAGCCAAATCCATGTTTAACAGATGTGAGTTTTTACAGTTTCTTTTGATGATGAATTATCTCTCACCATGTAAATAACTCCAAGCCAAACACACACTCCTCTACTGAGCATCCAGCAGTGATCATAGCCTAAATATCAAGATTCCAATTAACTGGAGACAAAACTTTTTTGTTTTCCTACAGGCAGATCACAAACCCATGGACTCATTGCAATCAGTTGAGTAATATAAACACTATGAATAGAGCCTTAAACGTGTTATTTGGTGCTCACACTGACACCCCTACTATGCCTTTCTGCCACCAGTTCGGCTCTGCCCACAATATACATCATCGCTGTTGACAAACACAAAAAGGGTTTATTACAAATCCAGCAGAGGAAAAGTTTCTTTCACTGGTTGCACTTGACGCCAGGATGATAATAAAACATTTTGCGCAATCACTGCCAGGTTAGGAAACATTTGGGCATGCTCCTTCCACGACCATAAATCTCAAACGGATCCTCATTAGATGTCTTGAACTCCATGTACGCTGCCACCTCATCCTTGGGCAGCACAGTTTGATCACTAAAGTCCTTCACGCCGGTAACGAATGCGACGACGGGGTCAGAGGTGTCAGAAAGACTTGTGTCACTGACTTTCAAAATAAAAGGAACTGCAACATGGTATTATTATTATTATTACTATGGTATTATTGCACTTTGTTAAGGTAGTTTGCCACCACTGAAAGTTATACTTGAAGCAAAATGTGTTACTTTGGTATCAAACACTCAACAACTGTTGGCTTGAATAGTGTTCAACTTTAGGGCCAAGGCAATTCATTGATGTAATCAACGTCATCTATAACAGAAATATGTCGATTTGCAAAAGTGCGTCAGCGCGTCCGAAAATAGTAAGCTGCACCTGGTCAATGCATGGATTCCACCTGAGAGCGAGCTCGGCCTGTGGTTGTGGCTAAACTGACTTATCGCAGGAGTCTAACTGCTACACACAGACAGACCCTTAAAGTGAAAGCATCTTATCAAGACGGGAACATGACAGCACTGTCCTCTTTACTTTTCATCCCCACCCAAGCATGACAGGATTATCAACACGTGGAACATGTATCTGTTAGTAGCAGTAACTTTACCTTCATGCACCACAGCTACACCATGTGTCACCTAACATTATTATTCAGTCGTTTTTCTTTTTTCTGTTTACTTCAACAGCCATGCACGAGTGAGAAAATGGCTTATACTAACATTACAAACTGTTGTTACAGTTAGATTAGTCAACTAATCAAAAAAATATTCATTAGATTAATGGAGAAAACAAGGATCAATAGGTGCAGCCCTAATCAAGGTAAGACCAAGCTGACTACAGCCCCTCTTCTTTGTAAGGGAGAAAACAGTAACCTTTCCAGCCAACAGTGAGTGAGTTTTCTATATGAAAAATAAAGCAAATAATATTGAAATCCAGCCTCCATTCTTACCTCCAAGCTGTGGTGCTCTGGTCTTGATGGCAGTCAAGCTACCTCTCATTCTGTGGCTCATTCCCTGTGAGAGAGAGAGCCACACCAAACACAGGTTAATGGACATTCCTTGTCAACTCAGTACATCTACCTGCAGAGTATGACAATGTCAAAAATGGAAAAATCATGCTCCCTTGTAGTGTCACTGAAATTACTGAGAAGATTCCACAGTAATAGTACTTTCATCTGTTAAAAAGCATTTTTTCTGTTTAGGACAAACACTGACTGTGGTGACATAATGTTAATTGTATGCATGTATGTGCATGTGCAGGACACATCTGTAAGGAGTGACTGTAACAACCACAGCAAGCATGTGTACTAAAATCACTGGTAGAAATTATTGCTGTTTAGGCTTGTCTACGAATTATACCAAATTATGCCCCAAGATAGTAGATATGTGTGGTACTTAATTAGACCCTCTTCTATGATACATTTTATGCCTCTTATCCAGCAGAAAACACAGTCTTAGTTTTTATCTTTAATGCCATTGATTCAATTAAATTTCAGTTTACTGCTATTGTTGATTACCCTTTTTTCACATTAACCCTTTTAATATTAAGTGTCCTCTTTTTGGGGGAGTACAGAACATACTAAGTCGGTACTTGTCACTAGTACTGAACCAAACATGCTTTATTATTTTTCCAAAGGGTGGGAGAACAGAAAACGTGCCAACACTTTGGCTGAACAAGTATTTTTCTTAATTTTTCCTTTGTGACTGTTTGCAATACTTGCTTGTATGTTTTATTTTCTGTAATAAGTGTAATACAGAAAATAAAATGGGCAAATTGCTTGTATGTGAAATCAGCTTACGTAATGAAGCTGCTGCTAGTGCAAAAGAATGACATCTCTACAGAGAATTTCCACCAATAACCTGACTGACAAGATACAGCATATGTTCTGAACAGATGCCAGACATGTTACACTAAGTATGTAGTATGATTTGTATCAGGATGTCATGATTGTTGTATCTGACAAAAGTTACAAAGCAAGGAACACTGTCAAGCTTCATGAGAGAACTTACCGAGGGTGCATTTCTGAAGCCTTTTACTGCCTGAAATATTCCTCCACCTATAGCCCCCATGGTGAAGGCTCCTCCACAGTCGTCCACAATCCTCCAGGGGCTGAAAAGCACAAGGCTGCTATTAGCAAGGGTCATTGTCAAATAAAGTACACAGTGTGCATGAAGGTTGCACTGACACGTGCCAGTATCCTGACCTCTGATAGCAGGTTTAGCCTTGAGATACCCTACAAGTACAAACTGGAGGCTTGTAGAGCAACAAGCACTCTGCTATTGTTGTTGTAACGAGAGTAAAATACGGATAATCCTAACAGGAATGATAATGTAATTACTAAAATATGTCTATCTTATAAACTGCATTTTTTTTCTTTTGTTACAGCTAGTTGAAATTGCGAGCTGAGTAAAAGCAGTGAGGAGATTAATGTCTCGATAATGCTTGTATTGCATGATGTATCACCTGATCAGGGACAGTCTCACAGCATGATAACAGACCATGATATAAACGTGTCACTAATGCTAACTACTTAATCTTTAAATTCACATCGACACTGTTAATTTCAATCACTAAGTTTCCAGGTAAATTGGTCTGATCTTGACTCTTGGTACCCTTCTCTAGCTGTTGTGCAATCCCCAGGCTGCCCCCAACTGATAACATTAGCACACAGGTGGCTAACTTAGCTAGCTTTCCGATATACTAAAACCTCCGTAACTGATGCTACAGGGATAAAACTGTCACAGCGACTCTTGGTATTCACTGCAGAACATGTATCACCTTGTTCACCGAGTGACCGCAGTCAGTGAGCTGAATGTGCTGACACACGGGCGAGTAAACCGACAAGGTCACTAACAACGTGATTTAGCAACGACGCTCTGATGCTAGCACACACCGCTACTACAGCTCTATGTAAAGTTAGCATCTATGCTAACGCTGGGTAACTGGCCGGCTTTGAGATATATTATGTTATATAACGAGTTGTAACATACACATAATTACACACACTTAAAGTGGTAGTTGATAGAAAGAGATGACTTCGTAAAACAGAAGGTAAAAATATATTTCAGCCGGTTATGAGACTCACCATGGCTCTCTGGCATATTCCTCCATCTTGTTCTTTCGCTGTTCCCTCGGACGCACGTGACGCTGTCGACAAAATGACGTAACGACACAACGTGACATCCTGAAGAAGCATTTCATGTGCTGAAGCGATGCGCCACCTGTATGCAAAATAGGTAAACCTGAGGGAATGAGATGCTAGATTATTATACAGATTATTATCTGGAAGAGGAATCAACATATTGTCTTGTTGTTTTGGTATACTTTGAGTTTTAGCATTATAAAGACAGCTCTCTGGGGAGTTCAGGGACCTTGGACCCTGTTTGTTTATGCGTAAACATCAGTGGTTCCCTACTGACAGTTGACCCTGGGGGTCCAGTATCAACGTAACCAAACCCTCAGTAGGCCTCAGTGCGTGAGAGGGAGGCACGCTTTGCAGCCATTTATGCCACAGTTCAACAAGTGATAAAGCACTTTTTAATAAGTGCCTGACAGGAGGAGAAAAGAGACATACGTCATACATAGGCAGAGTATGATCACATCACGCTGATTTAAGCCTCTCTACATTGGCTCCATGTTTGTTTTAGGATTGACTTTAAAATATTATTGGTAACTTTTTACTTTTCAGACCTTTAAGTCCCTCATGAAGCTTTGCATAGTTTGAGATCATCGGGCAAAGGTCGTCTGCTTGTCACAAAGTCCAGGCTAATGACTAAAGTGGACAGAGCTTTTGCATCCGCGGCCCTGATGCCCTGGAATGACCTGCCTGAGGATATAAAGTTGTCTGAGTCACTGACTTTGCTCAAGTCTCTCCTGAAAACATATTTCTGTTGGAAAGCATATCTGGACTTTATTTGATCTTATTGATCTATTTCCCATTTATTATCTTGATTTTAGTTTTGGGCCTTCTTTATTTTATCTTTTAATTTGGTTTAATTTTATGACATTTTAGTTTGGTTCAATCTCCTTGTGTTTTAAATGTGTTTAGTTTTATTGTACAGCACTTTGTAACTGTGCTTGGTTTATTATTATTATTATTATTATTATTAATATTATATAAGATGATACATGTAATTTAAAGTTATGGAAACAAAAAACAAACAAACAAAAAAAGAAAAGAAACAAGTTTTTTGGAAGCTTTTTAAAAGTGTGCATTAATTTGGCCTCTGTGGGCCCTCACAGGAGAACGTTCCAAAGTCAGGGATCAGCTATAGCAAAAAAAAATTAGCAATAGTTATAATAAAAGCAATAAAAAGCACAATATTTTGTGTCTGTGATAGTTGAATAGCACATGGGAAAAAGCTAGGTATCTAAAAAAAGGCTACTGCACAGGGGGTTTTATATTTTGAGCTACAAATACAACAGCATCACACTGATCGGATAAAATTTCCTTTAGAATAGACATAAAACAACAGGAAAAAAAATACAAATGCACAGCAATAAAGATCAAATTATTAGAAGAATTCAGATATTTTAATAAAAATAGCATAAGTGTGAAAATACTCAGTAAAAAGTAAAAGCATCACTATTTACTAAAGCAACAGAGGTAAAAGTACTCATTATGTCGAATGGACCATATTGGATTATTGGACTGGACTGTGTTCATCACTCTAATGTTCCAGCTGCTAAAGGTGGGTCGAATTTAGTTGTCAGACAAATGTAGTGGAGTAAATAGTACAACCCCACAGGTTTATTTTAAGGCCACCAGATAGAATTATCACTCCACCAATGAGGTCATGTTTTGGCGCCATGTGTGCGTATGTCTGTTTGTCAGGATTGTGGAAATACTGCTGTCCTAATTTTTATTAAACTTGGTGGAAGGCCGAGGAGAAACCCATTTCATGTTGGAGTGAATCTGAATTACTTGGTGGGTACACACATTATTTTACATTGTGAGATAGGTGAAGGTGTACGCTCTCTGAGAGCTCTTCTAGTTACAGCTTTGTTTGTGGAAAATGTTTTGTCCATCATTTTGGCATGGAGGATGGCTCTAAACACTACAATACCCACGAACCTTGGCCATTGTTGGCATGGAGACGAGGCCTGTCAGAGGCACAGTAGTGAATCCAGAACATTTTGTCATCACAACTGAGAACAGAGCATAGCACCATAACTATATTACGTGATCTTGGTTCCTGTGTGGAAATCTTGTTTTATTGCTTTTTGTATTAGCTGATACAGCACAGCATATTGTTTAAATTAGACTGACAAGGCAAACCTGGGCAGAGGGGAGTAATAGGGGCCCATCAGCTCATTTTTGCCCTGAGGCCCCCGAGCAGGTTAATTCGGCCGTGCTACAGAAAGGAAGGAACCTTAAGGTACCTGATGTGAATAAATGAGAATGCTCACTGAGTGACTTTCTGCATACAAACGATTGACCGAGTTGTCCTCAGATCCCCTCTGTTGGCGCAGAACAACCCGTAATCTCAACATTTTCATTCCTTCCCCTCTTTTTCCTCCAGCTGAGATCAGTGCCGCTGGTCAGGGGAGCAGCTACAGCCGAGAGACAGACCGCTGGCCTGCAGCCCATTATTAGGAACGAGAAAGGAATGAATTGCAGAGCGAGCTTTCATTGAGAAATGACCAAATATAGGCATTTCATGGATGCAGAGGCCGAGGCAGGGAGATGGAGACGTAAACTGGCCTGCTGCTGCTGCTGCTGCTGCTGTTCTCCTTTCCTCCTCTGTACACCAGGGATGATGGCTGCCTCACCAGCTGGAGGGTTAACAGGCTACACTGTGTCCCTGTCGATTTAAATACAATATGTAAGGAAATTTTCTTGAGTCCTGGTTGCAGAAGCGCAAGCATGGAAGGATTCACATTAAGTGTTACAAGAGTCCTTTAAAGGAATACTTCACCCACAAAATGACCATTTGTATATCAGTAAGTCACACCGTGCTACCTTGAATTCATTAGAAAGACTGTTTTCTCGCATGCCTCAATGGAAAACATAGATATTGAATTACTGATGGATTGGGGACTGCATTTAACAGCAAAACTATATCAAAACATGAGTTTACAAACTTTCACACAACTCGTGCAGTATATTCCAAGTCTCATTTATTCAGTCGTACACTCAGACTATAATACAAAGGTTTATTTTAGTGAAAATGCATGTGTTTGGTAAGTACTGAGCATACAACTGGATACATGAGACTTGGATTATACTGCACAACTTGTGTAAGAGTTTGCATACAGATGTTCTGATATAGTTTTGCTGTTGTTAAATGTAGTCCCCAATCGATCAGTAAATCAATATGTTTGCAATTTTCCAGGGAGGCAAGCCAGTTTCCTTCAAAACTTTGAGGTAACACAGCATGCCTGAATGATTTGGTCATTTTGTGGGTGATGTATTCCTTTAAATCTTTTATTTACGCTGCAGGTTAGTTGTTGGCTGTGGCTACATATCTATATATGGCTCTGTGTACATGTACTGTGCGTATCTTCTTAGCAACAGCTCGATCTAAAGTGGAGTGTACACAGTGAAAATGGAAATACCAGAGTCTATTATTAACGGTGAACGATCTCATTCAGACTATAAACCAACTGAAATGAATAGAAGCTCATTATATATTACATACCTTGATTTATCATACTGAAAAATATCGCAAAAGTCACTTTACATGTATAGTACATACTCTCCTTAATGATATCAGCCAGGCATAACATTACACTTGTGACGTGTCATTGCAAACATACCAGAATCTTTTATTGAAGACATACAGGCTCTGTAAGAAAGGCATGTGTAATCAGATATGACAGAGAATCCTTCAGCGCACATACGAGTGCCCCTCGTGATTTTTCTTTTTCATCACATTGAACTCCTTTAGAAATGACATTCACTTCAAAGTATGGCATAAATCAACAGGAGAGTTGATACAAGCCAGTAATGGTTTTTAACAAATCCCCTTAAGGTTAAGACGTGTGGATGTATTACATTACAAGTTTTGTAAGGTATCCAAACACGCAGGCTAGAATGATTCTGTACACAATATAACATCAGATACTGAAGGACAGCCGTTTGCACTTCCTGATAAAAATGCATTATGTAATTATTTCCATGCAAAGACTCTTTCGTCATGCACCAGGATTCCACTGGGCCGCTTTCCAATCCATTAAACCCTGCCTGAGATGTCTTGAGATTTGGCAATGAGACACACAATCAAAGACCACCTTGACCTTTTTTTTTTTATCTCTTACCCAGATGTTTTTTTTTTTAAGTCAGGCCGCCATGTTTGTTAATTCCCTGATATTTCCGCCATTTCAGAATTCCCAGTTTGAGCAGATTTACAAGTATAAGGTGGATTCCCTCTCCACAAATAAATAAATGGTCAAATTAATGTCCACTATATAACTGATAAACTTTTTTTTGTATATTAGAGTTTTATAAAGAGTTATTTGAATATCTTCTTATTAATAAGCTCACACTCCCACCACGCTCACATTCAGATGCATACACGACATGTTATATGATCGGCTTCATGTTATCTAGTGCAAAAAGCGTCAATATGTACTGAAGACAAACAATCACAAAACTCATGGTACTCTCCGTGGTCGGCTAATAGAGAGCCCCGCATCACTCATTCTCCACAGAGTCCTTTTGGTCCAGTGTTTGAGGGGAGAACTCATAGTGAGGGCTAGTCATCCAACCGGTCTCATGTTTCACTTTCTCCGTCCGTCCCACAGCGCAGTTCTCCGACTGCATCCGAGGGAGAGATTGTCTCCTTGACAACCTGTGGTGAAATGTCCCTTTGTCTTCTTTATCACGTCATATTCCAACAGGAAAATTTACTGCAACCACTTTGGCACCGGCACCTGCGGGAAAAGTAAAGGTATGTGAGGATATGTATTGGGTGAGCAAACCGATACGTAAAACAATCTTACGTACTTTCTTGAGTTGTTTCTTGTCGCTTCCTCTGATCGAGGCAAGCAGTTGGTCCCTTGAGTTCTTGCTACCGGCTGGGCCTTTCCCATCCAGCTTCCTCTGCGACACCGGGGTCAGAGAGTTCTTCAGGGCATCTACATCCAGCATGGGAGGTGGAGGAGGCGGAGGTCCACCCCCAGGAGGAGGCGGAGGTGGTGGTGGACCTCCAGCTCCTCTTTTAGGCGTCAGCTTTGGTGATGGCATAGGTGACGGTATGGGGGAAGGTTTAGGGGAAGCTTTGGGCGAGCCTCTGAGAGATCCTCCGCCACACACTTTGGGTACCTCCAGCGTCTCCTTCTTCTCCCCGTTGGCCTGGGCCAGCTTCTGCTCCTGCAGGCGCTTCTGCCTCTGTCGGTCCATGTTGCGACTCAGTATGTTCGTTGTAGTCATCCTGGGTCCGGCTAACTCAAAGTGGTAGCCCAGTTTGAGCAGGGTTGTGTTCTCTTTCAGGATCTTGGTCATTTCCATCTCCGTCTTCCCGCCACAGATGTGACGCTGGTTTTGAAAGCGAAGCTCAGTCAGTGTGGAGTTGTGTGGCAGCGCCTGGATCAGAGCCAGGATGCCTTTGCCAGTGAGATGGTTGGAGTCTATGTTGAGGCTAGTGAGAGTCTTGTTGTTGCGAAGCATGCCTGCGATGGCGTAAGCTACGTGGTCATCCGCACGGCAGTTAGCCAAGGCAAACTTCTTAACATTGGTGTTCTTGTGCAAAACCCCCGCAAACTCTATGAGCGTTTTGATCTTGATGACCTCCGAGTTGTTGACGTTGAGCTCAGTGAGGGAGGGGTCGTTGCTGCGAACCTGCTCCATCAGCTCATCAAACATGCTTGAGTCTTCGTCCTCCTCCTCTTCCTCTTTCGCCTTGCTGTTTGGGGTGTTTTTGGCCACACAGTTGCCAAGTTTCTCAGTTCCCTCAGGTTTTTTAACTTTTCCTTTACTCTCCTCTTTTTCCTTTCTGTCCTCGACCTTCTTCTCCTTCTCCTTCACGTGGTCACTATGATTCACCAGCTCCTCTCTATCTGTTCTCTTCTCCGCCTTGTCGTGTTTCACCTGCACCTCACCCCTCACTGATGATTGTCGCTCAAGTTTGACATCAGGCTTTTTATCTTCAACTTTTTTCTCCTCTGTTTTAGGCTTCTTCTCTTCAGATTTACTCTCCGGAGCCGGGTTTTCTTGTGCCTTGCTCTGTTTCTCCAGCATCTTAGAGACAAGTCCTTGCGTCCTGAAACTCTCTGATTTTCTCTCCTTTTCCTTGCTCACATCCTTCTCTTGTTTTTCACGTAGCTTTGAGATAATGTCTTTGGTTTTGCCTTCATCTTTTCTCCTGCTGTCGTCTTTCCTGTCTTTGCTGTCGTCCTTCTTTTCCTGTAACTTGGAGATCATATCCTTTGTTTTGCTGCCTGTGCTCTCTCTGTTTTCTCTTCTGTCTCTTATCTTATTGTCCTCAAGTTTCTCCTTGGTCTCCTCTTTCACGTCACTCTCTCTGCTCTCCTGCTTCCTGAATCTGCTTGAAAGCCGACTCCGCTCCTCTCTCGAACTTTCTGGACCTTTGCTGTGTCTGTCGGCCACCTTAGTATCTTTTTCATTTGAGACACTACCTTGTCTTCGTAATCCGACTGTCACGTCGTCGTTCCCCTCCTGGCTCAGGCCCATCTTCCTCAGGTATTCCTGCTTCCGGCTTTCCTTCTTAGTCTCACCCTGCAGGAGGACGAACATGAGGAGAATGATATGAAAAATTATATAAGCAACATGTCAGAAAGTAGAGTAGTTAAGGGGATAGTTTGGATTTTTTGAAGTTTGGTTGTATGGGGTACTTATCTATAGTTAGTGCATTACATGCAGTAGATGTCAGTCGGCACAACCCCAGTTTAGAGAAGCAGGCTGGATGCCAATACAGAAGCTAAGCAATGTACTGCAGTTGATGGGGTCGGCAATAAAACATATTTTAGCCTCCTAAAATAAAAAAGTGTACGCTAAGTTGAGAAAACTTTCACCGCTTTACCTTTCTGTCAGACAGCCTGTTTCAACAGGGAAGCTTCAGTTCCCCATCCTGAATCTCGTCAAAGCCACCAGACTCCACTGACAAAAACAGTAATTGTAGCTCGCTGAACACGGAAACTCAAGCGAGGAATTTCAAGTATCTAGCGGTCTTGTTCACAAGTGACAGTAGAATGGAGCATGAGATGGATTGGCAATTTGGTGCGGCTTCTGCAGTGATGCGGGTGTTGTGTCAGACCGTCTTGGTAAAGATAGAGCTGAGCCGGAGGGCGAAGCTTTCAATTTAGTGGTCCATCTATGTCTCCCTCAACTATGGTACTGAGTTCTGGGTAGCGACTGAAAGAACGAGATCACAGATACAACTGGCCGAAAAGAGCGTCTTCTGTGAGCCGGCTGGGCTCAGCCGTACAGAGAGGAAAAGGAGCTCGGAATAGAGCCGCTGCGTCCTTATGTCAAAAGGGGTCAGTTGAGGTGGTTCGGGCATCTGATCAGGATGCCTCCTGGGCGCCTCCCGTTAGAGGTGTCCTGGGCACATCCCACTGGTAGGAGGCCCCGGGGCAGACCCAGAACATGATGGAGGGATTATATATCTCATCTGGCCTGGGAACACCTCGGAGTCCCCCAAGGAGGAGCTAGAGAGCATTGCTGTGGGGAGGGACGTCAGGGGTGTTTTGCTTGGACTGCTGCACCCGTGACCCGGCCATGGATAAGCAGATAAAAATGGATGGATGGATGGATGGATAAACAAGGAGCTGATGGTCGACCGCTGCTTCTATTCATTAGTTAGTTTGTGTTATTGTGTGATTTTGGTGAATCTTAAATAATTATTTATATGCCAAAGTCACACAATAACACAAACAAAATAATTGTTCGAGGCAGCGTAGACCAGCAGCTCCTGTGTTCAGCGATGGTAAATCACTGTATTTCTGAATGGAGTCTGGCTTTGAAGACAGTGTTATAACAACTTAAGTTTCGCTGTCTGATGATGAGGTAAAGCAGTAAAAATATTGTAAATATAGCAAGCACTTAAACTGATATTGATTTTTTCAGGTGGGACTTTTTTGAAGTGTCTAAAATTTGTTTTGTTGTTGATGTCTCCACAGCAGTACACTGCTGAGCTTCCATGTTGGACTCCAGTTTGTTTCTCCAAACTGGGGGCATGTTGACCACCATCTACTGTATGTAATATACTGTCTATGAATAAGTACCCCAAACAACCCCACTTCAAAAAGTCTGAACTATCCCTTTAAATATATGTCAATATCAAAAACTGTTAGAGATTGTATCAAATGATGTAGTGCCCTAAACCAAAATAAATCACAGCAGGTACAGAGCAAGACCATTTCACAGAATTCAAAGGCATCTTTAAAGTCTCATAATTCAATAAGAGAGTACAGAAGTTGTTCTTGCAGACGTACAGTATCTGATATAACACCTAATACTGTATCCCTTACTGTCAAACAGCTCCTCATCCATCTGCTCACTGTAAACACATACACTCCCCCTGACACTGTATGGCGTGTGTGTTTACAGTCAGCAAAAGGACAAGGAGCCATTTTTTATAGTGCAGGGATACATTTGCGGCGAGTCACTTGCAAAGTGTTTGATTTGTGAGCCTCCATCTGTTTTGCCGTGTGAGGCCGTGGCCCTGGCAGATGTATCCTTAAAAGGCAGTGAGCGTAGGAGCAATCAACCAAGGAATTCCATCAGGCCGGGATTAAGAAGCTCCGCAGGGCCTCAGCTCCATCGACTGAAGTGTCTCTCCTTTAAACACACAATTTGCAAGAAACCTGGCTCCCTGACACTCAGACGACGAGGGCTCTTTTATAGCATGTCACAGGGATGAAAGAAATGGTGTGGTGTGTTTCAGATGCTGCTTTCTCCGCTCGTGAGAAGATGATTGAGAATGTGAAATGTATGTAAGCAAGCCACAGAGGGGAAAACAATGTTTTTCCTGGCACAGAACGCTACACTATTTATGAGCTGATGGACTCAGGGTTCATGAGGTCCAGTTGGCGCTTTGCTTCAAGCAAATTGAAAAAGAGCACATGCAAGCTATCATTAGATTCCCCTGGGGACAGTGGATGTTACATAAGTCGTGAGTGCATTAATTGCTGTTTGATTTCATAAACTCATCCAAATCACCCATCTTTAATAAAAACTGCTCAAAAAACAAACATCTTAAGGAAGTTAAGGGTCTTGTGCCACAAGATAAGGAATCTTTTACAAACCTCAAATGACTGTTCCCTCTCGCTGAGCCTCCCTTTACGGTCACTCTCTCGTCTGCTGTCCAGTTTAGCATCCTGGACATTGTTGCTCGTAGGTGGCTGCGCAGCTTGGCTCTCCCCTGCGACAAGGATCTTTCCATCCTCTGGCTTGAGGTCTGGCACTTTCATCATGTCTTTCTCCAGCTCCTCCACCTCCTCAGGGGAGAGGGTGGACAGCAGGTTGTCCAGGTCTGGGTCCTCGCTGACCTGACGACCCGTACGGGTCAGGCCTCTCACCTTTCTCCTGGACATGGTGGCCTATAAAATCTTGGGAAAAGGCTACGCCCGTTGAGAAGAGCAGGGAAATCTGGTTTCTTTGGAGGTGTTGGTACGGTTAATCCCTTTATTTCAAATCTGATTATTGTGTGATTTCTCTCCTATGTTGAGAAGTTGAGTATTCCCATAGGCCAAAGTTGATGTCCTGCTGTCCTGTCGCGTCCCGCTCACCAAAAAGCCACCAGAGGCATCAATCCTGGTGCAAAGAGGCTGGACTCTCAGTCCGCAAGCGAGGGGTACCAGTGATGAACTGCAAAAGCCTCGCATCATCAAAGTGGACTGTGAGGCTGGGACATTCTTGGAAATCCTGTGAAAGTGCATGTCCATATTTAGTTCAGGGTACACACTCCTTTAAAGGTAATGGGAAGGGCTGAAGTTTACAGAGATGCCAGAGCAGAGTTACACAGACTTCCTATTGCACAGTTTATGTTTATACTGAGACCAGATCCTAATTTTGTGTTTAGTAATGAATCTAATTTTAACAGGTGAGACTTTCACATTAGAGATTCTGCCACAGTGACACACGTCTGTGCCTCTTTTAGAAACTTTTCTTATTTCCTAGTTCCTTAAATTAACATATTCCCAACATTTTTTGGAAAACAAAGCAATTTAAAACAGCTTTGTTTTTACAGGAGCTCCACGGAACACCAGCAGGTCAGTAATTTAGGGGGAAGCAAATGATTTATGTGTCAATAAATATGTGGAGTGAAACACATGTTGGGATACTCTTGAGGCTGATCTACAATCTTCAATAAAGAACAATATCCTGCTGTTAAAGAGACCAAAATACATAAAAAAATTTTTACAATAAATAATAATAATGATAGCAATAATAATCATCATAAATAGTATGAAAATAAAATAAAAAACAAACTTGAAAAAAGATATAAAGAAACTGAATAAGAATAACAGATATAACAAATGCAAATAAAACTGGAAAAATATATAAATATATCATTATTTAAAAATACTTTATTAGATATAATAAATAATTTATTTTCATATATATATTTCATATATGAAAAATATTTAAATAAATATATGCAATGTAAGCATTAAAATACCAAATATTGACCTAGTGTGTACAGGCTGTGTAATTTTTCAATACATAAAAATGTATGTGTCAAAGTTGTATGGAAAACTGTACAATAAATATCTTATATATGACTGAATGAAATATATAAATGATAGTTTCATTAATTACAGTATTTTTTGTGATGTATAAAGATGTGATGCCTCTTGAAGAGGCTGTACAAACATTTATTAATATGGATATATGCTATACTTTTTATGTATGTTGTCAATTAAGAATTTTAATTCATTTCAATTCAATAGGGGCAAATATCCACTGTGGACATATCTGTATAAGTGAAAAGTGTAGATATATTGTATATAGCTTTTATTTTATTTTTGTCTTGCTTAATTTTTGTTTGTCACACAGTTTTTTCTTTTGCCTTTGACTCTTGAGCTGCTGTAACAAGTTATTATGATAGAAATATCTTGTGGTGTTGCATAAGATGAGTGACATAAATCAATCTTGCCAAACTTTTGGACACATTTAACATTATTTGGAGGTTAACATGGACATCTAGTGGTCAAAATGATGTGCACACAAACCCCCCTGTGCAAATGCTGTATAATCAGATTTCTTGTGAACAAAAACACACATCAGACAGGTGCATTTTTTACATTCCAAAGTTAAATTTTATGTTAATAGAAATAAAAACTTTTCACTCACTTTATATTACAATGTCATACCATCCATATGACAACAGACAAAAAAGCCATATCCAGACAAGTTATTTTTGCCGACTGATGTCATTTCATTAAACACACTCATGGAGTTGGTTTAGAAGCACAAATAAACAGAAACATCATTGAGCAAATGTTATGTCAAACTACATATGAAAGCATCTTACAAAGTAAAGTCTTTCAAAGGTGTTCTCTTTGTGCTTTACAAAGGCTCGACAAATCTGTACATATGGACGTCGCCATCGGAGGAAACTAATCATGCTGTAAACTTCTGCAGAAACAAATACAGCATTAAGTCTCAAGAAGAAGTTTGCCCAGGCCTCTCTGATCAGCAGAACAGTGTTTTATACTGTGTCTCATTTCACTTTGAGGTTGAGATACATCACACTCAAATACAGTTATTTATAATCTAGTTGTCAGACGGCTGACTGTACAACACATGCTTGAGACGTCATGTTTTACAGTTCGCACATCTTACACAGGACACAGGGCTGTTATTGCCTGTCAAAGATGATGAATAGAGGAATTACAGATTACAGACCCTGACCTCACTGGAGCCCAAATTGTGAATTTAAACAAAAAGTTTGACATTTTGGGAAATTGGCTTACCCTTACCTGCTTTCTTCTGCTGTTGGGAGAGGTTTGCCCAGGGGGCTTTCTGCCAGAAAGCTATGTCTCTGTTACAGTTAAGGTTTCTGCCACAACTTTCTCCATGTGCTTTTCTTATCTTATTTCTTATTATAGCTTAGCCAAGCACAAAGACTGTAAACAGAGGGAAACAGGTAGCCTAGCTTTGTCCAGCTGTGACATAAAATAAACCTACACAACACACTAAACAGCTCGCTAATTAACATGCAGATTTATGAAAATGTAAGTACAAGAAGTCGCCATGTTGTATGACGTCATGTGCCGCTGGACTTCTGTTGCCTGGCAACCGCTTCTTTCACGCCACATACCCTCTTATTAAATGCTAAATTAAAATATACATATAAATTGAAAAAAAAAAAGGGTAAATTTACGCTTTGCCCACAGATGATGATAATTAGTGAGCTTTAGAGTGGCCAGTAGTCATGTTTTGTTAGCCAAGTACAGAGACAGGCTAGCCGTTTCCCCCATTTCCAGTCTGTCCTAGCTAGTTGCTACGTTAAACTCACCGACTGCTGCCTACAGCTAGCAGCAAGCTAGCTACATATTTACAGTGGCGATGTTAGATTTTAGACTCTAGAGGGGCCCCAGGTGAAGAAGCCCATGGAGGCCCAGCCCCCCTAAGCCCCCATAAAAATGCATTCAGTCATTTCAGTCAAAAAATGCATTCACTCAATTGTGCTTCATCAAATGCCATTTTCATTTGTTAAATAAATATATAAATAACACCATTCACACAAGCATCATGTTATTGGAACAACCAACTCTCATAAGGTAGCAAGAGGGGGCCCCACTAAGGAGGCAGTTGCGGTGGACTTTATAGACCGAATCACAGTGACGTCACACAAGATAACTGGCAGTTGTTTCAAATTGTGGAAATATGTAAAATCAGCAAGTTTGCTGATTTCTGTTGTCATTTTCAGTTGTAACTGCAACTTTTACAAGGTGTCAACAGGTATCAGTTAAATGTAATGCTTTGTAAGACCCTTCAAAGACACCTTTGACCAAATTTAGGACAGATTTCTGGACAAATGATGTTTTGCTTATTTAAGCATTACAGGCAAGTACCATCAGAGGCCTCAGTAGTCCAGCAACTCAGTGTTCTGCTAAATGGCTTCACTTCCCTGTTAGAACAGGCTGTTGGCAAAGTGAAGCGTGAAAACATTGTAAATATAGCATACACTTAAACTGATATTCTTTTTTTTTTTGGTGGGCCCTTTTGTAGATGGCCAATTAATGGATGGCTAACTAACGGAGTCAGCGTTTTCTCAGTGCTGTTGGATTTTATGTTCATGACATGAGGAAAATAAACATGGTGATTCGGTCTATAGTGTCTTATGGGTGGTTTAAGGGGGTTTATAGTTGTCAATGTGAAATGTGCAGATGAGAGTGGCCACTGGGGGCCCATTTTCACTTTTTTTTTTTGCCAAACATTTGCCTGGTTTGCCTCACCTAACAGTGCACCTCTGCTTATTTACCATACAGACGTGATATTGGTATTGATCCTTAACTCTAAGCCAAGAAAGCATACTTCCCAAAATGTCAAACCACCAATTTAAAGAGAGAGGTGGTAAAAAAAAAATCTACTTTTCCAACAGTAGTGATTTTTGGCTTCGTAGCTAGTCCACAAGGTGAGAACCCATTCACAGTAAGAGGTAACTTCGATAATGACAAATACCAAATGGAAAGATGCCAGAAATGCTAAAACGTCATATCTTATGTTACAATAACAATACATTATGTTTAAAATAACTTGTTACAATATCATAAAATATTCAGCTGAAGAACAGATTTACAAAATATGTATTTAAATAGTTAATCTCTTCTTTTTTTTTGTCGTCATGTTTAATTATTGTAAGGCGGGACATTTTTTGTTTTAACCAAAGCAGCAAGATCTGCAACTCCCCTGACCTGATATGTTACAAGAAATAAACATTTAACATGAATTTCACTGGAAAACATCCTACATGGCATTATGGGATTAATCTAAAGACCTCTAATTCATTTAAAACCAGAAAAGAAGCATGAGAGGACAGATAGCTTTGACTGGAGTAGCATGCTGATGTCGAGATGTTACATTAGAATGGTGCAGATAATATACTACCATGAAGTAAATTAGTCGAGTTAGATACAGAAAAGAAGAGACAGAGCTTAAACTAACGGGTGACTAAAGGCGTCTCACACAGAATTAGGAGTACCGTGAAATCCTTCGCCTGCCAATTTAAGACAGCATCACGCTGCCTTTGAGCCAAACATGTCATCTTTTTAAATCAAACATGCAGTTTGTTTTTCACTTTAGCCTCTAAAATATTACAGGAAAAAAACATCAAATACAGAAATAAAGACATCATGTAATCATATTTGGAGCGTGTGGAGAATGTGTGACCTGGAATGTAGCCGTAGGCAGTTTCAAATTCACTTCAATTTATTACAAATTTAACAAAAGTGAGGAAGTAAAGCATTTTTCCCTTTGATCACTAACGAGGGAGTGCATTATCACATTAAATCCCTCCTATCCCCCTCTTTGCCGTCTTTAGGTCACACCCTGTCATTGAGGTGAGTGTGTCAGAGCACAAGTGGCAGCACAGAGTCGAGACGCCAGCCGGATACCTCCTCACTTTGGGGATGGTGTGACGGCCTCTGTGAAACCCGCCGGGAGCGTCGAGGCGTCAGGTTGCAGAACAGAATTTGACTTACGTAAATACTCCGGGAAAAGTAGGACAACGTTGTAAATAAACAAAGAAAGAAAAAAAAAAACAACCCTTAAAGTGCCTCCTGCTCTCTTTCACAGACAAACCACTGCTAGTCGAGTTGTAGCGTTTGAGTGTTTGTGTGAGTGTGTATGTGTGTGTGTGTTTGAGTGTGAGAGTGTTGCTGCCTTCTCCTTTTGAAACAGTCTTTGCTCTCAGTTGCTGTTGTTTCCCTCTGTGTGTGTGCGCGCGTGCAGACGAGCTCATCAATGTCCAGGATACTGAGGTGGAGAGTAAGGTGGAGGGGCTGAAAAATAAGTTGGTAGAAAGATAAAATAAAGTCAGATCCTCATATACGACTACTGAAAGAATCAATTAGAAAATAAAATGAATGAAAGCCAGCAAATTCAGTAGGATTCATCCTCAAAAATAAAACAGCTGTTAAGATATGGTGACTTATGCCCAGTTCAGACCAAAGATCCACAACAATACGCCATTTGCAACGTTCTAAAAACCTGCTGGTTCACACCAATGCAACTAGATGAGGCGGTGTATCATCTCTATGCAACAACTCCCTGTACTTCTGTTCTGTTTCCAGCTTTTCAGGCTTATTTTGTGGCTGAATATAATTTGTCGCTTCTTATGAATGAGGATAGTGATGGTGAGATACTGGCTACAGCTGCATAAGCAGTCGGGACGAAATAGTGAAAAACAGAAACAAAACCAACATCAGATGGACTGAATTCATAATAACTAAGCCACAATAATATTATTAACCAGCACCATCAGCAACCCACCATCAGCAACAGAGGGATTGGTGGGGACAGAGCACCTGCTGCAGCAAGTGAATGTCGTTCTCGTTCATTTGTCTTGACCACTGGACCTAGCGACAAGCCCATTCGCTGTTGAAACAGGTGACAGGCTTTATGTTCTAAAACCAGCCGCCAGCAATTCAACCTGCTGAGTTGCAGGTGACACCGTCAGCCATCATTTGAGTCGAGCTCAGACCAGCCGGTTCACACTGCTGCAACTTTTTTTTAACAGTTTTGTCTTGTTGCAAATCTTTGGTCTGAACTGGGCCCAACAATGTGATCCTTAGAGCTGCTAAAAACGTCAAATTTGTCTGTACAGCGGTACTAGTGGACAGTCCATGGAGTCACTAAATTAAAAGGGTTCATGCCCTTGGTAGCATGAAATGTGCATCACCTAAGTTCCTGGCAATAGGCCCTTTTCACAGCAGACATTTTGACTTGTCACAGTAGGAAAAGCACAGGTATTACTAATGACACCACTGATGGCTCTGTTGCATTCAAATGTTCCAGTGAGAGTGACAATATCAGAAACCTGAAATCAAAGCAGCTAATGGAATTCAGTCATCATTATTTTCACTATTTACATTCTTGCTTTTCCCACTGAGACAAGTCAGAATGTCACGAGATGAGCGATAAACCATGAGTTACTTTCCATTAAAGTTGACCTTTTCAACTGCTGGTGGTTCTAGAGGACAGTGTCTAAATCCCATGGCAAATTACTGATCAGTTTGTTAAGATAGAAAGCATTCCTTCATAAGCCCCTCAGTAGGAAACTCAATTTTTCCACCATGTTGTTAACTACAGACACATGCATAAAAAGTTCAGAGTTCAGTGCCTTGCTCAGGGACACACTTGCAGTGCCCAGGAGCACGAACTGTCCGTATTTGAGCTGTACGGGGACTTGAAGAAGTGACCCTCCAGTTCCCAAGCCAAGTCCCTGCGGACTGAGCTACTTCTATTTCTTGTTCAGATTTTCGTCTGATGTTGGTCCTGCAGGTGACACAAAGCTATCACCCCAACACCCCGTGGCCAATTAAATATCCTTAACAGATTTTACGGCAATCTGTGATCTAAAAAACCAACATTACTGTTCTTAGTTCCTGCCGTCTCATACCGAACCAACCCTATTGTGGACTCCTGTTCTGAAGCCTTGAGTTCAGCATTACAGCGGTCGCCATCTTGGAGCCAGAATTAACCATATTTGGGCGAGAGGGTGGAGCTGTGGAGGACCAAGGGGTGGATCTGACTAGGAAGTCCTGGGGTCTCATTTATTAAAAAAATGCGTAGGATCCATTCTAAAAGTGTACGTACGAACAAAAGCCAAAAATGGTGTGTGCCATGACAATTTCTACAATCAATGAAGCCAGTTTCTCATCTCTAAAATGTTTGTAAGCATGGGTCAAAGTTTCTTCCATCAAGTTTGTTTTTATAGATCATAACGTTTGCTTGGGAAGTGGCGTACGCCTCTTTCAGGCCTGTTTTGTTGCATACATTATGTTTATAAATGAGACCCCAGGACACTATCAGCAGACAGCCTGTCATTTGAAGTGGCATGCCCTTAATTATGTGTAAGTTTAAGCCTTAATAAAATGTAAAGAGGTGAGTTATATAACAATTCACCCCCGTACAGCTGTAGTTAATGAGGTAATTAGCTATAGAAACCAAGACCGTTTCCTGCACCAAGCTGTAAACAAGTTTATTTCTGCTGTAAAGTTGGGCATTTTAACACGGGGTCTCTGGGGATTGACTTTCTTTCTGAGTCACTTCTGTGTTGGCTTCATTTTTCATCCTCAGAGGCTGCCGCTTTGTCTCTCTGAGCTATATGTCAGACAAAAACTACCATAACAGAGACAGAGAGGCTCATTTGTGGAAGAATATCAGCTGGACTCAATATTGCTGGTGAGTGCTTTTATCCCCGTACATATACGCTGGTATCTTGTACAAGCTTGTTAGCCATATAGACAACCCTCCGTTAATGTCGCCCCATCAAAAATTGCTGGGAGTAGTTTTTTATGAAGCGCTCCCCAGTGCCCTGCCACCACCGGCTCTCTACCAAAGAAAGCGCTATGTGGACACAGGCCCTAATAGACACAAGACGCACTTCCTGTGTATCTTGGCTCCAGCAGGGGCCACTTCACTGTCCCAAAGGCAGGTAACAGAGCTTGTAATTGAGACAGGATATTGGCACATTGATTTATGTGCATGTGTGTGTGTGTGTGTTTGAGCTTTTTTAGATGAGTTTTTTGGTTGTTAGTGCAGATAAAAAAATGTGGAAATAATGTCCAACGCCTACCCTGGCTGTATGCAGGGTCCATCAGGTGTGGTGGATAAGGTCCAGGCTGCATCATCGGGTACTGTGGAGGCATGCCAGGGTACTGGGGTGCCATTGGATAACCTGCATGTGGATAGTCAGAGGGTCCCAGTGGTTTTCCATAGGCGTCATACATGGGCTCCACTGGATAGCTGGCCATGGGGATCTGCTGGGCTGTGGGTCAAAAAGTACAGACAGCTGTGAAGGGAAACTATAGACTCGTATGTAAATGCTTGGACGTAAAGAGTGGAGGTCTCACCATCATAAGGTGTCCTGCCCCTCTGCTGCCTCCTCTGGTAGAGGTAACAGCAGGAGCACATGAAGCAGCACACCATGGTCGCAATGATGGCCACAAACAGCAGGATGGAGGAGGCGATGCCGGCTAAAGTGGTGGGGCTGAGAGGAGAAAACAGACGAGCGCTTAAGTTACAAAGCACTTCCTTTCTCGCTTTGATCATCTCGCCTCGCGTCGTTCCTCCCCCTCTATGGCGCTAATTACGACTCACTTTGGAGGGGATTAAAGCGGAGATGGCTGTGATGTGAAGCTTTTGATTCAGTCGGGCTGTTTAACACAGACTGACCCTGAAATCACATCAGAGTTAATGACGTACACCCTGCGTCTCTCTCTGTCTCTCTCCACCACATCCCGTCACCTCATCGTCTCGGTGAAGCAACAAAGCCCTCCATTTCAGCTCAGCCTCCGCCGCCCACTGATCTGATCTCCCACTGGGCTTAATAAGCTGCAGGTTGTCTGCTCGCTACTGGATGGTGATGGATGGTTTCCAGTGCTGTGGAGGGAAAGTGCTGTGGTGCAGTCTCTCAGGTACGGGCTTGCTTAGTCCAGCATTATCACGACCACTCACAGGGGAGCGCTGATGTGAGAGAAGGACTAATGAGAACATATTACACTGTGGGGATCAATCCATTACAGTGATGTAATTGAAAGCCTCTTGCTTTGTTGAATTGTTTTAGTGTAGTACAGTGTGTACTTTGTATGGATGGATTTCAGTTAATAGATGCTCGAGGGTGCATCTCATTGTACAGACTGTGGCTACAAATTTCCTCTAGCAGGATGTTAAAGTCCGCCTTTGGAAAACGGAGGATACGTGATCCCTGCGGTGATGGCCTTGAATTGTGAACACAAACACTGACTCTTGGTGTCGAGTACATTTATAAATAAGTCATTAAATTAAAACCCCGCTGCTCCTACCTGAACTGGAAGAGCATGCAGCGCTTCTGCTCCCTCTCTGTGATCATCTTGAAGGCGTCCAGGCAGCAGTAGCGCCGGTGGCAGTTCCCACAGCAGAACGTGATGAGAGGGCAGTCGAAGCCGTTGTGCCAGGTGCCGTTTTTGTCCACGTACCACAGACAGTCCTCGTTCCCACTGACTGCGAAACAAAAACAACACAAAGTGTGAGGCGGCGTGACACTACGAGGAAGACAATCAAAATGAAAAGAAGTAGAGAGAGAGAGAGAGAACGAAGGAAGCAGCAGGTTGGACTTCAATTTGTCCTCTGAAAAATTTATTATCCTAAAATTTGCCGACATGCTGTTGCTTCTGTTGTATCACACATTCTGACATGCTTGCTCACTTACAGACACCGCTTTGTTCTGCCTTGGGGAGAAAATAAATATTTATTTTGAACATGTACTGGCTCTTCTTTCTTATTCCAGGCCAAACACAGCCGTAATGCATTATTCAGCGGTTCACTGTTTTAGAGGTTGAAAACTGATTAGGGCTGGAGTAAGGTACCTTGGATTTAAATGTCTGATTTCTAAGTCCAGGTATTAATCCTGGGGCTGCGACTAAGGATTATTTTCATCATCAAACAATTATTTTTCAGCCAACTAATCATTTGAGCATCAAAAACAGTAAATAAATGCCCATCATAAGGCCCCACATGTCTTTTTGTCTAACAACAAGTCCAAAAACTGGCATTTTTGCTAAACAAAATGACCTAAACAATCAAATCCACTATCATAAAAGTTGCTATTTTTGGCCACTGTATAGTACAATTTAATCAACACTTGAACACATGATCAACTTTTTCCAAAAGCCAGAAATAAAACAAAGATCTGTGGTGTTTCTTCTGAGAATAAACTTCACACACTGACTGAGAAACATTCAGCATACTGGCGGTCATCAGAATAAATACATGGTGAGTCCTAAATTGAGTTGGAAGGAGCTGGTCTCATTATGTTTTCCATAACATAGAATTTCAGGCACACTAAATTACAGCGTGGTGAAAACAGCCCCATGTGTGCACAAGCTGCTTAAAGTCAGACCGACTTCTGGGAGAACACTGACGCACATAAAGTATCTTTCCCGGTACGACCTGACTGAATACTGAGAATTAAACAGCATGTCTGTCCTCAGAGAGCTGCACTTGTTTGTTGAACCGATGATTCCTCGAAGTGTATTAAACTAATGGAAACTCCATTAGAGGATGTCTGCAGCGTGGAGCCAAGATCTATGAAGACCCGGCTGGTAAAACTGTTTGGATGAAGTTTGGATGTTGACCTTTGAGAGCTGGCATCACGAACTCGTATTGTGCCATTTGATAGAAGACTTGATATCATAAAATCTATTGTTGTGTAGTAGAAGTTTTAAACTGCTGTGGCCTCTTAACCTGTAAAATAGTCAAATAAAAGCAAAATAACAACTATTATTTCTGTTTTTTTGTGCACATTGATCTCCAGTTGTTTATGTGTTTACTTAATACCAGCTTGTCAGACACATCATATATGAATTTAAACAACATGTATATAATATGCTATACTAACAAAGTTTAAATGATTGATATGAAAGGCTGAAATTTTATGAGCTGAGTTGTTGAGCCAAATTGTGTGGAAAACAAAGGCATTTTTGTAATATTATTATTTCATTTTTTGAACAACAAAATATAATAAAATAACATAAAATTAAATTAAATAGATAAAGTATTCAGTCCATTCATCTCACTTATAATAGTTATTGCAGCAAAATTTATCTTGTGGACTGAAAAATGATAAATTTACTATTTAAGTTGGTTACCAAGCATTTAATTTGTATTTGCAATGTTAATAAATTTATATAATAAAAAAAAAATCAATACTTGGCACCTGTCTATGATGCAATACTGCCATGCATCTCGCTTTATACAAAGCTGTATGGATTTTTTCCCCACCTGTAATGTTAACATTATTAGCTAGCTACCTATTTTTTGCTATTCAAGCAAAAATAAATAAATTTGTTTTAATAAAATAGTAACAGTTAAGATAAACAAACACACAAAAACCAAGGAAACCATAGTTTCCTTTTCAAAAAATAAGGAAGACCAGTTCACAGCTGCAAATATTACTCAATTAATTGATTATTTCGTGGACAGAAAATCAATCTGTAACTATTTGATAATCAATCAAACATGAGTCATTTTTCAAGCAAAAATGCCAAAAGTGTGGTACCTTCATATTCTCAAATGGGAGGATTTGCTGCTTTTCTTGGTCTTATATTATACTAAGTTTATCATTTTCAGGAATGTAAATGTTGGTTGGACTAAACAAGACATTTGAAGAAGTCAATTTAGGCTATAGGGCAGTAGTGCCACAACATACGGCCCACCAAAGGGTCCTGTCTGGCCCTCTGAATGACTTTGCACACCTAATATTGATGCACATGTGCAGGCTAAGAGGTGCCAGGTTACATGAGCAAGTTAAACCTGACTAGAATAAAGTTCTCTTTAAAAAAAAAAAAAAAATACTCATTGGGGTCATATTTAAAGATACTGATCACATTATATTTATGTTCTTTTTGAGCTTTAATTGATAAAAACATAAATGTATACAGACATACATGTAAAAACTGAAACTCATCAGCACCACCTTGCATTGTGCAGGTGCACTGGAGGAATTGTAACTGGGAGAAGTTTCAGCTGGTTGCAATGTGCAGTCCTCACCACTAGATGGCACTAAATCACCTTAAATCTCACACACTGTACCTTTAATAGGTTAAAGGTCCTGAGTGAAAATAACTAACTTTCACATTTAAGTTTCAGATTTAATTAAAATGTGATGAAAAAAAAACGCATACACGTTTATAATCACAGTTTAGGGAGACGGGAGGAATCTGGAGATCAATCTGGATGCGTCGTCCTTTTTGGGACGATATTGATCACTGTGCAAAATTAGCGTCAATCAGCAGCTTAGGTCAGAAACAATCTCAGACTTATATTTGCGAATGGTTTGCAAGGCAGCGTCAATAACTTCCACTTTAGTTTGGTGAGGCAGTAACATTAGCACATTGAAACTGCATGTCTCCTACTTATTAAGGCTGTTCCTTTTCTGTTTTAAAGATTAAATACCATTTTATAAATTTACTTGTTTATAGTAAAATAAGTGTATTTATGGGTTATTAGCCCACTCCATATCAAACTGGGCTGTATGTGGCACGTGAGCTACTCTAGGATATAATGAACTCACTGTTTTCTAATGATTTTTAAGGACCGAACGATTAATCGATCAGCAGATTGATCGATGAGGAGCACAGTCGTTAGCTGGAGCCCTGTGGTGGACAAATGGCTCCCAGCACAGTGAGGACAGACGCCACGAAGTGACTGAAATAAACATGGAGGTTACAGTAAACAGCCGGGGAGCATCACGCGGACACGCTGCGGCTGCTGCACGTTACATGGAACACGCGCCATCATTAACGGCTGGGATAAAGGAGGAACACGCACGCGGGGCAGCGTTAGCAGGCGGCGCGCGGCCTGGACGGAGCTCCATAATCTTACCCTGAGAAGTGCAGAGGACGACGGTGAGCAGCGCCAGAGCCGACGCGATGAGGGACATGTTGCCCGCTGGAAATATCATCCTCGTCCTAATTAGACACCGAGCGAGTCAAGTGTTGGAGAAGAGGCGTGGGACACACGGGGATTTAACCAGCTAACGGCCGCCCGCAGACATCCTGGCTCGGGAACAGCAGAGGAGACGGGACGGCTTTGACGAGCCGTAATTTATCCGTCGAAATGACACATCGCGGCTGTGACGCCGTTTACCCGGGATGAGGAGGGTGCTGCCTTCAGGGACCGCCTGGAAGCTCGGAAAAGATCTCCATCAAGAACCAGAACGTTCCGGTCATCACATGAAAAAGGGATTTATGCTGAGGCACAGGTGACAAAGATAGAAATAACAGTCTAAAAATACTGCACTTATAAATTTAAAAGTTTTTTTTTAAGTTTAATACAAACCACATATGTGTTATCAGCAAAATGTGACGTATTAATAAGTATTCTTAATGCAGAAGTGCTCCTTTCAAAATATTTATTCCTCCTAGTGTGTTCATGTTTTGCTACTTCTGCTCCTCAGCGTTTAAGAGATAACATACTGTATTTATTTATTTACGTATTCAATTTCATTTTATTCTATTTTATTCTATTTCTTCCACTACATTTTTGTTGATAGTGTTCATACAAAACAGATGCAGCTTTTAAAATTCATTTATTTATTTTATGTGCAATCATTTTTAACTTATTTTTTGTTCAAGGCATATGTTGGCACTGCTTGAGTGTGCACATGTGCGCGTGCATGTGTGTGTGTTTAGAGTATGAATGAATGATATCTTCCCTTATTTATTTATTTATTACTTTTATAATGAGTTCCGTTTTATTCTGTGCATTTAATTATGTTGTATTTATTTACAAAAATGAGTTGAATTGAATTGAATAAAATAAGAAACATTCTCTAATGAAAATATTCCAATTTGAATCATGCAGTCTTAATCTGGCATGTAAATCTTTTTATTTATTTTCATTTTATTTTTTTTGTTGTTTTTTTTTAAATTGAATCTTATTTCATTTTTATTTATTCAGTTCAGGGTTTTTTTTTTAAATAAAATCTGGTGGGAATATTTCAACCTATTTTAATGCAAATTCCCTAATGAAAAAAAAAAGATTTTTCATAATTTGATCTGATTGTTGATTTAAAATCACCTCGACCAACTACCATTAAAAAAGCTGCTCATGTGTTAATGCATCAGTCATAACAATCCTACACAACCCTATGAAAGAAGTCGATTTCTACAGGATAAGAAGGCTACTTTCTAAATTTACATTTACTTAAGTAAATGCTGCACTTTTACTTGTACCAGACTTTGTTATATTTTTTATTTAAGTCATATATCTGCATACTTCTGCTGCCACTGAACTCTGGTACCAATGTGCAGGCAACATCTGTAAAAATGTTTACAAAAACCCCAGAAACAACAAAATATTAGCACAATTTATAAATAATAATAATAATAGATAAAATAAATTATATATTTTAAGACTTCTTGGGCTCCAAACTACATCAAATAATATTCAGAAACAGGTTTAATGTGTCTATTTTTAGTGTAATCCTCGGATTAGCTGTCCTGTGTATTAGAAAATCCCTCCCATGCTCAATAAATAGATGTAACTCGTGTTTTCGAGCAGCTTTGAATGCAGCACGAGAGGTCAGAGCGCCCCCCTCCCTCCCCGCTCCGCCCTGATGGAGACAGAAGAGACTGATGTTAACATGCTCATCCACTTCATACTGAAAACAGCTGCTCATTATCAGCAGCTGTTTTCACATGTGATGCACAGTAAGAAGAAAATGTAAATGCGTTTCCTGTGGTGGTGATTTAAACACAATAAAGAGACAACATTAAGTTTTAAACATCTTTAATGTGAGGTTAGAATATACTGAATTGTTGGGCATCGTAGAGACAACTTTATAAAGATGCTAATATAACCCTAATATAAATAAATACAGAAACACACGTGGCTTTAAATCTTTGTGAGGCTGAAGTCACTCCATCTCTGCATCTCTGGATTAACGATGAAGATGAAGAGGAACAAGCAGCTCACAGCTCCCTCTTGTGGATCATCTGAGAGCTCCCAAAGGTGCCTGCATCATCTATAAGCAGGTGTTTTCACTTGTGCCTGATGAGACCTCCTCTGAGCGCAATGTGGGCATGTGCAGACTGTAGTTTAGTCGCAGAGGATGCACATTCATCATCTTTTTTAAACAGCATTTTGACTTGTCATAGCAGCAACAGCACAGGTGTAATTAATAACATGAATAATTCAAATGTCCCAGTGAGTTCTGACAGTGTGTGAGCATGCGCAACACCAGGACCAAACTGTGGCAGCTAAACGGACTTCAGCCCTTTGCTATACTAAAAAATAATAATTACTAAACAAAAAGTAAAAAAGAAAAAAGGTTAAGATTCATACCTCTCCAGCCTGGAAAATGCTGCATTAAAGGACCTCTGTCCACAGAGCGTTTTATTTTTTCCCAGCACAGGCATCTTTTTTTCAAATGTTCCCAATGAGGAGAGAAGCGCTGCGCCTAGCATCCACATGGCATTCAAGTTTAAAACAGCTTGATCAGCACTTTATTCTACTCTTATGGATGAGTTTCACAGTTGATTTAAAGCTAATGAAAATGCAAAAATATTGCTTAAATACTAAAACAAGGGGATCACACAGAAAGTGTTTTAGCAGCTGGAGGTGGGTTTTTATTAGGGGCTGCCCGGACCCTATTGTTATCCTTCATCATCTTCTTCCAAGGAAATCCTACTTCCCATGCGCGAAAAATCACCAAACTTTGCACAAAGGTCCAGTCCCATGCCAGATTGCCTCAGCTGCAAAAACAGGCCAATAGTCCTGATGGTGGCGCTACAGCAAGCCTATAAAGTTCAGAATTTTGAAAATTCACAACAAATCAACCATATGTGCTACAGATTTGCAACTTTCACCAAAATGTAGCCCCAATACTGAAGAAACTTTTGTACATTTAAACCTATTGCAAATTATGAAGTCGTCACTGTTTTTTTTTCTTCAAAAACTGTAAAACTTCTTAAACCTATCTCCTCCCACAATTTTTGCTCAATTGACACCAAACTTGCTACAGAGCATCTTCAGACTGTCCTACACAAACGATCCACACAGATTTTTGATTTATCAAAAATTGAGCCTACAGTGCATCAAAATGTTTGACTGTAAACAGTATTGTAAACATATACTTGCAAATTCTTGCTAAATACATTTTCAATGTTCATTTAAAAAAAAAGACAAAATTTGGAGTCATGGTAGATGATGTTTGGAAAATATCAGAATTTTATCTCAAAAACTGAATTTTTTTTACAGCATTTTGAATTTCGCTCTCATGTGAACATTTGGGGTCAATGCAAAAATGGCATTTTTAAACATCAGTTTTTCACTTATGGAGCAAATCACTCAATGTTAAAAACAAATTACCAACATCTCCATGCTGTCTAGATCCAATTTGTGTATTTTCGGATTTTTGTCTTAATAACTGAATTTTTGACAGTCATTTGAAATCTGCCTTTACACACTAACAACTGCTGTCTTGCACACAAGTGACTGGCTTAGTCAGTTTGTGAAGCTACATGTGACGTTTCTGTTTGCCAGTTAGCTCATTCAGATAGAGGATGGTTCTTGGTGTTGAAGATTGTGAGTTCAAGCCTCAGCTTGTGCAACATTTCCATATGAGAAATCTACCCAAACTTTTCATTAGGGTCCAGTCCCATGCCAGATGTCCTCAACTGGAAACGCAAGACAATAGTCCTGATGGTGGCGCTACAGCAAGCCTCTAAATTTCAAAACTTGCTTTTCCATGGCATGGATGGCTACTGTCTGGCACCCTGATGCTTGGCTTAGTCAATTTGTGAAGCCACACATGAACTGTCACTTGCCAATTAGCTCAGTGAGATTGAAGACAGACCTCAGTCTCAGAAGTTATGAATTCAAGCCTCAGCTAAGGAAAAAAAGACATTCTAATGTGAAAGTCCTATGTTCAGGCATCATGCTATGTGGATTAGAGACTAAGGTTAAAATAATTATTATCCAGGCAGTTTCGCGGAGAGACAAATACTCTAAACACTTTTCCCTGTTTATTTGGCTAAGCTATCAGTCAATATGCAGAGTCTATCCAATAGCTACTTTTACATTTTAAAAAATGTTTTCATTTTGCCTAAAATTGCCCGGCCCCGACCATTGCTGCACAGCAGCTATAATTACTGTTTGTAATGTGAATGAAGCTTTTTGCTTGCAGTTTTTGAGTTACGACACACCTTGGGTTTCTGGACTCTTAAGCGCCTGGCATTTTTGCCAGAGCACTCTGAACTTCAATTCAGAGCACAAACACCCTACGTCATCTCTTTCTTTGTCATCTTTTCCCATTGTACAATCAGATGACCTCCAAGGCTGCTCAGCCTCTGTCCAAATTGGTAATGTGTACTCCCCCCTCTGCCCCCATCTACTATGGTGTTCCTCAAGGTTCCATTTTAGGCCCAATTTTATTTTCACTATACATGCTTCCATTAGGCTCTATATTAAGGAAATACAATGTATCTTATCACTGTTATGCATATAATTTCCAGTTGTACCTCCCTTTGAAACCATCAGATCCTTGCAGCATTAATTCACTATGACACTGTATTAATGACATAAAATCTTGGATGGCACGAAGCTTTCTCCAGCTGAACCATGACAAAACGGAGGTCCTCATCTTTGGCCCTACAGACATTTCTGCCTCTGTTACCAGTGCTCTTGGTCCTCTGTCTTTACATTTAAAATCTCATGTAAAGAATCTTGGTGTCATCTTTGAGTCTAAATTTGATAAACAGATCAACTCAGTTGTCAGCTCAAGCTTCTTCCATCTAAGATCCATTGCAAAACTCATGTCTGTCCGTAAAAGATTTAGAAATTCTGGTACATGCTTTCATCTCCTCCCGATTAGATTACTGTAATTCCCTCTATACCGGCATCAACCGGTCAGCTCTGTCACGCTTGCAGCTCGTTCAGAATTCAGCAGGAAGACTCATTACTGGTACCAGAAGAAGTGATCACATTTCCCCTGTATTGGCATTGCTTCACTGGTTACCTGTAAAGTATAGGATTGATTTTAAGACTCTTTTATTTGTTTTTAAAGCACTGCATGAACTCCTCACTCTATTCCACCTCTCGTCCCCTCAGATCCACTCACAAATCACTGCTTTCCATCCCACTTACCAAAGTTAAAAACCAGAGGTGACAGAGCTTTTTCAGTCGTTGGTCCGAAACGGTGGATCCTCACCCTCTATAAATATATTCAAAACCCGGCTAAAAACCCATCTCTTTGCCCTAGCTTTTGGTGCTACATCATGAGAACATTTACTGTCTTTAATTCTCTCTCTTTCCATCTCCTGTCTTTTCCTTCTGTTTTGTTTTAATATTTTTTAATGGAATCCAGGCAATGGAAATCATCAGCCAAAGCATCTTACAAAATTTGTTAGACATTCATCCTTGTCACTGAATCTGCTCAAGGCATCTACAGTACGTATCATGTTTTAAATCAGTCCAGGCTTTAAACACAGTTGGACCGTATTTCTAAGACCTTTTGTACTGATATTTTTAAGAAGACCTGTGAGCAGGAACTCTACTGTTTTGGTTGATTATTTTTCTTGATTGTGCATAATTGTATCCATTGTAAAGCACTTTGTTTTTAAATGTGCTCCATGAATAACATTGACTTGACTTGATTTGAGAGGTGGGCCTTCGGTGGTGGTCACGACAATGACTTTACAGTTGGCAAACAATGGAGGAGAAACTGGTGGTAGCGGTTGCTGGATACCCAGAGCTATATGACCCAATGATAGACTGCAGGTTGTCAGACTTAATCATCACCTGGTCTGTTTGGAGAGGAGACCTCTGCAGATAATTCAGCTCCCAATAAAAACCTCCTGAACATTGAACACTGAATGAATTCTAATCAAGGGAAGTTTCAGCTGGTTGCAATCTGCAGTCCTTACCACTAGATGTCACTAAATCCCCTTAAATTTCACACACTGGACCTTTAAAATGTTTTTTAAAAAAATGTACACAGTAGCAAGAGCATCTCAAGTAATCATTTTTCCTGAGGGAAAATTACACATTTTCCCATTTAAGTTTCAGATTTCATTAAAAATGTGCTAAAAGAATCTGCGTCCGTGTTTATTCTTCACAGTTTAGGGAGACAAGAGAGGAATCTGGAGATCAATCTGGATATGTTGTCCTTTCGGGACTTTTATTTAGAAATTTTTTCCATCCCAAATTTTAATGGGTACAAGGAAATGACAAGGCTGTGAATCACCATGGCAACAGTGTGAATTTCCCAAATACCCACCGTACCCCGAGACACGATGACAGCTGTTCGAAGAGCTTTTCATTTCCTGTCAGAAATAGTCAACGTTTCTTGTTCTAGAATATAAGGCCGCCAATGTTTCTGTCCCTCTGCGGTCACAGATCAGGACATTTGTTTTAGTTTGACTTTTCCTTCAGATCAGTGTAACGTCTCTTGAAGTGTTTACCATGTTGTATTTTTACTCTGTTTATACAGAAACACAAAAATAACAGGCTAAGTTACAAATAGGACATGGCAAACTAGTCCGTTCATATTTCATGGTTCACCTGTCCCACTGTGACGCCGCCACCTTTTTATCCAATCCTCTCGTCCGGGCTGAATTTAAAATGGCGAGTCCTCTGACCTTCTTCAGGCAGTCTCTCACCTCGTCATACTCCTTGATTAAACACCTGCAAAGTCCTTTATCCCGTCGTAAGTACGTAGAAACAGGAGACATGGGTAAGTGCGTGTCCGTCTCTTTGAACTCTGTTTCCTTCGTCCACCAGGCCCATCGTCCCGTTCCTCCTTCTTCTTTGCTGTGCTGTAAATTCATCATGAGCGCTTTAGTGATGGGGCAATAGAGAGTTTAGATGAAAGATGTGTCGGAGCGGCAGACGGCAGGGCTAGAGGCCTATAGACTGCATGGTTTGTCTCTCGGCGCTGTTGAGGTGGCCTGAGAACATGCTGTAACATGGCTGCTGGGCGAACTGTGTCAGGAAGTCTGTCAGGTAGGCCTGGGAAAACACAGGTGATACACCGCAGGTTAATTAATGGATGATTAACAGGGTGCAGACTGATAAAGGAGGAAATACAGTGAGTGCTGGATGGAGCAGTGAGTGACAACAACCCTGCCCACATGAAAGATTACAGTTTGCGGTGGAAACTCTAGGGTCTAGGTGCCATGTCTGAAGGGTTACTTTTGGTTCCAAAGGTACCATACCGAAAGTGTTTGGTAGAAATGGGGCTTTATACTTGCCCATACTGTACATACTAACATAGCCCTTTTACAATACAGACTCACATTCACCCATTCACACACACGTTCACAGTGAGGCTATCATATCATAGCTTTTCCAAAGATACTCAGACATGTGGACTAGAGGAGTCGGGGATTGAACCGCCAATCACTGATTAGTAGATGAACCACTCTAATCACTCAAGCATGTTTGAGTGCCATGAAAAGCGCTATATAAGTATCATGAATTATTATCATTATTATTTCTCATTTAATATTACAATAGATGATTTTCACCACAACACCCCCTTCTGCTGGTACAATCTTCAGTAAAGTGCTTAAACCAAGATCCTTGAGCTGAAGAACTGTCTCCTGACTCATTAACCTTCACAGCGTCCTGACAAAGCAACAAATGTAGAACTGAAAGATTAAAGTTAGAGTACCTGCAGATCAATCTGATATATGGGGTCTTTCAAGGCATCTGGATCGTCCTCTTCATCATCCTCATAATAATCATCATCTGTATGACAGGAACACATCTGGAAACTTAGTCACCTGAAATAAACTTCTACTTCGACGACAAGAAGAGAAACTGAAGACAGAATACGGGAATAGCTGATGCACTGGGGAGATACTGTACCGTATTTGTTGGAGGCGATGAGATCAGACAGCAGCTGCCCTGCAAGGCCTTCATCCTCCTCCTCATCATCCTCCCCCTCTTCCTCCTCCTCCCACATACCGCTGGAATCTGAGACAAACAACAGCAGGTGACGGAACATGTCTGCTGTCCTGTTCTTTAGTTTACAAGCAACTAATACAACAAATCTGACAAATCTTACAGCAGGTCCACAGCTTCACCTGCAACATATGACAAAATGCACTGCAACTACTTCACACTTCATTGATACGGAAATGAATCTTCCAGCACACAACAGTTGATGCTGACCATGAGGAAACTGTGATGATAAATCACCAATTAAATAACGGTGTCAAACTAACTAGCAAATTACTGATTAACACCATTTTACATCAGGTTTAGAGTGACACTGAATGTAAGGAATAAACTGCCCAAAAAGAAAAAAAAAAAAGGCCGGCAGAACAGAAGTTTAAATTCAGGCCGACTTATTGTTTGAGACCTCTGATCATGTCAATTCCCTCAATAACTCATTAGAGTTCCCACTGCAGAAAGGTTACAAGTTTGATCCTCTTAACTGTGTTCATGTCACTCAAAAGCCATGTTGCCTATCAAAACATTTATATTATTTATATTTACCTTGGCTCCAGTCTGCTGCATTTGCTCTGCTGGCGTTTGCCTCCACGACTGTCGACAGCTCGTTGATGATCAATTTAAAGATCTTCACTAGCAAAGGAATGTTGGTCCACCGCTCAGGGTCTGTGGAGGAGAGGTACATGATGAAGGGCTCAAAGACACAGATGTCAGTGTTAATATCATGTTCTGATTCAACTGTCTCTGCGTCATCTGCTGCCTTACTCTTAGCAGACTTGGAGCGTGTGCGGATGCCGTCTTCAGGGCTGTAGATCTCTTCTCCCTTCACCACGATGTCCTGGAGACGTTTGTCGTCAGTGTTGAGGCCGTGCTGCAGCAGCTTACAGAGCGCCACCGTGCTGTGGGAGTAAAACACAAAGAGGAAAAAAGTTTAAGGGTTTAGTTTGTAATAGTTTTTTTAAAGAATGAAAAAAGCAGGTTTGCATTTGCAGACAGCTACAAGCATGATGTGATTGAAAGGAAGATGGGTTAGCATTGGCATCAGCAAGCTACTGACACACCTAGTTTATAAACAAGCTTTGGCTGTTGGTTCAACTTATCTGATGGGTTTATGTTTTAAAATGTTGTAAAATTTTTACTTTTGAAGAACAATCATGAATAAAAATGTTGTCTGACCTGACTTTACCCTCGTACTGTCCGTAGAAGAGGTGCTGCCTGCTCATCCACTCAGTCATGACAAACTCCAGCGCAGGTTTCCCCGTCGGGCCGGGCAAGCTGCACAAGAACTCCAGCAGAGGCTCCAGCTGGGAGTGAACCAGGTGGGCGAACACCATGATCAGAGACTACAGGCAGAGTGAGGAAGAGACACGAGGCAGAGGGAGGGAGAAATAATGAAGCAGTGAAGATACATCAACATATGAAAAACAGAATATGAAACACATCAGAGACAGGTTTAAAGTAAACGTTCCCCCCCTACCTGCATGACACTCAGAGTCTCAGCTTGCTGCATCTTGCTCAGAATCGCTCGGAGGATCTGGTCCAGCTGTTCGCCGAGCTGTGTTCCCGCCCGAGAGATCAGCGTGGACACCAGCCTGCCCACGAAGGCAGCCGTGAACTCGGAGGTCCGAGGGTCCAGCAGCTGGTTGACCACCTGCATGACGTACCAGAGGCCGCTGTTCCCCTGCTCGTCTCTCCACTGTGCGATCTGCTCAAGGGCGACGGAGACGTACGCCCGCAGACACTCGCCTCCGTTCTAAAGAGGAGAGGATGATGGTGACAGAGCAGAAGTAAAAAGATAATTAGACGAGAGCAGTGCTGACACAAACTGTAGTTCTTATAAGGGACAGTTCATGACATCCTCACTTTCATGCTGCGTTCAGTGTGCTCATGTTTTAATAAGATGCAAAAAGTTGACCTGTGTTGGGTGTACCTGCATTATGGTGTTGTCGTCAGTACGTAAGGTGCACTGTGCCACCACAGGGAAAGCTTGGCACACCAGCATCTCTGACAGAGGAGGTTTGGTGTTTCGGACGACTGTCGTCAGGATGTCGATGGACGTCTGCGGTGCAGCAGGAGGGAGAGATAGAGTGTTTAAAGTCTGTTATGAATCTCAGGAAACTAACTGATAATTACATCACAAAGCAGAGCTGATTATCTGGGTTTGGTCCCGTAACATTTTCAAAGTCAATGTGCCACTATCTACTCACAGCACAGAGTCCAGAGGGGATCTTGTCAGGGGGAGCCTGCATGATGCTGACCAGCGTGGGGATGAGACGCATCTGCATGGGGCCCTGGCAGCCCTCTATCTGTGCCAGTTCCTTAAAGATGTCCTGAGCCAGGGATGCAACCACGGGGTCTACGGAGAAGAAAGGAGACAAGAAAAGGTACAAGACAATTTAAAATCTATGTCCATCTACTTAACATGTCTACGTCTTCTCTGGAAAGTCTGAAAAAGTGGGTCAGAGAAACGGATTCGAGTCAATCTAGAGACAAGCTGGAAATTTTTAAGTCTCAAGTCTTGACAATGTGTCCTCCATTTAACCTTTAGAAGACAGGAGGATAAATTAAGAGAAAATACACCAAAGAAGTTGAACTTTAGAGTACAGTGTGATCAGTCTGAGGTCAGAGGAGCTAAAGCAGTACCGTTGTTATATTTCAGGAAAATAGCGATGGTGAGGGGGCAGATCTTGTTCTCGGCGCTGGTGGTGAAGGCCGGGTCGACTGTGCAGACGATGCACAGAGTCTCCATGACGAGGGTGAGCACCTCTGAGCTGAACTGGGCGGCCAGTTGGACCAGTCCCTCGAGGATGCTGGGGAGGAAGGGCTGAAGGACGTGGGTGCTCTCTGACAGCTTCAGCTGATCACAGTACCTGAAGAATGACACGGCGTCAGTGAACAGACAGTAACCACCAAACATCTTAATGATCACTTAGCGACCTTTCAAACTCTTACAATGCTCACTAAAAGTTTAACATTAAATTTTCATGCAAATAATGCCCACATGTTTTGGTGCTGCCCATCACTCCTTAACATTTGGGAAGATACTTTTAACACAATTTTAACCTGCATAAAACTGGGGGGGGGGGGGGGGGGGATCACAAATACTCTCAAAGGATCTAATTCTCTGCAACATGGACACCCTTATATCTTCAGGGTCTATGCATACTTTCAGCATAAACACTGAGAAGATGTTCAGCATAAACACTGAGAAGATGTTTCGATGCGGTCACACACCAACAGTCTGACCTGCAGATTCTGGCGTTCAGATACAGTTGTTCAGCTTGCTGTCTTAGATCATAATGATCATAAGAACACTCAGTTTGGGTGGCAGCACGGTTAGAAACAGTTAAGAAGACAGCTCGCTCACCCCCAGATGGCCCTGACCGCGGAGATGCGGACGGAGGGCGGCTGGCTGTCGTGGAGACCGCTGACGGTGGCCTGGAGGAACTGCTGGATGAGCTCAGGAGACATGGCTGCCGTGAAGCGACTGGCCGCCCACAGAGCCCGGCCGAGGAGGAACGGAGACGCCGCTGGTAAAGAAAAACAGAAACAAGAGATGGCAGTGAAGTGAAAAAAAGGAGATATTATTAGATAATAAAGTGCTGTAGAAATCCATTATGTGCCTCGAAAAAACTATTTTATATACTGTCATTAACAAGTGCTTTAACATTATTGTCAATGTGTGTGTAAAAAGAATCAGCAAATGAAGTTCATAAAAAAGGGAAAAATGCCATTTTGTTTTTGACAGTAAACTGATCACTGTACACTTCAGAGAGTTGGTAGATTGTGAAGGTCTTCTTTCTGTGTCGATCACTTCTAAGGTCAGTGTAGGACTCACCTGCAAGGTTGAGGTCGGCGAGGATAACGCTGGCCAGGAAACCGTGCATGTCAAACTGGATACGACCGTTTTTCACATTCTCTGTGATGATGGTTTTGACAGAGCCGAGCGCCAACATGCAGGCTTCATGGATCTTCCACCTGGTTAAGAAAAACACATAAACAGTATTTTTCAGATGCCCCTGTCGCTGACGGGCCACTAACTACGGTGACGTGAACATTTGAATGGCCCAATCTAGAGCCAGTGTTTGGTTTGTCTGTTCTGGGCTACTGTAGAAACAACATGGTGACCTCATGGTGACGGACGAGGACCTGCTCCCTATGTAGATATAAACAGTTCATTCTGAGCTAATGAAAACACAACTCTTATTTCCAGGTGATTATACACTAAAGAAAACGCACATAATATATTCTATTCCTGCCAATATTTGCCCCTAAATCCGACACACTGGATCTTCAAAAGCACAGATGGCAGTTATTCACATTTAACTTCTTCTTGCTAAGTCATGCTTGCTCCTCAGTGACCTCTGTTACAGCAGCAATGTGGCTCAGACACTGACATGTCGTCAGATACAGAAGTGTTGGTGTAGAGTTTCTCCTCACCAGTGCTCGTTGCCGCTGTTCTTGGCCTGCTCTGCCTCCTGGAGGTGTCTGGTCGCCGCCGCTGCCAGCGCTGCTGCGCTCTCATTCTGAAACTCTGCAGCAACAGCCTGCGAGCACAGGTCAAAGGTCACCATCATTAAGCACCACACACAAAGCGAGCCGATGAGCAAAGAGCTGCTGTGAAGACGACTGCAAACTTATAAATGTGTTTCTGACCCCTGTTTTACATGTGACCGCACCGCTCAGCAATCCTATGATTCAACACTGCACAGAAACATCACTGCTCATAAGTAAACAACTATTTACAGGCGATTTCAAGGACCAGGGCAACGTGGGTCAACAGACGCCTCGAGTGTTTGCGGAGGCTGAATGTGTAGGAGAGGAAGAAGGAGAACAAGAAGGTGTGTTTCTCCAGGACGATGTGTAGAAACATTATTAGACCAGACTGTGACTGGAACTTGTTTATCATAAATAAAGACTGACAGATGGAAACCAAACATGTTAGATGTAACACCACGGTCAGATACCTTTTTAGGCTGATGGTGATTTTAAGGAAACTGAGTTATACAGACTTCTCAAAGAAATAAGAAAGCACAAGCTGTAGCAAAGGTTGTTTTGTCCATCACATTCTTCACACAGATTTGTTGTGAATTTAGAAAAGGAGTTTTTAGGTTTCTCTCTCACCAGCAGCAGGTCCTGAGCAGAGATCCTCACAGAGTAGGAGAAGGTGTCGTCATCCTCATCCTCCACAAACTGCTGGGGGTTCGCCGTCCACACTTTGATCTGAAGAAACAAGACGGCAAATGACAGTGAATCATGTACATAATATAAATACACCAGTCCAGTGTTCATCGAAAATGTGCCTGTTTAGGCAGGTTGCGTGGCCTGTGGTATTACTGCTCATCAAAAGATCTTCACACTTGACGCTGTGCTTCCTTGGGTCCTAAGCAATACACCTGCCATGACATAGTTATGTTGCCTTGCAATGCTATAGTATATGTGTCATTTTCTAACAAGAGAAACAAAAGCGTTCATTTAAATAGTTACAGTGCTGGTGCTTAAAATGTCTGAGTTTGCTAAAGCGTACCATCACTGATCTCTCTGTCTTCTTCTGTGGAGAAAGTGCGTATCATCCCCATTCTGTCTACCCTTTTCTGCTGCTCTCTAGCTGCACTGTAATAAAGGCAATAAAACATTCCACAGCACATCCGCTCCGCATCCGTCACATCCTTACTGTAGCCATGGCGTTTAGTTAATCCCTCACCTGGTCCTCAGTGATCTGCATGTACAGGATGATGTAGTAGATGAGTTCGGGCAGGGCTTTCTTCACCGTGCTCTTGAACTTGTTGTTCTCCAGCAGCGTGTGGACGAACTCAAAGATGCTGAACACCAGGTTCTCAAAACCCAAAACCTCACCTGCAGAAATGAGCCAACGATATCAGAGGATTAATAAAGAGGTGTACATGGACTGCTGCAGTAAAAATATGCTGCTCACCATCTGAGTCTACAGGGTCGTCCACTTCCTCTGTGTAGTTCACCTCTGTCCTCACATAAGTAAACATCTGGTTAAGGAATACTGTTAGATTTCAGTCTGTGTCTCAACATGAGAGTGTTTTGATGTTGCTGAGTAAGCGGGTGTCAGGCCGAGCTGCTGCATTGAGGTGGATCAGTGGTCTAGAGAGGATGTTCTGCAACCAAAAGGCCACAAACTCGTGTCTCACATGTGCCCAAAAGGAAGTAAAACCTCTGGTTATATATCATGTTTTCATCCCAGATGGAAGCTGCTCTCACTTCCTGAACGAAGCTTTAAAAACACAGACAGCAGCAGATGTTACAGCATGAAATCAGCTGATGCACAGTCTGGCATTGTAAAGGATATAAAGCTGCGCTCTCAGTCAGTGTGTTCCACACGATGGGTAATATCTGCTGCATGGAGGACACCATGGGTTTGGGGAAGTTCTTCACCAATGCTGTTACAGCCTGAGAGGGAGGATGAGAAAAAGAAATATAGATTTAAATTGCAGATAGTTTGTTTGGTCTGTAGAGCAGAGTCCTGCATCAGGTCAGGAGCATTGATCAGCACATGGTTATTACAGGCTTTGCTGTTTCAGTTTGGGCTGCAGATCTTGTGTCACAGAACTTAAGGGTCTTATGTGCGTCACAATTTCAGTTCAGCAGCAGCTCTGGAAAATCAGAGCCATGCAGGACTTTGCTGTGGAGTCTCTCACCTTGAGGACCTCCATCTTGAGACCGCTGTCAGATGAGGGTCCATCGGGCATCTGCAGAGCCTGCACAAACGCTTCTGTGAACTGCTGCACCACGGGGAAAATCAACGCTTTGGCTGCACCCTACACTCACACACACAGAAGAGGTACAGTTACATTAAAAACACTGTATTTATATGCCCACGTCACTTCCTTTCTGTAAAACATACAAATATAATGTGACATAACATGAAAACACATTCAGAAAAACTGATTAAATGAATCCCAAGTCTGTCCTCTGTAAATGATCAGCTGCAGCTCAATTAGATTCAACATTTTCCATGTCGAAACAGATTTAATCAAAAGTAAAAAAAAAAAAAAAAAGCTCCATTATACAATTAATTCAAACTGAATTTATTATGTAATGATTTATATAACATCTGACAGAAAACCATCACGTCTCATTGTGACCGTCTCACCTTCTCCAGCTCTTCAATAGCACAGATGAGGTTGGCACAGGTGGTGAAAATCTCCACAGCTCTGGATCGGGTACGAATACTGTACACCTGCGAGAGTTAACGGACATTAAAACACAGTGCGACTCTAAACTAAGCCCGTCATCTCCTTTTTTAAAACACAGAAACACTGTATAGTGCTAACAAATGTACAGTTTAACACTCTAGTTGCCGAGCAGAGATGAGATTCGCATCAGTACCTCGGCCATGGTGAAGATCTTGTACATTTCAGGTAAGATGACCGGAGCCACCAGCGGCATCTGTGTATCAGTCACCTCCCGAGTAAACTCTGGACACAACAGACAACAGGTTGTTACATAACATTTACACATTCGCACGTTTCAAAAGGAGAGTTTCTACCTCAGGTGTTTACTTCTTTAAAGCAGGAGTTAACATCACAGGAGGCAGTAACAGCACCGAAACAATGTCTGTATCACCAGAACAGGCAGCAGGGCAGCAGGATGAGTGTGACGTTTTGACCATGTGTTATGTGTGCGACCCATCACAGGATACTTAAAAAGTATCTGCTGTTGGCAGTTAGCAGCTTAATCACAGAGGGAGCACAACAACCGACAATGTCTGCAAATTGGGAAAACAATGCGGTCCAGGAGCTCCTTAACCTCTGAGCAGAGGACAAGATCAGCCTCCGTACAGCACGGATGTAAATGATTGTTACTGACACATTAATGCCAGTGTTAATGTTTATAAAGTGCTGCTGACTTGTATGTTTTAAGTCACACTAGAGGCCGATGCTGTTGTGTCACATCACGCCCGTCAAGCCTCTTCTGATTTTGCAGTGCCAGGATGCAGACACTGGAGTGGCATGATGCCGCCCGCTGTCATTTTGTTTGGTGTAAAAATGATAAGCCAGCTTAAAGACGGGGCGTAGTAGCTGCTCTAAAGTGTGATGTCTGTGTAAAAAGGGCTAATATAAAAGTTGCTTAACAGGGTGCTAGTAGCTAACGGTGTTAACAGCGTGAACAGTGCCAACAGAGCTGGGTCTGGACATCAACTTCATATGGGTACAGTGCAGAGTGGTGGCGATTAGCTGGCCAGTGGGACACACACTTAAGCCTGATTTATGGTCGTGCGTTGAATCGACGACGTCGCTACGTTGTAGGCTACGGGGCTACGCAGAGGGCTCGCCGTAGCCCCCGGCGTAGCCTGACGTGCACCTCCCCAAAAATGTAACTACGCGTCGAGGCGACGCAGACCCAGCGCAGACCGGCACGGCTGTGATTGGTTTGCTTGGTCGCAAAGCATTTCCGGTTCCGTATTTCCACCGCCATCCCCGCCGTCTTTAAACATCTTCTATTGCCATGTAGATGTTGTTAAGGCTCATTATATATATGCCATTATGCACAACGTTCAATACGGATACGGCCGGAGCCGTCTGTCCGTGCTCCGTGTTCATTTCTCTGTGACCGAAAAAGCCGGAAGCTAAACGAAGAATCAACTAGAGACGGCGATAACCACTCAGCAAAGGAACGAAGCCTCCTACCGCTCTGGCGGTGAATTGCACCGCGACGAAACGGAGTGACGGAGAAGTTCGAAGGGTTCACGACGGCGTCACGGCAACCACGTAGCGACGTCGTCGACTCAACGCACGACCATAAATCAGGCTTTAGGGACTCACATGCACACGCGGTCGGACCAGCTATCACAACAAAGAACAGAGAAGCTCGGATTACAACAAACACAGAGGGAGCGTGACTTCACTTCAGCTCAGGACGCCATTACTCCACTATACCTTTACACAGCAGTTGTTTAACGCTTTATTATTGCTCTGATGTCATATACAGTTCCTTTAAGAACTCTTCTGGCACTGATAAAAATGATTAATGTTGAATATTAGCCCCGCCCTTACAGAAATTAACTTATAGCCTCATGAGCGCTGCCATCACTGCTGCTTTCTAAAACAAATATTACTTTGAAAGTCTTGGTCATTTTCAAGGGAGGTTTGACATCATGTTTTCAAGGACGTACATGTACAGCTTCAGTGTGTGTTAATGTGTATCCTATTACCTGTGAGGACCCTCATGGCCCCGTGCACAGCATTGACGTCTCCGCTGACCAGCATCTCCATCAGGAGGGTAAACAGCTGCGGCCAGGCCTCAGGCCAGTCCCAGTGGGCAATGGCCGACACGGCGTACGCAACACTGGAGCGGACTTTACTGATCGCCTCCCGCAGTCCGCTTGGCAGCAGCTCCCTGATGGCAGCTTTAGCCTGAAGGGGGACAACAGGAAGTGTGACAACATTCAGTGGAAAAAGTCCTCTGAGGTCAAATTAAATTTGTGTGTAAAAATACATTTGAGAGACAGAACGTCTGCTGGTAGCAAAGATGTATTTAAGGTGGAGAGTGGTTTACCTGCTCTGTAGTTTCAGGAGGCCTGAATTTCTCTGACTGGGAACACCAGTGAGTCTCTACATACTGCTTCAGGATGACTGAGGCTAACTGCAAAGACAGACAACAAGACAGGCCCATTAGAGATACAGGTAGTCACAGTCATGACAACACATATGCACATCATGACTGTCTGAGACCTTTATCTGACATGCATGTGTGTGTGTGTAGGCTGGACATCATTTACTCTGTTGTAAAGGTTACTATTTTTATGCTCACCTGACGGATTGCAAGTGCTCCCTGAGGATCAACTGTGAGTTCTGCCAAATGGACGCCAAACTCTACAGCAGCAAGGACAAAAAGTAAATTAGTGAATGCAAAAAATTAAAGAGAGCCCAGAACATACTTTATATGCTAAGAGCAGGCTCAGTGTGTTGGCTATGGCAAAGTATAGAGAAAAATTATCTAAAGGGTTTACACCCGCAAAATGAATCACAGCGCAGAGAGAAGCGTGCGTCCACTCGTGGTCAAGACGCTCTAGCTAGCTCAGATGCACCCTTCCTTCTGTATGATGATACGGCTGGCCACCATAGTTCAGTAAAGAGAAAATAGTTCCTACATGAAACGGCTCACAACAAGGTCTTCAAATGTTTGTTTGTTTTTTGGCGCTTTGAGCACCACAAGCTGAGTGTCACCTAGTCCCATTATATTGGAGAGAAGGCAGACATCTCTACAGCTGATATCTCCAACACTCAGCAACTCACACCAAAACAATCTGGATTGATTAACAGCACTACAGGTGATTTTGTCCCTTTAAGTTGTTTAGATCACTGGTTCCCAAACTGGGGTCCTGACCCCAACTAGGAGTTGCCAAAGCCTCACAGGGGGTCACAAGGTCCTTTTGAGACTAAGAAGTGTAAGTAAACCTTTAATAAAATATACAGTAGGCCTATATCAGGATTTTGTTCAATTCTGTGAAGAAAACTAAATTATAGTTATTTTTAAAGTTTAAATTATTATTCAAGATATAAAGTTTAAATGAAAATCTCACATGATAAGGGTCCTGTGATGACCCGAACACAAGTTATATTCACAGAGGCTTCATGCTCTGCTAAAAAGGCCTCACCCTATATCAGAAAAGTACGCTATTTAAACAACCACAGAGCCAACTGAAGAATGGCCAAGCTTCGGGGGAGGAAAAACACTGAATTTGTCAAAAAACAAACATGTTAACATCTCTTAGCTGGAGCTGAACATGACAAACGTCTGGGTGTCTTGTTGTGATCCTGTGTACGACAATAAATGACAATATTGGTATAATTTAGTTCCAACAACACTGAACAAGAGCTGAGCTCTCAAGGTAACGTAGCCCCCTGGTTTGAACCTGGCCTGACAGGCATGCAGAGTGTGAGCGATAAATGCAGTTCAGGATCAGCATCACCCTCAGCTCTGATCCCACTCGCTCTCACTGGGTTTTATGAAGGGTGACATCAGGCGCCAGAAGACAATGTTAATGCTGACAATCCTACAGAGCGTCTGCCTTAGAGAGGGGCCAGCGGAAAGGGTCAGCCTCGCTGCGACGCTGCTGCATAGCCGACAGACAGCGTGCACAATTAGCCTTTCACCAGGGGCATGAGGACGGCAGGACAATGGAAAGTCTAGTGGAGTGTAAGCTGCAGCCACTCGTAGGTACTGAATCATCTGTCCCACTAAAGGTCTTTATATTTAAATTAAAACACAGTGGTTTGTTACAGGTAAAATTTCCACAACACACCAACAATTGTTTACATACAGTGAATTGTCAAGTTCATGTCCAGCGTACCTGCAAATATATTGTGAGACAGTTAACGACCATTTTAAAGGCAATGACAACAGATAATAGACCAATTCTGTCAGAAAATGGTTCGTTCAACTTCTTATTTACCTATTAGAGGATAGAGTGCTTAACTGGCTTAATTTTACAGCCGGTAGCTTCTGGTTACCGTCATAACACTTCTATTGTTTTTTAAATACTTACAGACGTCAGACACAAGGTGCCACAGATGAACGGGGATGTGCACGGGTGGAAACGTTACTTTTAACTAACAGGAGCATGAAAGAGCTCATTTTGGGCTGCAGCTACAGTAATGCACACAGTGGTGTAGCAGAGGGTATACATATGCCAGGGTTGGAAATGTACTGTTTTGCACAGCCAACACTGCAGCTGGTGGATTCCAAAATCTACCATCTATCACTCATAATCTTAAGTCTGTGCAACAACAAGGAACTGACCAGTTAAACTCCACCTCGATTAAAGTTAGGTAAGCTTTTCGCCTGTTAGTTTCTTCTCTCTTCTCCCCTCATCAAAGTGAGGGAGTAACGGGAGGTGTGTACAGCCCAGACCTATACTTTTTGTATAGGTCCAGCTTAATGTTGCAATTATAATGTGTGGCTACAGCACATCTGGACTGGCATCATGGCACACCAGCTGAGAAACACTGGTTTACAGTGTACCCACCCATCAGACACAAAACCATTGAAGTATATCCTCCTGACACCCTGTGTCCTCATATGAGGACATCACATTTCAGGTTTACTTGGACCTTCTGTGTCATCTCACAGTAATAAGAGCACAATACACTAATCCATGTAAAAACAAGATGGCAGCCATCTCTGCTTAATCAGTCTGCAGCTGATCCAAACACACAAGTGGACAAGGTCCAAAACCAGATCACACTGTATGGTTGAAACTTGGTTATGTCACTGTTGTCCCATTAGAGGACACTGGCACCTAATTATCGTTGACAATGTTTAGTTATTCAGAAATCAGAAATCAAAAATGCATGCCAAATAAAAGTTCGAGTATACCCACCCTGGGGTAACCTCCCCATCTACCTACCACACATACACATGGTCAGATAACAGCACTAATTTAAGTACAAATACTTTATGTTCAGTAACATGTACATCATGTATGCATGGATTCATGGTTTACATGATGTCTCAGATCCTGTTGCCCTCCAGCAACACGACACTTGGACTGTAGTCCTCTTTGTCTGGTGGCTCCTGATGGTGCTGATGATGCGGGGAGCTGGCAGCCCTGAAGGCGGGATCTGCGGGACAAGCCCCTGGGAGACATCTTCGCGGGAAAATCTGTCATCGGGCATCCGGTGGTTGCCATAGCGACCGTGGGATAAATTAGTAAGAGTCGGTTTTGGGTGTAAATCCCTGGTTAGCGTCAGACTGTAGCTTTTAACGAGTACACGCGGTTTAATTAGCAGTTGGTGGTAGTTAACGATTCTGTTGCCATGAGTCCACCGTTGCCAAGTGACGTTATCAGATTCCAATGCGCTCGAGACCAGTTTGTGTTGCTATAGCTTCAGAATCGTGCCGTATTTAAGCTAGTTTCCGACACATAACGTCCGAGAGGAGGTGAGTTAACGCTAACTGGGCGTTTTTACTGAGGCAGGGGAACAAACTAGTGTCCACCCTGTTGCTGTGCCGCTGAGGCCGAGGTCCTCACAGTCCCACATGTGCTTATGAACTTACTAGCTCACGGTAATGATCACAGTTGTGACACCGTTAGCTGTGACTCGCGTCAGTTTGAGCACGACATGGCAACCACCTCTCAGCTCAGGTAAGACAACACGTTCTCACGAGCTCTCAAGCTAACTTGGTTATCTCTAACTTCTGGGAAAATGGCCTACTGGGAGAGAAGACAGTTCCCCGGCTAACGTTGGGGCTGTTAGCTAGCCAAAGTTAGCACTGGTGGAAACAGCAGACAGCTGTCCGCGTGCTGCTCGTCTCTGAAGAGGCCCGTGCCGTTAACGAGCGAGACCACCGGGCAGCTAAGCCTCCGTTAACTCCCTCAAAGTCGCGTTTAGAAACAGCCACCACTCACCCTCTGTCACTTCCAGCACTTTGATCTGCTCCTCCGCGGCGGCGCGCACTTCTTGAACCGGGGACAGGATGGCCGTCAGGGTCTCGATCAGAGCCTCTTTGAGTCCCTGCTGTACCGGGCCAGCGGCCGAACCGGACCGAGCGCTACCCGCCGCACTCATGCCTGCTTGTTTCCACCCGCAGCCCGCTATAGAGTCAGTCCAGCACCACCACCGCCACCCGGGGAGGAGCAGAGAGCCACAGCCACAGAGGCGAAGCGCGCCAATGCATGGAAACGTGGAGGCGGGGCTTAGCGGGAAGGAAGCACATTTTTTTTGTCGTCCGGTTCGGCCCACGTGTTTTGTTTTCAGTTTTTTGGGTTGTCTTTGTTTTTGAACTGTGGCTCCCTCTTGTGGAGTGGGGGAAGATGGCGCCTTAAAGTACTGTCAGAGGTCTGAAATATTTCCGGGTCACTATTGGAAGCAAATAATTTAGTTGATAAATGAAATAAAATACCAGGAAAGTGGATTATATTGCCACTCTGGATACACTAAAACATGTAGGCTGTAAGAGACACACAGGCAGTTTGTTGTCTAATTAAAGTTTTTACATAAATACATGCAGTGGTGCAGTAAAGGATATACAGGCTATACCCACCTCTTTTACAGCATACACACCTATCAGCCAAAAAGCCATTGGAATATATAACAGTGTGTGCCCACCTTCTCCTTGGAAACACCCCAATTACGGTAGATTCCCTAGAAGTAAACCCACCTCATCAACCACTACACCACTGAATACAGAATATAAGATTAGTCGCATTATACCAACAGGAAAATTGACAATAACCTGTACGTGTAAACCAGATCACAAGTTAAAAAATATGCTGCATTAGTATTATAATTACACAACATTTGTTTAAGTTATTACCTGATATGCTCAGGTCTCCGTGGTCAATATGTGGAACTCAGTTTCTGTACCCTTATGTTCACCTACTGTTCAGTACTCCACCTATAAAGGGATGTCTCTCGCCTTATCTCTCCCCTTTTGCTGTTGTGCTCCATGGGAGAGGTAGGTGACATTGCTCTCATAGTATTTTCCATGTTTTAGTGCTGTTAAGCTATTTATGAGTTCATTTTTCAGCCTAAACTTATTGTATAATATGCTAACATATTCCCGTGTCACTTAATTTGTGTAGGGGCTTGAGTTATATGGTCATAATTGTCAGAGGAAACTTGAGAGGTTTCATTTGGTTGCAATCACTGACCTCACCACTAGATGCCACTAAATCCTACACACTGGACCTTTAAGACAGGTGGGGGGGTTTTTACCTCTTGCTGTCAGGAATAAATGGAGATTGTGTGTTGAATGTGTTAAAGCCCTGCTTTGACATCACTGATTAGGTTGTAACCAACGTTCACTATACAGCAAAAAGTATGGTGTAGTCCCGGTACACACACTTTTTCTACTTTGGGCTGCATTTCATGGCTTGGACAAAACCCCTTTGGTCCCCATTAAGGGAAATCTCAATGCTTCCACACATAAAACTAATAACTAAAGTCTAGACTCGTGGTTCTCAGCCAGGGGCACCCCAGAAAAACTGGGAATAGTTTACTTTCACTATTTTATTCAGGATAGAAATGAAGCCAGTGTAAGTGTAAGTCTCAAGATTGACTATTCTGATGATAGGTTTCGATTCTTCCATGGTTGTCTCCTCAAATGTTGATGGCAACTAAAGAACTGTGGTCTTCGTTATATCTAACAACCAAAAGGTTTTAAGATGGATATCCCCGAAGTGAAATCTAATCAAATGGGCACCTAATATATATCAATTTAGGGGTCCTTTACTTGAAAAAATTACAACAACTGTTTTTGACAGAAGTGCGTTTCAAACTTTGTGGTAACAATTTGGGGAATGCTCATTCTTGTTTCAATATAAGTGTCCCCGTGCATAAACTGAGGTTCATATACAAATGGTTTTCCTCATTTGGTGTGGAAGAACTTGCCTCAACTTCAAGGGATGAATAAGGAAGCTGACTGTGAACCCAGCCTTACCGCCTAACATCGGTGGCTGACCTCAATATGAGAAAATTCTTGCAGCATAATCCCAAAACCGCCCTCCCAGAGGGGTGGAGGTTGTTATAGCAGCGTATTATTGCCCATATTTTTTAAATGAGATGTTCAACCATCACATATAGTTGTAATGTTCAGGTGTCCACATACCTTTAGCCATGTATTGTATTTCAAAGTCTGAATTAATAGAGAGTTTTCCACCCTGCATGACTGAGTCCTGATTTACCCTCTGACGTCACTTGTATGGTGTTAGCTGAAAGTGTCAGCCCAGTCACTCCAACACACAGTGGATGGTGCAATACTATGCAGATTAAATACATGCAGCAGGCCCCTTGTAAACTGCCGCAGATGATACAACTTCCCTGTATCTTATGTTAACAGGTGTAGCCTCACCTGAGCTTCACCTTCCATTACAGACTTCTCCATTCTTCACACTGACAGGAGTAATATTAAACCATCGTGAAACAATAGTGTAGTTCTCTGCGAGGTGACTGTCGGCCCGCGTACACTGGAACTCTGGAAGTGTCAGTGGGTCTTGTTACTAAAGGAGGAATTACCTGCTTCACCTCATAATCCTGTTGTTCCAATAAGGAAACAGATGGTTTCTACTAATTTGAGGCGCACACGTGACACTGTTTGCTTCTCTTCAACCTCCGCTGCAGCTTCATCTCTTACATTTGAATCTTCTCCTCAGTCTTCACGTCTTCATTCAGGAGCTTGTCGGTCGATCTCAAAACTGTGGTATAGTTTGGATAGCTTTTGAATAGCATATAAACATAATGTTGCTCCTTTTGTAATACACAGTGACATAAACAATAAGTCACTGACTGAACATATTGTACATTTAACTGGATCTAAAAACTCATACCCTGATATGTATGTACTTGTGTCTCTCAGAGTTGTTGTGACTTTGGCTACATGTCAATCTCCAACATCTAATTTAAGTATTTGTACAAAATGTACAGGAAAAATTCTCCTCATGGAAAACCCAACGAACACTGAAAATGCTTGATGCCAAAATAGAAAGAAAAAGGCAGATGGGAGTTTCTTCTTTTTGAGCTAAAATTAAACCCTTACTGCTGCAGCCTGTGTGGGAGGCCTTCAGGAGAACACAGGTGAGGAGGTGTTGACACAAAAATAAACAGTGAATGTGATCTCTTCTCTCACATTATCACTGCTGCAGATCTGGAAGGATTAAACCAGAGAAGGAAACCTGGGGACTCAGATCTCTCTGACGAAGTTAAATAACTATACAGTTGATAACATGTACCAGGGAGGCCAGTCAGTGTGTGAATGTGTGAATTATAATTAATAAGTGTATTATGCGAGACAACTCCAACTCCTCAAGACTTGAAAAATAAGGCCCTGATGTCATCGAGACGAGAGAATTTCAGCCTTAACTGTTTCTGTATGCTCCGCTGAAATTCATCCCTTGTGTCGTGTTGAGTGTGTTGTGCAGGAAGTGACTTTGCCAAAAATTTCAAGGTGAAAACCGTCACATTCCTCCAGACTGACGGTGTCAGAAACACAGATTAGTTTACACTCTGTTGCCAGTTTGTTAGGTACACCAGGATAAAACTAATGCAGTCTGATACAAGAAGACAACAAGAAATCCTACTTTCATAAATGTTATAATGTTCAGTTTTTGTTTAAACTTTTAACACAGGTGATGACTTAACTTTATTGTTATTGAGGCTGCATTGGTACATGTATTCATTACCTTATTTAAGTTAGGTAATTTGTCTGCATGTGTATTTATTTGTGTACACAGGTAAAAAAAAAAAAGGTTGCTTGTGAACTGATCTAAATTTTTACAGTCCACTTTTCTCATGTTGTATTTGTGTATTACGTTATATCAGGGTTCCTACGAAGGCAAGTTAAATTTAAGACTGAATGCAATTCAAGACCAATTTTACGATAATCAAAACTGACGGAAAAAAAGAAAAAAAATCATGAACCAACACCGATTACTTCAGGTTAGGGACAGTTTCGCCAAAATGTCGTAACATAAAACATGACTTGTCTCGTGGTGGAGACAAGTGTATAACAGAGGTGAGAAATATGGGCATTTGTTACCCTACATGTGGGATTCCACTGCCTTGATTCCCATAAGGCCGAATTTGAAACACTTCCCCATGTCATCTAGCGTACAGTGACAGCTAGCTGGCAGACAGTGGATCCCCTTCGCTAAGCACCCTGGCAAGAAATAAAATAATAGTGATAAAAATAATAAAAATAATATAAATCCTACTTCCCATGTCTAAGCAATTTCAAGACTTTTGAAAGACTGATCAAAGACATTTCAATACCGATTAAATCCGTATTTTTAGATGAATGAATTCAGTGCCTTTTAAACCTTTTGTAGGATCTGCAGGAACCCTGATTTGTATATGTATTTTCTATATTTTTTCCCTTTTAAAGGACGTTGTAATCTCTGGTTTTGATGAGTGCTATATAAATTAAATTTACAAATATTAATTGCATCTTGTTTTAGAGAAAGGTCTGTCCAATATTTAGTCTACCCTCACTGATATAAATGGAGTGAGCACAAGGGAAGAAACACCTCTCATAAAACATTACAACCTTCATGACGGAAGAATTCACTGCAGGACTGTAGTATTAGACTGCACTTTAAAGGTCCAGCATGAAGGATTTAGGGTTATATTTTGGCAGAGAAATAGTGTATAATATTCAATACTGTTTTCATTGGTATATATAAGCTTGAAAATATGACCTATTGTATTACTAGAAGGAGCTATTTATACCTACAAACGGAGCAGGTCCTCTTCCATGTAGTTGGCCAAGTTGTTTTTTTACGGTAGCCCAGAGAGGACAAACAAAACACTGGCTCTAGACCGGGCGGTTCATGTTTCTGTGTCGGACACTGTAGCTCTATTATATGCTGGCACACGGGAGAGGTTTCACTTGGTTGCAATCTACAACCTCACCACTAGATGCCTCTAAATCCTACACACTGGACCTTTAAGACAGGCGTACCTAATAAACTGGCAGCTGAGTGCGTGTGATGCAGACGTAGAGAGGATCTGGTGAACTCAGTCTGAGAATGAACCAAACACTAATACAACTGTTTCTTCTTGTTTAAGCAAAAAGAATTTGGTTTATGTAGAAACAAGCAATGTTTTGCAACTGGATATTTCCGTCTCCTTCAAAAGAGTTAAAGCTAAAATAAAATTAAAATAAAAAAACAAAACAAAAACAAATTAATACCCATCCCATTGCACCCAGAATCGCCACCTTCCGAAAAATGTATGCAGATGTTACTGACAGAAAGCAAAGGAAACCTGGGGGACAGCTCACAAGGGGGATAGATATAAGTGTACAGTACATATATATAAAATATAAAATCTGAAATATATTTTATATATATTAAATTGTGTTAGGGTTCAGTATCTTTCACTACACAGCATTAAGGAGGTGTGTCTGATTATCTTTTTTTTTTCTTAATATTTTCTTTTCAAATCCTATTATATAAACCAGATGAGAGTCAAAGCAAAACAAATGAATCAACGAACAAACAAATGTGGGGAGGGGAGAAAAAAAATAAAATAAAATAAACTAAGCAACAGACGAAAGGCCTCCGCCCCGATCCGATGCCCCTCCCCCCAGCCTCCAGCGGAGGGGCGAGCCAGCACGGACGAGGTGGGACAGACCCGTCCAGCTGTACAGCGCAGTGAAACATAACTTACATATTAGCTCATTTTTACACGTACAGTCGTGATCAAGGCACAGGGATCTTCTACAAGTTAATTTTTTTTCTTCAATAAAGTTGTACAAAATAATACATTTTACAGTCTGTACAAGAATAATAGTCCAGCAGTAAAATAAAGACAGACGTACTTAAAGCTGGGAGGGGACAGGAAGTGGGAGCGGGAGGTGTGAGAGAGTAAGACGAAAGGTGGTTGTGTGTGGCGGGGTAGGACGTCGTGTGGGGAAGGAAGTGGGGCTGATGAGGGCTGAAGCTCGTGTGTGTGTGTGTGTGTGTGTGTGTGTGTGTGTGTGTGTATGTGTGTGTGTGTTCCCAGGTAAAATGTTGCATCCAGTCTCGACAAGTCATTTCTTCTTCATGCTTTCCTTTTGTTATTTTCCATATTAAATAAAACCTCTTCTTTATTTTCCACATAGTTGTCAGATAGCAGCAGGGGCAAAGGGGGCGAGGCTGTATATGTATGTGTGTGTGTGCGTGTGTGTGTGTGTAGGTGAGGAGGGGGGGGGGGGGATTAAATGGTGCACAAAGGCTGATCACACACACAGTGTACACCAACACACAACATGGGGTAAAAACTAACAAAAACTTAAAAGTTGATTTGTGTTATTACAGGAATATATAATATTTATATTTATATATATACATATTTATATACACACATATATAAATATCTATATATATAGCTTGGATTTTTTGCACTGCATGAAGTTCACTGGTATGCATGAATTTATGCATTGTATGATATTTCTTTTTTTTTCTTTTTTTTCTTCGATATTTTTTTGTTGTTGTTTTCTGCCGTCCCTCCTCGATTGGGGTTCTTGAAGAGCGGGTCATGTGAGCCGTGTGGTCTTATGTTCGAGTCACGCTCACGTCCACAGGCAGCCGTTAGTCAATTAGTCCGTCTGACAAAAAAAAAAAGGCTCACAGCCCTCCTCTGTATCAGTTTGCCACCCTCCGTGTCCATCGTTCTCTTCTTCTCCTCCTCCTCCTCTTCCTCCTCCTCCGTTGTCATCGTCGTCTTCAGCACGCGGTGAATAAACTCCTCTCTCTCAGGATGCATTATTTAATTCAGCCTCTGCAACTGTTAAAAGCAGGAGGACTTTTAAAGGATCTGTGTGTGTGTGTGTGATATGAGACATTAAAACCTGTCGAAGGGCTCTGCATGTCTTACGCTGTAGTGTGTGTGTACCTGCGAGTGTGTGTTTGTGTGTGTGTGTGTGTGTGTGTGTTGATATATCTGAGAGAGAAAGAGAGCTAAAGGAGGGAGAGCCTGCACTGAGGGGTTCCAGTCCTGACCCTCGTTCCTGGGTCAAAGTGTAGCTGAGTACAGCAGTCAGTCCTGGCTAATAGGTGATGAAGATGATGTTGGTGGATCCTTAACTGTGTTTCCTTTTTTTAGAAAAAGTCTTTCCACTGTTTTTCTGGAGTCGTGTGGGACAAGTTCTGTAGGAGCTGTAACGAGATGGAGGCGAGGGCTCGATTGTTTGGTGAAGTTGGTAGAAGTGGAGGGGGTGATTGGCTAACTGGTTGTAGGGAGTGGGGTGGGGGAGGGGTAGATAGTTAGGTTGGTAGGTAGATACGTAGGCCAGACGCCGCTGCCCATCACAAGAGCTCGTACTGCCGTAGGTGCATCCGCTGTATGATGTCACGACAGTCATTGAAGACGCGGCGGATGTTTTCTGTGTCAACCGCGCAGGTGAAGTGGGGGTAACAGTAATGCCGTCCGTCCCCGCTGGCTGTGCTGATCCTCTGAAGAAGACACAAAGGAGAGACATGTTAGTGCTGGACATGTTCTGTCTTACGTAGCTACGTAGGACTCCCTGAAAACTATTCCACCGGGGGGCAGTGCCTTAATTCCTGCGTCACACAGTGTTGTGTACCTGGTGCGCATTCTTGTCTCTTTGCACTGGTTTCTCTTATCACTTTTTGGACAAGCTCACAAAACTATAAGCTAGAGAGCTGTTTATTATCCTAATCTTGACTTTAAGCCCAGAATTTAACCTACGAGGTTAAAGTCCACTTTTTGGTGCACTTTCAGAGGACTGAGTTTGGTTTGCTTGAAGAGAATTAAATGTAAAAACACCCTTAGATTTGTGCTCCTTATGCTGCTGACACGGCTGCAACTGTGACTAGACTTGCCTGCAGACTTTTTTCCAACTGCTGTTATTCAGCAGTCATAATGTTATACCGGGAAGTAAGTACAACTAAAATATATTGATCTTTAGATGTACTAAAATATGCAATGACAGACAAGAACTTAAGTCGGAGTTTTTGAAACAGTTTTCAGTCGAAGCACCAAAAACAATCTTACAATTAGCCCCTTTATAGCATGCAAAAATACTTTGCCAGAAGGTTGAGCAGTTGTTCACAGTTTTCAGTTAAGGCTGCACGAAATGAAATGGGAAACAAAAATGATGACTATGCTCGACTTTTTCAGTCCTGTACCTCCACAGCCCTGTCAGATGAACTCAAGTATCCCTATAAGCACCACCTGTTATGCCCCTAATGTGTTCTCTGAATAGATTTACACTGGATGTGTTTTACTATTTATTGTAGAAAATCAAATATTGTCACAATACTTTCTTACTACAATTTCAGCTGTTAATGTTTAAGTCTGTTCAGTAAAGTTGCATTCCAATCATTTACTGATGACTTGTAGATACCTATTTCAACTGTTAATCCACACTTGAACCCTGTTTGGACTTTCCACTGAAGTTACTGAGAGTATCTTGTAGGCAAATATCCTCTGAACACAGTGACTGAGAGGAACATTAGTGGCCATCTGCGAGATTTCTGTTTTGATTTTGGTGACATCTTTGGTGCTGAACTTTCACTAGTGTTGATTTAGCACGGCACGTCCAAGAAGAAGAAGAACATTTGCCAGTCGCACAGTTTGGATGAAACTGTGATATCTTTGACTTTCTGTTAACTGCTGTTGCTGCTTCTGTCAAACTACAACCAGGTCATGAATCACTACTGAGTTATACAGGATTATAAATCAATGATACAGGTGGCAACATGTACATTTAGCAGACTGTCAGATCTGTGAACACACCTGGTGAAATTATAAAAAAATATTTGGTTGATGAAAGTGATCAGGTAAAACATGAGCTTTGTACGTACCAGAAACTCGTCTCGAATGAAGTACTTTGCCCTTGTGACGCGGGGATCCTCACCTGGCTCTGGTATTGCTGTTGGACAAGAAAAAAATCCGGTCACCATGAAGTCTCTCTTTTACAGTAAGACATTAAACACATCGCTCCTCCTGCTGAACAGGACACGTCACCATGAGGAGCTACAACTGGTAAAGCTCGTAAGGATGATGAAGAATATTGTGACCAATTCAACAATGTATTCTGTATAGTGTTGTCACGATACCTAAATCTTTGTTTCAGTACCCATACCAATATGAATTTCGATACTTTTCAGTACTTTTCCTAAGGAAAAGTCCTTTTGGCTACAAACCTTTAGAACAATAAATAGTAGGGGCGTAACGGTATCAAAAAATCGTGGTTCAAAAGTACCTCAGTACGGACGTCAAGGTTTGGTTGGTCAAATATTTCACCAAGTTGGTGTTGTCTTGTGTTGTCTCCCTTTGCGAGGCAGACTTTCTCTTGTCTTTTTTCACGTGCGCCAGCTGCAAATGTTGATACAGGTGTTGTCATACACACCACTTGTGCAATCTGTGCTCCAATAGGAACAAGAAAGGCGTTTGTGTGCATAAATGAGTAAAATAAATTAACTAAATTAATGAATTGAATCAATTTCAAAGTACCGGTATTTTCCAAATGCGGTATAGTACCGTTTGGAATACTCTAATACCGCGGTACTATTTTAGTATCAGTATACCGTGCAACACTAATTCTGTAATTCTGTAAAGCTGATGTAATGTGCTATTAGACTTTACTTATTGGTTACGATAGAGCTTCATATTGTTTAATCCTCAGCTGATGTTTAACTAGATTGTTGTATTTTGACTCATCATTTGAAAGCATTGGTTACGACCACAGACAAACTGATGTGTGTGTGTTGTGTACTGGACAACCACAGATACCAGTGTCAGCCTCTTACCATCATCAGGTGTAGTGTAGCGTGCAAACTCCGGGAAATACTCCTCAATTTTAGATTTCCCTGCCAAAACCTTCTCAGCGAGCAGGTCCTGTTTGTTCAGGAAGAGGATTACCGAAATGGTCCGTAGCCACCTGCGGAGGGAAATGAAGGGCGAGTTCAGTGCCAGGTTTCTTTGGACTTTCGACCAGGACCCAAAGAACGTTACAGGTCTGTTGCTGGAGTCCCCAGTTTTTAAGTGGTGTTATGTTTTAATAGGCCTCGGCTGAAGAACAAGGGAAACATTTACTCTCTCCTGCCATAAACAGTCCATATGCTGCCACAGGGAGAGGAGAAGGACTTCATCTTCTCCCACTGTACATACATATAAGCATCCTAAGCATGAATATAGCCTGGTTTCAATTTTCAATCCTGTTTGTACAGTACGTCACTGTACTTGTTTAAAATTTCTCTCATATTTTGTCTTTAAAGGAAAAACCTTTAATTAGCACTGACTTATGAAGGTGAATGTTTTTGCTTTGACTTATCATTATTAGGTAAATGCCAATTGTACAATGTAATGGCTATAGAATAATGACATCATCTGTGTGCAGATTGGTTCTAGTTAGTCTCACTTTCTGCCAACGGGTATGAGAGCTCGATTTACGGCACAAAGGAAGTGCGTCAACCATTAAACAACCTGGTGGCTATCAGTAGCTCTCCAGAGTTACCAGAGTATCAATGTATGTAAGAAAGCCCACATGGTTGTATACTAAGTTTGCCGGCCTATTGCGCTACAAGTTTGTTTGCTTCATTCTGATGTAATTTGATTTGTCTCATCTGAGTGACGTCATAGGAGCTGCTGTGTTAACAAGCCCCCAACATGAGTTTTAATTTCAGTATTGTTTGTTTTAATTGACATTAAGACAACGCTATTTTTCCTCTCACGTTTTTGCAACATTCACCCATACTAACTTTGTTTATTGCTGAGTGTAAGTGCCTAACGGTGAGCGTGCTGATGTTTATAATTGAGACTCATTTATCAGAGTGATTAGTTGCTAGTAACCAAGAAGTGCAAAGCAGGCAGCAGGAAAGGTCTGATTGAAAAACAGTGCTTGTCCAAGATGGGACTTTTTAGGTATCCTTGTATTGCATGTATTTTGTATTTTCTGAATGCCTTTTATTTCTCTCTTTTCACCTCACACTGATACACTGTATGAACTGACTGAAGAAAAGTGCTACTAGTTTCATATTTGACGACTAAATCCAGAAAGAAAAAAAACGTTGAATTTCAGGAAGCTGATGCTCACCTGTTGTTCCAGATGTTCTTGAAAAGGTTGAGGGCTTCCTGTAGTCTGTTGGTCTGATTGTCTTCTCTGATCACCATGTTGTAGCTGCTACTTGCCACTACGAAGATGATGGCTGTCACATCTGTGTCACACACACACACACACACACACACACACACACACACACCATAGGATATGATTAACACATTAAAGAGGAGTAAAACTACCAAACACTCTTGATTACCTTTAGAGTTAAATAAACACTGAGACACGCATCAAAAACTAGAAAACAATCCTGGATGCAACAAACAATAACAAATTACTAAGTTAATGACTAATTGTCTCTGATTATTTTCCAGTAATTCATAAATGGTGAAGCAGTCCAAGCTCCAAACAACCTACCGTTGAAACACTGGATCCATTTTCGACGTTCATCCCTCTGACCTCCAACATCAAACATACTGTGAGACAGAGGAAGTTCAAAGGTTAATTTGCATTGTAAAAGTGGAGCAAAGACTTTAAATACTGACATCACTGTTTACTGAAGAGAAACAAGACCTTCTCAACCAAATAAAATACACATGACCTCACGAGATTTAATATTCAATATCAATTAAAAACAGATTATATAAAAAGGTGATTCATTTGTCATCCTGGGAATTCACATTGTTTATAGCCCTTCAAACATTTAATCTTTGGATGTTTCACTTGCAGAGTAAAAAAAAGGGGAATATTCTGTATTTGCATCTTATTTTTACTTTATCACAGACACTGTGATGAATAAACTTTGAGGTAACTCACTGGAAATTGACTTTGTCTATTTGAAATCGTGTCTCGAAGATCCCAGATGTCAGTACTCTGCATCTCAACAGGTCCTGAAAAATAGAGACACAGGATGGAGTTAGGATAGTTAAAGATAAATATAGAAAAAAAATACAGACACGGGAGGTGTGGAAAACAGATGTGAGGAGGACGGATGTAAGAGTGTCAAAAGAGAAGAAAAACAAGGTAATAAAGACGGGATTATTAACAGAGGACAGGGATGAATAAACTCAGTACTCTTACGGTTTATTATTGAATTTATAGGCATTTCATCTATAAACAAAGCATCATTTAAACTTCCTCTTAACTCAGGTCATACTGTATTTAATATTAAATAAAGACAGCTTCTTTATGTTAAGTACTACAATTTATTACAGAGCAACAGATATATCATTATTATTTAATCTGTCAATAATCACTTTCGATGATTCATTTATTGTTTAAGTAAGATAACAAAAAAATAGCAAAAATGGCTCATCACCATTTCCCAGTTTTGTCTGACCAACAGTCCAAAAGTGAAGATATTCACAGAGAAAAGCAGCAAATCTTTATAACTGAGAAGCAGGAAACACAAACTGTGTCTGAATCACACCCTATTTAATATATAGTTCACCCATTCTTGACAAATCACGTCCCACCAAAAAATAAGAGCCTTTTAAATTATAATTCACCAACACGATTATTATACTTTGGGGTGGAATATTATAATAAAAGGATTTACATGTAGGAAAGAAATATAATTTATAAAATACTTTGATCTGCTTTCATTTTTTTAACTTGTAAACTTGCCCAGTGCCAGAAAACACATTTGTCCCAGACAAGAATTCACAACTTCAAATAATTAAAAATGTGTTAAAAGCCTTCAAAATCAGTTTGTACTGATACCATTGGTGTAAAAATGTTCTGCTAATCTTCTTTGTTTTAAAGTTTATTGTTTATGTAAATGTGTCCCAGAGTTTTGTCAAGTCTGTCAAATTTCTAAAAGCCATAATTTAATCGAGCATAAAATGTATTAGCTATATCATAAGGACTCCTGTCTCACTTCCTGGTTTCCAAAAAGAGGGGATTGCTGCTCAAGTACCAGTAAGCTTTCTATTTATTGGTACAGTCATTAAATAATATTGTTATCGAGTGTCTCAACCAGAACATGTCAACGCTGTAGCCTTCTTAATCCAAACTAAATAAGAATTAAGGTTTAAAATGAGTAGTTTGATTAGCATTAAGGGAACTCTTAGCAACTTTGAAAAATAAAATGGCAACTCACTACAACTGCTGTAAAATGAATAAATATATAACTTCTGTTAGGAATCAGTGATTGAGTGAACGAGGGAATGATTTGGGACGCAGCCAACAGTCCATTTTCACAGAGGACATTTTGACTTGTCACAGTAGGAAAGTACAGATGTTACTAATAACATTAAAGATGACTGTTTCAGTAAACCATGACAGAGTGACAGTGGCTACGATTGCATGCACACCAATATTCCACTATATTGTATTGTAAAATTAAATTTGCATTATGTAAACAGCATATTCTGTTTAGATATTCCCAAATTAACCTTTTTCCGACTTCAGCATTTTCTGATAAAGACGTGGGATAAATCGGTATTATTCAGGTTTTAAAAGCATTCTTTGGACATGTATACAGCACATTAAGAATATGCGTCTCAACTGGGGGTTTTACAGCAGTTTACAACATACGGCATTTTGCCTGTTTACAGTCAGTTCTGTGCGTTGTCATGGATATGTTGTACATAAACCAATGAGCCAACAGTTTGCAAGGTTGTGGGGAAGAGATGTATGCCCAAAAGAAAAGCATATATTTCTTGTCAGAAGGAGAAACACACCTGCTTTTTAACTCTATGACAGACTTGGAAATCAACAGGTTTTTGGATATGCACAAATATCGTAGAGCCAAAATTTTCGAGAAGGTGGCTAAAGGAATGAAAGACGGAGGCTGTGTTCACATGGTTGAACAAGTCCGCCACCGGTAGGAAACTCTTGAGGTTATTTTGACGTGTTAAATGACATGTTAAGGCACCTAAATCAGAGCTTGTACAGCTGCATGTAAACAGGAGTATTAGTGGAATATTTGTTTTCATTAGCTGCTTAAACAGCTTATTAGAAATATTTTTTATATTTTTTGGAATAAAGGCAAAAACTGTAATATTTTGTGCACATAGTCAGTGAGGCAGCACACACAATACGAGAACCCTGAAATTGAAACAGTAAACAGAGTTTACCCATCGATAATTTAATTATCTATATCTGTGCTGTTTGTGCTGTGACAAGTCAAAATGCTTCCTGTGAAAAAGCACCAAATTTGGCATTTTTTCTTGATAAATCAAATCAAATCCAAAAATTTCTTGACGCTTAATTTTCTGTCAATCAGCTAAACAAATAACTGACTAATAGTTTTAGCAACACAGATGCAGACGGAGTGTTTCAATATACTGCAGGTGTTGACTTTTAGAGCATCTCACCTGATCAGTGGGTGTGTAGTCGTTCTGCCTGACCACATCGATCCTGTCTAAGAAGCTGCGAGAAAGAACAGAAAAATACAGCCGGTTAGATCTTCAGCACATTATAACAATATAATGATAAAACAATAATACATGTACATAATAACACAGTCAAGCATGTTGACATCTGCACTGGACACTTTCAGTAATCATCAAAATAAATTTACCTCAGCAACACATTTACCAGATGTTAATGCAGACCATTTTTAAAATCCTACTATACTGACTACTATACAGTGTTTGGTGGGAACTGTATGGCACCCCAACACACATCGGTGCATCCCAGTACATTAGTGTGAGCTAGAGAAAGATGGAGGACGGTGGTCTGTGAGCGGCCACCAGGGGGCGTGTGTTTTAATTCACAGTGAGATCAGAAGCAGCCAGTCTGAGTCACCAGCAGCCGTTTGCTCTGTCAGGCCAGAGAAGCCTCGTCAATGGAGCTGCTGTAGTAATACTTGCACAGGAGGAGAGGCGTGTGTGTGTGTGTGTGCGTAAGTGCACATCGGTGTGTATGTGCGTGGGCGGGAATGCAGGCCTACGGTGAGATCAGAGATTTGCAGAGCGCCTACCCAAATGAATGTTAATTGTTCCGATGAAGTGGCCTACATAGCTGCTGCTGCTTTTCAAGGTGTGTGTGAGCTGCCCTGATGCTTTCATGATGAATGTATCAGGGTCACCTGTTAGAGGTGTCTGCTGCAACAAGTCCGGGCTCAAAATAGACACTTTTACACGAGCATCTGTCAAAAAAACAACAAAATGTCTCTCATGTATCCCGGGCTCTCCTCCTTTACAATAAGTGAGGTATCGGATGAGCAGACTGAGTTTGTGGATGATGTCACAGGACTCAGACTTTTAAATGTCCCTGCTGTCCTGACGGTACTTTGAGATGTACAGAAGAAACATTATGTAGGAAGAAGAACAGGAGGTGCTACGCTCTGACAGTGGAAAGATGAGTGGGCAGGCTAACGCTGCTGCACTGAGTGGAATTTGGTGATTATCTTTAAAGCTAAAGTGGCAACTATCGTGAATGTCCCACAAGCCTGCATCAATCAGACAGAAGCACTGCAGGGTTTCCCCACAAACGGCTCCTCTCAAGGGTGAAGCACCAACACATCAACAGCAAAAGAATAATCTACCGAAGCACTTATAGGGTATCGTTTAAAGCAGCCTTGTAGGGTTTATACCCACTAGAATCATCCTATCACTATTCACCTCCTGTTATACTTTACAGAAAAACTCCATTTCTGCCACGAGGCCCCAAAATACCATTTTTCTTCTTCAACTACACATCTGCAAAATGCAACATTAAGACACAGAACATTAAAAACAGCTAAAATGACAAAGTAAAACAAGTGTTACTGATATGTAAACTACCTGCTTGATTGCACTTTCAATTCCATTATGATCAAAAGCATCATCTCAAGTCAGTTTGGGGATAAACAGGAACATTAACTGCACTAGAAAGGCTGGGTAGCCATGGTGGAGTGGGCAGTGAAAAAACATTTGGCATATATTTATGTATTTGCTTTATCTATTCAACTATTAATTCTTCTGACTAGAGACAGGTCACCTAGATTGCTTTGCTGTGCATTCATATAGTTGGCGGCCGTAGTTTGGGTTTAGTTTGGTGCTTTGAGCACCACAAGCTGAGTGCCATCTAGTTCCATTAAGGCCGACATCTCTACGCCCATACCGCCAGCACTCAGCAACTCACACCAAAACAATCTAAATTATTAAAGAGCATTACAGTTACAAACAAATATGTATTTTGGGGTGAACTGTCCCTTTAAGAACCACTGATTGAGCTGTACTGTCTGTAATAACAACCAGCACCAGATTAAACACAGAATCCCTAAAAACCCTTGAGGGTGAAACACATTTAAAACATATTTCTACCAGACAGACAACACTGTGTTTATTTTTTCAGAATTGCCTCTAACCTTTGTTGTTTTCTTCTGATGATACCTAACATCTTCAAGCTTCTAATATTATTCAAATAAAACAAGAAAAAGGAAAAAACTCTTTGGTTTAACAGTTTACAACAGGTAGATATATGCATGCAGTAGCAATGGAGTTATAAGTTTTAATCTGCCTCATAAACTGCTTGCGACCGCTCCTAAAATACAGACCGCTTTTTTCTCTCATGTCACAAAATATTAACGTTTACATTTTTCTGAAAAAAATAAGATCAAGCTTTACGGAAACCAAGCAGACTCACTAATTATGTGGTCAACTAATAACTAAACAAGACCTGCAATGATTAAGTGATTAGTTGTCAATAAAGCCTGAGTGATACTGAATTTTTAGGGCTGATGCAAATACCGATCCAGATTGTGATATGTCAGCCGATATTCTTTCTATACATATATATATAATGCAATTATCCCAAAAACTTGTGACAAAGTTATGTAATGGAAGCAGGATATTTTACACTTATACAATAAATGTTATTGTCAAAAACTGCATCATGCACTGAAAGAGGAAACGTCACTTTGATAATTATAAATTACTCCAAGACTCTTTTTCTAGATTATGTTTTGTTAACAAAAAAACAAACAAAAAAAAAATCTGATCAGTGCTTACTGGACAACATATACCCCGCTACCAATATATCTGTGAGAGGCCATCTAATTTGTTAATTGATTAATCAATTTGAGTAATGTTTAAAAAGGAAAAAAAGAGTAAAAAATCTCTGATTCCAGCTTTTTTAATATGAATATCTTCTGTTTTTGTACTCCTCTCTGACAGTAAACTGGGATGTGTAAGAAGTAAGACATTTCAGGACGTCATCCTGGGCTTTTGGAAACACTGAGCAACATTTTACACCATTTTCTGACTTTAATGAAACCAAACAACTGATTGATTATTGAAGAAAATAACTGACAGATTAACTAACAATGAAACTTATTATTAGTTGCAGCCCTAAAAAAAAACCTGACAAACAAAACAAGATGCATCAGGGTGGCGCTCAACAACTCCTCTCATCATTAATATCCTGGAAAAACCCTTGACACAAACTTTACATGTTGGGAACCACTGTTTCAGGTGGCTGCTAACGTAGAAAAACGTACTGATTTACAACCCTGTTTGATTCCTGCGTGGCTGTCTGTTTTGACTGATCGCCTGCCCACCGCTCTTATGACTAGAAAGGCAAGACACTCTCTCGTAGCTGCCTCTCAGGGCAAAGGTATGTAAACCCCTCTGAGATAACTAGGAATGTGGCAGGCAGGGGTGAAATGTGACAGGAGGGCTGCAGGTAACACACTGAGAGGAACAGGGGGCTGGGTCTGCGGAAGCTACAGCGCTGGACAGACAGACGGAGGCAGTCAGGAAGAAGAGAGCGTCAGTGTGAGGCTGAAAGAGAAACAGAAGAGGACAAACAGTTTGGGGAACTAAGAGACGCCCGTGTGTGTATCTCTGCACAAACGCACACTTACACAGATATTCATATAAAACACACACGGAGGCAATTAAGCAGCCAACCAGTCTGGTACCATCGGCTCTCTGCAGGGGCCCAAGTGGCTCAGCTGTTCCCACACCACAGCGCCTCTGCTGTGCCAGCACACCCAGAGCCCTCGCTGGACAACTGTTCAGCCTCTTACTGCCCCGTATCCTCCGCTGCTCAGCGTCTGACTTCACCCTCCCGTAACATCCCCACACCGAGCTCCCCAAGCACATAAATAACCGGGATGTGACAGAACCTAAAAGCTCTAATGATGACAGAGTTAACATGGCTGCCGCCGACATCTGCCGAGGCCAAACTCTTGTTTATCTACAGCTCTGGTCTGAGGCGGCGACACGCCCAGGACAAACACACTGCTCAATTTTTAGCAGTTCTCCCTATTAATAGGAGAAGTGCCAATAATAACCGTGCCTTGTAAGTTGAACTAAATAATAGTGGCTGCCCCAGTAACAGAGAGGTCTGCGGTGTTATGAATAACCTGTCAGGGTTATTCTGGGGTAGCAGACAGGCAGGCTTAAACACTGGAAATACACACAGGACTCTTGTCTGGTGATTGAAATAACCCAGTATTTACAAGAAAAGATAAAGTATAATTTTAACTTTTTAGTGCACCTTTCACTTCCATATCATTTTTGTAGGTTTGCAGGTTCAACAGTTGTGAGGGGTTTAAAGTAGGACTAAGAAAAATGAACACTATATTTATAAACTTAAATCTTTATCGTTATCATTATTATTTTAAACTATATGTTTATAAGAGATTTTCTCTTTAAATACACATGCACATACGCATACAACAAAAAAAGTTGTACCTCGTCAGCCGAAGCACACACTGCGGCACAAACAAACACAAAGAAACAAACTTCTCAGACATAAAGCCATATTTTCTATGTACATTTAAACCCTAAAAGTGTGTTAAATTGAAAATAATTTCATTATCTCCACGAAAACTGAGTTCAAACTAACCATATTGCAAGCTTTTATTTTTTTGGTTAGAGTTACATAAACATGACCAACTTCAGACTCTTTAAAATTTAAGTGAAATTTGCTCAAGTTTAGGCTTGGATAAGAAGATGTTTAAGGTAGACGCAACTTAATATTTTGACTTGATAATTAACAAAAATTAAAGAAGCAATAAAACTTTTGAATTTTCCTTTACAGTCATATTAAATAAAAAGATGCTTCCTCAAATAGACTGCTCTCAAATTATGAAACAACTCCCACAAACATGTTCAAACTACATCTACTACATGTACTGTATATCCCCTTCAGACACTCAAAATCAAAACTGCAAATAAATGAGTTTATTATTTTCATTAGTTATTTTCCGGTGGTAAGAATTCTCCAGCAATCAACAAGCAAACGGAGCTCTCCGCTGCAGCATCAACAGCAGCGTCCCGGTCCAACAAAGCTGATAACCCTTTATACTATAACACACTCATCTTGTTAAAGTGGCAGTATTAGGACAAAGGATTACCCAGATTATGAGCTGGTCTATATCTACAGCTCTACATGGGATTAGTCTCCTCTGAGCTGCACGACCGTGTTGACTCGTCAGGCCTCCGCACGTACAGCTGGACTGGAAAATATGCTGAATTATTAGCTTCATTTACTTTGATTAAAAAAAAATCATTAACTTTATAAATAAGAAAACATGAGCAGGTTCAGGTTACTGACTTAATTTAGTTTTCACTTCATGTTTAACACATAAAAAGTTTCTGTCTCTCCTCTGTTTACAAGCAGACTGTATTTAACATTAAACAAGAAACTAACTGTATTAACAAACCTAGCAACATGTAGTTTAAATATGAGTCTTGACAGTGTTTAATGTGACACAAACACACAACATCTGGGGACCTTTGCCCTGCATCTGAGCAACTCTGCAGATCGGCTGTGTGACACACACACACACACACACACACACACACACACACACACACACACACACACACACACACACACACACACACACACACACACACACACACACACACACACACACACACACACACACACACACACACACACACGAGCAGGCCGGCACGATTACACCCCTAAAAAGTGCCTCTTTCTTTCCACATCTGCCAAAATCCATTTGTGTCTCCTAGATTTCCAAATGTTCAACAAGGAAATTTCTTTTCATGTTCACATCTCCTTTCAAACGAGCACTAACATTATCTCAAATAAATGCTTCTTCATTAACGCAGAAAACAAATGTCATATTTTAGAAAAACTGAGAACGTGGCTAAAAAAGCTCAGCATCAAAAAGTTAAAAATGTTCATGTTACATAAATAACTCAGCAACAGGTGGGAGGGTTAAAAACAGCAACAGGAAATACTGAATCTCCTTAAAAATACCTTTCATGAGTCTCTATTAAATTAAATATAGCTTACTATTAATGTTACACGTATTTTGTACAGCCCTTACCCTTGTTAAGACGACAAAAACATGTAAGAAAAATAAAAAGAAAGAATGAAAGAAATTATGATAAAAAAAAAAATAAATGCCCTAAGGGACTGTTCATTATTTGTGAGGGGGGAGGCAGTGGTGCAAAAAAGGGGGAAGCATGTCAAATATTTTTTAAGCACTGTGGAGGGACTTATGTTTTTTATTTTGGCTGAGGAGAGGGGCATACAAATAAAAATAGTTGTATTTCGTATTTATTTTACCACAGATTTTTAAAGGAAACGCCTGTTTTCTTTAGAAATTCTTAAAATTACAACATTTATCACAGGCAGAAACTGTAGAAACAGAAATTATTGTTGGGTTTCAAATTTCCAACAGTCCTTGGACACATCAGATCTAAAAAAAACCATAAACACTTATGTTATAGAAAAAAAGAAAAAGAGACAACAAATCTAAGCTCCAAATAGTGACATTTCATCATTATCAGTTAAATATACATCTCATTTAAGATTTGAAAAAATAAACCACACTAACTGACCCGCATGCAGGACAAGCGTGAAAAACTGAGGTCTTCAAAAAAGTTCCTCTTCAATTTTTAACCTTCATACATCAAAGCCTCAGTTTCAAAAATTGCTGAATAACTAAACTAAATTATGTTGGAGGGAGGGTCATGCATTTTCTGCCAATATTTGTAGTTTAGGGGAAGGTAAAAAAACAAAAAAGTAAAGTCATACCATAGCCACCCCTCTCCTGTGACAAGTAAAGAACAGTCCCTACATTCCTTAAACTTGCACCATAGACATACAGTAGCCTATTCACGCTGAACTGCACAACTTAGAAATTCAAAGCAAATTCCAGTTTTAAGCACCATAAAAACACTTTTAAAACATGTGAATTTGTCCCTTCAGGAAAACTCTGCACAAGAGCAAACTGAAGCTTCACAAGCCTCCGAAACACCGAGTCAGAGAAGTCAGAAAATGGTCTTGGCGCTTCCTCAAAGGGGGGAAAGATCATGCACGGCCCGCAGAGCTGAACGATCTGGGGGCTTTACTGCGTTTTTGTACGTTAATGCTTCACATTGGGCTTCACCAGCCGATCCTTAATCAAACACACACACACACACACACACCCAGGGAGAGAGGGAGAAAGAGGAGGAAAGAAAAGAGAGAGAAGGCTGTGTCTGACATTACAGCGCTGCTCCAAAAATAGCTCCCTGGCGCCCTGGCCTCCAGCTTGGTTGTCATGGCGACAGAACCACAGGCGCTATAAATAGACAATCGGCTCCAAATCTTGTGCTTCTGGAGTGAGGCCAGAAAGAGGGAGAGACAGACAGGGAGAGAGGAGGAGGAGGAGAAGAAAAGAGCGAACGACAGATAGGAGAGAAGGAGAAGAGGAAGAAGAAGAAAAGACAGAGTGACAGAAGAAGAGGGGGAGAGAAACAGAGAGCAGGCAACAAAAGACATACAGGCGGAGAGAAATGCAGGGAATGGAGTGGGTTAGAGAGACAGGGAGAGACAGGGAGAGACAGGGAGAGGAGGAAGGAGTGCGAGAAAGACAGAAAAAAGGAACAAAGATCGAAACGAACAAATTAAAGAAGTTAAGAAAAGAGAGGGAAAATGAAAAAAGTAAGAATCAAAGACTTAACAAAACAGGAGTCAGAAAGAAAAACAAACCAGATGAAAGAGAAACACAAAAAGAGACAGAAAGAGAGAATACAACAACAACAAACAGGAAAGAAACAATAAGAAAGAAGAGATTAAAAAAGGCAATTAATGAAAGAATGCAAGAACAAGAACAATGAAAGAAGACAAGAAGACAAATAAGGAAAGAACATATCAAAAGAGAAAAAAGACAAATTAAAAACCAACAAAAGAAAAGACAGAAAAGTTGAATAAAACTTGATTAAAACTAAGAAATGCAAAGGGACAGATAGACATAAAGTAAAGGAACGAAAGACCAAAAGAAAGAAAAGAAACAAAAAACAAGACCAAAGAAAATAAAGGCAGGAAAGACCAAAAAATGCATAAAAAAGACAAATTAAAAAGAAAAAAACCAAGATGGAGAGAAAAGTCGAAGAAAAACTCAAATAAAAGAAAGAGACGCAAAGAGACAGGCAGACAAAAAGCAAGGGAACATAAAACAAAAAGAAAGACAAGAAAGAAAAAAAGACCAAAGAAAATCAAGGTAATAAAGACAAAAAACCAGAATAAAAAAAGAAATACAGAAAAAAAAGAAATTAAAAAGATAAGAACCAAAATTAATTACAAGAAGGGGAGAAAGGTCGAATAAAAAACAGAATAAAAGAAAGAGACAGAAAGACAAACAGTAAGGGAACATAAGATCAAAAGAGAAGAAAAGACAAGACCAAAGAAAATAAAGTAAGAAACACATAAAAACTGAAAAAAACTGAATTAAAAGAGAAAGAAAGAAATGACAAATTAAAAAGTCAAGAACAAAAAAAAAACGGAAAGACAAAAAGGGAACATAAGACCAAAAGAAAAATTTAAGACCAAAGAAAGTAGAGACAGAAAAACTCAATAAAAGAGACAGAAAGAAAAAAGACAAAATAAAGAAGTAAAAAATAAACAAAAAATGACGAGACAGAAAAAAGGCTAATAAAAAACTGAATAACAGATAGAGATGTAAAGAGAGTTTAAAGAAGAGACAAATAAGAGAAGTACTGGGAACACTGGTGTGGTAAACAGCAGCTGAACACAGGGAGCGACACTATCACTGAACACACACAGCATTCAGAACATCACAATACAGTGAGACTGCTGCAGCAGTTTCTCTTCTACTTTAAAATGTACCTGACTCACGCTACACATCAGCACAGCCACAACACGTCTAACATCTGCTGCTTTAAACACGTCTAAATATATTCACAATCACACCACACTGAAGTATTTAAACTACAATCCCCCCTCCATCCCCAAAAAATCAGTTTGTGTTTGCCCATCCCTCTTTCTCCCCCTCACTCCCTACATCCTTGCGATGAGTCAGAGACTCAATCCGAGCCATTTTCTGTCCCTGCAGAAACACAACCACACATCACAGGGAGAAACAGCAAGGGGGGAGGAGAGAGGGGAGAAAGAGGAGGAAGGATGCCGGAGAGGTAAATCAGGGGGACTCCGGCACACGATCCCTGGGACAAGATTTCAGAGAATCGACGGATAATACACACCGGCTGGTATCACATCCAGGCGACACGTAACACAAACAGACACACGTACTGAATGTATGAGGACGCTGTTACACACTTCTCAGTTTTCTCTGAACATCTGGTTAAAGACACTTCTGCAAAATATATATTTAATCTACAAATGAAGTTGTTTTAAAGCCTTTAATAAAAAACTTGCTGTGAGGCCCAAAAAGTCCAATCAAGATCGAAATCTTACATTTGAGAAGCTTGAACCAGTGTGTTGGGCATGTCTGCTTGATAAGCTACTTTACTTTATGATTAATCAATTGTAGAGTTGGGCAATGGAGTCTAACGACAGACTGTATACTGTGACACAATATAAGTTTACTGTAATGTTACTAAATAAATCCTCTTTAAGTGTTACGGCTGATTTCTCACTAAAATCCAGATCTGCTATAACACCATTAAAGGTGCTGGTGAAGCTACGAACTCATGACAAGAGCTCCTTCATACAATCACATGAGATAATAAACTGCTCTGTCAACTTAAAGCAGCTCTATGTGATATTCAGAGTGTATCTATGATTCAGAGATTGTCTGCACACGGCTCTCAACATGGAGGTTGCTGCGCTGGTGGTTCACAGCTAATGATGTAACAGTATGAACAGAGCAGCACGGCAACAGTGCTGACAGAGCTAACAGTGTTAACAGGAGGGAACCAGAGGGTGGGTGTCAGGGCAGGAATTTCACGAGGGCCACGAGGGCCATGGCTCTCGTGCCCTCCTCATTTGGCCCTGTGCCCTTGAACAAATATCTGCCCTAAGGCCACAGTGGCCTTGATGCCCTGCCCGCACTGCCCCCAGGTGATTTTGCGGTTTTCTCCTCTGCCTCTTTCCTGTCAACACGGCTTTGACACCTGCGTCTATTGAGAAAAAAATGCGATGACATTCTGGACTCTTATTGAGCAACATCAAATAAGACGATGCGTACATCACCAGTGGGGGGTTTGATTCGAACCTGGCATGAACTGCTCGGACGAGCTGTAACGACAGTTTGACACCAATCTATCACCAGCCAATCAGGAGACTTCACCAAATGCCCGGGCAGGGATCGGTACCAAGACCCGGTATTAAACAACCCAAGGCAAGTTTAATCAACACCGTAGTAACAGTAAGCTCCGCCATTATCGGCGTAATTTTTAAAAGTTTCGGTTTCACGTATCATCATTGTGCAGCAGTGAGGCCGCGGTGCAGATGAAGGGAATATAACTTCAAGATGATTAGTTAACAACAGTTAGACTTGTAACTGTAAGTAAGTGCGATAAAACCTCTGCCAGCCGAGCCAATACTTTATCAATACATGTGATCAGCACGTAGAAAGCCATATTTCAATCTGCTCTGTCCACAGTCTCTCATTCACCGATATTATGATTTATGATCGCAGTCGACACAAGCACATCGCGCTCTCGGTGCTAACAGCAAAGTGTTAAAGACAAACTAAAATGAAAGCCGTCTGTATGTAGGCTAACACTTTATCTGAACATGTACCTGAGGCAGCCGACCTGCAGACAGTGAGTGTCCTCAGTAGAGGAGGGTCAGAGAGCAGGATGAATGACTAATACTGATGTTTGTCTTCATGATGAGATAACGTGACTTTCTTCACTCAGTATTGTGATGTCAGGAGGAATATTTATATTCCAGTGAGATATTATTGGGTTTTAAATAGTGACTTTGTTGTTGTAAACATGACTGTTGCTGCCATGGACTGTATAAAACTATATCCTGTGTAACTGACCTATAAGGAAAGCATCAGGAGGTGAGGTGTGCGCATGTGTGTGTGTGGAGGAGAGGGGAGAGGGAGATAGTGTGTGTTGTTAGATAATGTTAATGTCACTTATTATGCTTCTGTGCATATAGCTCTTTTTTATTCTGTTTCTGCATCATGTTGAGGAGGGCCATGCCTGTGTATATATAAATATATATACGTATGCAAAAAAAAAAAAAGTGGATCGGTTGCTCGCTGCTAAAAATGCGGCCCACTGACATTATCTGGTTTTGAAATGCGGCCCAGTTGAAATAGTAGCCTAACTGAATAGCCCTACTGTTGTTTGTTTGTTTGTTTGTTAGCTATCTAACAACATCAAAAATAACCGGAAGCCAGTCTTGTTCAGTGAATCAGTTTATCATGTACACTCAAAAAATATTTAGGCCTAATATTTAAGATTGTTTGCTTATAAATACATGAACCTGGTTGCTCTATATTTAAAACACATTGGGTTTATTAGTATTATTAAATAAATCACATTATTATTTATTATACTCATTATTATTACTTGAGCTTGTTTTATTTATTCATTTCACAGATAGTTATACATCCTTAGTCCTTAAATTCATTATGAACATGGACTTAAAATCATTGTTTTATTTTATGGCCTTGCTGCCCTGGCTTTTGGCTTTTGTGCCCTCAAAAAATTGACAACACGAAAGGCCAAGTGGCCTTGCCCCTAAAATGACAAAATTCCAGGCCTGGTGGGTGTAATGCTAGCTGGACCATCGACAACAACAACAAACAGACAAGCTCTGATTACTAGGGCTGACGCTCTCTCTCTAGTCGGTTGGGCGATATGTTCAGCACTCGTCCTCTGAGATGATTGGTCTCTTTTCGTATTTGCCCCACCTCTTCTGCACTGCGATTGGACGGCTGGTGGCAGTGCCGAGCACAGCTCTTGACGCAAAGTTAAACATTTTCAACTCAAATTTTAGTCAGAAAAACTGAGAAATAATCACAGAAGACATTCAGTGTCCACCCATTTTGTTTTTTTTGTCCAAAATTGTCACACATCTAAAAGTAAATACGACATCAAGTTGTGTCAATCATGTCTGCACACTGAGTCCGAAACTTTCATCTGTCATAAAAAATTTCCGAACCAAAAAAATAAATAAATAAAAATCAGAAGAAGAAAAAAGCTCCGTGTGCAAAGGCTTTTATCTTTATGGACTGCTTTTACTAAGTGTCCAAAAAGGCACTACAGTTCAAGGCTGGATTACAAAGCTTCTGAGAGGGATACAATCAGCCCTCCTTGGAGCAGCAGGATGGCTAACGTTAGCTTATGGGCTAAAAACAGTAAGTCTTCTTTCACATGCAGTGTTAGCGACATAGTTAGCATTCATAACGCTGTTTTGTACATGACATTAGTTACCTTCTATAGTGTCCAGTATATCAGATTTTTCTCATAAGTCCCGTTCAACGTTTAGTGGTGAGACGGTGAGTTTAACTGCCCTCAGCAGGTGTAATGTCGAGCTCTGTGACAGGAACAAAAACGTTTTGGTGGACACACACCGCTACCAGGTAGAGTACACCTCCAGAGCACTCTGGCCGATTTAGTTAGCCTTAAGAGAACATGCAGAATTTTTTTTCCCCATTGAACAACTGATTGGTTGGTGAGTAGGTAGAATTTCAGGTGACAAAGATTTTTATTTGTTTGATCACAGCCCTATGGATTACAACACACACAGAGGTAGTGTGACTTCATTCTCTGCTCAAGACACCATTACTCCACCATATCTTTACATAGCAAATAGTAGTGTGCTGCTATATTAATGCTCACAGTGTCGTATAGAGCTCTTTTGAATGCCACATGCACACGCTGTATATTAAACAAATATAAAAAAGTATCCCTCAACACGTGACAGGCAGACAGTTTAAAAGGCATAAAGTATGCCATGCATTGGCTTCTATTATAACCCTCACGTCAGTAAATATTAAACTTGGCTGAACATAGCTTATCATAACGACTGAAAAAAGGGGAAAATAACTAACATAACTTAGTCCACAGGTACAAAATCTGCCTACCAGCACCTCTGTGGGCAAATTTTGATTAGCTCACTTATTAATACATCATAGGCCCTATCATACATCCGGTGCAAAGCAGCACAGAGTGTAGTGCAACTGTCTTGTACTTCTGCTCTTCTGTGCAACCGTGGGTGTGTTGCTTTTTAAATAAGGTGTGGTCAGGTGCATTGTTGGCATGTTTCTATTCTGAGGCAGCAGAAAGCGTTTGCACCGCTCACCAATAAAAACCTGGTCTAAAGTCAATGGCGCAGTATTTTCCAACTATTAAAAGGGTGCATTATTCAGATAGATACACCAACATAGTCGGCTTCACAACACGCATGCAATCTGTTACACACAGGGATGCACGAACAGGTTACAGGTGGGTGAAGTCATACGTCATTTATTTGGAAAATATCAATTACAAATTTATTCTGTAAAATGTGAACATAGCAGAGACCAGGGCAGAGCTGCAGACTCCCTACTAGGAAAGTTTAGTTCAGCTTCTACTGTCAGGTTTATAACTACAGTTTTTAGTTTTGTTGCTTAAATGTCCCACGATATTTGCTGCAGTGATTTTACTGCTCTTACTGAATACTCTCGACAGAAAACCACTCACTTCTCACAGGTGTACCTGGCTTTTAAAAGGGAGATAACATCAGATTGGTTGAATTCATGTACCCCAAAAATACACTGAATTAAGGGAACTGGATACGATCCCTTTGCCCCTTGCACCTTACTTTGAGACCCAGATCTTGCTGCATTTAAATAGCAAAAGTAATTTGACACGCACTAAATACTGCATCAGGTACGGACTATGCGCTATAGACTGTTTAAATAGAGTCCTACATCACCTGCACATTATCTAAATTTCTTACAAAACCAATTTGTAAAAACAACTGCTTTACATTAGGTTAGTGCTGGACTAGTTTTTAGTTGGGTGCTGTAACTTCCTGAAATCTCCACTGGTTGCCTGGCAACCTTGAGTTCAGGAAGTTGTGACTAACTAAAATAACTTAAAACAATCAACTCATTATCAAAATAATTAGTCAAATTTCTCTACAATGTAAAGTATTATATATCTTTGAACGACAAAAAATGCAATAGTGTGTTCAACTGAATATCTACAAAGTTAATAATCATATAACATTTATAATGTATCCCACCACAGCAGCACTAGAGCCATAAATGTTTTCATGCTAAATACGTAATTACCTCTTTTAAAGACCTTTTAGAAAACAGCTCTACACTATGTCTTTGTTTTTAAAATAGTTTTTAGTAGCATATTTACACACTTAATGATAAATGATAATAATTTAACATATAAACATATAAATAATACAAAAAGGGAAGCTTGTAAGACTGTAATGTGGAGGTGTAAATGTTATAATCATTTCAACCATGCACGATTACTTTAAAAGAAACCATTTCTTCTTAAGATCTCAGAAGTGATTTACTATCAGGGGAAAGTTCCTCAATATTTCAGGACCAAGTTTACAACTGTGTGATCTCCATGTGGATGGAACAACACAAAACTGACAAACAGGCCTCATCTTCCGAGACAAAACAAACCTTTTCACCTCTGTCCTTTTAGGGGGACACTGTCATGTTGTTTGGACCTCACATGTAAATTGCCTACAGTCGACTGAACACAACACATCCACATGTAATCAAGGACAACAACATCCTCGCAAACAAGTGTGTGACCATATAAAGTGACAGGAAGTGTCAATAAAAAACAACAAAAACACATTATAGAGGAGCATGATGGAGCAAAAAACACAGTCAGTGAAGCTTCGGTGACTTCCTTCTCGTCAGACGGAGACAACAAAGTCTCACCGCCCCGTCAACTTCTTCTTCCCTTTTTTATTTTTATCATGGCATGAATCAGATATAATTTCTTTTTCTTTCTTTCTTTTTTTTTTTTTTAAAGGGACAGGCGGGGTGTACCGGGTGGTCCTGACTTTTCCCGCACTGATCCAGGGTTGACATTTTCATTTAATGCTAACAACCTTCATCAATAATGCTGAAGTTGTCTCTCTCCTAACACACTCGCTCATTCTTTCTCCTTCTGCAGCCTGCCTGGGTTAAAAATAGCTCTCCCCTCTCTCTTTCTCTGCTTCTCCGTTTACATAAGCACACAGAGGGGGGAGGGGAGCACTTCCGGTCTGGCCACCCAGCCCAGCATCTGATCCATAACACTGGGGCTGCTGGGTGTGGGAGAGAGGAGAGGAGAGGAGAGGAGAGGAGAGGAGAGGAGAGGAGAGATCCCGCAATGCAGGGAAGCCCTCTCTTTCTCGATTTGAATTCATCTCTTCAATACTTTCTCTTCTTCAATCATTCTGTCTCTCCGTCAGTTCGCAACTTTCTCCATCCAGGAAGCTTTGTCATGATTGTCCTACCTCTGCTGTCTCCACTGACACCGCACCTCCCAACAATAAAAAACATGCAGTACCACGTCCATAAGTGACAAAACACCTGTGGACGTGCATACAGTCTAAGTGACAAGGACGCACATACACACCCACGTTACTGTACTTCAAAAAAATCTGAGGTACTTGTACTTTACTTGGGTATTTCTCTATATTTTTTCGCTACTTTATAAAACAACACCAGTACTTTTTAGAGGGAAGTATTCTACTTTTTATTACCTACATTTATTTGGAAGCTGTAGCCACTAGTTAGCATTTTAAGTTATACGATTCTACATTTAAAAACCACACAATAGGCAATATATAATATGCAATATATTGTTAAGGACTAAACTAGTGGTCCAAATCCTCTTAGCTTGTGACCTCTTACAAAAAGTAGTGTCATGTTTCTGATAACTATTACCCTTTTCCAACAAAATTGGCGCTTATGTGCAGGTTTTTTTAAACACAGGAAAACCCGCTAAAAATGGGCGATAGACTCCCTTCTCACTGCCAGCAGAGTCACAAACACACTGGAAACAGGGTAAGTAAACGGTAGAAAGCAGCATGGCAGCCAGTGAAAATATTACAGTGGCGTTAGGAACAAAATTTTGTGGCAGCGCGTGCATTGCGCTGGATAAGTAGCAAAAATTAGCACATCAACCCTGATGTTGCATCTCCATCACTGCCGATCGAAGTCAATCAGAGCTGGAGCCAATAAATACTCCTGACTACTGCTGAATTAAGTGTCCCGGGAGTAAATGCTGATTGTAACCTTTACCATTTAACAAAAGCCAGATGTTAGTGGGATGTTTGTTGAGTGGAAAAAAAGCTTTTAGGCTGTTAGCAAGTTTATCAAACAGTAACTTCTTCACTCAACTTCTCAGATGGTTTCATTTCATTTCTCTCCAATATTTCACCAAAAAAGAAAATACCAGAGAAAGGTCCAAATAAGAAAACAAAACTGTGTGGCAGACTTTTGCTCTATTTTTCTAACCCTCATTAATCATCTCACAACTGCCCAGATTCATCCTGTGACCCTTCAGAGGGGCCTGACCCCTAGGTTGGAAACCACTGGAATCAACTTCCTAACTTTATATAAGGTGGTTAAATCTAGCGCCACCTCGACCAGCTACAACTGTGTCACGTTCATCATTTATAAATTTTGCTGTTCATATATTCATATACTTTCACTAAAAGGAGCTTGAATGCAGGACTTTTACTTGTTAAAGTTACACATACGAAAAATCCCAACTGCCTGACAAATGCACATTGATGCACCAGCATATACTGTACACAAACACACACGGGAGACGGCAAGCCTCCGCCCTCCAAGAGCTCTGGCTTCATGTGACCACTGCATGCCTTACAACAGAGGCAGGCCTGACTGAGATCAAACGGTGGATAAGAAAAAAAATACCAGAAAATAAAGCAATAGTTTGGAAACAGAGGAGGGAGAGCCGGGAAGGCTCCAGAAGATGAAGATTTGTGACAAGTAATTTCAATACGCAAAACACCAGCAATGAAGACACTTGAGAGGCAGCAGGGATACAAAAAAACCTGGGTCACTGTCACCGACCACAGACACACACAAACTACCAGGTCAGAGTCTGAGCTGTTAGGCAAGACTGCTAACTAGACTGCAAACTTATTAAAAAACTTTTAAACTGCTCAATACATGGCTGGACAATCTGCAATCAAGCATCACAAAATGTTAATAATAATAACTATTGCTTTAAAAATCTTCCGTACTAAAGTGGGTGGCAGAGTCGACACCACAGACCACCACACTACAACAACAGTAGTGAACAATACAGTTGAGATCACTTTCAGAGGGATTTGATGAACAACAGAAACACTGATGACCAACAAATATCCATCCGCATTTAGAGGGCATCACGTTCAACATGGCAGATCTTCGTAAAGAAGAAGGGTATCTTGGAAGCAAACGGTCTCACCCTTCCAAATTAGATGCAAGTGTTTTTGTTATTAACAAGAGATGATTATCATCTAGCATTACCTCAGGTAGCCTAATGACAACTGTTTTACCTCCTTTAAAGAGAATAAACCCCTCATGGCTATCACAGTAGTTTCTACTTGAGGCTGACATTTTTGGGGGGGAATCCTGTGGGTCACGAGAGAGTCCTATAGGATTCCTGCAGAATGAGAGTTCATTTCACTCTTCATCACGTGACTAGGACAGGTAAGGAAAAGAGTCAACGAGAGCTATTGGTTTGTTTCCATAGACCATAGGAAGTATATGTCTGTACCCATGAGCACACATCATTTTATGTGAAGCATGGGAAGTTAAATGGATTGTTAGTTAGTGGTGATTTCCATTATGTTTTAGCATTGAGCTAACGGACTAAGCACTGGTTACTTGGCACACGGTTGTAGCAATTAAATCCAGAATCAAGAACAGACAATAAACCTGAAGACAAAGTACTGCAATAATCAGTAACATAAAAAAAAATTCCAATAAAATAAGAAAAATTATACGATAAAAATATAATAAAAATATGAACAATATAGCTGTGTTAACTGTGAGGAGGTTATTTCAGCAGTGTGCTATACTGATTGAATATGCTTAGTTTTTATACCTAAATCTGGCGTTCTAATATGTATAAACACTTTTTTCTTTATGTTTTAAAAGCACTACAAAGGAGCGGGATGGGACACAAGTTGTTCTTCAGGGATTGGGACGGGACCACAATTTGGCTTTTACTCTGTCATGAGATAAGGACGGGACAGGAGTCTTTCTGTGTGAGTGGGATGGTACAGGAGTGAAAACCTGGAAATCTACTCCCATATCAGCTTCTAGTCTCTATCAAGCACGAAATACTCACTTTCACTTTACAGTGCTTGAATTGTCTGGGCTCACACCCTTAAATCCACTGACTGATTCGTCTTGCATTGTGATATGAAACAGTGGATTCTCTGCTAAAATTACAAAAAGAGAGCCAATCGTGTCATGAGCAGGACTAACACTGTTGTCAAGCTGTGCACTAGAACTAGTGAGAAGTAGGAACAACAATGGCAAGCGTTATAGACGAGAAAGACGCTGGCATCAAGCCTGTTCTAAACTGACATGTCTTCTCAATATCACCACACATCGTAGTTTGTTTGACTTCACTCCGCTCCACTATTAAAACCCTGGCAAAACAAGTATGTTGTCACAGCAAGCATCAGTATAGACCTAAAATGACAATAGATTCAGTTGGACATCATGTCTCTAGTGATTGGTTAGGGAAATCCTTGAATCCTCCTCCCCACAGAAATCTGTTAAAGTTGATGCAATGTCAGACTGAAGATGGAAAGAGAGTGTAAAAAGTTGACAATTCTGTCTTATTTCAGGTAAGAGCATGAATTCTACACAAAGGAAACTGTGTTACTGTTCATCAGTGTGGATGCTCACAGCATTATAGTAAAGTTCTTGGTGTGGATGGCCCTTAAGTCTGGTGATAATCTTTTTTTTCTGGTCGATGAGTCCCATGAACATGTGAACATGTGTACCAAATTTCATGACAATTCATCCAACAGTTCAGTCTGGTCCAAATCAGTGGACTGACTGACAGACCAGGGTTGCCATAACTAGAGCTATGCTGCTAGCATAGCTAAAAACAATTAAAAGCACATCATCGAGCCACATCTTTGCACTGGCTGACATGTTTCTGCATTGCAATGAAAACCATAGTTTATTTTCCATGCTGTAACGCACTAGTTAGAGCAGACACACTGTGTAGATAGCACAACATTCACTGTTGCCTCATGAGCCTTGAACACTTTGCACTCACAGTAACCACATGTTAAAACGACCAAACACCCCACAGTGTGGGTATATACGTATGTGTGAACTTCAGAGTCAGAGAGAAAAAGGAAGTGTGTCTTTTGTCTGCCTCCACTTAGAAACATATGTATGTTTAATTGCAAGAGTGTGTGTGGAGGTGAAAGTAAAGGAAAGGGAGACTTACTACTGTGCACAGTCGATGAGTTGATATTCGTTGGACCTTTCCCAGCAGGCCCGCACACCATCGTCCTGCCAGAGGATCTTTGCATGGTCATAAAACTCCTGGAAAGAGAAAGAGAGTCTGGATCAACGGCATACCACAACTAGAAATAACTGCGAGTCAGACTCTTGTTTTAGGATCCCTGAAACAAAGATATGATATCACAAAAACAACTAAAGGAAAAGTGTGTGTGAGAAGAAAAAAACACACTCTTATCATTTATCTTTTGTATTCCTCTGCATTTTCCAGAGAGAGGAGAAGAGAAAAGAAGAGCCGTTACAGTGAAGACCCCCAGAACATGACGGAAAGTTCACCCCCGTCTCTGGCCTCCAAAATTACAGATAAAAACAAAGTGCTATTTGGCACAATGTCAGGTAGATTGTTGGAGAAAGAGCAGGTTGCTTATTTCTACAATGTTTGAGGAAAGGTGCCGACAATGCGGAGCAAGAAGAGGCAAATCTTCTGATGTGTTAAATCGATTACACACAGTGGTGGGTAGTAACCTGTTACATACACTTAAGTTTTACTTTACTTACTTGAATTACTACTTACTCAATAAATAGTACTTCTAAGAACAGTCAATTTGCAAAATACTTTTTATTCTTATTCGAGTACATCAGCAATAAAATAGATGTATTTCTACGACATTACATTGGACTACACGCTTCTTGCTACTTTTACCAACACATTTAGCTGTAAATCATTTTTCTATTCAGCTGAGCTCACACACAGCCCAGCGATTTTCAGACAACAAGGGATAAGTGACTACAACAGCACTGCAGATAACAGATTTAGGTTTTGGACACTGACGCACATACGATGCTGACTGTATTGAAGTTGTTCCTTAAAGAATTCTGGGTTCTGATGGTCACAGTAGCCGCGTCGTGGCCATGTGCTGAGGGTCAGCGAGTGACGCAAAGTTTTTTTCTTGTTGTTTTGTTTTACAGCATGTTCTGTCATTTCCTTGATACAGCATGTCAATGACAAACATGCATTTCAATTAATGAACAAAAACAAACAATGTTTGTGTCCAAACAGTTTCCAAAAAGGTGTAGGTAGAAGTAAAACATATATGTCCCTACCCCTTTCTTACATTTCTTTTAACTCATATTAAATGTCAATGACAAACATGCATTTCAATTAATGAACAAAAACAAACAATGTTTGTGTCCAAACAGTTTCCAAAAAGGTGTAGGTAGAAGTAAAACATATATGTCCCTACCCCTTTCTTACATTTCTTTTAACTCATATTAAATGTCAATGACAAACATGCATTTCAATTAATGAACAAAAACAAACAATGTTTGTGTCCAAACAGTTTCCAAAAAGGTGTAGGTAGAAGTAAAACATATATGTCCCTACCCCTTTCTTACATTTCTTTTAACTCATATTATTTCAAATTTATTTACAACTAATATACAACTATCCCCAGTCTATTTACCACCAAATAAATAAGTAAAAAAGCCAGTTTATTTACAGTCCAAGTACCACGCATTGTTACAAAATAAACATGCACTCCCCTTACACAACCTTTCCTCATCTATATACTGTATCTGCCAAAAATATCTTTAATATATAGTTTTTAAATTGATTTATACTTGTGCTGTGTTTCAACACATTATGTTAAAGACCCGTGAGAACATAATACATTGATGTATAAATGCATCTTTTGAGGTTAATCATTATTTGAGTAGTTTTTAGAGATGGTTTTACTTTTGCCCTAGTAGTTATTTTTGTGAGTGCTTTTACTTGAGTACCATTTTTATTCACTCCCCACCACTGATTAATCGATGTACTCAAAATTAACCAGCAACTATTCTAATAATCAACTGAATAATCATTTCAGTCATTTTTTAACTAAAAAATGACCAAAAAAAATCTGGTTCAAGTTTCTGAAAGGTCAAGATTTACTCATTTTTTTATTCAACATGACAGTAGACTGAATATCTTTGGTACTGTTGGTCAGAAAAAAATAAAAATAAAACAGATATCTGAATACGTCACCTCAGGCTGTGGGTATTTAAAATGTTTTTCACCATTAGTTGTAGCCTTAAAAGGAAGAAAAGGAGTTTAACAGTGGCTTATGATTAAACTTTAGTAAATGCAGAAAATAACACTTGATTGGTGGATGATAATAAAAAAAAAAAAAAAATTGGTGCTGGTTGGTATATTTGGATGATATCTGTGTCCTTGGGTTAAGACTGTATTTCCCGTCCGAGTCTCGGTGGGTGAAAACGTTTAAGGACAGATGGAGGGAGGCTGATACTCCCTGGCTTAGTCTGCAGTTGAAGGCCGGCTCGGAGAGGAGCAGCAGATGAGCGGGCTCTGACAGAGGCAGGAAACAGAACAGTTCACCGAGTTCATGAAGAAATGGAGAGCTTTGTACGGACACAAGGCTTGGCTGTCACTACACAGGGGCCTATCTCTTCACTACGATCTGCAGCGGGTCACATACAACACGGCCAAGCACAAATAAGCCATTATGAGCTGTGGAGTTTTACTGTATACCCTTAAAAATACTGGATGTAGCTGAGAGTGGGCAGGTTTTGCAGTGGCCACCATGTTACTGACAGATACATGGGACGAGGTCTGTTTAAAACTAACAGTGTTGTTTGTCAGTTGTTTTCTCTTAGCAGAAAACTAAACTGTCAAACATAAGTAATTACTGATTATCACTGACAGTTAAATATCTTCATTAGCACACAAAGAGCAACTGGGGAGTAAAAAACAAGGGGTGAACAGAGTTTAGTTTACAGACAGAGTAGTATAGTATATATGTTAAAGAAATGCAAATTGCTTATAAGTTCAACTATCAGCCAAATAATGTAGGTCTTATTTGTGTTCTCTTTGTCGTCCTTTTCTCTTGTTTCCTCTTTCACTTGTCAGTTAAGTCATCCTCTAGCTCAAACTACGAGGCCTCAAAGAAAATCAATCAAACAGAAAGTTCCCGGGGTAATTCACAGATTCAAAACAATTACCCTGAATGAATCAGTTCTGTATGAGATTTTGAATATCAATGTGGCAGTAAACCACAATTTGCTATGTAAAGATAGACGGCCTTAAGTCCAAACTATTTAAGGGTTGTTATTGGGGGGGGGTTGCCTTTATTTGATAGGACAGATTAAGCGTGAAGGGGGGAGAGAGTGAGGATGACATGCAGCAAGGGGCTGTGGGTTGGAATCAAACCGTGGCCTCTGCAGCAAGGACACAACCTTTGTACGTGGAGTGCCCGCTCTAGCAGGTGAGCTAGTGGGCGCCCTCAAACTATTTAAGTTAAAAGTCCGTAAGGCAAGTAGAGACAGCAAGTGAGAAGCTGGAAGTGAGGCTGTAACCGATTCACAATTATGTCAGTCAAATCAGATTTGGCTGTTCAATATGAATATTTGACTATTAATTATTTTATTTCCATATGGATTTTGAGAGATTGAATGGAGTTCAGCAGGACGTTCAGTGTGACATTCATGTAATGTAGTTGACCAGCTAACGATTGGAAATGTGCAACATTTTTTTGACACTAGATATCAAACAAAAGCCAGAGACTGTGTTGTATTAAGTATCTGTGAGCTGTAAATACAGAACTTCAAATCACAAGATAACATTATCTCTGTGCCTGAGCAGACAAAATCTCCCTTCCTACAGGCAGCTGCATCCGTGCGTGCAGCTGCCTGTATCGAAGAGCAGCGTCAAGGTGAGGAGCACTCACTCTGCAGCTAAATCTGGGAAACGAAATGTGCCCAAGAGTACGTTGCACGCTGACAGGAAAAATTAAAAAACAAAAAATATGACTGCTAAACTTGAAGGAATCTCAGTCGACTGAGGGCTCTCCGAATGATGATGCGAACCTCCGACTTTCAGCGAGCAATAAACGTCTGCCATTTCTGCTAAATGATTAATCAAAATCTACAGACAGATAGACAGTAGTTAGTGAAGTGTCAGAGGTCAGCGAGGTCAACTTCAGAGTTTCTCTCTCTGTTTTTGCTTTCATAAAGTTAATATACGGGGCACATGTACAATTCAGAGTTTGACAGAAAAAGGAAACAGCTATTTCATGATGTGCAGCTCTGTAAAGAGTTTAAGAATAGGAATGGCTGTGACCTGAGTGAAGACCTACTTTGAGATCCTGTGTGAAAACAGACAGCACTCTAAAGACATGCTGCAGAATTATACCATACATTTTGAATTAAACTGCATTCATACAATAAGGCTGAGAAAAATGTGTTCTTATTAATCTACCAGGTGACACGCATATTTTGAGATTTCAAACATTTTTTTCGGCAAACTTCACTCTCTTCAAATCCTTTAGATGTATGAAATGCATTCAAAACGACATTCAAGCCGATGCTACACGATGAAGAGGGTTCAGGGAGTTTCTCTGTTTATACAACATCTACTTCATGTCTGTCTGTTCATGTCTGTTGTTGCTCTTAATGAGGTCTCTCCCCTTTTTTCCCTGTTGAAAGGTTATTTGTGGAGTTTCTCCTGCTCCAAACAGCAGATTTTAAAGAACAGAGGGTGTCATATGTTGTAAAAATTGTAAAGCCCTGTAAGGCAAATTTCTGATTTTGAGCTATTTACAGTAAATAAAATTGCCTTGTCATTGTGCTGTGCTGGGAGGCTCAGGAGAGGTGGGCATGGCAGCGATCACTCCGAACAAATAACCTCGGTGACTTTATTTATGTTGCATACAAGGCGTGATCCTTTTTATTATTTTAGGAGATTTTTTTGGTGAATAATAACAACAAGGATTACTGATAAGAAACGAAGCTCAGAAGGAAATCAAGACAGATTCAATCCAGGCCCTGTGCTTATTTTCTCTCCCTCTCTTCCTCCTCTGCTGAAGGCAGAGTCAACCAGTCCAACTGGTTTCCAGTAGGCCCTAAGGCCAGGAGAGGGGGAGCGGGCTAAGAGGAGGAGGAGGAGGAGGAGGAGGAGGAGGAGGAGGAGGGTGGAGGAGTTGAAGGAGAGGCTGAGCCTATAAAATAGTTTTCTACTGTATTCTCTTTTCCGAACAACCAACCATTCACTTCAACGGGCACGATCGAAAGCCGAACCCTTGCTTCTGCTTCTGGGAGCTGATGCTTCAATAAACGCAGCTACCATTAGGCTCAAATCACAATTTAAAACAACAACTGTAACACGCCTGTAAGCTTCCACACATCCTTCATGAAAAACTGAGCATTAGATCAAAGTGTGAATGCTGTTTTTTTCCTTCTTCAGTGGAAGTCTGGTGACTGACTGACAGCCTGAGGGAAGGGTCAGCTCGAGATAGGCCCGCATAATAAATTTGCCATGAAGTAACAGAGACAATATCAGGAGACTTCCTTTTGCTTACACACAAATACACTCACTCTTCACTGGAAACTCAGCTGCTAAAAACAAACCTACACTGTGGAAATGACCAGTTTAAACACTGAAGCTATAGTGCTGGAAAAACACAGGGAGGACACGATGTTCTTCTTCCTCTATAGGTAACAATTAGAAAACGCTATTTAACAAATAGACGTTAATGTTCTAATTTTGTAGATTAAAAATCAGATGAACCATTTTTTGTACTTACTTACATTTCACTCCTTAAATTTGTGAAACAACTGAACTTAAATACGCACTTCTTTTTAACCACTATACCTAATCAACCAATTTTTTTGTTTGTTGTCGTTAACAGTATTTGAATTTCCACTGTCTTAAATTGTAATTATACTTTGGCAACACATGAGAAATGTCAGATTAATAAAGCTTATTGAATTGAAATCTAAATTTAGTTGATTTTAAACACATTTCCCAGTAAATCAAACAAGCTATCCTTGATTGAAAACCCTTTAATCTTGATTAAAATTTATAATAAATTAACAGAGTTTGATTTATTGGGGTTTTGGACTGCTGGATATGACCATTTATTGACATACCAAATCAAAAATGGCATTATATTTCTTCATTATTGATTAATCTGCTGAATATTGTCTTGATTATTTGGTTAATCAAATGCGCTTAAGCACAATATGGTGTATTTAAATTCTTATTTTGTGCGATCAGCAGTCCAAAATCCCCAAATATAAAGTTTCTGATGACACAGTGAAGAAAAGGAGCAAATCTTCACATTTAAAAAGCTAGAAACCTTGAAAATAGCTTAAATGTTGTATAAATCATCAAAACTGCCCACATTTTTGTTGTTTTTTTGGCGATCAAATTAATTATTTAAATGATTGTTTCATCCCAATCGGTTGTGGTCTTATTACCATGTTTGACTGTGCCGGGAGTCTCAGAGAGGCGGCCGGGCGCAGGCTGCAGCTCAGGGGGGAATCCCTCTGAGTCTCTGTGTTTCTGGAGGACAGGTCCCTCTGGACACATTTAGGGTTATTACAGACAATCAGTGTTAATAGGTGGTGTGGATCTCTCAGGTGAGAGGCTCATTCAATTGACGGCCTCCCAAGCGGAAGCACACCTGCTAATTACTGAATCACTGCGCAAACACACTGGGCGAGCTCATAAAGGCTGCCGTGGGAGGTTCCTCACTCAGCCTACAGCACACCTTGTCAGGGACCTGCTAGGCAGGCTGGCATTGATACTCCGTGACATTTAATGAGAGCTATAATAAGAGGTTGTGACCAATTTCACAACAAAACATCTATAAATAAACACGCATAAAAACTAAAGCTGATCTGTATCAGTCTGTTTACTGTAAGACATTCAATGATTATTGTTAGTACTACGGTTAGTATACCATTATTTTCATTACCAATTAATCTATTGATTATGTAATGAATAGATCATATGGTCTACTCAATGTAAAAAAATTAATGCAAATGAAAATGCATATCACAATTTCCCAGAGCCCAGGTTTGCATATTTTAACGTCTTTTTTTGTCCGACCGACAGCCCAAAAACCAAAAAAATCAGTTTCATATCAACAATGGAACCAGAGAAATTTTGCCATTGTTATTTAAAAAAACAATACTTAAATAAATTGTTGATAATCGCTGTAGATGACATAAAACTAATAGCTTATTAGTACAAAATGGCACTTGCAACTGACAGAAGGAAACAAACCAGTGCAGAAGTCAAACAGTTAATGGATCCTGAGAAAGTAAAGGTGCAACTTACCGAAGGAAACTCAAAATCCTTCTGGTTTGCTTGGTTCAGGACATAATCGAGTCGGCATTGGTTTGCAGGACAGGCTAACTGGCATGGCGGTGTGAGCGTAGTCATGGCGGACACAATCGTCTGGATGGAGAGAACACAAGAAAGCACAATTTGTTAGAAAAACCTTAAAAGACACCAGGATTAATATTCAACCCTTTCTTCACTCACACTGTCAAACATGGTAGCAGAAAAGTTTTTTGCTTTACGTTATCACTATGAAGGAATTGCACCCTGTAATAGCTATAGAATACTGACATCATCAGCGTCTAAATTGGTTCCCTATGAACCTCACTTTCACTGCGCAATTCTGGCACCAGGTATGATCTCCAAGGAAAATGAAGGCTCCATTTACCGCACAAAGGAGGTGCATTACCCTCCTAGCGCTTTTGTTTTCTGCACTAGCTATCGGCTGATATCCCCAGTTATCAAAGAGTATCAGTGTAAGTTCTTTGCAGTTACTACCCTCAGTAGAGAAAATGGCAAATGTCGGAGCAACCAAGGTAACTGTGTAAACTGTGGTAGTTGCTCATTTCTAAGGAAAATGGAAAGCAATCCAATTGTCCTTACAGTTGCACCAACAATAATAGGACTTGGAAACGCTAGGGTCGGAAAAGTTCCCACAATAAAGCTCCTTCATATCTACAGGACACAGAGAGCTTCATTTCTTCTACATGCTCATTTCGAAGGCAACATGTTGCGTGAAGTTCATTAATCAATATCTATTGTCTCGTAAAGTTATTTCATTGCCTAACAGCATGAGTATTAACTGATTATGAGACAAACAAACTTAATTATGAACTCAAGATTTCCCCTTTTTCTTTTGATGCTCAGTTTTGTTTCTTATTTGTCAAGCCCCCCAAAAAAGTAAATCTCTCTCGCCTGCTCCCAGTACAGTAGGGAAAGTGCTCTAAAATGTTTAAAATGTGTCAAAAGATCTTACCTCTATAGCTTCTTTAATGTTGTTTTTAATATCGTGTATTTTCTGTTTTTTCTCCCTGTGAAGAACAAAGAATGGTTTGTGTTATTTATTTGCACACAAAAGCAAAATATTACAAGAATAAAGCATCATCTCCTGGAGTCAAGACAGTGAATGCAGTCAATCATTTTGCTTAAATGCTAATAAAACTGTGATTATTGTCATCTCCTAAATGTAGCTCAGTCGGGAAGTGGTATGTCACCTTTAAATCCAAATATGGATAACGTAGCTATACAGGCAAAACATAGTGTTATCTAAAAAATATTAAAGAAAAAGCCTTAAAAAAACAGAGATTAAAACATTCTCCTGCGTTAATATAAGTTTTGGTCGGAATTTTCAAGATAGCATAAACCTCTCTCTGTCAGCCTGGAGGTGAAATATATCAGACATCAGTATTATGGCTGCTCCAGATGCAAAGATACCCTTATTTTGCTGACCAAGTGCAACCCCTGAATTTTGTGTACTTGCTGATCCCAAATGAGAGCAGCAAAAGTGTCTTCATTTTGGCAATGACATTTATTAAACAGAAAACAGCAGAGTGGGGGAGTGGAGGACAACACAGACAGTCACAGTATATTTTAAGGTGTTTTAAAGTCCAATATTAACTACCACCTGCCATGAGCACATAGTTGAATCCAAAGTATTAGCAAATCCAGTGATATGCTCCACATTTTGTCCGTTTATTGTTCAAAAGACAAACACACCAAGCATGGCACTCAGGTTTATGCAATCTGTGGGCTTCACTGATACCAGTAGTAAAGGTCTAACGTCACACAGGTCTTTCAGAAACCAGACAAAAGACACGTTTGACAATTGAAAGTCAGACTTGATACTGAAATTCCCCAAACGAGGCAAACTTAGAGCTGCTTACACAATCAGGTACCTGCATGGTGTGACTTCCTCTGAATGACCCATGGAAATATATTTCAGTGTATCAGACCTCTGCATGTGTGTTACGTTCGAGTGCACTGTGTCGTATATTTTGTCGACATTACAGCAGCCTGTGATACTCGTGTGGAACAGAGAGACTTTAAATCAAGAGCATGGATGAATGTGTTCTGTTTTAAGGGACTTTGGTGAAAAAGTGACACCATCAGCGTCACTGCGTGCTGTAATCAAAACTTAACGCTGACTGAGGGTATGGTGGAGGACAACACAACAAAGTTTCAGCCTTGAATGTGTATTTATGTTTCCATGGGGCAATTCTCAGTGTGCTAAAGAACATTTTTAATTGTCTATGATCGTTGGGTGATACTGGCAAATAAGAATATCTAAGTATTTAAAACCTAATACCTCAAGAATGATCACATATAAGGGTTTCTGGGATGATGATTGGTGCTTTCAGAAGACAGTAAGATAAGATGACCAAAAAGTTACTGATATTCAATCATTTCACTGAGCTTAAATGTCATAAATGTTTACAAAATATACCTGAATAAACCCACACATTTAATATTTTTTGTCAGAGATTCAGAGCGTTCTGGTGACGTGCTCATTGCAACAATTTCCCAGGTTGGAGAAGATTTTCAGAGGCAGCATTAAGAACAGGAACGTCATAATTCTGCGCCAAAGCCGGATAACTTGAGATCAACACAGCTGGGTAGGTCATTGTACATCCACTTACAGAAATAGCAACTTTTGTGTCTATATATATTTCTTCAACACACTCCTCAAACAAAAATGGCCGACATGAACATAATGTGAAACTGAATAATAAGGTGAAACAAAAAGACAATTCAGTCTGATTATTGAGATAGAAAATGGTATCACTAGACTTACGCTGCCCTTTGTATTTTAAAAAAGCCAAATCCCTTCAGATATTTGGCGCAGGATTATAACACATGACAGTAGATTTATTCATTACTCTATTGCAGCTGTTGACAACTGATTTTACAAAAAGGATTGGCTGATTAATCTATACGTAGACGGACAGAAAATTAAATGGCAATAACTCTGAAAAATGACCGAACTAACCGCCAAAAATTCCCAGGTTCGTAAAAGAAGGGCTTATGTCAGCTGCCCGAATGATCCTCAGATTTTAGAACTGTACGTCCTCTCAGATCTTGAACAAATAATCACATCTATGTTAGAAATAGTGCCATAAGAACCGATATTAGCCAGAGTCAAAGATAAAGGTGAATTTTAAGAAGTCAAGGGAACACTTTTTTGCTCTTGGGACACTCTGATAATCTGATTGTATTGTTCTAATTGCTAAATGTGTATTTTGGTTGTTCTAAATATGTGCATTTTCATGGGTCTTTTGATTCTGTATAAAGGTATTAATATGTTTGTGTATATTTTAATAAATAGAAACTTTAATTACAAAAAAATTCACTGGTTCTAGCTTCTCAAATGTGATTGTCCCCTGGTTTTCTTAAGGGTATTTTTGTTTGTTTGTTTTTAAAGATAGTAAATTGAATATCTTTGGGTTTTAGACAGCTTGTCAGACAAACACAGACATAAGAGGACGTCTCCTTGGGCTCTCGGAAATTGTCAGACTTTTTTTGACATTCTATAAACCATAATTAATCGGAAAAGAAGCAGCAGATTTAATAATTAAACTAATCATTATCTATTTTACAATATATATTATTGCTCACGATAAATAGAGATTTTTTAAATATTTATTAGTGCTGAATCAACTGCCAAGTTTTTAAACTCAAGGGAACCAGTGATCCCACTTTAAAATTTTAGGTTACCAGACAAGAGAACTTAAAAGGAAATATTATCAATCTAATCGTTTCCTCAAAAGAAAGGAGATCTTTGAACTTTTTAAGGGTGGCTTTAGGGAGCTTCCCTCAGCTCCTTGTTCCTTAATTTCACTCAGAGTGGCCGCAGTACGACAGCGAGAGACAGACTACATTCCTCACATAAAGGACCTCCAAAAACAAACCTCACCCTCATCCCTCCTACATTACTGTGTCTTTCCCTATCTTCTCCTCCCGTCCTCATCCTCCCAGCACATTGTGCCGTCTGGCACTGCCCCACGCTCAGCGGGGAAACCCTGCAAGGTGAACTCCTCCAGGTCCAGAAAGAGCGACAAACCCCCTGGAGCTAAACAGGACCAGGGGAGTTACAGCCGACTGTGGTTTGTCATTACACAAGAGCGTCTGGGTCTGTGAGGAGCATCTGTTTGACATGACCCAGAAATAAGCACATGATGATGCTCCTACCCCCAAAACCCCTTTCTAGGAAACAGATGATTAAGAATAGAAAAATGTGACTATTGTTTCCATTGCATCAATTTGGGAATTGAGTTTTAGGAAATTCACAAGACAGGGTGGCCTGAAACCACCCAGGGGCAATGTTTCCATGAAAACCTGAAACAGATAAAGCATTCTTCTGGCGTTACGCAACCTTTGAGTATTTACTCCAAAACATTACAAAAATATGCCCAAAACACTTGACTTCATTAGGGATAGTGTTTTTAAATAATGACAAGAGTCTATCCCTTCATGCCAGAAGAAATGGGGAAAATATTTGTTTACCAGCCAGGCGATCAGTTGCGGTCAATTAAAATCCTTTAGTGCGTAGAAAGTTATCCCAAGTTTCCCTTCTAATAATCAGCACAATGATTAATCAATGTCTCATTACATAACAGGAAGAAAAGGCTGCTTTTCTTTACTCTGGCTAATTTATAGGATTTATAGCTGGAATATGTATGACGTTACACAATCGATATTTTAATTTTCAGGCTACAAGAATAGTGACATTTTATATACTGATGTCTATAGTCTGATGGTTAGTACTAGAGCTAGCTGTATGCATTCGTTGCTAAGGATACGTTTAAGGAGACTTATTATGGTTTTTCGTATTTTGTGTCTTATATATAGTGTGACAACGAAGGATGTTTATATTAAACGTAGCCAAATAATGAGGTAAACATATGTAAAGTAATCCCTGTGAGACAAAACGTAAGGTTTCCTATCGCGCTGAACACTGTTACTAACAGTTGTTTCTACTCATCTGCCCCAGGCACGCTGCTACAAGAGCTTACATTACATAGCCTACACTGCTACATGTAGCTACATGCTAACATCAGAAAACGTAAGCTTGGTTGCTGATGTTGTTAATTTCTCCAATTTCAGATCAAATTTCTTCTGGAACATGTGCGGTTGTGTTTAGAAGCTTTTATTGGTGATTTTTCACAGTAGGAAGTGCTGAAAATCTCTATTACAGTCATTTCCAGGCTGCAATGAAGGTCCAGAGGCGCTGAAGACCCGGAAACACTGACCAATCAGAGCAGACTGGGCTTTTTTGGGAGGGGCGCTAAAACAGAGCGTTTCAGACAGAAACCCAAAATACAAGTATGAACCAAAAAAATTAGCGCAATAGGCCCTCTTTAAATGTTGAAGATAGTATCAAGATTCGGATACATTATTGTCTCGAATTGGATTATTGTAATATTGTTATTTCCATTATTCATAAATCTGCCCATTATTTTCTTTATCAATTAATCATTTACTCTATGAAAATGTCTGAAAAAAGTGAATTAAAGGTCATCGTAAGTTCATCAAATTTCTTGTTTTGTCTTTGACAAACTGTCCAAAACCCATAACATTTAGTTTACTGTGATGTCAGCTGAATAATTTTAATATATACACACTGAAAACAGAAAATCTTTCCATAACAAAAGCTGAAACCAGAAAATATTCGACATTTTTGTTTGCGAAATGACTCAAATCATTCACCAATTATCAAAATAGTTGCCAATTACTTCTCTATCCACTGACTAACCGACCAAATTTTTCAGCTCCAGTGTACTATAGCTTAAATAATGATTTCTAACAGTATCATGTCATACTGTTTGTTGTTGCTGTGTCTTGTGAATGCAGCAGTCTTCCTCAAAACATCATCAAGGTATTTGGTCAACAAATATTTTCGTATCTGTTCATGCCAGTATCACCTGATCGCTCCTGATTATCAGTTTCTCACCTACATTCTGTAAATAAAACCACCCAAACTGACTGTAATGGATTAGTGATGCAATGTGCTCTATGTGTGCGTGATTGACAACATGTATAAAAAGTAAAACATGGAGGGAAACCAACACTTACTCTGCGTTGAAGCCATTAACGTGCAATATTCGCATCTGTTTGACTATCGTGCTTTTCCCGGATTCACCGGCCCCTGAAAGCAGAAAGAGGACAGAAAGATAAATGTTTGTTAAAAGCTGAACAAAACTGCGGCTGTAACATCCGGAGTGGGGATCCATCTGAAACCAGTGGGTCCATCTGAAACCAGTGGATGATGAATGAAGGCTTGTGTTACTGGATACTGGATCTGTGAGGGCTTAGGCATTTTGGTGTCTTAGTTAGTGGAAGTTACTCTTCAGATTAAGATCGTACATGATAATCTTTGCATTGTTAAAGATTAAAGCAATAGTTCCCAACCTTTCTAGCTTGTTAGCCCTTACAAAAAACTGTCTAATTGGGTCCCCTTGTCATGTTTTACATGTCAATTATCCATTATTTCACAAAGTAGCAAAGACAGGAGAAAATTACAAAACATTACAACAGAACAATGCTACTTATGCATTGTTGCATCTACTGATGTGATATATATTCTGTAAAATGGCCACTTTTAATACTATAAAGAAGAATTTTGCTGCTGGAAAGATGACCCTGTCATAAAACTGGACTGTCTACGCAGCAGAAAGACACAAATACTTTTCAAATTGGTGTTACATGACCAGAGAAAACACAGGAAAAGGGCTGTGGCATTTGCTTTTGCTCAAGAGACAGAAAACCTACAACGACCAGAATGCACTGCACTGCAGCAGACCAATTAACACTCCCACTGGTGGGTAATGTAATACTAGCTTGGGTTTTTTAGACAGAGAAACAATATGGCGGCCTGATAGTAAGAAACAATCTGGAACTACAGTTACACAGTGAGCTCAAATATATTTCGGGAAATATTTGGCCTCAAAATAGGAAGCGCAGTCACAGAATCTTGGTTCATATTTGATCAGCACTGCTTAGTTTTAACATTTGAGCTAAGTTTTTTTTTCAAGTCTCCGTTTTCACAATACAGGAAACAGTATGGCGCCAACTTCCTTTCACAATTTCTCATATTACAGCCAAACAGTGCACTAAAATATGTTCCTGAAGACATTTAGGGTGAGGAATAGGTGATACAGTAACAGAATCTTGGTTTACATTTGATCACCAATGCCTAATTTTACCGTTTAATCTGAGTTTGAGAGAGAAACAGAGAAGTGGGTCTCTCTCAATCCACTTCTATAGTCCTCATGTCTGTAAAGGCGGGCATCTGAAAAGAGGAGGTACAAGCGGTAGTTCAAGCAACAGCCCTAGAGTCAGAGAAACTCTGCCACATGGCACCAAACGTGGTTACAGCTGGGATATCAGCAGGATGATCTGGGCGCAGGTAAGACCCACATACTACCCACATTGTTATGATACAAAGCTGGTTGAAAATTGGCAAAGTATCCCTTTAAGTGCATTTTACTGATACATCAGTGCCTTCACTTATAGGTAGAAGGGTGAATGTAGGACTTTCATGTATACACTGTTGAATCGGCACTCTAACTGAAGTAAAGGATCTGCTTCCAGATGTGCGAGGGGCTCTCAGCATCAGGGATAAGGACAAGAAGATCAAGCTGGTAGACGAGATCAAGTGTTGTTTTGTCTTTGAGCAAAAGGCAATGTCATTCTCCATAATTCTGGCATGATAAATGGTCACACATGTTCACAATGTAAAAGAGAAAAGTCCTATAAGTGTCCTTGCACATTGAAAATTAAAGAAGCCGGGCCATATCGTCTCCTAACCCGGACACAAGGAGCTAGGCTACAGGCCTGCTATTCAGAGCCTGAGTGTGAGTGTACAAATCTAGGATCAATTTCAGATTAGAATGAACAGGACAGGTCTTTCAAGGGAAGCTAGTAATCACTAATAGTAATCCTAATTTGCTCTCTCTCTCTCCGTAGTACTCCGAGAGGTTTAGAAGGATACTAGCGCTGGCCTTGAAGTTCAGACTGTATCATGACATGGAGGCCTGGATGATGAAGCCAGAAATAGCTTCATCAAATTAAAAATAGTGGTAGTTTTTAATAAGAACATCCATTTCCGGACTAGTTGGTGTGGAGAGGATTACGCAAAGGTGAAGTCTGAAACATAGCATCAAACATAGAGAGTCTATAGGCCTGAATAACTCAAGGTGAATGCATACTGCACACACACAAACACACATTTTGCCGTGTGCTGCCCTGGTAAAAAACGCCTATTGGTGGCCTCCCAGCCTCTGCATGCTGCCTTCACACAAATGCTGTCTGTCCGTCCGTCCAGCGTCTCTCACATGTTCTGTAATCATGCTCCATAATGGCCCATAGATGCAGCAGACAGGCCTGCTTTTCAAATTGTCCTGTGTCAAGAAGACACTGTGACATCATGTCATTGCATCATGTATTGATGCTTCACCAAGACATTTTTCATGCCTACAATCTGAATCAATAGCGGCTATATTTAAATAAATAGGTGAAATGCTGTTGTGTTGTTTTATGGGTGCAACAATTCAGTAGAAATGGGCCTAAAGTGGACACACACACACATTAATGAATGATGAATTTGACCAAACCTACCTAATAGTAGTAGCCGGTGAGTCGCCCGGTATATCTGTTTGTCTTTTTGGAGCTGCTTCTCTATCTTTTTGTTGGCTTCCCTCTGTGCCTTCTCCTCATTTCGTTGGTCTTCGGTCTTACTATTGCCAAGACAGCCCATCTTCCCAAAAACCCAGTGTTAGGTTCAGGGGGGAGGCAGGGTGGGTGGGTGGTTGGTTGGGTAGGTAGGTGGGTGCAGGGAAGGAGGAAGGAGGGAGGGTGTTGATCAGAAGGAAAAAAAAATCAATCAATCCTAAATTCCTAGACTGGCCCAACAGAGGAACACCTGGCTCAAAATGGGTGACATTTATGTTGCCAGATGAGACAAGATGTAAACCTGTTAAGGTAGTAAGTAGACGGTGGCCTCCACCAGGGCTTTGGCACGATATGTATGGATGGATGTGGCTATTTACTGGCGATTTATCACCTAGAGATCACTCAAAAAAACACAGGAGCAGAGCAACGATGCCGCCCTCTCAGACGATTCTTGTGTTTTTCACTGTAAATCCGCAATGAAGTCATCAACATTGATATGAGAGAGTGAAATCCCCAGCCTTGCAATGTACATGAATGAACGACGGTGCTCCTGTCTCCTTACAGATGCTTTAAATATAAAGGCTGGTGTGTGTTTTTTCAGTGTATTAGGTTTAATTTTCTTAGCAAATGTCTCCTCCGGAACCCATCTTCGGCAGATATCTCACACTGCCATTCATTTCCACTCACAACCCCTATTTTTCGACCTTTTTCTTTCAATATATATTTAAGGTTATTATCTATCAGGGTTGTTTGCAATCCACCTCACCAAAGCACATCAGAGGGCGGATGAGGAAAAATAAAAATAAAAAATAAATATTTCCTCTTAAAATGACGGCATGTGAATCATCAGGCTACACCGGGGCTTCTTTCTCTATCACAACCGTCTCTCAAATCCGTCACATTATATACACCGTATTATTTTGGGGAGGGGAGGTGGGCTGTCGTCGTTGATGTTAGCAGCCTTATCAATAATATCCTGTTTTTAGCCGATGTCAAAATGATTTCCTCTCGCCGTCAACAGATGCTGGTGCTTGCTTTTTGTCGGAGGGTTTGACCAGACCCAAAAAAGAGGCCCCTTCTCCGTCCTTTTTCTCTCTGTAACGTTAATTTGTATTTCTCCTCACATCGGAAAAGCTTCTCCGCGCGAGCAAAGGCGGATTTTGGCAGTTGGGGTGTCCTTGAATATAACGCGATATCCAGGTGATAGTCGTTGGAAAATCCTCCGTTATTTCCCCGTTTGGCGCAGGTACAGCCCGCTGTCAAGTCTCTCCTCAGCTTTTTGTATTCCCTTTGAATCCGTATGGTAGATTATGGTTACATGTGCATGATACATGAACATACCGCGGTGTTTTCAATCACTGGTCCGACGGCGACACGTTTGTTCGTTACCGCCGACAGGCCGCGTCTGCTCCGGTGAACCGGTCGGGGAAATGAGAGTCGTTTTCTTTGCGGCGTTACTCTGAATTATTTTTGCCCCCTTTTTTCTCTGAGAATCGTACATTGAGACAGATAGCGCTGAAGAGGTGGGGTGGGGCAAACGGCTCTCACGGAACCCTGGGAACGAAGAACGGTGGTCAAGTTCCGCCTGACGAGAATTGCAACTTCCGCTTAGGACTTTCACAATAAAGCCCCTCGTGATAGCGTCATGCTCAATGTACAGAATTGTGTTTAAACTTAATAAAAAATACAATAGTTACGACTATCAAGTGTGACATCTATGAAGAAAAATACACTTACACTCAGTGTCCACTTTATTAGGTACACCTATACAGTGCAATGCAATCCAGTACGATTGTTCTGCCATACTTTGATTATTCTATAGATGTTTATTATGTATGTTTTGCCTCATTTTTTTACTTCCCACATGAGGGGGGTAGAATATATATAGGAGAAACATCTCCTAAATCTGGCAATGTCAATAATAACTGAACAACAAAATAAAAATAAATAAAATAAAATAAAACAGTGTCTAGTTGGGGTCCGCAGTCATGTTTCAGGTGTTGTCAGTTCCACCAGAAAAACATTTCCCCTCGAAAGTGTTCAGATGGGTTCATTTAAATAACTGTTCATATGATCCAGCATTTCACAAAAATAAAATAGAATAAAAGAGAAAAGAAAATGTCATGTATTTACAGATTTAAATGATATCACAAGAAATTTAGAAGAGAAATGTTTCTTGATGGACCTGCAACAACTCACAGACATCCAACACTTGACAAAGGCTCCCAACTACACACTATTTTTGTTGTTTTGGGTGTTTTGTTTTGTTTTTCTTTTGCTAAGAAGTCACAAGCCAAAAAAGTTGGGAACTGCTGTTGTTTTTTGGCAGTATATTGCATTTTACATTATTATCAAATGTTTTCATGTAACATCCAATCTAAAAAGCAACTAGGTAACTACCACTGTCAATACAAATATTGACAGTATTAATATTTGTATAAATACAAAAAAATGTAACAGAGCAAGTTGAAAGTAGCATAAAATGGAAACTGTCAAATAGCATGTAAGTACCCAAATATGCTTTTAAGGAGCAGAACTTGAGTAATTGTACTTTGTTGCTTCCTGAATAATAATACAGTGGAGGATTCCTCAAAACATGATCTTTATTGTATGGTGCCCCATCAATAAATTTCATTATTAGCCTGATAACATTTTACTGTAAACATTCCTTGTAGCCGAAGCTATCAATAAATTAGCATTTCAGAATAAATACAATGTAGCATGTGTCATTTAACAAAAAAAACAGTACATTACAACACAGTAAGTATACCTACACATACAAAAATTGAAAATAAGTTACTGATCAATAATGTATACAAACCATCAATTTTTAAAACCACATTAAACCCTGATAATGTAACACATGTTTTAAAAAAGGAACAGACAAACCCACAAACAATAATGTCCACACACCTTTCGTCATCAAGGCGGAAGAAATGTTGCTCTTTTAATTTGAAGTCAGAATTCGAGTACTTCCTGTTTCCTCCTTGCTGTCGCTTGACGCATCTGGAATGAAGCAGGCTCGGATCACATGATTGCCCGGAGCGTCATGAAGCAGAGGTACAGAAGGGGAGAGGCGCCCTCTTTGAAGCAAAATGATTATCAACCTATACACCTAAAAGGTATCAGTCAATCACTCTGAAAACCTTTAAATTAAGATATAAAATTAGTCAATGCCACTATATACATTTAGCAGCAATAATAAAATTGCATATAATGGTAGAAAGTGAAGGATAGCCTTTTTCTAAACAGTAACACTAGGTAAAGAAAATGTACAAAAATAATGCAGGCTTTTAAATTTTCTTATTTATTACTTTAAAATATCTTAGATAAAAAAAGATGTGTTTATTATTTCTGTGACCAGTGCTGGGGATCTAATCTGAATTTTAAATCCCTAATTAAATCAAATTGTCTCCAGCTTTCAGCATTTTCTAACACAAGTTAAAAATAACTAATACACATTTGAGATCCAGACTCCTCTGACAGTATCTCTGGTTGGATAGTGATAAACCCTGATGTCTGAGTCCTTCTTATCTTTGACACTTTACATATTAAGGTTGAAAAGACTGGAGAGTTTCCATGAACTCCTCTTAACCTCCATGGCAAGACTTTTATCCAGAGCAGTCGCAACATTATTTAAAGTGATGGATACACTTATAGAAATATTTAGACTGAGATGTTCCCGTCAGCTTAACTCACCTAATGGTGATCTGAATTTTTAAACGGCTCCCTGTATTTTCTTTTCCTCTTTAGCTCTCACATGCATTCAAACACTGTGCTTCACAAATCACACACCCACAGACACACATACTGTATGAAGCACACACACGCACACACACACCACCCTCCACAAATACGTCAAAAGGCAAGGGAAAGAAGCTCAGGGCAAAACACATAAAGGTCATCAATGACAACTAAATGCTACTGTGGCTCTCTAATAAACCCCAACAGACAGCTGAGGAGGAATGACTTCAAGGTAATCTTATCCTGTTTCTACTGTGTTTCTATTTAACAAACTTTGTTTACACACACCAGGAAGTTAGTCTTCTTGTCTAAAAGCCACACTATCTGGTAAATACCCAAACAGTGTCATTGGTACACCTGTGGACATTGACCCTTTGTGCACATGCTTCCAAACCCCCCCTCTTCTAAAAGAGGGCTGATAGTGGAAAACATGTGTATTAACCACAGCAAAAAAATAAACATTTGTGTGCGTAAGAGATGAGAATCAGACACAGGTTTTCACGTACAAGGAATTTGCCTGCGTAACAGTTACAATAATCCTAGAAAGAGAAAAGAGAAAACAGGTGCTGCAAAGGTCAAGAATCATAAATATAAAACAGAAAATTACAATGAAAAATACATGTCTTAAAATGAAAACAGCTGCACAGTGTTTAAAACCAAGATGATTTAAGTGCACAGTTGTTCTCAGTATGAAGAGTTTTCAGTGTCTTGTATCGTTATCATCATCCTGTGCTTCATATTGTAATACTTAGTCAGGTACAGCAGTACAGTGTCTGCTTTAAACATCATATGATATTAAATAATAATAATTAATTAATTAAATAATTAACTGCAGTACACACTGAGAGAGAGGTAAGGAACATGGAAAGCAAAAGGCACATATCTGCTAGTTAACAAAAAATATCTTTACACTCAGTTTGTGGATCTCCATCCAAATAAACTTTTCTGAAAAAAATAATCTATCCAGTGTTTATGTATTTGGTTTTCTTTCACTGTAAACCAGTGGCTTAAACTGTGACATGTCAAAAATCTCTCCAATGAGAAATGCCAATTCTAATCTTCAAGTGTCCCATCATCCTGCTAAGGTTCATTTATATTCTTACACATGTAAAATATAACAATGCGAGCTACATGCTGACAGATTAAAGGGACAGTTCACCCCAAAATCAAAAATTCATATTTTTCCTCTTACCTGTAGTGCTGTTTATCAGTCTAGATTGTTTTGGTGTGAGTTGCTGAGTGTTGGAGATATCAGCCGTAGAGATGTCTGCCTTCTCTCCAATATAATGGAACTAGATGGAACTCAGTTTGTGGTGCTAAAAGCACCAAAAAATACATTTGAAAAACTCCATAACAATGTCTCTTCTCAGAAATCATGACCCGGTTACTCAAGTTACAGACCGTTGTGAGTAGTTTCATGTCGGAAGTATTTTTTACTGCTAGCTTACTTTGCACCACTGCACTGTCACAAGCACAAGCCTATCGTCCATGAGTAGATGCACACTTCCTTCTGCATGGCGATGCGGTTGGAGGGTGTAGTTTGGTAGAAAGATACTGCAGATCCTACATGAAACTGCTCACAACAAGGTCTGTGGATTATCTTTATTGATTGGTTCATGAGGGGCGGCACGGTGGTGTGGTGGTTAGCACTGTCGCCTCACAGCAAGAGGGTTGCCGGTTCAATCCCGGGTGTGGGAGCCCTTCTGTGTGGAGTTTGCATGTTCTCCCCTTGTCAGCGTGGGTTCTCTCCGGGTACTCCGGCTTCCTCCCACAGTCCAAAGACATGCAATTTGGGGACTAGGTTAATTGATTACTCTAAATTGTCCATAGGTGTGAATGTGTCTCTATGTGTCAGCCCTGCGATGGTCTGGCAAACTGTCCAGGGTGTACCCTGCCTCTCGCCCGATGTCAGCTGGGATAGGCTCCAGCCCCCCGCAACCCTCACAAGGATGAAGCGGTTAGAAGATGTATGAATGAATTGGTTCATGATTTCCAGAAAAAGACATTAATAGTGAGTTTTTCCAAATGTGTTGAAAAACACCACAAGCAGAGTTCTATCTAATCAGGGGCATACATACAGACAGTGCAGGTAGTGCATTGCACTGGGGCCTCTAGGATGGAGGGATTCGTTACTTTGTTTGATATTTTTGTCAGGTATGCAGGGATGATTGCTGGGTAATATGTATGTTGATGCTGTCCAATGTTAAGTCTCTATTTGTGTCAAGACAATACATGCAACGTAACTTCCTTACGCCACTGCATCTAGTTCCATTATACTGGAGAGAAGGCTGATATCTCTAACACTCAGCAACTCACACCAAAGCAATCTAGACTAATAAACAGCACGACAGTTAAGAAGGAAAGTACTGTTTGGAATTTGGGGCAAACTGTCACTTTAATGTGATCATTAGACAAACTTACCAGTCCCTTCATATATGTTGGATCTAAAACACATAGGTAAAAATATTGATTTATAAATACAGTAAAAGAAAATGCCAAAAATTAAATGTAATCCTCTTGCTTAATTATAAAACAAGAACAGGTCCATGATGTCATGCCTGTGATAGCCCTCTAGATGGCAGCATCTCTCATACTTACTCTCCCAACTACTGCACATTTTTACTACATTATTATTACACCTATACTGACTTAGTAGCTGAATATGGAAAACTGTTATATTTTTTAACATCTGGGTCATTTGGTGACGGAAACTTGGGATGCATTATCAAAAGTCTGCTGTGAAAAGGCAGCAAATGGTCGCACAATCTTTTAAACAAACGTTTCAGCATCTTTGTCATTAAAACTACTCCTTCCTGTCAGACATGGACACAACATGTGTGGTATTCATGTGTGTGTGTGGGTGTGTGTGCACAGTATAATTATATTAATGTAGTTAATCAAATGAGGGTTATCTGACACTGGCCAGAGAAACACTCTACTTCCATTCATCTTCTCTTCACTTCCTTCCTGTTTTTGGTCACTGGTTCAGCTCACAGATGTGTTTTAGCCAAATAAAGTCATTATGATAATGTTGTGCTCTCACTGCACTGTTTGTTTGGGGTTTTTTTGCAACAGTTAATAATTCATTCATTGATAATACATTAACAAAAAGACATGTTATGAAGGTTCTGCCACCAAGTTTGCACAGCTTTGCTCAACAGGAATAAATACATGTCTTTTCCATTTCCTTTAAAACACAACTGAATACTTTTTATTGTGTAACTTATGTGCAATACACTGCACAAACAAAACTTTGAGACACAAAAATCATATGTCAGCATATTAGAGGACATACAAAGAAGGCCTATCTAAATTATCTAAAGAGTGTACAGTATGATAAACTTCCTCTTATAAAATGTATTCACACTTGTTTATTTATTTAGTAATCTATAAAAGAGTGTTCCTAATGTATTAGGGGCCCCTCATGCATTACGGACAGGGGTGACTCCCTGACATCACTGGTGACATCACTTTTGGTGCTGTATATAAGACAGTTTGGAGGACTGAAGCCTATCGGAGACCCTCAGCTGCTCTGTGTACTGTAGTCTGATCATCATGCGTGAAATTGTGCATCTGCAAATTGGACAATGTGGCAACCAGATCGGCTCGAAGGTAATAAAATATAATCCTTCTCCACTGTTTAACTTACAATGAATGTTAGACTTGACGCCAGTTGAGGCCTGTTGAAAATGTTACCTAATATAATGTTGTGTCTTTCCCCGTGGCCGAAATGAAAACTATAAATGTAATATTGAGAAGAATCTGTTGAAATATAAATTAGCAGAATATCTGCTGGATGACTGAAGTCACTGTTTGATTATAAATTACTTGTGTTTTGTCACATTAGCTGAGATAAAATGATGAAAATATTTAACTTAAATGTTTAAATGAAATCTATTCGATTTCAAAAATATATATATTTAAGAATATACTTATATTATTTCACCCTTTTTAAAAAAAAAAAAATTATGCTGCATATTTTGCACTGTTCCTTTGAATGGTGCCAGTAACAGTTATGAGTGACACAGGGTGTAAACCCTGTCAAACATTCAGGGAACAGATAAGCGCTAAAGCGAGACTGGCATGGGTGGGACATTTATTATCATGGCTAACACAAAACAAGAGAAAGGAACTACGAGATAATACAGCCAAAGTAACACATTATGCTGTGACACTGAAGGACATGCAGTCACAGAATCGAGCAGTTCTTATTCTGTGAACCACATTGATCATTTTAGCATATGCAGAGTTGTAGAGTTGCAGAGTCATGAGTTGCTTACTCATCTGGGTGTTGTCAGAGTAAGCATAGATTATTAAACTTTTGCCCAACTGCATAAAATATTTTAATTAAGCAACCATCTACCAGACCCAGAGGTGAATGATGTACAACAGAGAAAGATACTTTTTGGATGAAAATATTGTCTATGTATTAATATTCTAGGTAATTCTTTCATCTCTTTAAACGGCTAAAGAGTTTTGGCTGCAGCTAATTCATGTCTTTCAGTAAGTTATGCTGACGTTACAATGAGAATTTCCATCTTTGTCTTCCCAGTTTTGGGAGGTGATCAGTGAAGAACATGGGCTCAATGCAACAGGCCTCTATGAAGGAGACAGCAACCTCCAGCTGGAGAGGGTCAACGTCTACTTCAATGAGGCACATGGTAATATAGAGGTTACTGCATATAAACTGCAAATTGTTCATTTAATAGCTTCTTTCTAAGTATGTTTATTTCATCAGCACCAATTCCTTATTGATTGTTCTTTTTGAACATTACTGTTCTTAAACTCTGACACAAAATGAGGCCAAATTTTAGTCCTGGCTATGTTAGTGATGCATTTTAATTCTGTTTCCAGGTGGTAAATACGTCCCCAGGGCCCTGCTGGTTGACCTGGAGCCCGGTACGATGGACAGCGTGAGAGGAAGTCGCATCGGCGGCCTGTTTAGGCCAGACAACTTCATCCACGGTTAGACAGATGAGAAAACAGTCATACTGGGGAATACCTGCTATGACTGTCTTCCATCTATGTGGTTATTTAAAGTGTATGCATTTTTATTGTTGATGGTTTTTATATTTCATGCTTTCATTATTGCAACACATCAATGGTTCTCAACCAGGGGTCTTTGAGGGGGTTCTGGGGGGGTATCCAGAAGAATGGGGAATAGTATATTTTCACCATTCAATTTACAATAGAAGTGAGTCGTGTGAGTAAGAGTCATTACAGTCACTATTCTGGTACCCAGTCAGAATGTAGAGACGTATTTTTCCATTATTAGACCCTTGGGTGATGACTGGGGGAACTTGACTTGCAAAAATAAAAATAAGTTTCAAAAAGTTTCCAAAATAACGTAGTTTTATTCCAGCCATCAAGTGGTTACATACATTTTCTTTGGGAGCCTTTGTTAAATAAAAACACCAGATATAAAGTAATTTAATTAATAAATCATAAGGGGAGAGGAGGAGGGAGTTTGCATGTTCTCCCCGTGTCAGTGTGGGTTTCCTCCGGGTACTCCGGCTTCCTCCAACAATCCAAAGACTTAGGTTAATTGGTGACTCTTAATTGCCCGTAGGTGTGAATGGGAGTGTGAATGGTTGTCCGTCTCTATGTGTCAGCCCTGTGATAGTCTGATGACCTGTCCAGGGTGACATGGTTAGGTTTCGAAAAAAATCATGCTTGGACATAAATACTGGTTTCACACCCTGGTCTCCTGGGTAAAAGTCCTGTGCTAGTCCCCTATCTGGCAGAAGATTTAATTTCATGGCCCGACAATTGCGTTCTAAACCTAAAAGTAGGTGTGACAGGCACCTGTTAACCCATATCTATGAAGTTTACTACCACTGATGATGTCCACTTACTGGCTGATTCTGATCATAGGTTTCACTTCCTTCACGGTTAACTCCTCAACTCTCGTTAACTGTAGAATTCTGATCTTCATCATATTCAACAACCAAAATCTTTTCAGATGGATGTCCTAGGGGCCAGATCTTTTCAAATGTGGGTCTATGATATGATGTGTTTCATTTTAGCAGTTGAGAATCACTGCAACAAATATTGTGTATCTCCCTCCAATAATTCTATTGACAAATAACAGGATTTTATTTATTTTGGTGTTTCAGGAAACTCAGGAGCCGGGAATAACTGGGCGAAGGGCCACTACACGGAGGGAGCGGAGCTAGTGGAGCAGGTGGTTGACAGAGTGAGGAACGAGAGTGAGAGTTGTGATTGCCTGCAGGGCTTTCAGCTGGTTCACTCACTGGGGGGTGGCACCGGCTCCGGAATGGGAACCCTCATCATCAACAAGATCCGAGAGGAGTACCCTGACCGCATCATGAACACCTTCAGTGTCATGCCCTCCCCGAAAGTCTCTGACACAGTGGTGGAGCCCTACAACGCCACCCTGTCCGTCCACCAACTCCTGGAGAACACAGACGAGACCTTCTGCATCGACAACGAGGCCCTCTATGACATCTGCTTCCGCACGCTGAAACTGACCACACCGACCTACGGGGACCTCAACCACTTGGTCTGCATGACCATGAGCGGGGTCACGACCTCTCTGAGATTCCCCGGACAGCTCAACGCAGACCTGAGGAAGCTGGCTGTCAACATGGTGCCTTTCCCTCGCCTCCACTTCTTCATGCCAGGCTTTGCCCCCCTGACGGCCCGCGGCAGCCAGCAGTATAGAGCCCTCAGTGTGCCTGAGCTCACCCAGCAGATGTTCGACGCCCGCAACATGATGACAGCATGCGACCCGAGGCGGGGGCGCTACCTCACAGTTGCTGGCATCTTCCGCGGCCCCATGTCCACCAAACAGGTAGACGAACAGATGCTTGCAATGCAGCAGAAAAACAGCAACTACTTTGTGGACTGGATCCCCCATAACGTCAAGGTTGCTGTGTGCGACATCCCACCCCGAGGCCTCAAAATGGCATCCACCTTCATCGGCAATAACACGGCCATTCAGGAGATATTCCGCCGTGTGGGCGAGCAGTTCTCCCTGATGTTCAGACGGAAGGCTTTCCTCCACTGGTACACAGGGGAAGGCATGGATGAAATGGAGTTCACCGAGGCAGAGGGCAACCTCAATGACCTGGTGTCAGAGTACCAGCAGTACCAAGATGCCACAGCTGATCTAGATTGGGAAGCAGAGGAAGAGGAAGAGGAGGGACCCTCATCAAGAGGATCAACAAAGGTTCAGTCTCGGATGGAAGTTACACTGGAAACAGTGACTGAAACGAGCAAAGAAACTGTAGATGAGTAGAAGACGTGAAGGTCATACAGTGTGGTGTGTGCTGATACCTTGTTGAAAGGATGTGGAAAACATGAGGGATTGTCTGAGGGATTGTTGGTCTGAAAAGGAACTCTTATTTTATAGTTTAATTTATGCCTATAGTTATTATTAGATAAAAGGTGTTGACATGTTTAACAATAGCACTTATTGTCTTAAATGCATTCTTCAAATGATTTTTATGCTTGCATGTTTGTTTGTTTTTTGGAGTTATTTCTTTTATAGCAAAAATTGAAAATCATAAAAATGTTTCATTTTCAAAAACAGACATCTTCTTGTATTTATTTTCATAAATCATGTTTTTTGTGCAATCCAGGGAATATCAGCTGGAGTTCTGTTTTTGTAAAGATATCTTAATGTATTTTTAATTTCATACATTATATCTTTTATTGTGCACTCAAAGGGGAACATTAATCTAACTGGTTCCGATTTTTTCATCTTAAGAATGGCTTGTATCTGTTTTTGCAAATGAATTCTCAATTTATATGTTTATACAGTATGGAAAAGTTTATGTTATGCCAGCTCTATATAATCTCCAGCCATGAAAATCAAATAAAGTTAACACTGTTTGTCCATTTTTTTTTTTTTTAGATCTACAGTAAATGTTGCATTGAGTGTTTTGTATCTAAGTTATTACAGTAATTAAAAACTGTAACACCAAAGAGTGATGATTTCTTATAATGTGTATATTCATTATAACATACTGAAAATTTCATCATTCAGTTTTAGTTCAGCTGGACTGAAAGTAGCTCAGCTGCAGTGACAGATAGTACTCTGACAGCACAGTGACAGCGACAGGGTTCAGGGCTGTCACACAGTTTCCTCCAACTGTCCCCTGAGTCTGGGACACAGAGATTACACATAACTTGGCCAGAGTGTCTGCACTTTGAGATAAGCGGACATGACGTGGAGATGTCTGAACTGCTGCACTGAAGTCGAGCAGACTGATAACCCATACAAGGATAAGGGGGATAATTCTGCATGTAACCCACATGTGAATATAGGTTATGGTGACAAACACAGGATTGCTTCACAGAGGCCAATCTGCTTTAAATTACAAGGTGTCAGTGAGGTCAAGACGTTCTCAGCTTCACAGCGCAGGTCAGGTTAATGTGCAACAAACTGTTACCAGAACTCAGCCTTCACTTTTGCATTTGATATCCATAGATTAGGAGCTGGCATCCTTGGCTCAAACAAAAGTACTCACAGGTGCCTGATTGACAGTTTTGCTAGAAATAAGAAAGCCATCACTCACTCAACAGACAGCTTTCAGTAGCCCAGTGGGTTTTGACTTTTCATCAGGACCAGTTCAACCTAAAAGTGTTTTCTTGTTTCATTTAAATTATTTTTAAAGTCCCTGATTTTTTAAAAATTAAGTGGCTAATTTGCAACAAAAAACAAAACAACAAAAAACAAACAAACAACTAAAATCAAAATTAAAAACAAACTAAAAGCACCCAAGAAAATGATCACTTCTTGAGGAACATGTCTTTTTATTTTCCTGCCCTTTTAAAGATCCTATTCTGTTGGGTACCACTGCAGTTGACTATGTCTGGAAATAATCATGGTGGGTTTCTTTGAACTTATGTCATAGAAATTACACTTGTGTTAACAGTTGCAATATGAAAAAAAAAGCTTTGTAACTATGGCATGATTTCAATAAAACAAAACAAAACAAATCAGATCGGACTGGTTTTTGTAAAATAAATATAAAATCAATTTAAAATAAATACAATCATAATTATAAATATAATTTTTAATGCCTGTGTTTTTTCTTTTATTCTTTTTAGTTAATGCCAAATTTTAGTTTCAAAGCCAAAACTTTATCTACTGTGACTGTTCAGCTCCATAAAATAATTAATAAATTGTCAAATGTAGCACCTAAATAGCCCACACACACAGACATACTGTACAGCAATGCCTATGATATTTGCTTAATTAAGCATAAAGATTTGAACATTGAGTTCAAGTTGTTGCGTCAACAGCACGCTGTCTGTCTTTCATTCAAGGTTGCAGAGGACTTTCAACTGTCATTGAGCTAAATTGTGTAACATCAGAGGTTATATGGCAGATATCCCCGTACTGCAGCTCACATGGCGGAATATGAAATATACTGCATGGTCTAAGTTAAGGTGAAGAGCTACGTTCATGTGATTTTCTGACGTGTATTAATTGTCAAGGTTAAATATAAAATATATTTCATTCAGCTGTCTTCAGTGTCACTGTGCCATGCAGTAGATTCTTGCGGCATGCAGACTACCGGAAGTGCGTAGCTAATACATCTCATGTGACTGCTGTGGCACAGTGGGAGGAGACTTGGTAGTCGGCTTTGAACGTGGTTCAGTGATTTCAGTCAGTGTGAGTGTGTCTTCCTACCACCGGCTTATCCACACCTCGACTCCTTCACCGGCAGCACCTGTCAACTACTTAAACCATGAAGTTCTGGACATCAGAGCACATATTCAAGTAAGTAGGCTAGTTAGCAACATAGGCTAACCTGTTTTATAACCCGGTGAGGTGTGTTGGAGAGATGGTCCGCCTGTCAGAGGTTATCTGTCTGCAGCAAACGTCGCGTTGAATCCGGCGAACAGCACACGCACGATTTATAACAAAAAACTTTAACCCGAAAAAGGTGCTAACTACAACTTTAGTGCTACTAGCTAGTATGCTAATAGTGGTTTACTACATGACCAGATTTCCCCCCGTCCAACGGCAGTTGGTAGCTTTGTCTTTAAACGAGACAGTATGGTACTCACACACGAACAAAAATGACGTAGTTTTTTTATAGACTAAATGTTAAAACGTGTAAAGGGTGAAAACAGCTCTGTCAGTGTCTGGTCGCTGAAAAAAAGCTGTCAAATTGCATAATCCGCCGGTCAGGGCCAGCCCCCCGCGCGCGACCTTTCCCCTACATTTCTCTCTTGCGGTGCCTGTTTCGTCACTGGGCTACGTCGGCGCGGTGACGTTCACGTGTCTCCGTGGCAACCATCCACCACTACGCTCGATTCATTTTTATTGTGCTGTGAATTTAAACACATTTCACGATATTAATGAGACTTAATGTCATTTTCTTTCACTTAATTCACTTTTCTGTAATATTTGAATTTTGGGGGATTAAACCAGTCATTCAGAGGACTGGAACCAGCTCGAGAGAAGATCTTGACATATTAATTTCGTCATTTCAACACATCTGTTTCAGCTTTATTAACCAAATTGTTGGTGCCCTGTTCGTTTGTTAATGTTGTCACATAGGTAGTAGTCAAAGTGTCTTGATTCAATAAAGATCCAGTAAAAAAAACAACTTAATAATAGCTGATGTCCTGCACTGTAGGTGTGAGCAAAGTGTATTCAAGTATCAAAGGTAAAACTAAACCGTGCAGGATTGTACTTTATGTACAGACTACTTCAGTAGATGTATGTGGTAACATTCCACCACTGCACATCAGCAAATTTGGTTAAAGATTAGGATTGAAGGGCAGAAATACTTAAGTTGCTTTGCCCAGGGGCCACTTCTGCAAAATGACAGCTCGCCAAGTTAGTTTAAGCCAGTTAAAAAATAAGCATTGATAATATTTATCAGTAAATGAATTCCCTGTTTTTAACCTTTTCACGTTTGCTGTCTTTGCCAAGAGGCTAATCAGCCCCACAGGTCAGGTGCACCCAAGGTGTTTCTAGGATTTCAGAGCATTTGGGACGTAGCCCAGATCTCTTTTTGTGAGGTCTGGGGGATCCTCTGCAACACTTTCTTTATAAACAAGCTCTACTGTGATGCTTTTTTAATGCACTCTGGCATCTTATTAACATTAAAAGTACAAAAAAAGATCCTAGTGTGGATCACTTTTTTTTCATTGTGAGTTAGAAAATGGTGGGTGCCCCGCACAGCACCCTTTCTGGCCCACTAGCTGTGACTTGAGTATCACTGATGCAGGGTATTAAGTTTTTATCATGAAAATACAAAAGGTCTTAATGGACATCACACTTTATTTTTTCACCTTTGTCACTTTTCACTCTTTACCCTAAATACTTATGTTTATAAATATTATAACTCACTACCAGATAGTCTGTGTAGTTGCAGTGCTTCAATGTCATTTTGTTTTTGACTTTCCCTCAACAGCCATCCTTGGGAGACGGTGACCAAGGCTGCTATGCAGAAGTACCCCAACCCCATGAACCCCAGTGTGATCGGAGTGGATGTTTTGGACAGGAGCATCGACAAACAGGGACGCCTCCACAGTCAGAGGCTGCTCAGCACAGAGTGGGGTCTCCCATCCATAGTGAAATCTGTGAGTTTCAAACCCAGTCTGCTCATCACATCACTGTCAAATACTTTGCTTTGGTCGCACTTAAAATGGAAACATGTGAGTCTGAATGGAGAAAGACATGACAGACTTTGTTTTATTAAAGCGGTGTGACGCTTAATGAAAAAGTGTTGGAACATAGCCCACAAATTGTACAATCCTCTGATAACATTGTGATTCTCAAAAGTCAGTCATAAACACGACACAGTAAGCCAGTAATAGCCAGAGTAAGGTATGTACTGGCGATAGTGCAGGTTAAGGCTTTCCAGAGTGTGAGCGTGACCTTACCCCTCGAGGCTATTTCTGTCCGGGAGCAGCAGCAGGCCTGGTTGCTGACTGGAGCCCAGAGGGGAGTTCATGGCCGGGTGCCATCACTCGTGTTGTACAGGACACCGTAGTGCCATTTCTGTCATTGCTGAGATGTAACCCCTGCCAGCATGTGATGTAACTTTCCATGCCTGTCTGCGCACTCAAAACTAGAGGTCATTAGAATGAAGAGCAGTGATGGAGACACCTCGTGATTTTTGCAACATACCATTTGAACTTTTGTCTTTTCACTGTCTGATGATAAGGTTGGAAAACGCCAATATCCTGCTACTCAATCATGCTTTAGCCTGTGTAAACACTGGTCTATCACTTGCTGTTCTTTAGCACTGACCTTTGCTTAAACGTCTGATGATGGGGTTGTAGTCACTGACAACATCTATGAATAGTCCCTTTAATTCCAAGGACAGTCCATGACACAGACTGTCCCAGTGATTGATAGCACATTAACGTGACCCTTAATCAGATTGTCTCAAAGCAAATCACTCCTGAGCCTCAGCGTGCGCATGTGAACTGGATGTATCATGGAGAGGTCTTCCTGTGACGTGTGTTTACCTCTGTAATCTTTATTTTAAAAAACGTACACACACAAAATAATCTTTTGTCTCTGATAAACAACAGAAAGTCACTGTATTACATTAAGGTTCAAGCTAGTAGAGCAGGTGCTTGTTTAGAAGTTGTGTGGAACATCAGATTCATACAGATTCATCTTTAAAATTTTCAGGAAGCCCTTAAAAAAATATGTCACATACAGCTCCTTAAAACATGACGTGGTAAACTTTAGGTAAATGAAGCCAGAGTCAACAGATCATTTGTATATTAGTTGCAGACAGCACACAAAGCGTTATGCAACTTTTTGAAGTATCCCAAACACCCAGGGGGCAAACAGAAGTAAATAAATCAATAAATAAATAAAGGCACCATTTCTACAGTAAAAATGCTGCAGAAATAAGAACAGTGAGCAAGTAACTACTGTTAATTTTGGCAGTTAATTTCAGTTTGTAATAAAACGTGTCTGTTTTTGTCTTCAGATCATTGGTAACTCACGAACATACACCTATGTTCAGGAACACTCTGTTGTGGATCCCAAAGAGAAGACTTTCGAGCTTCAGTCCTCAAATGTGAGTATACATGACACAGCAACCCCCTCTGAACCATGTTAATGTTGAGATTTAATTATCAGTGTGTGCGTAATGGCCATGAGTAAGACCTCAGTATCTGAATGTAAGTGCAGGTCAGTAACTTATTAAACTGAAGATTTTACTGTACGTATTCTTATGAAGCACATTTTACAAAACATGTTCCATGCTAGATGTGACATCCAAAAACACCCATAACACTTTGTGTGTGAACACATGTGAGCTCAGTGCATTAAAAGGCGAGACATCTCTGGAATGAAGTCTCGGTTGTTCCACAGGTCGATAACTCACATTTCAACTCTGAAGTTCATAATGCTGTTTGAGACTTGTCTGACAACTCTCACTGTGGGAACATTATGTGCATGAGACATCTCACACTGTATCTTAACATTAACTAATTCATCTCCTGTGATATTTCCTCTGCAGATCACCTTCACTAACATGGTGTCTGTGGATGAAAAGTTGACATACAAGCCACACCCTGAGGACCAGAACAAGTAAGAGTTTTATGTTTTTACATTGCAGGGATTTTAAATGACACTGAATCTTGAATTTCTGAAGCATTTGGGGATTTTGACCATTTTTTAACCCTCTTTAAACTCTAGAACAATACTGACCCAGGAGGCAATCATCTCTGTGAAAGGAGTCAGTCTCAGCAGTTACTTGGAGGGAGTCATGGCAAGCACCATCTCTTCTAACGCTGGAAAGGTAAGAAATACCTAACTATCTTTTAGGTGGGACCAATGGGTTATCTGCAGATCAGAAAGGTGAAGCCAAATCTTCATTCTTTCTAATGGCCAGTAGAGGGCGACTCCACTGGCTGCAAAATTAAATGGGTTTGTAGACAAGTTTAGGAGAAAATGACCCTACTTTTTATTTGATTTATTACTACACTAAAGTCTCAGTCGCTAGTTTCATGTCTTCTTCAACACAGCATGATGTTCACTTTGTAAATTATGGTACCTTTTATAGTAAAATAGACGATAAAGCAGGGTATGCTTTCGGGCATGGCTACCTTGTGATTGACAAATCGCTACCATGGTGGTGTCATTGGCTTCTCAGTCAGATCCACCCCTCTTCCAAATATTGTCACCTCTGACACCATGACACCAAGACTGTGACAGCTGAAATGCCAAACTTGGATGCGTCCACTTCTGTTATACACTCTATGGCAGTGGTTCCCAACCTTTTTCTTGAGGGACCCATATTTTTACCATTGTAGACTTTGGATTTGAATGGATTTGTGATGTTGTATGACTTTATTTTAATGCTGTTCCACAATCCCCGAAGCACACCATATGAAGCATACTGACCCCTTTTCCCTTAAATCATCCTGTTATCCCTTTAGATTATGTTTGAACTCATTGCAAATGTTCCGACCCTAAAGTTAGTAATCTCTGCTCTCTTTACTTTTATTGGCAACAAATCTTGTCTTTTCCTTTGTTCTTTTTATCCCCTCCTTTGGACTAATTCTTTATTTGTTTTTGAACAGGGCCGTGAAGCCATGGAGTGGGTGATCAGGCGACTGAACGCAGAAATTGAGGAGCTGGCAGCTACAGCACGCGGGACCATACGCGCCCCCATGGCTGCTGCGGTCACTGAGAAATGACACCCGCCTCTGTTTTCCTGCAGCGTCTGAGAGACAACTGCACGCCAGCACAACCAGCCTCCCTTTATGATGCTCTGATGCTGTTTTGGTGCTTTGGATTTCCTACACTTTACTATCTACATTAGATATATTTTAAACAGCAGCCTGCAACATAAAGGGACTCTGCAGATGTGCTGCCTGTCAAGACTGCCGTGGCGATGAGAGACTTGGGGACAAGCTTAAACACCACTGTTATCTGTGGGTTTGGAGACACGTAGCACAGAGGTAACAGAAAACAACACAAGAAAAGTGCCAAAGCAGACACGCTGCTTTCTGTCCAGCACCTTTGCCAGCTGCGTTTTCATCTGGCTGAATACCTCAGAAATCTCCTCTGGCATTAACTCTGATTTTACAGCAACAGAGTCGTTAGAAAAACAGTTACGGTGAGATGTAGAAGTGACTGTGAGGAATGCTCCTGTTACGATACGAGGCAGGAAATAATGCTGTGTTGAGGCGGGAGTCGACTGGAATGAATGTCAAGGGTATGTGGAAGTGGTTTCGGGTGTCAGACAGTAAATGGTTTGGTTAACGCAGCCGTCAACACTAACACGTCAGTGAAAAGTTTCAGCGTCAGGTTCATTTGTGTTAGAGAGCCTTCTCAAACAACGTTTTCTTGCGGGACCTCATCAGCATCAAGACACTGCACCAGGCGACGTACGTAAGCCTGGATACAAAATGAATGTTGTTATGTGATAACTAATATTATTATGAAGGTATTTATGTGAATTGAAGGGATCAAGGTGTTTGCCATATTTATGTTTCTGAAGTGATGTGGAAGACTTTCTCAAATGCTGTGATAGTATAAGTCAGTGGTTCTCAACCTTTTGAGTTTCAAGGACCCCTAAAATGACACATTAAGTTAAGATGTCGCTTAAGGGACCTCCATCTGAAGAGATTTGGTTTTTATCAAACCATTATATGACTGTTATTAGTGGTGCAAAGTCAGAGATATGGGTAAGTAGGCACCTGCCACACCATTAGTTTGAGGAGGCCATTTTCAGGCCAGGAAAAATGATACTCTCTGCCAGAGTTGGACTGGCACAGGACTTTAACCCAGGAGATTGGGGTTCGACTCCCATGTGAAACCAATATTTACACCCAACGTTTTCCACGGTCAATGAATGGGCTCATAACCATCTTCCCAACCTCCAAGTAGGTGTAGCAGGCCCCTACTGATCTATATCTATGAGGCTTATAACCAGAGATAACGGCCATTTAACGGGCAGATAACATCCCAGTCAGGTACCAGACAGTCACTCTTGCATAGTGAATTAAATAGTGAAAATAAACATAGGAGATACTGGTGTGCTCGAGGACTGTCTTTATCATAGGAACCTCAAGAAAAAATGCAGGTGCTCTTGAAGAAAAGGGTCAGCACATGGGAAGAGAAAATGAACCTCAGGCACTCGTGTGGAGCAGAGACAGATGCACTTGAATTAAGTTAAAAGGCTGTTTACCTTTAAAACACTGACTGGCTCCAACCCTAAGGTCTTCATAAGGGTTTTTGCACCCTAATGGAGACCTTTATGTCGAAACCATTAATGATTGCCAGAAGTGAAATAAACTTCCTAATTCTTGTCCTGACCCCCTGGAATCCTCTCAAGGACCTCTTAGGGGTCCCTGGACCCATGGTTGAGAACCACTGGTATCACTGATATGAATCAGTCCTATGTGTGTAGACTGAACATTGTCAGTAGCACGCTGTACCTGAACATGTTTGCTAAACTCAAACTGTTTTATCAATACACACAAGACTACTGTTCCTCAGTTACAACACAGACTTCTCGGCGTGTCGTCTCAGTGTGAAGGCTGAGACCTTTGCATTTACTTTTTTTGCACTTACAAAATATTAATTTTAACAAAGAAGAGCTGCTAAACACGCTGACTATCTGTGAATATTTTGGTATCACTGTTTGAGAGTCAGTTTGTATTTGAGAACGTCTTTCTTTGTGTAACTGACAGCAGTGTGGTGATGGTGAGAGATTTAGTTTCTTTAATATATATATTTTTTACCTGTAACAAGAATATTTATTTAGAGAAACAGTTTGGTTCGAAGCCGTGCGTTGCAACTTGGGTTAAACGCTGAGAATTGTGATATCACATGCTTAGTTAGGAACTGTAGTTTGTACATTTTGTCTGGGTGCCTCTGAAAAGAAAAGGTGTCACCAGCTGCAGAATGTGGCAATAAAATAAAATTTTTAACCTGTTTAATAAAAGATTTTCGCCAGTAATTCTTCAAATTATGTCCTTTAAAAAAGACCTGCTGTTCAAATGGAAATCAAATATATTCCGATAAATAAATGTTCTGTTTGTGAGTTAGTTTAATATAAGTTATACAATATTTAACAATGAGTGGATATTTATCAGAATTAATTATTTTCAAGTAACAAAATGGCCTATGTGAAAAGAAACTGTATTGCAGTGGATATGTTTCTGCCAAAATAGTAGTTTGATGCTCACTAAATATGCATTCCAGTAGTCAATGTTAGCTAAACACTATGAAGGTATATTTTTGGAGTGCTCCTCTGTGTTATAAGAGTCTACACACTGAAACACCTTCAGCAGGTGGAGGCCAGTACAACTGCATTCTTTAAACATTGGTCATTTAATAAGATGCATCGATGTAACGTATGAAATGTAAGAGTAACATGCTGCCACTCTGTGGCCAAATGCTAGACTTCAACTTTCATCTTTAGGAGAAGAGTAACAAAAGATTTAATGTAAAGTTATCTCAGATCTTATCTTGTCAAAGTTTAAAGTTTAGGGCCAAAGTTCATTTTATGTTGCTATTGTTCTGTTACTGCCTGGGGAAAAAAAGTGTGACACAAGTGGTTGAAAATAAAGATATTTAATTTATTAAATGATCTGTGCCATTTCTTTTTCTTTATGTGTAGTTTGAAGCACTGAATGCAGTCTTGCTAAACCGTTACGGCTGTAAGTGGATTTTAGATTTGAAGGATATAAATTCTTCTTTACATGCTTAATGTGGATTTTTTCTCATCCTTTTGTTGATATTTGCCAGTGGCAAAGTGTAACTAAGTATATTTACTCAAGTAGGCTAACATACAAATGCAAAGTGCTTGTACTTTACTTGAGTATTACCATTTTGGGTGACTTCATATTGTTATAGGCCTGCTTGTAGTCGACCGAGGCAAACACTGTACTTTCTAGTTCATTACATTTGTTTGATAGCCGTAGTTACTTTTCAAATTATTGTTCCTGCCTGTCCAGTGAAAACCATTTGATGATTTTGAATATTAATTTTTCTGAGAAGCTGAAGGTGTTGCTTTATGGGTCGAAAAAAAAAAATCTCCTGAAACTATTTCTGCAGAATGAGTACTTCTACTTTTCGGGGAAAAAAGAAGAAAAGAACTATAAGCCAATTTTTTCAAAGAGTTGTATTGCTACTTCTACTTGAGTAAAGTATCTGAATACTTCTTCCACCACTGTTACATGCAGTATTATTTATTTGTCATAGTACAAACTTCAGATACAGACCTTTGAGGTGTATTTCAATTTTCATAGTGCCAATGACGTTGATGCAGTCGTCTGCTAAAGACAAAACACATTCTTACATGTACATTCTTCCATCCATCCAACGTTTAACATCCAACGTCCTTTATAAGGAGGTGAATTAAGGGTGATTGGGACATATGGTCAGCTGTGTCTGACATCTCATAGGTAGGTGGGTTTAGATTCAAACAGGAAGTTGACCTTGCAATGCATGAGGCCAGGAAAATGACATTTGCTTCAGCTGGTTTTTATTATAAAGTCTTAAAATTGTCATGGTTAATATAGTGCTCAAACCTTTGATGGAAACATGATTATGATGTACTACTGCTCTAAAATCGGTCAATACAAGTACAAGTAGGCAACTCCACCTTGAATTGACATTACATTTAAAGGGGGAAATAATATATCTGAGCCAATATTCTTGCACAGGTTCACTTGAGAAGAAAATTTGTTCATTAATCCTCTCATAGAATCCTTGTGAGTTTTTGTCCCAGTTAAAACTTTCATGTAAGGAGTAGTTGGATGGATAGACGTGATTCAAAAAATTTTAAATGTGATTTCTCTGAACCATCCAGGCCTCTTAGGTCATCTGGGACAGGTTTGCTTTGTGTCCCCAGAGTCAAGACTGAACATAGAGAAGCAGTATTTAGCTTTTATGTACCATATATTTGGAGCAAACTCCTGGAAAACTGCAGGTCTGCTGCAGTTCTTTTAAATAAAGGCTGAAGACTTCTCTTTATACCGTTGCCTTTAATTAAATCAAATATTTATTCATTTCTTACACTGTACTGTAACTTTTATTCTAGTAATTTTATATGTTTTAGAAAATTTTACTTTTTATTTTCTATTCTCTCTATTTTTTAATGAATTGTTTTGTCATTTTATAATGTGTCTCTTTGCACCTTGTGTTGATGCTTCTTTAATGTTTTACATGTAAAGCACTTTGCCTTGTTGCTTAAATGTGCTATATAGATAAACTTCCCTTGGCTTGCCTCTGGCTTTAGGTAGGATTGTATAGGATAAATATTGTGTCTTTATTTTTTCTTATATATATTTTTTATCATTATTTGCAGATGTGTGGATGAGTGTGTAGATGAGTGTGTGGATGAGTGTGTGGATGAGTGTGTAGATGAGTGTGTGGATGAGTGTGTGGATGAGTGTGTAGATGAGTGTGTGGATGAGTGTGTGGATGAGTGTGTAGATGAGTGTGTGGTAGTGTCTGCTGCTGTTGCTGCCCCCTGCTGTTCCGGAGGCTTCCCTCTGACGTCACATCAGCCAATGGGGAGCGAGCATAGAGCATTCCCTCAGCCAATCAGAGGCCGCGGTATATTTAAAGGTTTTAAACAGAGGGACGTTTGAAATCAAACGAGCCGTGTTTGGAGGAAGTGTTAGCTCTCCACATTGGAAGTGACATTATTACGACTTTATGCTTTTATTTGACCCGTCTTTATCTTCACACAACATCGAGACGTTTTTTAAAAAGGAGTTAAACGGCGGTAGCGGTGTAAATTCACCTCGCGGGAACGTTACGCTGAATATTTATGTAGCTACGAACCTCAGCTCTCGTCGACGGGAGGACGGAGGTGCTAGCTAGTGAGGGTGCCTGCTTTCAGAGCTGCTGTGGGCTTGAATTGTGGATAAACTGTCTGTTGGCTGCTCTCGGTCATCGTGCAATAACATATTTAGGTAAGTTATGTCGTTCTTGTGTTGGTTTGCTGTGGTTATCTAAAGCTAACGTTAGCTCTGAGGTTAACGTCTGTAAATGTAACGCATTTAGCCACGCGACGGAGAGGGCTAACGTTTTATCCCCCTTTGCGACTGGCAGCGTTTAGCTTGTACATTTACCACGTATTATTTAATTTATATGCTATAAAAGTTAAAGGGAACATCAGTGAAAGGTTACACTACTTTTCTGGTAATAATGCTAATGGTCATTTTTACATTGAGACAGTGTAACTTAGCCAAAGGAAAATGACTCTGTCTACAACGGCTCAGTCTTTGTGTCAGTGTCTAAGACCTTTTCTTGTGGTAACTTAATGCTATATTAACTGTTTATGATTTGTTTGATTTAAAATGTAATAAACAACAATCACTTTTCCTTTACTCAGGAAATGGACTCGTCTGCCAGGCTCAAGCAGACAATGGACATGAAACTCCAAAGACCTGAAGTGAAGGTAATGCACATTATTACCCTGACTCTATTCTCATGTGGATTAAGTTTACAGCCTCAGTTGTAATGTTAGTGAACATCACACAGTCTCTGCACACTTTACAGGTTGAAAAATAAATATTAGACACCTACAATGAGTAGGCATCAGGGCTGGGAATTTACATTTATGTCCACTTGCCAGTGTGACTACTGGTTTCCAAAATCTACCAGCCATACAATAGATTGCCATTGTTTTTGGGGCTGGTGAGTGAAGCAAATCTAGCAGACACTTGCATATTTTACCAGCATTTGGCTGGTGCACATTTCCAACCCTGGAAAGCATGCACATACTACTAAGAGTGTTATTATGACAACGATATTGAGGCTATAACAGAATCAAAGTAACTAGTTTTCAAAGTAGGGAGTGTTTATCTAGTTAGTTAATTTCTGATGGTACAAAGAGAAAAGATGGAGCTGTTACTCTAGGATAAAAAAAGCCATCTTATTCAGTGTGTGGTCATTTCTTTCCTTGCAGACAAAGGATTATGGGCCAAAGCGGATTCCTGTGTCACATCAATCCCAGACGGCTGTAGTTACACCAACTCCTCACCAGAGGGTCCTCGGGGTGTCAAATGGGCCCCAGCGCATTCAGCGGCCTATGAGCCATCAGAAGTCAGCATCTCATGTCTCTGTCGCTGTCAAGTCCACACACCCTGCTGATCAGAATGTGAACCCTGCTACTCAGGCTGTAAATCGTGCACCACAACCCCAACCCCAACGTATTTCCCAGCACAACCAGCAAGATAAAGACAAGACAAAGACAGCTGTGCCCAAGGTGAACCCAGAGCCAGTAAAACCACCATCTGAACCGGCAAAGCAGGAGAAGCCACAGAGTAAGCATCATACACAATTGGACGAACTAATCAAATGTGTGTGTGTTTTGGATGCTAAAATGTATCCTTGTTTCTTTTTTGTTAGACAAACCAGCCAAGAATGATCCTTCAAAAGCCTCTTCATCAAGGTATGTCTGTTAATTGTGATTCATTATATTCTTTTTTATTTTTGTCATATAGTCTATGATAAGATTACAAACTGATGCATGTGTCTGCTCTCACAGCAAGCGGTGGAGCCTGGAGAATTTTGACATTGGTCGTCCCCTGGGAAAGGGTAAATTTGGCAATGTCTACCTGGCCAGGGAGCGACAGAGTAAGTTCATCTTGGCCCTGAAGGTGCTCTTCAAGAACCAGCTGGAGAAGGCCGGGGTGGAGCACCAGCTGAGGAGGGAAGTGGAGATCCAGTCTCACCTCAGGTAAAGTGCACCTCAAATTATGCAGCTTAATGCCAGATATGAATCCTGACTGTAGTTGGGCTGATCAGAAGAGGTCTCCAAGACTTCCATTGCTGCCGACCCGATTCTGAATCACCGGCAAGACAAACCTGCTTAATTTTGCTGGCTGGTACAAAGTTGATGTCACATAGTTTGAATGGGAGAGTAACACAAACTCCAATGACCAGTTTGGTTTAATATGGAGAGAAAAAACAGACCAGTCTGGCAGTTAACTCAGTTTGCAGCAGACACTGCTTTACAGAAGGGAACTTGATAATATGAACAGTAGCTGGGACAGTTACTGACACATGGAGTTGATGCAAAACTTGATTAGTGATCAAGAAAGATCACTGGCCAAACTGAAATATGCCTTTTTGGTTGATTATGTGTAAATATGTTAGCTCAATGTGTATGCAATGTAACTGTAGACTCAAGGTCTACATGTATCTGTCGGGCACTCCAACAAAATTTCTCAGAATGCTCCTCTGCCTCGCCGTCCCACAGGCACCCAAATATCCTCCGCCTCTACGGTTACTTCCATGACGCATCTCGTGTGTATCTCATCCTGGAGTTTGCACCCAAGGGTGAGCTGTACAGTGAGCTGCAGCGCTGTGGATTTTTCCCTGAGGCCAGAAGTGCCACAGTAAGTGCCAGTTTCAGACCTTTTAATCTATACTTTGGTATCAATTGTACAAATGACAGCACCAACTTACACGTGTAATTTTATTCTGTGTAAGAAATGATTAAACTCCATATAAGGTATACAACATGTTGTCTAGTGGCTTTCCTTGAGATATTCCATCCATTTATTCTGTTTTTCTATGAACGGGAACATGTGTAGAGGTCTGATTGATTTTTCAACATAAATCTAAAAACCGCTGTTTTAGATGGAATTAATAGCTATAGTGAAATCACCTGAGAGGCACTGATGGTCAAGTGTACATTAAATGGCCAATTTTGAAGTTCTGCCTTTACATGTCTCCTCTAAACCTTTCTAAATTCACTCTGCTTCACTTTATTGGCATCAGTCTATGTGCAGGTAATGCTCAAATGTTACAATATGGTTTGCTAAAGGTTTTGGGCTGCACCTGCATGACTTCAAAGGGATATTCACTCTAAAAGCAAAGCATACAGCCTTTTTTAGGTGGAGATAAAGTCTTTCATTCATTCTGTCATTTTTTCAGTTACGCTCACCCACAGGTGTCTATACTGATGCTTATCTCCTGAGTGTTACCATTATTATGATTCCAACATTAGTCATGTAGATTTTTTAGTTGCGGAGACATACTCAATTTTAGCTTTAGTTTTCGAGCGGAGGCCAATGGAGTAAGAGCTTATTAAACATTTCAGACAAAATGAAATGCATATTGTATTCACCATGCTTCATGTGCTGTATAGTACATCATGGAGCTGGCAGACGCCCTCAACTATTGCCACACCAAGAAGGTGATCCACAGGGACATCAAACCAGAAAACCTTTTATTGGGGGCCAACGGGGAGCTGAAGATTGCAGATTTTGGCTGGTCTGTTCACACACCCTCCTCCAGGTATGCACATGCATGTTTGTACAAATAGACCCTTTTTTAATTAAGTATTAAATCTGTAGAGCCCTTTAGTGAAGCTATGGTATTTGTATGTTTAGCTTTACACTTGTTTGGCTTCAGTGTCAGCTCAGGAAGGTCAGGAATTATGTATATCTGTGTACCTTTTTCCTTTTTTTTAGGTTTTTGTGTAGACTTCTTCACTGAGAGCTCACAGTCTGACTGTATCCACGTATTTGTCCTTGTTCAGGAGGTCCACGCTGTGTGGAACGCTGGACTACTTGCCACCGGAGATGATTGAGGGAAAAACTCACGACGAAAAGGTGGACCTGTGGAGTCTGGGCGTCCTTTGCTACGAATTCCTGGTTGGAAAACCCCCTTTTGAAACAAGAAGTCATGAGGAGACCTACCGCAAGATATCAAGGGTAAGGCAGAGATAACTAGACGCCCTAACAATTGGCGCATAATTTAGAGCTGTATAGTTTCAAAACGGTCACCTTTTCCATCCCACTTGTTGTAACAGGTCTGCACTACAGTTCACTGTATATTAATCTTTGTACTGTTTTTTTCGTCATCCAGGTGGAGTACACTTACCCTGCACAGTCCAACATCACTGCTCGAGCCAAAGACTTGGTTGCCAGGTTGCTGAAGCACAACCCTATGCAAAGGCTGCCCATCCATGGAGTCCTGTCCCACCCATGGGTGGTTGAGAACTCCACCAAGAAGCCCACGACTATGAACGTTGAAGCGCCCAGCGAGTGAGGAGGCAGCCTTTTTGTTCGCCTCCACCCAACACCTGAGGTCTGTAAGGGTGAGGACAGGGTAGTGCCAAACACAGACTGGACAGAGGAGTTAAACGTGTGTGTGCACCTGATTTGTCACAGCCTGTCTGTACTACCATATTGACTACAAAATCACTTCATGAGGATTATTTCTGCAGGCATCTCGAGCCACTTGGTTATCTTTTGGTGTCTTTTATTATCTTCTTTTTCCTTTCCTCGTATCACCGGTGGCATTTCTTTTGCCTGTAAATATTTCACTGTTTTTGTGTAATTATGAAAATTTTATCGAGCTTTTCTAGAATGCCGTTACTTGAAATAAAAGATAACTTATCTTCCGCGGGAATATATTAAGCAGCATATGTCTGTCAGTGAAAAGTATTTTATGTTTGTCTTCTGTGCATCTCTGTCTTAAGTTCTTGGTAATCAAGGCTTTGCACAAATATCCAGGAGCTAGATGCTTCCATGCACACCCACCACCACCTTTTATTAAGCTCCTCCAGTGGCCAGCGGGGGGCGCCAGCACACCACTAAAGCTGACTCAGGAGATTGTTACAGATTTTAGTTAGTATTAATTTCACTGACACTGTTAATACATCCACACAGTTCATATCTGCTGCAATAAAATGCGGAAATGTAAATAAGTTATTTTGGCTTACGTTATTTTTTTATTTTTTTTGCAAGTGAATTAAAAAGGATAGAAAGTAAAATTGCATCATAAATAAGTGTGGGAATGGATCTTTTAAAACTGATAAATATGAAATAATGCAAGATTGTTTTTTTTTTTGTTTGTTTGTTTTTTTCTTTTAATAGTAAGAATTAAGAGGATTTTCCCTGTTGAGAAACTAACTAGAAGCAGTGACTGAATAATGCAATAAAATAAATATTACACTAAATTGCTGCCTTGGATGCCAGTTAAAAGGTTAACAGTTACTCAAACAAAAGAATAACTTCCTAACATGATTAAAGATGTATAAAAATGGTAAAACATACATTATGCCTGCAGTGTTGGGGAGTAACTAATTACATGTAACTAGAATTTAAAAATTGTAATTGCAATTGATTACAGTTAAGTTACACTTGCTAACGAAAATGTTGATGATTACAAAGGGGTTTAATTCAACTATATTCCTTTCAGTAAAAAGGTGACATGGAGAATAAAACATTCACTCTGTTGCTTTGCATCTTTTCACTGTTCATGATTGTCTAATTCTGGCAGAGCATATTTCAGCTTTCTTGCCCAGTTTAAAACATTTAATGTAAAAAGTAATCGACTGTAATAAGTTGCACCACTCTGATAAAATAATTGAAACAGTTACTTTACTTACCGGATTTTTAAGAGAGTCACTAGAAAGCTGTTACCACAGGCCCTAGTGCATACTTCTTAATAGTTATAAGACGCCCTCACACACACACACACCAATGGCAGCTGTTTATAAAAATTCTGAAAGAATCTAATTTGGAGAGCTTTGCTACTTTTTCCTCCTGTTAATTTATTGTCCGTTCTTACTGCTGCTTTTATGTTTAATAGACATGACATCTCACTTGACTTGCAGATATGGTCAGCTTGAATCGGTCTTGACAGATTTTGCACCTAAAGCAGGTGTATGGTATCATCTTGTCACATGATCAAATAGACTTTGACACAAGGCAACATCAACATGCATGTTACCCAGTAATCACTGCAAAAATATAAAACTAAATAATATATTCATTTATTGAATAGTTTGTTTGTTTTTTACACACATCCCCCTGAGACTTAAATTTTTGTTTGGCATGCATTTTTAATTTCTCCTAGCTATTTGGGATCAGTAGGACCTTAGTAAATATGTAAACTCAACATTGTCAACGATAATCAAGTCCCAATGTCTTCAAATGAGTCCGTCCCCCCCCCCTAATTAAAAGTGTCTTAGCTTGTTACTGTTGCTAAAATTGGTTCAATTTGTTGCCATATCAAACTACAAACATTGAGCAGAAACAAGTTTCAGTCATAAAATTTGATCAGGTTTTGGACTTGTCCACTTTTAGGTCTGGATCGGCTGCAGACTGACTTGGCAGAGGTAGCTGCCATCTTGTTTTCACATGGATAAGTGTATTGTGGTCTTAATAAAGTAATGTAGAATGAAGTATTAGGTCCAGTAAACCCAAAATGTGATGTCCTCATACAAGGACACAGGGTCTCACGAGGACGGAGTACATTCATAGTTTTTCTAGTTGATGTAGAATAAGTATATAATTTGGTTTTAGACTGCTGCTGACTATTTCACAACAGAAGAAAGGAAAATAATGATGGAGATGGGGTTGCATTTTTGAGGGCTTATAGCCCAAAGCAAATGACACCATTTTTAATTTAATGTGACTTCTTCTTTGAGCACAAGTGTAGTTCCATGGTGGCACTGCCTGCCTCTGTCTGTAATCTATTACATTTTAGAGGTAACCTTCCCAGCACTGCCTGCAAGGTGCGTATCTCTGATTACACAGTCCTGCTGTAATGTTTCTGTGTTTAAACAGTAGCTCTTCTGTCCACTAGGTGGCTCCCGAGGCATGATAATGTTCAGTAAAGCTGTCTGAGATGATTATAGAAGGAAATTTGTATTATTGTTTGTTAGCAGAATTCCTTCGTCTAGTTCATGACTTTATTTATATGAAGCTATTTTCTTTTGCTGCTTTAAATTTAATCTGTTACGGCTATGAATTGTTAGCTTTTTCTGACTGATAGAAATACTAACAGGTTTCCTTGTGGCAGAAAAATGGCAGAATTATTTCAATCAGGTTTAATTTTGCACATTAAACTGAAGCTGAAGTCTGCGCTATAACCAGATTATCAAAGACGTTGCTCCACCTGCAATGACATGCGTGTTGTTTAGGATGAAATTTGCGTGCGCTTCTCAGCTGTTAATCCGGTAATCACATCAAATTTAATCAACAATCACAGCCACTATTTGTTTCCCTCTCCCTATAGTTTCGTTGCATGTGAACTGGCCCCTTTAAAGCTGCCAGTGGTTTAGGGTGGATTCACCATGAGCGCATTGGTATGCACCGGGTAGCTTGATGTTTCAACAGCTGGAGATTAGCTCACTCAGAGAATAAACGCTCTGCCCAGATGTTGACTGCGCAGAAAAATCAACACAGTGGATGAACAGGTCGACCATAAGGCCTGGAGCCTGCCTGCAGCAGGAAATCTGTCGGGATGATTTTCATCAGAGCATGCAGAGAGGCAAGGCCCGGTCACAACATGCGTGCTCTCAATATCTATGTATGATATATAGAGAAAAATGTATAGTAGGATTTGTAAAAGGATTTGGAAGAGAGGGCGTGTGTCGACCCCGCCCCTTCTCACACACAAACCCACACATTGTGTATATATTTCATGCCATGAGGCCTTCACAGCCTTTACACGATTTCAATTTACCTGAATTTCGATTTGGGGGGAAAAAATATGACTGCGACTATTTTCTCCATCATTTTCTGTCTTTTATTATAGAGAAAAAAATACATGTTCTGAACGTTTTTCGTTTTACATAAAACCACACACATTTTTACAATATAATTTCACTTATGTCTTTATTCTTTAATATTAATTTCACGATATATGATAACGACTTTGAGATATACATTCCATCTTTTTGAAACCACAATAACACACTACACATACGGTTTTATAACATTTCCACAGGACCCATTGGATTGCACAGAATGAAAAATGTCTGTATGCACATTTTCCTCTTTAAGTGATCTCTTTATTTTTTTTATTAGTTAGATTTTCAGACACCGAATTTTCTAGACGGGAAATTAATTTCATAACAGGCCACGTGTTTCTTTTTAAATGTAATGAAAAAAGCATTATGGTTATTAATCAAGTGTGCAGGATTTCAATTTGGGGTCCCCATCTTATAGCTGACATTTGGGCCAGGGGCTGCAGGGTAGTATCACCAGGTCTGGTGCCGATTTTCAAAGCTCAGTAAAATAAATTTCAAATATTGGAGAAAACAAATATCAAAGCATTTAACATTTTAACGCAGAAGAATCGAAATTTGGAGGATTTGTTTCATTTCCACTTCCCAGTTTCGTTATGTTTTGTGTGTCTGAAATATCATACATTCAATGCATAGTTTGTATAGCTGCTGTGTACTTTGATATTTTGCATTTCCAGTATTTCAAACTGCTCAAGGGGAGGGGAAGGAAGGAAGGTCCAATTTCCACATGTCTAACGAAACTCCGCTTTTTCTTTTACATATTTCTTTATGTGTGTTTCTACTGCTGGTTATTGCCATTGTGTTATTGTGTGTCCACCAGGCTTTTTTTGTTTTGTTTTGTTTCTGGATTTTAAACACCACATTCACTGCATCATATTGCAAATTACCTATAGACGAAAGTGGCATTTCTTAATGTTAATTTTCTCTTTTTGAAATAAACTTATCTTAAATCACATTATGCTGTCGAAAGTCCGTCCATCACAAACTCTAGCGTTACATGAAGTGAAGTCTCATGTGGGGAAGCACCACAAGAGCGACGACAAGACAAACTGCCCTTTGTTGCAAATTTAGTTTAAGGTCAATATTGTAAACGTTCACTCCACTGGAAAATATGTATATGTTCGCATATTTATACAACATGTATTGTCCATATAGTGTGTAGTGGATGCACTGGATTCCCTCACTGCCATCGGCTCTATTTCTGTGTGTGTATGTGTGTGTGTGTAAGTGTGTGTCTGTGTGTGTGCGCGTTTTTTCTGAATCAATACAAGACTGTATGAGCGCGGAAATGTGTTGTGTGCGCGCTTTTTACGCATGAGTCAAGCAGAGGGGGGCTGCGCTTGCCGGGAAGGTTGTGTGTTTTTAATTTTTTCTCACTAAATGGGGGGTTTGCATTTAACATCTAGTTCCAGCAATGGCTTGCATCTAATCTTCTATGTTGTATTTGAAAGCCTCTATGAGCCCTTCCATGGAGTGGATAAACCCAGATATGCTGCATATACCTCCTATTACAAAGATGGCGACGTCAAAGAAAACCTGGTGCCATAGCAGCTTTCTCCATAAAAGCCTGAGGTGGAAGAGACTGGGAAGCAGAAAGCACAGGCCCGCACCTGTCAGGCTGCCAGTGAGACCCATGAGGAGGGCGAAGTGTGGCACATAGATGGCCATGAGCAAGGTGAACACAACGAGGATACATCGCAGAGTGAGTCCCCAGGATTTTAGGCGTCCATCGCCTCCGTAGCAATCTGGAAAGAACGCGCGTCCTCCGTCCTGGAAAAAGGATTTCTCTAATACCTCGACAGCAGCGAAAAACGGCAGCGGATACGACAGCAAAGCTTTGGCCACTAGAAAGAGGTTGACGACAGCTCTGATGGTCGGGGGCAGGTTGTCTGTGATGACCTCCTTGGTGGCGTCAGCCCAGGTCAAGTAGGCCACCAGGGCGAACAGGCCCTTGAGGATGCAGGCAGCGATGTGAGTCCAGTTCATCATGCAGTGGAACTCGCTGGGTTTCTGCATGTTCCCCTCCAGGGACGGCAGGAAGATCTGCGAGGTGTAGCTGAACACGATAATCCCAATGGAGATGGGGAACTTCTTGACATCGATGTAAAACTTGACCTTGTCCCAGGCCCAGTCCCTCGCTCTGGAGAGGCAGTACGCTATCACCAGGACGTTGATGACAAAGTGGGCCAATGTGCACAGCAAGCTGAACTTGGAGACGGCTTTCAGGTTCTTGAGGAAGGCGCACGGGAGCAGGGCGGCGGTGGCGATGATGGCCCACGACTTCTGGGATATTGGCATGTTGGGGAAGCTGTTGTACATGAGATTGCCGCTGACCACAACGTACAGGATGCAGGTCATCACTAGCTCTATGATTTGGGCTACATTCACGACATGGCCACCTAAAGACGGGAATCTGGGCGCGCAGCAGGCGTTGGCAATGTCCACATAGGAGTCCCTCACACGGACGAGCTGCCCGTCTTCGTCCTCCTCGTACAGGCAGGCAATGAGGATTTTCCCCGTGTAACAGCACACAACGGCGGCGAAAATAATGAGAAAGAGTCCGAGGTATCCTCCGTGCAGGATGGCGTAGGGCAACCCGAGAACAAACATCCCCTAGAAACATAAAAAACAGGGCAAAAATCATATTGTCAATAGATTAAACTGTTAAACATTTAATCATTAATGCTTTTCTGGATATATTATTCAATTTTAATTAAATAAATCATATTGAAATTAGGCCTTGGCTCTGCATCTTCAATGGATGTCAACTCCCGGTTTTCATGTTGTGGGTTTTCCACTTCGCTTTGAGCGCATCCGCCCGTCTCTGACGTCACCACGAGCTGGAGGAGACACACTCTGACGTCACGGTGACCGCCGTGACCACGGCCGTGATAAGGCATGAAAAGGATTGCGTCTGGGGATTTTTGTCGCATAGCCCTACAACAGCAGACTCTCGAGTAAAATCCTCGCACTTTAAATGCGCCTCTTTTACGCACATTAAAAAAATATCTATATTCTACTTGTTTTTGTCTGCAAATTTAATTGCCAAGACAATTTAAATTTATATGTTCTGAAAAAAATGCGTGCAGGCATCTTATTTCCATGCATTCTCTTTTTAAGCTGTAATTAATAAATGGTGTAAAAGCGCCAAGATAATCCAGAAGCTTTGCGCTCGAAGTCTAGATTTTCTTCTTTATAGATTGATTTATTCATTGCCATGCGGCGTAGGTGTTATCAGGGGCGTGCATCAGTGACAGTGGACATCACTATACAGACAAAGAATGTGTGTGTTGAGGGGAGGAGGAGGATGAAGAGGAGGAAGGGGGGCACAGGGCATCAACTGCCTCCCTTTTTTTCCAGCGCATAGCTGCTCTGAAATTTCTGCATTCCTCCGATAAAATTCTATCACAATAAAAACTGGTTTAATTCTGCAGCTAAAAGTAATTCAGGTTATTTATTTACAGCATTATTAAAAGCAGAAAAGTTGCTTCAGAGGGGGAGAACCTGGTGTTTTTGAACCTGAATATTAAAATCATTTTAGGCGGTCGCAGGTGTGCCTTTATCTCAAATTTCACAGCAGCTCTGGAGGCGACTCAGCCAATTAGAACCAAGCACCGGAACCGCCCGTTTATAATCCGCCAAGTGCGTCTTTTTACCTGGATTGCATTCGTGACGTTCCAGCCCGCCTCCCATGCGGTGATTTTTGGTCTGACTTCAGACAGCTCGTTCGCCGGTTCTCCGTCTTTTGAGGCTGAGTGCGGCGGACCGGTGCCGTCCCTCTGGTAGTGGCTGTCCCCCTCCAGCCCGCCTCCATCTCCGCTCCCCTCTCCTCCCATCTCATCGGTTGTCAAAATGTCCATCTGCATGCCTTGCCGGTGGTCGTAGTCCAGGTCATCGCAGGCGGCGAAGCCCAGAGCCTCCTCATCGGTGGCGGCCTGGAACCCCATCCTGGCGAACATGCCGCTCACCTTCGCCTGGGATTTGTTGGAGACGGCGGTGGCTGCATTTGACAGTTTATTAGAAAGCTTGCTTCTGATCAACGTCGCCATTTTTCGCTCCTCTCCTGAATCTCAACTGTCTGCAGCTTAATTAGTGTGTGCTCTCTCCTCCAGTCAGTAAAAACGTGAGGCTACTTTGGATGACAGCTCTTGGTTCTCTGCATCAGAGGAAAAGCGCAAGTTTTTGTTTCAAGACACCGACGGCTTTTTTTCCCCTTTCAGTTGCTATCTCCACTTCTTGTTCAGTGTACGCCTGCTGCTCTTGATTATCCCCAGGTTCATGTCACCTTCAGACGTCGCTGCTCCGTTTCTGCATCTTGGCACTGCGCTCTGATGCTCGACGAGTATAGCGCACCTATTCAGTCTCTGAGGCAGTTCGGCGGTGTGCGCAAAAGCTTTACGCACGAAGAAAGGCGAGCCACAGGTTTCTGTAGGGCCTATAATATCGTTTTCGTGCGGGTTATAAGGTGGCAGGCAGCGCTTCCAGGAGTCGGTCGTCGGGTTTTCAGGTGCCTTTACTGATGCCAATGCGGTACCGTGGAGCCCGGAGGGGGAGGCAGGGAGGAGACACGTGTCCTCATCAGCCTGCCAATGCAAAGCACGTCTCCAGCCCTCCCAGTGCCCCACCAGGAGAAAACGGGAGAGATTTGCTGCATTTCTAGGGGAGGTGCTTGCAGTACCCCCACCACCCCTTCCCCAACCCATAATCTATAATACCTCATCCTGACATCCAATGACATTCCGGGGGCCTCAAATCCTGCATAACTTTACGCATATAAAAGGAGGCTGGAATTTGACTCAAACGCAAACTCTTTGGACCACTTTATATAAAATGCCATTATTTATTTTTTTCCTAAATAAATTCAATTGTTTTTTTATTAGCTATTATTCTTTTCACCTAGATGAGGACGCGGAGCATCTGAATAGTAACCCAAGTTGTTTCTTGGATTACATGGATCGGGTTTAAAAACCGTGTTGCGTTTGATGATGAAGGGAAACTATATATTTTTGTGTCTTTGCTAAATGATGGTAAGATAAAGAACTCGGGTCTGCACGTTTAGATACAACGTTTTAAAGTTGCTGATATTTATTTCTGCGTACACTTTGATCTGATTTATTTATTTTTAGTCTCCATTCAGGACTCTCCTTCATTCATTCACTCATTCAGTGTCTGTGATGATGTGACAGTCTGAGCCAGGGCGGCGTTTCCGTTCAGAAAAAATGTATATTTGTGTTTTTGCTTGGAGATTTGTTAATTGAAAAATATAAGAAAGGCTGTTTTCAAGAATTTTTGATATAGAAAATGTTTTAACTCTTTATTTATTTTACATTTATTTAGATGTTTTTGAAAGTCGCCTTTTTCTAATTGCTCCCTACATGTACAGTAAGTAGAATTTTCTGCTTCATACAAAAATAAAGCTTTTAAAAATGGAAGAATAGTCTCATATATTCAAGTACCACGGTGGTTAAACGCTTTCTAATTTCCCTGTCACATTATATTCGTCTTATACAAAATATAAAACGATTTAATTGCAGTGATTTTGTTCCCGTTAATGTAGCCTAAGTGATTTAGCCACCGAGGCCCAAAGTGCTGTAAACAGTTTGTTGACATTGCCTTGTCACTAGTACTTTGTGTCCACCATGTTCAGTGTTTCCTCAGGCTGCACTATCAGAGCTCATCACCATGATACAAAGCAGCGGCCTCGCTCTGCGCACAAATAGCCTGAACTAACATACAGTAAGTATACTGTAACCCGGTCTGTGGACATCCAGACTGTTTGCTCTGTGCTCCAGGAAATGATAATAGTAATGTGACGTATTAAAAGCTTTGAACCTGTTTGACTGAATGGGATGTAACCTGATCAGAGCAGGGATGCAGCGGAGTAAAGAGACATCTCCAACTGGTGACCATCACGTGACAAACAGGGACAGAAGTCTGCTTTTATTTTTGTTTAGAGTATAAATCAGTGGCCTATTATGAGTGTGTTTCAGAGATTTAAAGCAGGGTAAAACACCACGAGCCTGTCTGCACTGTTAATGTAAATTATAATTAAAAACAGTAGAATATTTTAACCCATTTGGCGCAAACTGTTCGATTTTTATTTATCTAATAACCCTAAATTAAATCCAGGTCGAACCAAAGCTGCATCAGGATGATTTCCCTGCCAGCTTCAGATGAGGCCGAGCAGTATCAGGCCTGTGCATCTCTGTTAAACCTCCAGCCTGATTTAAAACGACAGGATCTTCAATCATAAAACACAAATAAATCTCTCACCCCTGTCTCGCCTTTGTGTGCGCGCTGGCTTTTATTTTTTTTGCATTTTTTTTTTCAGCTGTGGGAACGAAAATGGCTGCTTTGCCTTCAGCCCCCTGAATGAAAGAGTTAATGACAGAGGCTGTTATCAGCGGGCTGCAGCCCTCCTCTGATCCGCGCTGTCTGATGGAGTGTGCTGCAAGATGAAAAGAGCAGCAGTGACACCAGCAGCCAGCAGGTTACAGCCGCCCCACACCTTCCCACGACCCGCCGCACTGATAATACCATCATTATTATTTTACTATAATAACAACAAATATTTGGTTTCTCGTTAACGGGGAGGGTTTTAGATTCGGTTTACAATAACATTTAGGCTTATTATAATCAGAGGATGAATCCCACACGGGCGCGCGCAAATGGTCGCGCACGAGGACTCTTAAAGTGCGCATTTGAGGCCTCTGTTACACAGTGTGAAATGCAAGTTTCACCCCATACTACTGTGGGAAAATGTCTCATACTGATGGATATAACAGGTTTGGAGGCTTTCCTCACACACAATAAGCTGCACCTTCATGTTCTTTCCAGGCCTTGACATGGGCGTATATTTCGGGGGACCAGGGGGGGCAGGTCCCCCTTAATTTTAAATGCATTAGGTAAGGCATTATGTAGTGTTGGGAAAAAAAATGTGTGTCAATGAGGATGTTTTGTGAGTGGTGGATGCACAAATTAAGGGTAATAATAAGCGACAAAGTCCATGCGAGGTGGGGAGGTGGGAGGGATGTGTATAGGCATAGGTGTAGATTTTGGGGGCCAAAGAAGGAGACAGGTCCCCCTTAGTGTTAAATATGAAAATAGCAGAGGACTCAAAAAGGCTTTATGTAGCATTGAGCAGAAAATGTGTGTCAGTGAGGCTGTTTTGTCAGTGGTGGACGCACAAATTAAGGATAAAGAGTAACAAAGTCCACATAAGATTGGAAGGGCGTCAGAAACCAACAAAAAAAGGTGTCCTTTAACATCGGCATGGTACACACCCCGGTTGCATTGTTAAGTAATGCAGCAGGACAAGGACAAAAGTTCAGCCGGCAAATGTTTGACTTGGGCAGGCAGGAGTGGTCATGGATGGGTTTAACAACTACTGACCTCCACCCGAGAGAGCGGTCTTCACGCTGGGATTAATGGCAAAGAAAACACGTGGTTGGGTTTAGGAAAAAAAGAACAGAATTTGGCTTCAGGATTTTATGGGACGTGAAGACCGTTCTCTTGGGTGGAGGTCACTAGTTGTTGGACCTATCGACGACCCCTCCCGCCTGCCCAAGTCGAACATTTGCCGGCTTAACTTTCGTAAGCCAAATTCTGTTCTTTTTTCCTAAACCCTACCATTAATCCCAACCAGGGAAGTTAAAAAAATATCAACCGACGTACTGTGTTTATTTTGAAAGAGACTGTTTGTAAATGTTAAATTTCCTGTGACAACACAAGTGTATTTTGAAAGAAGACAAAGCATGTAACAGGCAGAACTTGACACCGTGTCCCGTCAACTCACCCAGCGTACCTTGCACGTCGTATGTGTACGCTGAAAGTCGATGACCAAACGTTGATATGTGACGGGGTCGGAGTGAGAATGTGTTGGGTGGTGCATCTGTACACTATACTCCTTGTTTAACTATGATCTGTTGAAAAACCCAATAAACAAAGTTAAAAAAAGAAAATGTGTTGGGTGTATCAGCGTAAGTCCCCCTTTCCAAAAAAAACATGAAAGCAGCAGAAGACATTTATTTTGGTAGAATTAAAGTCATTTTCAAAAGCCCAAATTGATGCATAAAAATTATGTTGGAAATTAAGTGATGCTATTTTTTTTTTTTTCTTGCAGAATACCCCTTAATTCCCCATTTCACATGTGCCCCCCCAAATGTTAAAATGAAACCTACGCCCCTGCTAGTTCTAAAAAGTGTTTGATCACAGTTACTTCATAAGCATCTGGGTTCTGTCTCTGATCTCTGGGAGGACTGAAGTGATTTGCTCAGTTTATCACCCATCCTGAGAGTCATCAGAGGGTCAGGGTGCCGCGTCCCAGAGGGCTCCTCGTCTCTGTCGACACAGATATGACCAATCAAAGCTCTCTATCTGCTTTGTGTTTGACCCTCATGTGCGATAACATCCACCGGTGATGCCTTTCTTTCTTTTTTTAGTGATAGAAAGTCAAATCCAAAATGGCATTGTGATCTCACTGTGTCCCCCAATTCATTTCCTCCAGTGTACCCACCCCCCACGCACCCCCTCCTCCGCTCCCTCCTCAGTGTTTCACCCCCGGCTCTCCTTTTTCACATTACACACATGGGTGAGCTGGCACAAGGTTCTCCGCCTTCATGTAACCCCTCCCTACCTCCCTCCGCCCACACACCCACCCAACCCCCATCTTTTCCTCGAAAATCACAAAAATAAAAAGCCAAATTTTCGCAACAGTGGAGGTAAATTGTCTGATATCACACACAGATCTGCAAAAACTGAGACCACCACCTGCTTCCAGTGATTTCCATAAAGCAAAACAAATCATGTGAAAAATAATAAACATAAAAAAATACACACTGTAGAGCTTCAATATTTTTTAAGCTGCTGCAACATCTGTTATATTTTTTATTCCACTGCGCCATGAAGAGCAAACTGGGTTTTATGTTTCCATGGTGTCGCTGGCTGCAATTATGTAGGTCTACAGTGACTTTCATTGTAGGCTATCATTACCTCTTCCATTAAATGTTTTCAGTGAGACAGGGTAATGACGATGTGTGTGTGTGTGTGTGTGTGTGTGTGTGTGTGTGTGTGTGTGTGTGTGTGTGTGTGTGTGTGTGTGAGTGAGTGTGAGTGAGTGTGAGTGAGTGTGAGGGGGTGTTACATGACTCATTTGACGCACGACCCAGATTGCGCCTGGATAAGAGCTGAAGGAGTGAAAGAGGTGCGAATGCTGCAAAAAGATTTTTTTATATAGCAAAGATTACAATATCTGGAAGCATAAGTGTCAATTCTGTGCAACATCACCTGTCATTTAACCCATGATTGCCTGCCTGTCTGTCTGCCTGTCTGCGTGTCTGTCTGTGAGCCCAGCCAGGCAGAAAAATACCATCCAACACTCTGCAATTAATAAGGGGACAGTGAAAAGGCACTCCGGGCTCTCAGGGGACTGCAGAGGAGGGAAATTAGCCCACATCAGGCTAATCAGAGGACCTCAGAGTCCATTAACATTTGCATCACAATCACAGGTAGCACACGGTCTGTGTTATCGACTAGATTATGTGTTTGCTGCAGCCCAGCAGTTTGGTGCAAAGCGTTTGGAAAGCCGAGAAAAAGAAACACATTTCAGACGGCTGGTGAGGATGGAGTCCAGATTTCAGCACCACGGACAGCGTTTGGTTCTGGTCAGCAGCTTTAAAGGGACAATCCACACAAAATGACATTTGTATTGTGTTTTAAGGTTTAAATTTTGACCTTGGAAACAAAAAAGCCACTTTTGTTTGTGAGACGTTTAGACTTGAGTTTGTAATGACACTATGACACATTTTGGAGACAGCGATGGTGCAGTGTCATAAATTACACAGTAAATTCAGCTTTAGGGTGGATGCCCATTTTAAACCTGAAATATGGCTACACCCAGGGAACGTTTGAAGACAAAAAACATGCATATAACCTTTATTTAATCAGGTAGTCTCACTAAGATCAAGATCTCTTTTAAAAAGACACATGCAAACATTTCAATTAAATGAAATTAAAAGGTTGAATTCATTGATTAGGGTGAGACTTTTTAAATTTCAGTGCCATAACACCAACAATAAACTAATGTGGTACCCACAGTGAGCCTGTAGTGCCCCCAGACACATCTCTAAATGGATGTCCTCATAATAAATGGTATCATTTAACTGTATTTTCACCCAATGTAACATCATTTGTAACAAAATAAGACATATCTCTACTCACTCAAGTTGTATAAACACCAACTGAGAGCACAGTAGACATGCCACACCTTTTACCGGCTGTTACTGTCCAGTTTGCAGTGGAACAAAGAGCACCGTGCTTGGACAACCCTAACTGGAAACAGACGGTTACAAACACACAAACACTATCATATGTATCTCCTCTGTTTCCCCTCCCTGCAGCCCGGAGCCATCAGGCAATCACAGCCGCCGCCCACTGCCACACAGAGAAACATCCAGGTGGCCCACAGTGGTAAAGCACTAAGAGCCTTTTCATTACTCCTAATGCGCCTGTTTAATGGCTTATTATGGGCTCCCGAGAGACCTCCTCAGAGAGGGGCTTGTGTTAGTCCTGCATGATGGCGTCTGTCTGACAACAGCAGTGACAAATGGCAGGAGACATTCTTCTACTCTATCTTATCTTATCCTATCTATCTATCTATCTATCTATCTATCTATCTATCTATCTATCTATCTATCTAATTTGTATTTATATTTTTTTCATTAGGATCCATTGCCAATGAAAATGTGAATTAAAAATAAAAATGTACACACAATAAGTGAATATCAATACCTATAGAAATGTGTAGACCTGTGTTGCGGAGGAAGTAGTTACATTTTCAGTGACTAATTTAGTTGTAGAATATTATAACATTTTTTCTGTTGTCATCTTTTCATTCTGCAGGAGTTCCTTTTTCTGGCCTGTTTTCAGACATTTCTCAGTTTTATTGCCTTTTTTGAAAGATATATCAGAAAAGTAATTAAAAATTAATCCAGTGTAATAAGTTACATTATGCTGGTGAAGGAATTAAAATAGTTACATTGCTTATTACATTTCTAACAGGGTAACTAGTAATCTGTAACCTATTACATTTCAAGAGTATCCTTCCCATACACACACACACACACACACACACACACACACTATCTATATCTATATCTTTATCTATAATCTATATATGTATAGATATATATATCTATCCTCACATTGCCAAATAAAGCGTGAAATAACAGATAAATATCAGTACCTACAGAACTGTGTAGAGCTGTGTAACATTGTAATCAAATATCAGCTGATCAATAAATTTATGTGAAGTTTAACTTAAAAAATGCAGACAGAAAAATGTATTAAAAAAGAACGAAATATACAATAATAAATAAAACAAATAAATTGAATAAATAAAAATAAATAGATAAATAAAAATAAAATAAATAGATAATAAATATAAAATAATAATATAAATTAAAAATTTGTAACCTTTTTAAAAGTAACCCCCACACACACACCATAGATAGATAGATAGATAGATAGATAGATAGATAGATAGATAGATAGATAGATAGATAGATAGATAGATTTTATATTATTCTATTATTATTCTGTTGCTTTGCATCTTTTTACTGTGCAGGAATTTCTTCTTTTAGACTGTTATCACATGTAATAAGTTACATTACGTTGATAAAGTAATAAAAATAGTTACATTACTTAATACATTTTTACAGGGTAACTCGTAATCTGTAACCTGTCTGTCTGTCTGTCTGTCTACCTGATGATCAATGATAAAGCCAACAGTATTTATATGAGTGATATAATCCCTATAAACAGTATGATCTGTATGTATAGGTGAGTGTTTTCCTGTCTCCTCCGTGTTGTGGCTCCTGAACGCTCCCCTGACGCCGTTTTGCTGTTAACCCACAGTGACTCCACTCTCTCCATCAACCTTTTGACGTGCTCGCTTCCCGGGTTCACTCTCCTGCTGCGACACATTAACATTGTAATTGCCTTTTTTTGAGCACAATAAACTGAGGCAGTCCGCGGGGACCTGCACGGCCCGGGGCTGGCACAAAGCTATGCCATCGATTTTTCACACACACTGCCGCTGCAAGAAATAAATAAATAAATAAATATCAAACCATCAGCACACATGGACCTGCACATGCGTGTGGGGCTTTTTAAAATTCATTTTTAATTCATGCCAAAAATCTGCAGATGATGTAGAGTATGTGGTGTGCACATCTGACACTGTAGCCTCAGGGAGAATCAAATAAATTGTGCAATAAAAGAGCTAATTATTGTTTTAAATGGCTCACTAATGACTTTAAACGCTTTTATTCTCAGCTGGTTTTATTTTGGGAGACATTATGTGTAAGTGCAAGTGAGTAACAAAGCAGGGAACATGTCTGCTGTATTGATCAGGACTTAAATCATCAATATCTATCACATGTAATCTACTACAGTAAGAACTCCCTCCATCACTGCTATTGATGTGTGTGGTGTGTGTCTGCATATGTGCAAATGTGTGACAGAGTGTGATTGTGTGTGTGTGGTCCTGTCACCCAGAGCAGAGTCAATGAAGGAGCAGGCCTCAGTGGCTGATCAGCGGACGTGTAGCAGTTTTGTTCTCATTAAAGTTTTATGTCATGAGAGCAGCGACATGTTGTCAGCTCTCTGCAGGGATTCCCTCACGTTTGAATCAGGCTGCACTTTGACTGAGAGAGCTGCAAAGGTTCGCAGTGTTTCATCCTGCAGCACTTGAACACAGCCACAATAACACATGGTGACAGGGAGAGTTGGCCAGCAGGACAGCTCGCCCGCTGAGACTAGTCTGTAGGAGTGTAGCAGCATCATGGTGTGTTCAGTCCATACGTCATTAAGAGACTCAGACTTGCCTTCATGTATAGTGAATTTATGCATATCTGATGAAACAGTCTCACCCTCTCTGTTTGAAGGTCAATTATGAACATTATCTCTCAATAAATGAATACTTTTATCGTGTATCATACACCCAAAGGTTCCCTGCCCACGTGTGCTTAAGAGACACTGGTTATATTATGTACAGCGGCAAAAAACAACAACAACAAACGAAGCAAGTAAAACACATGGTTATGTATCATAATATGAACAAACTACTATTTCAGCATTTTGTAAAATGTGCTCACCAGTATTCACTTCCTCGCTGACAGCTAGATGTAAAGTTTGACACCACTCTTGAGTCTGCATAAGAAAGCCAGCAGCTAGTTAGCTTAGCCGAACATAAAGGGAGGAAACTGTGCGAGCAGCTAACCTGGTTTTGTCCAAAGGTGACAAAAATTGTCTACCAAGTGAGCAAAGTCATAGGACTGCATGCTAAGTTCTGAAAATATGTATTTGTTATTTGACTCCAGTTGTACTCAAACCACGTTAGCACTAATGTTCACGTTAGCTGCCTTCCCCACTTAGTTAGCACAGCCATTAGCACAGCTGGCACGCCATCAGCTCTAGTACAAGTAATACGAGGCAAAAATTAATTTTAAATTACCGAAGCTCATTGATTAACCTGTTACATCTTATTTGTTAAATCTGTACAAAAATAGTTTCTTTTATAAGCTTTACCTTGCTGATAGACGGATATTGTTACCTTCTGGACAGAGCCAGGCCACTTGTTTCCCCGTTTCCTGTCTTTATGCTAAGCTAAGCTAGCCAGCTAAAGGCTGTAGCTTCATATTCAGCAGACAAACATAAAAGAATGGTATCACTGCTCACATTTATTTTTAATGTTATTTTATTGTATTATTTATTCTATTTCTTTTATTTCCTTTATCTTATTACTATTATCATTTTGTGTGTGATTAATTAACAGTATTGGGTCAGTTCATTATTAAAAAGGTTTTTAAATCAGTTCAAACTGTAATTTTTTACATCTTTAGGTACTGACTGACAAAATAAAGCAGTATAATTATCACAGCAACATATCAGCCAAAATATATTCAAGCATATCTCTTCATATCTGTCAAAAGCCCATATGTAATCTCCTTGAGGTGCCTCCATTCACTTCCCTTCACGTGTCTAAAAAAACATGTCACCTAACAAGTGTTTCTCTCTGGGAGCATAAATTGTTTTTTTTCTTTGAACTGGATGCTGGATCAAAAGCTGCGAACAGGGAATCCCTTTTTCAAATTAGCCTTGATGCTTTGTTTATTCTAACGCATCCCTGTGTTTTTATTAGTATAACCCATCCATTTCCTCTCCCCATCCAGGCTGAATGATTCATTGAAATGCACATCTTGTTTGCAATTGACTACATTCACAACCTGCTGAAAGCTTTTTGTTCTGTCCCTGTGATGTCGGCAGGCCTTCAAACAGCTTTGATTTAATTGAAACTCGCAGCGCTCATGGAGAGTGCTCGGAGCTTAATAAAGGCAACTGCTGGCAATGTTGCATACAGGTTTATGAATAAAAACCATGTATGCTTTTGAAAATGGGTTTCTCCCTCCGCATCCTCCCATCCCCCCACAGTCGAACTGTGCAGCCACTCTGGGCTGTCATTAACTGCTATTGTCAGCGGTACAATCAAGAGCAGGAAAAAAAAATACCCCAGCACTTATCATGAGCTCAGCCACAGGACACACACACACGCACACACACACACACACACACAGGGACACACAAAAATCCACAACACACACCAGGAGAATAGATGTTACTATTGATTTCTGGGCTGATGTGTGAGACATCGCACAAATACAGAGGCCTGGCTACAAAAGGTGTTTTTGTCTTTCAAGAGCGATAATCGTTCTGCAACACCAGGCCAATGACTGGCTCTATATTTAGGCAGCAGGTCAATACAGCTGTGGAACAGACAGAGAAGCTGCGTCGCTCCAGTCTTTAGTTTCTGAGACACTCGTACCTGCAAGACTTCTTTAAGAGCCAACTCTTTTACATGGTTTTAGAAACACATGTCAGAGCCCAGTGACTTAATATGTGATGGAATATTATGACAAAAGCAAACCAAATCACCAGAGAAAATGCTGGTATTGTACATTTCTGCAAACCACAGATACGTTACATTTGCTGGCTCTTAAGTAGAAACTTAACATCAACAATGCTGTGGTTTTTGTGTTTATGTTTAGGCACAAAAAAATGCTTGGTCATGGGAAGAAAAAGATCATGTTTGGGCGTCAAAGACCTGGTTTGGGAAGCACAATCATGGCAGGAAAAGCAATGATGACTCTGCAAAAACATCCACTTTTTGTGCCACTATCTCAGCAATGTGTTCATAAGCAGGGTTTGTTGTTTGACTGTCTCAAACAGTGCTCTGCAGCTCGGCAGGCCTCATTTTTGAAACGTTGATATTACAAGAATGAAATGTGTGAATGTAATGTATTCGTTTGCAGAAATGTATGACGCCAACGTTTTCTTCTGGTGACTGAGCTACAAATTAAATGTGCTGAGGTGCTCGTGCTCTCAATCAGTGTCACATAGTTTTTCCTTCTTATTAACAAATCGCATGAAAAGAACAAAAACAAAAATGAATTGTCAGTGCCACAGTCCATCATTATTGTCCAAAAACTATTAAAAACATATCAGTTAATACTCACTAAGGCAACAAATGTGTATCAATCCACCGCTGAAAGTAGTCCCCCCAGAAAATACACTGTTTACTCTGGTTTGACGAACCTGTGGTAAAAACTGCAGTGCCCAGCTGTTTGAGAGACAAGTCAGAAAATATGGAGAGACAGGCTAATGTATTATTGTTTTTTATGGTCATTGTTTGAAATTAACAAAAATATAGAATATCACCAAACCTATCTCTATCTATCTATACAACCATGAGCTGAAGAGGTTTAAAAAGTTTTGGTTTAGAGAGCATTTCATACTTCATGGAGCCTATCCCATCTGACATCGGGCGAGAGGCAGGGTACACCCTGGACAGGTCGCCAGACTATCACAGGGCTGACACATAGAGACAGACAACCATTCACACTCACATTGACACCTACGGCCAATTTAGAGTCACCAATTAACCTGCGTGTCTTTGGACTGTGGGAGGAGACAACGCTAACCACTGCGCCGCCTTCATACTATATATTTACTGTCTTTATTCTTTCATTTTCAGTCGTTATAATCAGAATTTATTTTACAACCCTGATGTTTTCACTATTAACTTGTGTCTTAAACACTTTCCTGCTCCCTCAATTTTATCTTGCACTAAACATTTTATATGTACTGGATGTTTCAATTTGTTTTCATCCACTCTGATAGAGCCAAAGTTTTATGTTTGTACACAAATTTTTAATGCCTCTGAAAACTTGGCTTCGAATCTGAAGTATTTCTTTAAAATATTAAATATACATGACTAAATAAGCAACAATCACAGTTAAAACTCAGCTAATCTCCTTCATCAGGACTATGTGGATGCACTGTGATCAGATTTTCACGACATTTGCTTAAGAAACAACCAACAGTCGTCAGATTCTGATTTGCTAAATACTGACTATACCTCACCTTTTTCCATCATTGCTCTGCCCACGTCACGCCACTGAGAAGGGCTCAAGAGTATAAAAAAAACAGAGTTGTTCAAACCCTTGCAAAAGAAAAATCATAATAAGACAATAATTGAGAAAATAAGTTTTCAAAAAACAGTTCAGAGCTCCACTTGTGTCTTTGTTTTTCTCTCAAACACATCTTTCATACACTTCCATCGACAGACTCGAGGTTAATCTCGCCTGTTGTTTTCTGCCTGAGTTGTGCTATATAGCGAGCTGCGTCCCCGAGGGCAACTGCAGTAACACATCTCATACAAACCTGTCAATATACTCAACTTCTCTCAGTCCTCTCAACACCAGCCCTCGGGCTCTCTGCCTGTGTGTCTACAACTCACCACTGATTGCTTTCTGATCTCCCTCTTGTACTGTTTAAGCAGGACATTGAGGAACACATGCACGGCTGCAGAGGGCAAGCTGGCCCGACAGGAAACACAAAGATACTCAGGGATTTTCTACACCGCAGAAGAGTCACTCTGAAGGTCAGGTTTTCATTATTATAAGATGTTAGTTAATTAGACAGAAGTGATGCATGTCTTTTTGTATACTTGGCGTTATTTCTACTGTGTATTTCTTGATGTACTGGCTGTACAATGCAACACAAAGGCCTTATGTATGCCATATTATTACAGCAACATTTTCCACAGTCACCTTTGGTTGTAAACATGTTATACTGCAGACACTCCCCGCTGAACAATGCAGTGACCATGGTGAAATGATAGATATGTAGAGAAAGAGGGTTGGCTCAAAATAACTGCAACCTGTGATATGCAAAGCAGGACGTCTCCATTTCCACACTCATTTTTCTTTGTCCCCTCTATCTTTGACAGAAATACAAATCAGCAGCCTCCCCGCCGGCTGACCACAGCCTCCCGTTTTGGTCTCACTGTGTTCACGTTTAACAAAGCTGAGCAGGTACAAAACTGCACCCACATTTCCCCTTGAATGTGTTTTTGGCAGAAACAGGGTTGAGGTTTAATTACCACGGGAGTGTCGAGGGCCGAATTCAACAAAACCTGAAGGACCACACCAGTGGGTTTGCACATTTTAGCCCATTAACTAGAATTTACATACTTAAACTAAATTACTGCCACCCATTTTCATCAAGCACACTGCCTCTTTGTAAATTCATTTCCTAACGTCCAGGTAGCCACTACTCTCAGTTCATCCCAGTATGATAGGAAAATCAATCATCTCTGTCAGTTGAATTAATCAAATCACTTTTTGTATTTTATGTTTTTGCATTATATTCATGAGCAATCCTGCAATCACAGAAAACAAATCTTAAACAAGTCTTAACACTGTAAAAATAATTTATTACATTAAAAATATACAGTTTGGACGATTATTCCTAATGTGGAATATTTACCTCTGCATTAAATCGATGGCGTAGCTACGGTGTAGGCTCTGCGTCAACATGGAGACTACGACGTAATCTACACCACTGCCTGACGTGCACCTCCCTAGAAATGTAACTACACGTCGTGGTGACGCAGTAAGCTGACACCATTGACACAGACAGACAAATATAAATGCTCACGATGGCGTAGGCGACGTGCATAGGCTATGGCGTAGGGTCTGCTTAGAGGTGACACCCCGCTTTAGTCAGCTAATTGCATATTAGAAACACAAAACTGTAGGCTAGACATTGACATACATGCTACAATGATGTCAATCAACAGTAGGTCCGTTTTTGCACTTTTTTAAAAACACAAATATCGTCACATAGTGTACACCCTGAGACATCAGGTAGATATGAAGGAAAACCAAAATAGATACCACCCAAGCCTAGTTCCAACATACCACTACTTTTTCTCAGAGGGACAGTCTCACTTTGGGAAATGTACACCAGCTGTAGCTACTCTGGTACATTCATAACTCTTGGTGAATGTGTGCTAAACAGCAGCCCTCTTTATAATCCTCTTTATTTTTATTGTTGACTTTATTTCGCTGCTCAGGATATTCCTCTTCCATCCAGTCAGTTTAGCCTGTCGTTGGCCTTCCTATAAAAAGGAGTAAATGTTCCTCTGGTCATATCTGCAGCAACAGAAGTCAAGCTATTAGATCACACCTCTCCCTAATTCAATCTTGAATGTAGCTTATCACGTTTCCACCCTGATCTGAAATGATTCTCCTCCGTTAGGTGGGCGAGATACCATCTCTATTGTGTGGTTGTGTTTAGTTGAGATAAACAGCAAACAATATTAAACACCTCCATATCTGCGCCTCCTCTCTCCTCACACAATCCACTTCTCACTCTCACAGCTGCCTTATTGCATTTCAATCTCACACCTTTCTGTATTCTCCTGTAATGTGCCCCCCCTCCACCCTGTGTGTAGTGGTATCTCCCAGCTGTGTTGCTGTACACTCAGTGTGTGTTTCCGGTTTCTCCAGTTCCTAGCTATTCGTTTTTAACCATGCTGGGGGCATCGTCTAGAGGTGGTTGACTGGTCCACCACTTTGGTCCAGACTGAAATGTCTCAACAACTGCTGGATGGATTTTAATGAAATTCTGTCCAGACATTCACAGTGTTGGGCTGGTGTTCCCTGGACTTTTCATCTAGCACCACCATGAGTTTGATATTTGCGTTTTTAGAGAAATGTTTTGACAACTAATGAATTACATGGAATTCTGTTTATTCATGTTCCTCTCAGGATGAGTTGAAATTGTAATATCTTCACTTTTTCACTTTTCATATCGCACCCAAACCCAGTCACCAGAAAAAATGTTAGCAAAGTAAGTTTCTGCAAACCACTGGTTACATTTGTGGTGAATTTACTGGAACTTCATGTTTCTAAAACATGCTGTGGAGAAGGTGTGGTTAGGATAAGGGACAAAAACCATGTTTTGGCTTAAAACACCCAGATTTGGTGGCACAAAAGCCACTGGAAAAGCAGGAATGGGTTGTTGTTAAAAAAACATCCAGGCTCGCTGGCTCAAACGCGTGATCTGTCATTGAAAAACATTCCAGGTGAGGCGCCCAGTAGTTCAATGCAGGCATTTTCTTCTGGCGACTGGGCTGGACGCCATCATGTGGTATGCTGGAGGATACAGTGTGATAAAGCCAACATAACCACATCATCTGCAAAAAGCAGGAATTCAATTCTGAGGTTCCCGATCCCACCTATGTCATGAGCCCTGGGTAGTGACTGAAAGGCCCCGGGGCAGACCCAGAACACGCTGGATGGATTACATATCTCATCTGGCCTGGAAACTCCTCAGGATCCCCCAGGAAGAGCCGGAAAGCATCGCTGGAGAGAGGGACGTCTGGGGTGCTTTGCTTGGCCTGCTGACCTCGCGACTAAGCCCCAGATAAGTGGATGAAAATGGACGAATGGATAATGAAATACCTTTTATTCATCTGCTCCTTTACTCCATTCGATTTAGAGCTTAATCAACAGAAAATTTTTCAGCTATTGTTAAAGGTCTAGTGTGTAGCATTTAACGGCATCTAGCAGTGAGGTTAGGGTTTGCAACCATCTGAAAATTCTCTGGCGGCTGATGCAAAAACGTGAATCCACGAATGGCCGTATCTGGGGCCAGTGTTTGATTTGTCCATTCTGGACCACTGTAGAAACAACATGGCTGATTCTGTGGAAGAGGAGCTGCTCCATATGTGGATACAAATATCACATTCTAAGGAAGTGAAAACACAACGATTCTTATTTTCATGTCATATCTGCCAATACATCCCCCTAAATCCTACACATTGACCTTTATTTTCATTGTCTTGTTTTACATAAAGTAAATTGACTATCTTTGGCATATGTACTGTTGAGTCCAGGAAACTAAGATCGGTATTTATCACCAAACGATGAATTGTTAACTGAGGAAACAATCAGTAACTTTAGTGACAATGAAAATAAAGGTTAGTGTGGCCCTAATTAGTTCAATGACCTCCCCGTCCTTTGTGTATTTCTCTGTAAGGTATCCTCACGGTCATCTGCAGTCATTACCATCTCTGCCTCTTCTTCTAATTCTCATTGTCTTTTTCACATCTTTCTTCTCCTCTATCCTTTCTTCTTTCCTTCCTCCATCCTCCTCTTACTTTACCTTCATCCTCTCCTGTCCTCCTCTTGTTCCTCCTCCCCTCTCTGGCTGTGTCCTGTCTCCCTCTGCTCTGTTGTGATCATACCTCCACCCAGGCACCTGACTACAGTTAATCACCCGAGAAGAAAGAAGAAAAAAAAAGCTCAGTTTTTATCTGCAGCCACAGCTGCAATTCATTGTAGAGTGGTGAATGAAGGGGAGAGATTAATAGCACCCCCCTCACTCTCTCCTTCTCTCCTTTTTCCCCCTTTCCTCCACTTTCTGTCAATGCTGTCTCCTACAGCTGGTGCTTTCTGAACGGTGAAAAGACCCAGCTTTTGAATGCCCCATTTTGAATTTGCTGAACAGCAGCTCTAAATTATAGGCTCTTCTCGGAGAAGAAGATGATCATGTTACAGATGAAGTTGCACACTGGCTCAGAAAGTGTCCCCCTTTGATTGTTCATCTCCAGCACATTAATCTGGTATTAAAATCAGCTTTAGAGTTCCTCTACTTCTAAAATTTTAACATTAACATGTAAACTACTTTCAGACAATTTCCTTACAGGCAAAATTAATTGTCTGTGTATTTAGAGCCAGTTGAAGGGCTGGTGAGAGGAGCGAGGTGCTATTTAAAAACAACCATTTGCTCTTGCAATTACGAAAAGAACAATTCTGACCCCAAGGCAGCGCAGCTCACAGCGTGATTTAAATGGCACAGGGGAGCAGCGGTTTGCAGGGCTCTGTGTGAAATGACACTCTGGCAGGATGAACAAAAACACTTTGCTTTGGCCCAGACGAGAAACGGGGACAAAACCGATCCAGGCTATAACCTGTACTGACTCCCTGTCCTTTCCTGCCAACATCACAAAGGAGAGACGTTGGTATCCATTTGATATTTTCAGATTGAAGGAAAGACACTGATTTAAAGTGCTTTAAAATTCATCATTCATACTTTCCACGTCCAGATACAACATATAAGGTACCCTGGTTGTGTTGGTTGTTGACGTTCTGGGACGCCGTGTCAAGTTCTGCCTGTTACATGCATTGTCTTCTTTCAACATACACTTCTGTTTTCACAGGAAATTTAACATTTACATACAGTCTCTTTCAAAATAAACACACTACATTGATACAACACTGCGAATTGAACTCTAGGATAATCACAGCCTCATGAAACTTTACAGCCATAAACTAGAGACCTGGAGAATTCAGAGGATGTGTGTATAGACAATAGGGGGGTTTCTTAGCACTTTCCAGAGCAGATGTGCTCTTCATCCAGTCACTGCAAAATTAAATTCTTAAAGAAATCTCAGGATGTCAAAAGGTTTTGATACACAAGAGCTCCATAAGGAGAAATGATGGAGATCACCCAGTAGTAGCAGTACATTTCAATGACTTCAAATGTGATATCTCATCATTTAGGTTCCAGGGCACTAAAAAAGTTACTCTGCGGGAGAGAGGTGGTAACATTGAGGAAATACTCAGCAGAAGAGAAGTGCACTGGATATTAAGGATTAAATGATGAGATACCATGGCATGTCATGCTATAATGGATTTGAATGATTTATGAAAGCTGCAGGGCCAATGTGTTCATTCATAAGATCAACATTTTTTGTAAGTAATCTTGTAAATAACGTGTAAGGAGCCTGAGTTTTCTAAGTTTTTTCCCTGTGTTTTTCTTAGTACCTTGTTCCTTCGTTGCAGGATATGTGACACATGGTGCACAGGCTGTTGTCAATTATTGAGAGACACACCCACAGCTGATTAATCCTCCCCCCCTCACACCTGTGCACACCTGTGAATTGGGTGGGGCAGTTTCTATTTAAGCTCAGTGTTATAGTGGTGTTGAACACTCTTGATGAAGGCCCAGGAGGATAAAACGTTACTGATAAATTGTGAAGCTGAGCAAGAGCAGTGTGTGGGATTTTCTGTTTTTGATACCAAATCACAGCATGGGTTTTTATGTTGTTCCTCAAAGTCCTGGTGTCATTATGTGGTATTTTAGAAGGATTTTTGACCATTTTAATCAATTGTAAAGTCGTCAAATGTTTAAATTTAGCACCAAATCTGAGTGACAAATAGCAGCAACTCAAAAATTACTGCAACAATTTATGAGACACAAAGCTCATGTTCAGTGTTAAACAATTCGATGATGGGTTTCTCCTTGACAACTTTAAATAAATGCACAAATTCTCCTAATTTTTAGAAACTTTAAACATTTCCTTACTTCAGGATCCTTGCAAACTAAGTAAAACACAGCTAAAGCATGAGAGTATTCTACATCTCTCATATTGTTAAAAAAAATGCCCAAAAATATGTAAACATTAAAAAAAAAACCTCTGTTAAAGTAAAAAACAAGAAAAAAGGAAAAAGGGTTTTAAGGTTACAAATAAACCCACACCCAACAGCTGACATTATATGTGAGATCATCTCTCTGCTCATTATCTCCTCTGCCGTGTTCCTCTGTTGATCATCTGAGATCCGCTCTGTTCTCAAACCCTCTGACATTATTTCCGCCTCATGGCGTGGCATGGCTCTCCACTCCACTGTGTGAAGGGGTGTCTGGGGACGTGGACACGGGTCGCAGGCAGCGCCGCATCAGGGCATCGAGCTCCAGCCGAGTGGGAATTCATGTTGATTTTCATGCTTGGCTAAGCCTGTTTTGCCAGCTGCCATTTATGCTCAGACATTCATTCTGTGTGAGTGACTGTGTGTCCTATTTTGGCCAGCATAATGTGGCATCCGGCTTAAAATAGAAACAGTGTCATCGTAGCAAAGCGTGATCATCAGAGGCCCTTGGAAACAAAATAAAACTCACTTTCCTGCTGTAAATGTAAACACAAACTGCAGCTTCGTCTTATTCCTGTCACTTCAAAAGCAGAGCTGAGAGCTTTTTCTTCTCTGCCTCCAACATACAGTAATTCAGCCCCGGCATCTAATTCATATCATTACTGAAATTGCCTCAAATTTGTTGCCATGGTTATTTTTCTCCTCTCTTTTTTAAGCTTTGTGCCTCCTCAGCGGCCGGTGATTAGAGTCGACAGCGGCTAGAAAGAGTCTGTCTGTGTGTGTGTGTGTGTGTGTGTGTGTGTCTGTGTGTGTGTGTGTCAAGAGGGAGACAGATATGCTGCAAGGCAGTGACCTGGTAATAGTGAATTTATCCACAGGCCATATTTAAAGGTAGTTGTTATGGTCACAATAATTGGGAGGCAGAGCAGTGAAAGAGAGAGACGTGTGTGTGTGTGTGTGTGTGTGTGTGTGTGTGTGTGTGTGTGTGTGTGTGTGTGTGTGTGTGTGTGTGTGTGTGTGTGTGTGATGAGGTCTCAAGTCTACAGACGAGTGCTCACAATACACATTGTGCAAAGGATGGACAAAATAATAGGGAAACCTTTGCTGTGTTGTGATGCAATCTATGGTGTAAAACTACAGCGGTGATGTGTGATAATTCTGGTGATAACCCATCTTGTCTGCACTGTGGATGTGCTGATACCCTAAGATGGCCTCCATTCATTCATTCATTCATGTAAAAGTTGCTCACCGGATGCATTAATCAAAAAAAGTATTTGCAGGCTTTGGCATTTTGAGGCTTAATGGTGCGAAGCCTGGAATTTATGAGGTCCCAGTTGGAAATTTCAACTGGGACACCTCCTGTTTCCAACTTGTAAAGTTGGAGGAACTTCACCAATACCACCCCCAAAATCTCAGATGGCTGCTTGGTGCATCAACAGTAGTGAAAGCTGCAGTATTATCCTGTTGATTAACACGTCTGTGTTATTTGTGTCTCAATTTGTCGATCTGTGGCCATTTTGCTACAGTGCATTTGCTAATATCTTGGTTTTCCAACTTGTTGCACTGGAACATGGTCAACTCGGTTGTGATGTCATTCCAGCTCCGACCTCCAACTTCCAAGGTAAATGCATGTTAGAGACTGGAGCTCAGGAGGCAGAGCAGGTCGGAAGATCAGCGATCGATCCTTGGCTACTTCCAAAACATTCTCACTCAAACCTCATCATATATCAATTTGGCCATGGACTGTCTGTCGACATGTGATGATGTGATGTGTTGGTTGTTGACATTCTGGGATGCTGTGTCAACTTCAGCCCACAACACATACAGTTTACACACATTCTCTGTCAAAATAAAAGCACTACGTCAGTGACCGGCCACATATCATGCCACTTTTTTTGTTGGTGTCTAATGCCGGAAATCACCGCTCAAGCACTGGATTTTTTAACTAGCTTCAATGATGCGTGTTTAGGGATTAGAGGAATATGGCTAATTGGGAAGATCTTAACACATAATTCTGGAGGAAGGCTCGGCTCTGTCATGAAGAGGCACATTTGGCGGGGCTCAAGGGAAGTTCAAGGGAAAATAGCATTTTGATGGTAAAACAAACACATTTGAACATAAATTTTTAATTTTCAGAATTGACTACATATAATACACCACTGGGAAGCTACAGGATAATTAAAAAACCTAAAAAAAAATAAATAGTCGTGCCCTTTAAAATCTAAGCTACAGTAGCTGAGTTGTGTTTTCTTTCAGCACTGTGTGTAACCCTGTGTGTACATCTGCTGTCGGCCCTGTCGCAGTCTGTCTGAGGCTGAATGAAGCGCCCTGTCTCGTCTTTCTGTCACAACACAGCATCATCATCATCCTCTGACACACTGAGATCACAGGGGTGTCCCGCGCCCTGACTGAGACACACACACACACACACACACACGCACACACACACACACACACATTAGTGACTGTCTTGCTAACCTCCGGCGTCCCACTGTCATCATTACTACTGTCCACCCACATCTCTCTGCCTCTCTCCTCCCTCCTCGTGCTGAGGTCAGGAAAAGCCCCCTGGAGGGAGTGGTGCATCGTGGGTGTTTCTCTACTCTACGCACGCTGAACAGAGAGGGAGCCGGGACAATGCGGTGATGACGTGGCGTGTCGTGTGGGCGTGTGCTCACTTTGTGGCTCTGTATTGGACGACGGAACAAACAGGACTCTGGTGCAAAGGAGCTGAGAGACATCTGAGGGCACAACTGAAGGACAGAGCGGCTCCTCATTTCCTCACCTTTCTTTCCATCTCTCCTTTCTTCTTGTTTCCTCTCCTTTATTTTCTTCTCCTCTGCTTTCATCTCCTGACCTCTACTCTCATTTCTTTCCTTCCCTCCTTTCCTCTCATTTCTTTTTGTTTCCTTTCCTCTACTCTCTTCTCTTGTCCTCATCTCATTTCCTCTCCTTCTTTCCTTACTTCCCTTTTCCTCATCTTTCTTTGTTCCCTTTCCTTTGTCTTTTCCTTTCCTCCTCTCTTGCCCTTTCTCCCCTCCTTTCTTCTTGTTTCCTCTCCTCTGCTTTCCTCTGCTCTCATTTCTTTCCTTTCCTCCTCTCCTCATTTCTTCTTGCTTCCTCTCCTCTCCTCTCTTCTCTTGTCCTCATGTCCTTCCCTCTCCTTTCTTTCCTTTCCTCCCGTCTCCTCATCTCTTTGTTTCCTTTCCTTTGCTCTCCTCTCCTTCCCCCTCTCTTCCCATTTCTTTCCCTCTACTCCTCTCTTGCCCTTTTCCCCTTCCTTTCTTCTTGTTTCCTATCCTCTCCTCTCTTATCTCCTCTTTTCTTGTTTCCTCTTCTCTGCTCTCCCCTCCTTCCCACCTCTCCTTTCTTCCTTCACTTTCCTTTCATCTTCATCCTCTCCTCTCATTTTGTTTCAGTTCCTCTCCTCTCCTCAGATGTTGAGGACACCAACAGTAGGGACAGAGGTGACAGATAAAGACGTCACGGTAACAAACAATTCAAAGAAAACAAATGTCATCTTATATAATGATTACGGTATTTGGGGCAGACATGAATGTGTTTGATGTGTGTGTGTGTGTGTGTGTGTGTGTGTGTGTGTGTGTGTGTGTGTGTGTGTGTGTGTGTGTGTGTGTGTGTGTGTGTGTGTGTAAGGGTGTATGGGGGGTGGTGGGGGTCTTGAAGGCAGTGACGCATGGGGGGAAGTCTTGATCCATGAGTCATGTAGAGGAAGGGAAGCACAGCCCTCCTCCTCCCTCAGTGGGGTTTTTGATGCTCAAGGCAAAAAGCTCTCTATTGTCACTGTGTTGTAGTGATAAGGTTTGTGTGCCACTCAGTCGCTGCTGTCAGCATGTGTACGCAGGCACGCGCGCGCACACACACACACACACACACACACACAGAAACTCCCCTTTTTTCTCTGGAGTATGAAAGCATCAGTTTGTGCATACAGTCAGATTCGCTCAGAGTGACACATGCTGTCAGTCTCAAGTGTTACTGTTTGTGTGCGTGTGTGCGTGGGTGTGTGCGTGGGTGTGTGGGTGACCCAGGGGATGGAGCGTCTGTCGTTGTCAGTGAGGCAGCGCTGCCAACAGCGTGTGTGTGTGTGTGTCACAAACATCATCAGCTGCCACAAATACAAAAGCTGCCGTTGACACAAACACACCAACATCATTTTTCTGTCACAGTATGAAACTGACAAAAGACAGTAAAAGGTTATCGGATGAGTCAGAAATAAAACTGAATGCATCAATAAATACTTCAGGTAGTTAAATAATTAAAATGTAACAGGGATTATTACAATCGATCAAAGTTATGAATTGATTAAGTAAATTAAAATTTATTTTGCTCTTCAGTTTATATATATTTGGTTTTGAAGTGGATTATTTCTATGCCTGGCCTTGAATTTATTCACGAGAATGTTGTGTTGTAGCAGGGTTCAAATAACCATCATATTGGTGGGTTCATCGAGTACAAACGCCCTCCAAGTCATGCCGAAATCCAAAAAACTGCAGTTCATCAAATGGCCACTGGAGGCTGGCTCAAAAACGAGTCACTCTCCACAGACCGCCATGTTAAAATGCCCGACTTTACAGCAGAAATAAACATGTTAACAGCCTGGTACAAAAACAGTTTTGGTCTCTGTCGCTAATTTCCCCCTTTGTGACAACTGTACAGGGGTGAATTTTTATATAACGTTTACATTTTATTAAGGCTTAAAGTTATGCACATTTAACGTTGGGCTGCTTAGCGTGACAGGCCGTCTGTTGCCAGTGTCCTCAGCTCCTCCACGGCTCCGCCCACTCGTCCAAATATGGTCACTTCTGGCTCCAAAAACCTAGGACGGTGATGGCTAAAGTGCTAAACTTGAGGCTTCAAAACAGGAGTCCACAAACCAATGGGTGACGTCACAGTAGCAACATCCATTATTATATATAAGCTATGGTCTTGTAATGGTGGTGGGCGGGGTATAGGGGGGCGTGTCGTGTAGGCTTCAATCAGAATGTGGCTGCAGCTATCCATGTCTCTCCCACAGACTGTATATAATGATGGGTGACAAAATGGCACCCCAAAAGTAAAGCCAAAACATCTCAATCGCTCCCTGGTGGCTTCCTCCTCCATGTTAGCGAAATGAACATGGGCCAAAATAAAAATTCAACATGTCAAATACTTCTGTCATTTTATAGAGTTCTTATGACACTGATGTACGTTAAAGTGTTCATTTCTCTTTAAAACTTAAAATTTGATGCTATAAAAAATGATTGACAGCTGTGTGTGCCAATCAATGTGCCAGCCTTTGGTGGCACTGCCTGCAAAATGATGATAAGTAGCCCACTGCAGAGGGGCCACCTTGTGCTAAATCATACTAACAAATGCTCATCTAGCACTATTAGTAATGCTGATTTAGACCTAATAGGCTGTTTTACCGTTATTGTAAAATGCAGATATGTAGTGCGGCTCCTGACAAATTAAATGGCTCTTTTGATAGCAAAGGTTGTTGACCCCTGGCCTAGTCTCCTAAAGGGGCAGGGCAGTGGGGAAACCCACATGACACAGATGCAGGAAATGAAACTGTGTTAACTCAGTGTTGCTAGGACCCAGCTATATACCACCCGCATGTGAAAGGGATTGTTGGCCACAGACACCTGGGTACTAATAGCATCTGCCTTTTGTTTTTCATGCCAGCTAGCCTAAAATTAATCAAATAGTAATTTATCAATATTAAATCAAATGAAGTATTAATCTATTTTATTAATTGTTTTGTAGTAAAGGAAAAAAGAAAACATTTCTCTTACTAATCAGAGATTAAATAAAAGGTATTAGGCTTTATATTTATTTTTATACCCCAACTGTATCCTTTTCTGATTATTGTTTATTCAAGCATCCCCATTAGGAACACATGAATGTGCTTCTAGTCCTCCTGGGATCCTGCACATTGGAATACAGTACAAAGACAAAATGGGAGTACAGACAAATTAAGATCTAAAGACAGTCAAACGGATGCTTAAATGAAAGAAATTAGGGATAATGTAATCATAGACTAAACCATAGCAACAGACAGAAAAGACACTACAAACCTAAGTGATAAAAAGACAAGCAGAGTAAACAGATTAATTTATAAAGGAATGAGGATAATGATAATAATAAAATAAGTGCATTAAAATAGTGCTATGTGTGCTTATCTTGTTAAATGGCAACATATTTATTTGTATGCTCATCTTTTCGGCCTTTAGAGTTCCCACCTCACCTCCTCAGCACAATATTAATTTTCTGTTTTTTAAAAAAAAAAAATAGTCTAAATTGAGAAATCCAGTGTAAATGTCTGAAATGAGCTCAAATTCCCGTCTGCCTGAGTGAATCAGTTTCGGGTTATCTGCACCGGAAGCAGCCTCCTTTAAGCATATTTGCACTGATGGATATTGAAAGATAAAGACGGCCCTTTTTCCACGCAATCATTTTATCTTTAATTATGTGCTTTATTAGTGCCACTTTTTATATGGAAATGTGATTATATTAACACGACGTACATATTGTAGGTTTATTTAAAGCAGCTCTGTTTTTAATTTGGCACTTTTCCTTCAAAAAAAAAAAAGAAAAGAAAAGGAGGGTTTGGGGGGGCGAAGTGGCTATTTGAATATCTTTGATGCTCCTTTCAGAGTGTCTTCCTGATGCAGATTCACAATCAGCTCTCCGCCTGTCTGTCGGCTTTCTGCAGGAGAGATAGTGCTCTCTTCATTACGCGCTTCATTAATTTAAATGCTAATTGATTCTGCGAGGGCCTTTCAGACCGAGGGCCAAGTCCTGTCTCCCCCATTGATTGTGTATGTGTGTGTGCGTGTGTGTGTGTTTTGTGCACCTGCTGGATCCTGGAGTGACACATCCTGACAGAACAGCCTCTCCTGCCTGTCTGTCTGCGTCAAGTGTACCACTGATATGGTTTGAGTGCTTCAAGCCAGAGAGACAAGTACTGCACACACAAAAAAAGGGAGCCGGGCTCAGAGGGTAGTTTCGGGGCCATAAAAGCACAGAAGATGTGAATAAAGGCAGTTGGCATACTGTATGTAACTGGGTGGATAAAACAGAGGATGCAGGGGCAGTTAAATGATCCATGCAGCGTTGCTAGGAGACACCATGCTGGATGGTAGAGATAAACGGTGGGATCCACCCCTGGCGGCGAGCAGAGGGTGGGAACGAGCGAGGGGAGGGGGAGGCAGAGGGTAAGAAAGGGAGGGTGGAGATAAGAGGGGGGGGGGGGGGGGGGGGGGGGGGGGGTGACTCGTGCGACAAAGACAGAGGCATCCTCGTTCATGGAAGATAAGCTTTCTGTTCTCCCTCCATCCCTCATTTCTCTTCCTCTCGTCTGTTATTCAGAAAAGTTGGTCAGTTGTTTTCTTCAGGGAAATCCATCCTTCACGTGTTCGGTTTTATCACATTAAAGTAGTTTACCACAAAAACACCAAAAATAAAAATACATCAACTCCTTCTTCTTGACCTCTAAACACAAGCTGTCTCCTATCAAAGTGTCGACATCACACTTATGTGAGTTGCATATTGGCACCTCCTCCTCCTCCTCTGCACCTACGTACGTCTGTACTGTGAAGCTCAAACATGAGGTAACAAGTGAAGTATCTATAAGCAAAATATTTTTGAGTGGAGCAGGATTTAAAGGTAGCTTTACTATGCAGGGTACAGAACAATAAATTCTCACTCTGATCTCGTGATACATTAACGTTTGGTCATAGACTTTCCATGTCCAGATATGATGTTAAAGGTACCCTGCGTGCGTTGGTTGTTGATGTTCTGGGACGCAGCGTTAAGCTCTGCCTGTTACATGCATTGTCTTCTATCAAAATACACTTCTGTTTTCACAGGAAATGTAACGTTTATATAGTCTCTTTCAAAATAAACACACTACTTCAGTACAACAACGTGAATTTACATTATTTTTACCTCCAACAAACAACGCACATATTTGGGTTTAGGCAACAAAAACATGTGGTTGGGTTTGTGGAAAGTAGAACAGGGTTTGACTTTAGAATCTTAGAGGATGTGAACACAGCTCTACTCTACTCTCTACTCAAACTTGCGACGCCTTAACCTCTGTTCTTTACCTGCCATGTTTCCCCCTGATGCTGCTGGGCACCGTTAAAATATGACGGCAACCAGCCATGTATCATGCCGATGTTAAAGGACAGCTTTTGTCATTGGTGTCTGATGCCGCAAGTCACTGCCCAAGCGCCAGATTTCAACAACTTCACAGTGAGACTGGGTTGAATACACTCACACCAAATAAATCCCTCCCAGTCATCACTTATGATCCACTAGAAGTGTGTGGCGGTGTGTGTTTCTGCAGGGACTCTGCCCTTTGCCTCTTATTTTGCCTTGTTCAGGGCACTGGGGGCTTGGATGCGGGTGGTGCAGGCGGTGTGGTTGCACTGGGGCCCATGGAGGTTGGACCTATGTGTTGGGCTGAGAATGGGCCTTTGCAAGTGCTCAAAGAACTCGGGTTAAATATAATGCCATTTGCCAAATATGCCCTCAAAAAGGCAAACCAATCTCTATCACTGTTTTTAATTTTTTGGGTAAAATAGTATCTAAAACAAAATAATATGCTGGTTCAACTATAAAAACTATAAATAAACTCTGCTGTTGAATTAAATGACTAATTTCTTGTGTCTTTTTGTCAGATATGATGATTGCTGGGTAAAATGTGTGCTGAAGTTATCCAATGTCAAGTCTCTTTTTGAACATGTGACGAGATGATATGATGTACAGTAGGTATTTGCGTATGCTGGGGCCCATTGTAACTGTCTTACATCACTAGCTCAGCTCATTGATGCTGAGTGGTCCTCACTGAACTATGTTTGAAACTACAAATATATGTCTTCCTAAAATTATTTGATCCCAAAAATAGCAGAATCAGTCTTCAAACCGGTCTTGTGTGAAGGTGTAACTGTAAAATGTTGTGTCTTCAGCTCATGAGGAGCAGAGACAACCCTCACAGTACATCACACTTTGACATGAGTATGTGACACAACTGGTTTGAGTGAGCTGTTACTTGAGGCACAAACTCTCCCATCGCTCAGACACTCAAATTATCTTCCCATCACTGATTACCTCACTCTGTTAAATTTACACCAGAACATGTTTTTCCTTTCATCCGTTTCCTGCCTCACTTGAACACATCATTAGCAGCAGAGATTAGAGTCTAAATTTGAAAGTGAAACTTTACTTTTGTCTCATCAGTGGCGGAGCCTCTATAGCTGGTGCCAGGAGGGAAACCATGGCTGCCACCATGTAAGCACCGGAAAAAAAGCCTCAGCTCGCACCGTCATCCCTCATCAATCCGGTCGACTCCGGTCAGCCCGGCACAAAAAAGACAAAAGCAGGAGAAGAGCGCTTCCTCCATCAAATGTGAGGGAGGTGGCGAGCTCTGAGTGCACGTCGTGATTAGTTGTGAATGGGATGCAGCAGTCTGATTGGTGGAGAGAGCCGGGGGTCAGGCGTTCTGCCAGCAGCTCATACAAGGCTGCTGATTGCTTTTCATCCACTGATTACAGTAATTTAGATCTGCAGCAGGCCAAAGGGGCCTACGTCTGGCAGGCTGGCTGCTGCTGCTGCGGCTCTGTCTGGGGGGCTGCGGGTTGGTTTGCTTAGTGATTTTTATGTTGTTGTCAGAGATGAGTGAGTGGAAAAGAAAAGAAGCAAACATACCGTATTTACTCAGGAAAACAGCCGTGATGAAAAAGAGTGAGAGTCTTGGAGGGATAAATATCTGAGCTTTTTAAAGGATGTTCTTTCCAAATTCTACATTTTCATTTAGGAAAATTATGCAGAAAATTAAAGGTCAATATTTCAAAAATGCAGGTGATAACAGCCTAAAATGGCCTGTTTTTACATCCAAATATATTAAATCTATCATGCCAGAATCCACTTTGAAATCATCTGTTTTTCAAATCATTAAAATCTCATTTTGAATTTAAACACACTCTAACTCTAATTTAGTGAGAGTAGAAACAATAAATGCTCCATCACACATCAGTTTTCTCCCTTTTGTCTTTCAGGCGCCCCTTTGGACACGCCGAGACCTTGAATAATCAAAGTTGATGAGGCAGTTAGTTGCGAATGGTTTTTCCAGGAACGGTGGTGATGATTAATCAGCGCCGGCCTCTTCACCCGCACACATTACAAGGTTAATCTCTCCATTGATTACAGCAGCAGAATAAAACCAATACTTCACTGCACATTTTCTCTGTTTGCACATGCGTGTGTATGTTTGCTGCTTTCTGTGACGCCGTCGCACATCTACCAGGATGATGAACGATCGTTGATAGCATCTCTCCACCGCAGCCATTACCCCATATTGAAAAAAATAAATCATGTTCAGCACATTAGATTCACATTTATTGACAAAAACGTTTTTCAAAAGTTTTTGTCTCTACAGCAAAGACTATTTTCACAGAAAGTATTAAAAACAATGTGTAAAGGGCATAAATATACATTCTGACGTCTGCTTGACGACGTCGACAATCTTCACCGAACACTGATGAAGACAATAAAAAGGTCCACAACCACGCTTTGATCACGACAAACACACGTTCCTGTAACTGTCCATCATTTCGTCTCCCTGGGTGATTACATAGACAACACTGTACCCCCAAAGGAAGCTGCGTCTTTTCCTCTCTCACACACAAACACATTCACATATGTACAAACAGAAAACTGGTGTAATGTGTGTGAACTTTTGTCCCCCCGTTTTGGTGACTCCACATCATGTTGTGTGTTTACACAATACGCGTCCGTGTGCCGGGCTCCTCGGGGTGTTTGGCCCCACACTGCTTGCCCTCTGGGATGCTGCTTCAGAGGTGACCTAGTTCTCCTGATTGTCAGCAGAAGGCGGTTTCATCAGCTTGCTTTGTGCCGAGGCACTGAACTGTGCCTGGGACCCTGGGACAGGCCAATTGGACTTGTGTAATGAAGCTCATCACACACATGCATGCACACACACACACACACTGCTGCTGTCGTCAGGTCCGGGGCAGCAGAATTTATAACAGCTATTTATTACCTTCTCCTTTATCAAAGAAATGTGATTCCTCTGCGTGTTTCTGATGCATGCACCGCACCGCCATTATGGTCCATTACTGGGAGGTGACAGAGATGGAGCAGAGGGTGGTGATAGATGTCGGTGCCGGGGCCGACTGTCATTACTCCATCTATTGAGCGGAGAGTGGCGAGACACTTCCCACAAAATGGCCGCGGAGCACCAACATGGCTCCGGCAGCGAGGAGTAAATGATTCACATCTGACGATCGGCACAAAATGTTAACCACATTCATTTGCTGCGTGCGTGTGTTCAGAATACCTTGAGTGGCAACACAATCAAAACAGTCCGACTGCAGCGACACCGGTGCCTCTTCACAGCAGAGTGTGTGAGTCAATATTTACACATGACATCTATCTCACTGCACTGTTCAGGACGTCAACAGATCCGTCAGAAACTCGTAATCAAGAATTATGTACAAGAACACTGCAAATTCCCACACTGAGCATGGGTGACTTCACACAACATACTGTTACACTGAGCGCGGCAACTCCACGTGATCCTACAGTCTCTCTAGTCTACACAATACTCATCAAATACAGAAGCAACAATGGCGTTACATTCATATAAATAACAATTATCCCAGTAAACCCCCAAGAGTCACTGCAGCACTTTCGGCTCGATTCATGCGTTTAAAAATGAGACCTGAAGACCAGCTTCACTGTGTGTCCGTAACAACTCCCTTTAGAGGTGCAATAACTGTCCTTGAGGTTGTGACACCAAATCCCTTGGTATCAAAAGAAAAAAGGAAAGTCTCTTTGAGCTTCTGTACGGGTCAGGGGTCCTTGGAAGTCCATGGATTTTTTTATAAGGCCCAGGAGATTGCAGGGTTTCACAGATAAGAAGATATCAGTTCGTCCGGGTCTCTTTCCCTCTTTGAATGGCACAGACGAAGGACGGAGGCGATACAGAAAAGAAAGAGCTCTCCTTCTTTGTTTAGTTTGTGATCAAAATGTCTGAGATGGGAAACGGTCAGCGGAGAGACAAAAGCAGATGAGTGGATGAGTGAGAGTCGGTTGATTAACTGATTGATCAGACTGTAACTGTGTTGACAGAGAGCTGAAGTCCTGCTCCGTTTCTAGGCCGGCCTCTGATCCACTGGCTTTCAGTTTCAAATTTTTTTTCCTGATAAGGGAGTTTTCTGTCCATATTCTTAGATAAATGGGTACCTGCAGCAGCCATTTTGTTTAACGCATTTAAGTGATCTGTTTTGGCTTTCTCCGGCAACTTGATTTATTTAATGTCATGTTAACGGGAAACCTGATTTCTGGTAGGGGGATTAGAGACACCTAATTTCCCCACAAAGCTGTTGTGGAGATCTCGAAATCGCCACAACAGCTACTAAACAGACTTCATGGTGACAATTTTCAGTCTCAAAATAAACATCGTTGCCCCTCGTATAAAACAACTTTTAAAATTTACTGTCCAGTACAGGTTTAGACACCAGATTACAGCCTAGAATATGGCTGCAGAGCTCCTGTATCATGCGTCAGCTTCTTACAAAACACTGACTACTTGTCAGTGTTACCACCAATCTAAAAGTCTTTTATAATGTTTACAAGCAGGTGTGTTTTTCCTTACGACTAGAAATTAGGGATTTTCTTTTGGGCATGCATCTCTAACCCCTGCCTTGCAAACTGTTGGTGTGTCAGTTTGTGTATAACGCACAGAGCTGACCATAAACAGGCAAGAGGCTGAGTGTAAACTGCGGTAAAAAGCCCAACTGAGATGCTCATTAAGAAAATGCTACAATCAGAAGAAGGCCTAACTCCGAAAATATGCCGTTTACATGACCTGTATCAGCTTCAGAATATCATCATATTCTGAATAAAAGCGGAGTATTACTGTGCATGTAAATGTAGTCACTGATGAATGAAACCCGCGATATGAAAACACACTGTCTGTCTGGCCTGAGGAGGGGGCGGGACCTCGGCTCTCTGTAGCCAGAGGTGCTCTGCATCCCCATCTGCTCGCTCATGGTTGGAGATGATTGCTTGAAAGAAAAGATGGCGAACCAAACTGCCCTGCCGCTCTCTCTCCCTCTTTTCTCTGTCGGAAGTAATGAGTCACGTCAGCCGCTTTCTGCTCGCGGCGTCGCAGCCCCGCCGGTAACGCAGGAGAGGAGTGATGGAGTGAAGGGAGGAGGAAAAAGAGGAGAAAGACGGAGAGAGGAAAGGTAGAGGGGAAAAAAGAGAAGGAGGGCAAAGTGTGTTCATCTGATCATAGACAGTTTTTAAGCTCTGCTCCTGGCAGATTCTTCATCTATCTGTTCCTGCGTCCTCCATCTGTCCATCTGTCTCCTTCTCCCTTGTTGATCCGAGGATGAAAAGGACGAGAAGAAGAGAGGGCTGCACGGATTTGATCTTTTTTTTTCAGGCTCTGCCTTTGTCCTTCTTGGGCAACCTGTTCCCCGATCTGTTCGTCCATCTTTCACAGCCCTCTGCTGGCGTTGGGTTTCAGCTTGATGACCCACTCCCCTCCTGAGTTACTGTTGTACAAATCCAGAAGGTGTGTGTCGGGGTCCAGACAGTGCTCACCTGCAGAGATCACACACATGAAAATATGAGACGCTCTCATTGTTGTAATTTTAAATATATAAATAAATGTAGGGTTGATTTAACATATCAATAGGTCTGCAACTAAATGCTGTAATAATGTGAATTATTATCTTTAACTGTTGATTCTTTGACCTATTTAATGTATGTAAATTGTGAAAAATGCCCAGTTTCTCAGAGTCTAAATTGATAAGTGTTTGTTTTCAAAGATACTTAGTTTAAAGTTCTATAAAACAGAGGGAAAAAAAGCTATAATTTTGGATTTTGGGGGATTTTATTTGTCTTGAAAAATGACTAACAATAAATTAATTATCAAAATAGTTTCTGATCATTTTATTTTGTTGTTTTTTTTTTCAGTTAATCGTACATTTTATTTCTTACTTCTTTTTCTTTCAAAACAGTGATCATAAATCACTCTCAGTTACGTGTAGATTCACAAGTTTCACATCACAAGGCCAAACTGACGGAACAAGTTTGTCTCCTCACTCTTCACTGTGTCAGCTCTCCTGTGAGCGCACAGACATGTGTGTAATAAGCATTTGTCTGCTCTGATAACTGCAGATGCACTGCTCGTGTCTCTTTGGCGCTCGCACAGTTCATTATATAAGACCTCGCTACCCTCATCAGCTCAATGAGCAGAAAGACATGCAAATGTCAGCGCCGCTCCGACCACAGAGAATGCCGCAGCCACTTCCAACTTACCAATGTTCCCTCCCACTTCGTACAGGGCGCAGTCCGGATACGCCACGGTGCCGTTTCTGTTGAGAGACATACGACACTTATGTAGCATCCTTTGTTTCATTAAGATGGATGGAGCACTTTATTATTCATCAGGTGACACCATCACTACTGCTAGAAATTAAAGTGAAGAGTTATCCACCTTTACAGTCATCATTTAAACTCATACCTTCGCATTTTGCCCTTTCCATTGTCGGGGCTGCGGAGGGACTGGCGCTGAAACTGTGCGAGCAGGTCTGAGGCTCGGGAGTTGATGTTGAGCTGGTACTCCATGGTGCCGCTCACCAGATCCCCAACCTGGATCTTCACTGTACGACACAACTGCAGGGCAAAAAACAAAAGAGAGTTAAAGAACATTTATCACCGTAATAACTTTGGATTCAAACAATGACGTTTCCCCACCAAACACCTTGTTGCATGCAGCTAAAACATTGATACAGTTTTATATCAGTTTGTGAGGAGCTTCAACAGGAACAAATAAATTGACAAAAGGCTTTGTGAGTATTAACATAAATAAAGGGTTGTTAACCAGCTCCTCACCTCTGAGGTGTTTTTATCAGGTTTGTCGCGGCTGTCTGTGTGGATCTTCCTCAGCAGGTTCTTGATGCGGCGATCGTAGAACTGGTAACGCCGGTTGCTGTTCTCGTTCAGCTTACGCACCTGGCTCATGAGGAAGTTTGGGATCTGAGGAGGAAAAGGAACATAATGCAAAATCTGTGATTTTCATGCCAAGAAATATGCACACAATTGTTATCATAAGATCGATTTACTTGGTTTTGTAGAAAAAACAACCAACAATTAACCATTTATTACAAAATTTGTAATAAAATGCTTCTTTGAAAGTCAAGCGTTCAGTTACATTTAATGACAGCTTTGTCTGATATTAGGTTTCCATTTACTATGTGACAACAGGGATAAGAAATAGACGTTTCTGTTATGAGTGTTATTTTATTAGTCTTTATTAAAGGCATACATCACCCACAAAACCATCATTTGCATCTTTACTACTCCCCCAGTGTTACATCAAATGTTTCTGCAGTAAAAGGTTGAACATGTGGGTGAATGTGTGGGCGGTCCTACCGTCCAGAGCAGGTCCTGGTAGCGGATGAGGAGCCTCATGACATCAGCTGCTTTCTCCGCGTGTCCTTTCTCTGCCCCCTCAGTCAGTCTGCTGGGGACGGCCTTATGCAGGAAGAGGTTGGGAGCCATGATGGTTGCTACGGCCCACAGGTTCATCCTGTTCTTCTTCTCCCTGGAAACCACCTTACTGAGGAATTCGAGGAGCGCCTGGCGATCACACAGATGGAGACAGATATGTGAATTTTAAAGGCATTCAGCAGTACTGGAAAAGATTTTTTTCTGTCGGTTTACATGTAACATGGCGGCAGAACATTCCAGTTTTTGCAGAGTTGGCAGACACTCGCTCATTTTCAGCTGAACAATGTTTGAATGTTGAGAGGCCACTTACACTGAGGCACAAAATGGAGTAAAGTGAATTATCACAGTGACTGAATCATCTGCAACACCTCGACTGAGAAGTGTGTTAATGCACAGTAAGTTTCAGCTGCCTCCACTGGAGTCAGAGTAACGGAGTCAGAGCTGACTGCACACTGGTGTCACTGAAAGTGAGTCATGGTTAATGCAAGCCGTTATATAACAGAGCAGAGAGTTTATAATGTGGATTAGGAGCAGAACAATATAGTAATGCGTTATGAAATGGTGCTTCGATGTGTCGAGTTACATAAAAGTGTAAATTGAGATGAGTTTCTGACAACTTTAAAGATACTATGATGGATGTTCCTACAAAACAATGTATAGACTCATACAGAAGTAATCCCGCCCAATCATCTCTTATGATCCACTAGAAGTGTGTGGTGATGTATTTTTATGTAGAAACTCTGCTCCCTGACTGTTTAGTTCTTATTTTGCTGTGGTCGGGACGATCCTCGGCACAGTGTGCAGGTGAGGTCAGGACTTTATAGAAAGGTAGCGACCAGCTGCCAAATTGTGAGCAGCATGCATCCAAGAGGAAGCTACAAAAAAACTGCACATACAGCGACGACCTCACATATATTGTGGGAAATTTATGGATTCTGTAAAATCCCAGTGATGCTTTTATCACCTGCAGATCAAATATTTTTCAAAACTTGACTCTTTTATTTTGGAAGGTAATTTTAAAACTATATTGTGCCTGGAGATCAAGTGTGTGCAGGGTGGAGTATCCAGATCTCTTACTTAAGTAAAAGCAGCAATACTACACGGTAAAAATGCTAATTAGATTTTTAATTAAGTAAAAGTTTACATTAGGTGTTAGTGCCAGTTAATTAGGAACACTCAGCTGAAACTAATGCAGTGTAAAACTCCAGTCTTGCCATTAATCTTAGCTTAATATACTGTGTGTTCATTTTTTAGGCTGCAGTTTGTTGTGCTGCTGAATTGTTTATTGTTCTGACCACCTCATTTCAATCAGTGAGGCTAGGCTAAAGAACAGAAACACCTTTGTGTTTAATCCAATACGGTTCAACCGCACCACAAAATACATCCTCATCAAACAATTTAATCACCACCTCTCTTTAACTGGGGATTTATGACTGGACTGTTGCGTTAGACTGCATTAGTTTTCACTAGGTGTACCTAATAAACTGGCAACTGAGTGTATTATTTAATCAAGTTATTATTACTCATGCATTAATGCACAAAGGAGCATTTTGCTGTTGTAGTTTGTGAAGTTCAAGCTGATTTTGAATATTTTATATATTTCTGGTTATTTAAAGGAATACTTCAGCCACAAAATGATTTTAAATAGCAAGTTTTTAGGGAAATACGTGTGTTTGGGAAGTACTGAGCACACGACTGGATCAATGAGACTTGGATTATACTGCGCGAGTTGTATGAGACTTTGTAACCAGATGTTTTAATATCATTTTGTTGCTGTTTAATGTGTCCCCATCAACAATAAATCAATATGTCCGCTGTTTCCCCGTGGAGTGTTACTTACTGTTACTGTAATCTACAACAATGCAGCATATGTTCAGAGCTCATCATCTGTTTTCTGTGAAAAACATTAATTTGTAAGGGAACTACTGCTGGGAAATGAATGTCGGGGAGTCAAAGGGCAATATTTCCCTCTGACATGATGCGGCGTAGAAGCATCAAGAGCCATGTGAAATGGAAATACTCAAGTGAAATACAAGTACGTCAAAGCTGTGCCCGCTGTAAGCACAGTACTAAGAACACATGTATGTGAGGACTTGGAAGGATTATTGTTGAAACAAAACGTGTGGCGAGTGTGTTTCTTTTAATATGACAGAAGAATCTGGTGTCATGTTTATGTGATGTTTTACAAATCAAGCCATAAATTTGATTATTTGAATTCCCACAAACACAGAGAATCAAGTAAAAGAGCATCAGTGTGTTCAGTCGGTGCTGGGATCTGTTGATCTCAGAGCGTGACAGCTATTTTTGTCTCTACTTCATGAAGTACATTGTTGAATAGTTGAGGTGCTGTGGAGTGTGTGAGAGCGTGTGTACCTTCAGTGTGTTCCTGTTGGGCTCAGGCAGCAGCAGGATGAGCAGGTTCAACATGTGAAGTTTCTGCCTCAGCTCCGTGATGTCTGAAGGAGAAGGGAGCAAAGGTAAGACAGGTTTAACACACACACACACACACACACACACACACACACACACACACACACACACACACACACACACACACACACTCACACCCTCTTCATTTCCTCTGCATTTGGCTGAGAGTAATGGGATACCTAAAGATTAATGACATTGTGACAGACAGTCATTAGGTTTGTTAGCTTATGTCTCTGTGGTCACACGTCATTTATCACTTTGCACTGATCCTCCTCACAAACTGCACATCAGTGAGTCATCAATCAGATCATATTAATATCACTGCGTTCTTTTATTAAGGTGAGACTAATGTGAAAATAGCAGATCTTTTACAGCTGCTTTGTCACAGTGCACAGACGCCTCTTGAGAGGCTATCAACTTGTTCATCTTAATGTTGGTTTTCTCAGCCGGAGCAGAAAGAAGGAAGCATCACGGTGAAGAGACTCAGGTAATTATGATGTGAACCCTGCTGAGCTGTCTGCAAAAGTGGGCAGCATATTGTTGAAGTCTTGTAGAGGGATTATTGTGTGTGCCTGATTTATACTGTAAAAATGCAACTTGTCAGATAAGAGAACACATTCACAGTCAGTCACTTCACAAACACACCCCGCTGCTGATATACTGCATGATCTACAGCTCTGGTTATGATGTAACTGCAACAGAGGGGCAGTGTACTTCGTGATGAGTCCTGAAACTCAAAGATCTTAAATCAAACAACAGACAGTTGTCTTGTGTCTCTGGAGAGCAGCCTCACCCAAATGACTCAGATACAGTGGATGTGTGAACGTGATGTCAGAATGTTTATATTTTCTATTTAATGAGACTTAAAATGCTGCACACTGACCTCTGACGGCGCTGAAGGTGTTGAGGTACTCTGCGGTGAGAAGAGGAGCGGGAAGTTCCCTGATGAACTTCTTGAGCAGCGCTGCGGCGTCGTTGGGACTCACGTCGTCCCAGCAGACTTGCCCTGAGTAGAAGTTGGTCTCCAAGTTCTGCTGCAGCTGCTGCAGGTGGAAAACAATGAGATGCTTTCAGAACAACATGAACACAGATGAAGTGTCAGTGTCTCCTGTTCGTCGGCTCAGTCACTGGTATTTGATCATTTATAAAGTCACACTGGGTAAACTCCCTTTGTACATTTGTACTTTGATTTAACAGAGATCTGACTGTAGCTACAGTCGGAGATCTAAAGACTTAGTTTTGTTGTCTGTTCCTAACGCACTGACCGAGCTGGGAAGGAAAGCTTTTATGTGCTCTGCTCCTCTCACTTGGAATAACCTTCAGAAAGAGCTGAAACTATGTGAACGGGTTTCTCTGTCTGACATGAAAGCTCTCATAAGCACAAGGATGAATGAGTCGGTTGGGTCTTGTCTTTGTGTTCTAATATTTCAACATGTTACTGTGTGTCTTTAATGTTTTTTATTGTGGCTGTAACTTTTTGTGTGCTGCTGTGTCGGCCAGGTCTCACTTGTAAAGGAGATTGTTGATCACAATGGGACTTATCTGATTAAATATGTGTTAAATAAAGTAAATAAATTAAAAAATGCTTACAAAAAGAGCAATTACATTTAATGGATTTTGTGAAGGCAACTAGACGGCGCTGGGGGAGAGAGACAAAGCTAGAATGTAAAGAAACAAAAATAATTAAAGAGCCATTTACACTATATTTTCATGTGTATTATTAACATTATATGGATATTTCATTGTAATTGTATATACCAGTGTAGCACTAAACCCCTAGTCTTCACACTTACATCCCAGACATTATTTTCAATACTCTTTTAAACAGTTTTTTAAACAGTTTTTGTGTGAAATGTGTCGCAACAGTCAGGACTGTTGAATACATTTTTTTATATATCACATATTAAGTGTCCAGTGTTTGTAAATGTTGAATTTTTAAGTGACAGTGATGTTGATGTACAAAGAGACGGAGAGTTGTTTGTCACTCGCTGAGCAGCAGTTATTTAAAACTCATTAGTATCAAATTAACTCTTCAGACTGTGGATGTTACAAACACATGAGGTCACAACTAATTACCTGTCACTGTTATCAGTTTCTATTTGTGCCTCAGGCGTTTATATATAAGAGTATATAAACACTACTGTCTTGTGCTGCTGATTCTTATTTTCCCGCTTGTTGCTAACAGGCGGCCACCTTATCTTTTAGAAACATACTAAAATGATTCAGGGAGGATTTTGATCTTTGGATTAACAGATTCCTTCTGATTCCTGGATCTATTTGTGAATATAAAATCAGAGAGTATGTTGTGCTCTGCTTAAATGACTGAATATGCTGAGGGTGGTACGTCCTTCATGAGCTTGGGACAGACGAGAAGAGACAGATATGTCACAACCGATAGTTTAACTTTTAACTTCATGTGTGTGTCTTACATGATAAACATTTCTATTATATCTGTATTTTGATTTATTAAAACCTGTTTTTTTATGTAAAAGAAATACATTCATAATGGAGTATATTTTGGTCAGCTAAAATTATCATAAAGTAAAGATGAAAAGATTAAAGCCAAATTTTTATGTGTAGTTAATTCACTCTAAATGATCTCTATTGTCAGATCCATGATCTGGTGCATGATCATCTCTCCCTGCAATCTGTCCTGATTTTGCTAAATGGCGCCCTCTTCTGTTTGCTTCAGTTTAATTGTTTTAACATTAACTGCGCACATGCTGAATTAAAACAGTATCAGAAGGTGAATCTGGCAGAAACAAACATTATTGATTTTGTCTCATTGGACTTTCCTAAATGTCAACTTTAGTTAAACTTAGTGTTTGATTTTCTTCACTGCTGTTCAGACACTCCTGACATTTCACAGTGTCAATATTTTCACTGCCCTTTAGGTCATTAAACATTTTTCATTTCTTTGCTTTAAACATTAAATTAAAAAAAGCATGTTGTATAATGAAGGATTTTGGTGCCAGCTTTGTGTGACAGACATGATGTGTGGATCCAAATACTGTACCTTGATTCTGGACTGAGATCCTGGAACCCGCAGGATCCCCTCCGAATCGACTCCTTTCTTCTCCAAAAACGACAACAACTGCAGAGAGAGAGAGAGAAAGAGAAAGGACAGAGAGACGTTAGCAGAGACTCGAGCACCAGCAGATAAGAATTTCTTGCTCACCTCTGCTGGTTATTCTCAGTAACTGCTGCTACATACAGGGTGTGGTCAAAGCATTTCACATTCAGAGGACACTGAGGTTGTTTCATGTGCTTCTCTCTGAAGACGCAGTTTGTAGTTCAACAAAGGCAAAAATGTGCCCAACATGTTGAGCAAAATATGGTCAAAGAGATGCAAACAGTTAGGAGAGCAGCAGATCTGATGTATTAAAGCCACATTCAAAAACTCTAATGACTTCAGACGCTGTTCAGATTATTAGCCTAATTATCACATCAAACCCACATGAACCCCTTTTCCCATCAAAATTAGCATGTACATGTGGGTTTTTTAAAGCAGGAAAGCCCTGTTCAAACCAAACACTTTTGGTATGGTACCTTTGGAACCAAAACTAACCCTTTAGACATGGTACCTAGACCCTAGGTCCACTAACATTTCCACTGCAAATAGTACTCTTGAAAGTGGGCAGTGTTGTTGTCACTCACTGCTGTGTCGAGCACTCACTGTATTTCTTCATCACCGTTGACATAGTTATTTTTTCTCTGACTCCAGCTGCTGCAAGAGGCAGCAAAACATCCTTTCATTTTATAGTTACAGTTTACTAATAAAACTCTCCACAGTATGAACAGTGGTTACATGAGCCTCAAAACCAGCCACATCTCAGCCCTGAGCAGAGTGACCGTCCTCTACTGACCAATCAGACTGCAGTGTTCACAGCTCCACCTTTTAGTACCAGATCTGTGTGCTAGGTACCCCAATAGAGGGGTGACCAAAGATGGGGACGGTACAGAACGGTTCCATTGTTCTTACCGCCTGCAGGAAGAGAGGAGTCGAGGTGTTGGGCTTGATTTTCTGATCGCTCTCCAGCAGCGTAGCCAGCGGCACACCATAGAGGGGACTCTCTGTCAAAGACGTAACATGTCATGCTATTATTCTCAGCCATAGACTGTATAACGAACAAGTTGCATAAGGGAGACATATTCCTGTGTTTGTGTATGTGTGTGTGTGTGTGTGTGTGTGTGTGTGTGTGTGTGTGTGTGTGTGTGTGTGTGTGTGTGTGTGTGTTTGTGGCCTACGTCCATACTGCCAAGTCATAGCTGGAGTATTTCTGTGTATATGAGCATGCCAACATAGTGCAGTAATTACAGTGTGTCAAACTGGCAAACCAAAAAATGTCTGATTGATGTATCACTAAAGACTATGTCGCAATAGTTTAGTTCAGAGTGACAAGTACTATGTAAAGTATTTAGAAAAGAGGCAGGAGCATATTTAGATTTAAATTCCAGGCTGCATGGAGACATGAGGAAGTCTCTGCAGACATTAGAAAGCGGACAGTCAGTCAGGTGCCAGTTTGAGTCACTGTTTTCTTTTTAATTTGATCGGCTGAGACAAAGTTTGAGAACAGACAAAAAATAAACACTGCACATAGTTAAAATGTTATTGTCTGAAAAAATAAACACAAGTCCCCTACATTATGCCTATTTCCTTGTATGTGTTTTTGTAAAGTTCACTTCCCTTTGTGTGTGAGTGCTGCCATACCTGGGACTTTCCTTTTGCTCATTTTGTGCCTTTTGACCTCCAGCTCTAAAAGGTCGCACAGCGCCGTCATGTCGATGAGAGCCAACTGACGCACCTTCTTCATGTCAGAGTGGGAGAGATCCTGAATACGAGTCACTCCTAAACGGCACTTGGGGCAGATGACCCGCTGAGAAGGTGGGAGATGGAAAGTGGAGGGTTACAAATAAAGAAGAGACAGTAAAGGAAGAGAAAATAAGATAAAGAACAAGGCGAAGAGAAGAGGAAAAGAAAATTGCAGCACTTTTTATCATTCCCTTGATTAACACTCTTTAAGTAAATGTGGCAGTGGTATCCATGCTTGTGTAATTAACTCATTTATAAACCACTAATTCTTCCCCACTGTGGCTGAGGAAACCTATTTAGCCTGAAACAGCAAAATAAATCTGCTGGACTCTGTGACACAACAACTCTTCTTTTGTTTGGAGCTAATTCCCTCGTTCCTTTATTGTGCGTAACCCTGTTATCTAACCAATAGCAAGGCCGATTAGAATTGGCTTACAATAACATTTTGTGTGTTTTAACAGGTTTACATGAAAATGACCCAAAATGTTTGGGACTGAACTGTGCTGTGATTTCTGTGAAAGTCTTCGTGAAAATGTCAAGAGCCCAAATGCCCTAAATTACTGAGGTAAAATTCCATCCTGGTACAAAAGCCAAATTGTTAATAGGAGTAATTATTCATCATGTATGTACCTTGCCTTCCCAAAAGCTATGTGATTATCTTTATGTCCTGTTTTTTGTAAATACATTTCAAATCTACTTTCACACCCACAAAGAGGAATGCATGTAGGAAATACATGCACTGAAACACATGCCAGTATTTCCCTATAATACCCTATTTGCAAATTGTCTTCCCATTTCATGAACTCACTGGGACGTTTACAAAGTTCCTCATTTAAAATAACACGATAAAAGTTTCCCCCGTTTTCCTGAAGGCAGCAGGACCTGCAGTCACGAGTGTTTTGGTGCTTACAGGCAGGGTGCCGTCCTCTTTTCTGCGCTGGCTGTTGTTCTGCGGCAGTTTCGCCTGTTTGAGGAAGATGACGGCCTGTTCGCAGTAAGCCACGTCGGTGATGAAGAATTCCTCTTTGGGAGCGCCTCGCTGATGCTCCGGTGTCATGGCTGAGCAGGAAACAAACAAAAACACACACACAAATGCCAATCTGTTAGATCACTAGAGGAAGTCAACTGTAGAGAAGTTGTGAAAAATAAAATCTCATCACATGTGAGGGAACAAGATGAAGAAAAAAAAGTCAGCAAGCACAAGGAAATGTAACCTCACACTCTCTTTAACTTTTATCTTCCAAAACACAACATCCCTGTTAATTGTTTCTCAGTAAAAAACCCTAATTCATAGACACTGAGATTTGGCAGGTGTACTCAGAACTGTGAGGACAGGGACTTTCCCCTGCTTGAAGCAACGTGGAGTTACCCCGGGGATTAAATGTGAACCAATTAGAGACAGATAACAGGGCTCTGGCCTGATCCTGACACACAATCCCCCATCACGACCTCACAAAGCTGCAGCTCACCTGACTTCTTCTTCGCGCGTGTCTTTTTAAAGACATGTAAGGCGGTTAAACCCGTGAGGAGTTTGCTAAAATGGTCAAAGTGCACGAGCAGTTACTTTCCCTTCTGTGTTATTCCCTTTAGTTACAGTTCATTTTGGCTGTCTGTAATAGTACTACAGTGTGTAGCTCTTACCTGATAGTGGTGTCTTTGGAACTGACGCCATGCTGTTTTGGGCAGGGTCTTCACTGTGGTGGGACTCAGGCAGCAGGGTCTGATGAAAGAGATAATTTATGGACACGTCACAAACACATATACAACAGTTTCTGTAACGACTTTAGTTAAATACATCAGTCCTTTAATATTTTCTCCCCCACAGGGAATAGAGGGAGGGTTTTTATAGTGTCCACTGAGCAGATGGAGATGGATACAAAGAGTGTTCCCTTTGATAGAGGACTGATAAGGATCAGAGGAACAGTGTCTCTATTCTCTCCCTCTCAGGGCTGCTCACAGAGACAACGAGGACAAAGCATGGCCTTTTCATGTGATTTTCCTTCGCTGTCACAGGTCAGCCCCTCCGCGTGCAACAAGACAGCACAACACGCTGACTCCTGACAGTCACCAGGGACATTGTATTTTATATTTCACTGCATGCGGCTTTGACTCAGACAGCCTCTGCTCACTGTAAACAGTTATCCTGAGAATGGAAATGCAGCCGACTGATTCATCTGTACACATCAAGTAAAGCTGAGTCTAAAGGTAAAGATGTACATGTATGCTACATATACAAGATCTAAAGCTTACTGCATGATTTTATTATCTCTAGATCATTTTAAGGTATGAAAATCAAGCTTGTCCCTGTGTTTCCTCCTCCAGCAGGATGTCAGAGGTCCTGGTAAATTACAGAACATTCCTTTAAGGATTCAGGGATTTAAATAGTTAATAATTTCAAAGTCCTGACCTGAGTGATGGGGGAGTTGAAGATGTCGCGAACGTCACGCGGCGCTGGTTTGTTCCTCTTGCGAAGGGACAGCGTGTAGGAGTCCAGTCGGCGCTGCACGGCCTCGGCCTGGGTCCGGGTCAGAGTGGACAGCAGCACCGCGTTGTCTACATCCTCGCTATCATCGCTGATGAGGGTCGACAAACCAGCATCGGCCAGCCACTGCTCCTCCTGTTCACCTTCTGAGAGACAAACATACGACAGGCATCATGTTAATACACTGAACGACAGCAACACCATGGAGATATAATACAGTTTAAAATGCAGAACATGTTAACTAGATGAGCGGACGGGGTCCCTCCTCAGTCTGTAGAAACAGACAGCTGGTTTCAAACCAGTGATTTACTCAATTAAAACTTAACAAATGTCACAGCTTGTAAAGATTTAAGGGATGTGTAGAGCATCACAAGCTGTAATATGACTCCCAGATTAACAGTTTTAGGGCGGTAAACAATATAAGAAACTTAAAGGTTCCCAGATCTATCTGCTCATCTCTCAGCCAAAATCTTCACTGGCTTTAGGGCTGTTGCCCGAGCTAAAGATTGTACTTCCACATTTTCGTATGCCAGCTACAACATATTTTAGCTCACTGTTTAACTACAACTAGAGATTGTTTGTTACCGGCCAGCAGCCATTTTGCCTTTCGAACAAGCAACTTGTATTAATATGTTTATTGTTATTAGTGCGGTGCAGTGCATTCTGGTAGGTTTTCTACCTCTTGAGCAGAAGCGAATGCCACAGTATTGTTTCTCTGTTATAGTCTTTCAGCAAAAGCAGGTATGATTTTGTTTTATTTATGTCTGCATGGATAGATAAATGTGTGTTTCACAGCGCATGAGCAGTATTCATGCAGTTAAGAATTAGTGGAATTATAAACCTAACTGATGTTATTACGTACTTAAGCAAAATGTGGCATTCATTTTTGTCATTTGAAGCAGGCTGTGTAATATTTGTGAACTGTTATTGAAAACCTTTGTCATTGTTTGGCAGTATTTTGAACTAGTGTCAGGTCGGATGTGTCACCCACCACGTTCCATCTTATCTCTTTAGCTAATGGGTCATACATTAGTGTTATTCAGGTAGCTACACAACAGTCACACCTGGCATTAAATTAGTGTTAAAGTTAAGTCAGTGTGTTAAAGTTTAGTCACAGTTAATCTCTGTTTGTGTAATCTCCACTTTGTCAACACGTGCCGTAACCAGGTTAAGTCTGAAGTCTTTAAGAGTTCACACACTAAATGCTGTTGTTCGTAAGTTGTTTGAATTTAATAAGAAGGAATATAAAATTGTTTACCCTCTCAAAACACTAATGAGGCACACACACACACACACACACACACACACACACACACACACACACACACACACACACACACACACATGCTTACACACCAAAATCCAGACATCACAGGGTTTACTCATTAGTGAAAAATTAATTTAATTCAGTGTTTCTGTTTAGCATACAAAAGGTATAATAAGCACAATCAGATCCTTTGAATGAACGTAATAAAAGAGCATTCCCATCATGAATGGCTCTGTGGTTTGTGCATATAAAATACTCCCTGCCACAAAGTGTTTGATAGTGTTGTCATGGTGATGAGCGCTACTTTGCTGCATGAGAGAAACCTGATACGTTGCCATGGCGAATGAATCATTTCATGGCAGACCTCAGCAGCAGCTGCGTTAAGCACAGATGGTTTGTAATTCTACCACACACATCATGGTGACTTCTATCTGCTCTCCTTCGATCCATCGTCAATCTATCAGCACAGGATTTATAGTATTTACCTTCTGACTGTCTGGAGTCTCTCCTGGTGCAGTCGAGGTCTGTGTAGCCACTCCCCTGTCGGATGGTCTCCACCTCACTCCAGAATGAGTCCAGGCAGAGTTTGTCGGGGTGCTGCTCCTGATCCTGGGAGGATGGCGTGTGGGTGCTGTGTGCGTGCTCAGCGGCTGCCTGGTCCTGCGGGCTGGCCCAGGGCTCCACGCTCATCTCGGTGGGGCTGGGATTTCTGGCACAGACATACACACACGTAAAGAAATCGCACGCATGCATGCAAACAAACGAGCAGAAACACAAAGACGCATACAAACACAAGAGGAATGAAGACTGGAGCGATGAAGGGAGGGTGAATCAGCCGGGAGAGCCCAGAGAGATGGAGAGACAAAAGGAGCGGGATGGAGGGAGGGCCGGAGTGAGGAGAGCGATGGCGAGAGCGGACACAAAGGGGGGTCTCTATTGTTCTTGCAAAATGTGGCCCAGAGGCATAGTACCCTGTAAGTCCACTAGATGTCAGTGTAACTATGTGAGATCTGCTTTCCTGAGGGTCACACCCCTTCATATACTGCAACAGATTCATAACTGCAACCCAGTAACAATAGAATTCAATTAAATGAAATACAATGAACCATTTAAGAAAATTAAAACATAAATCATTTCAGATTCTGTTCCAAAAACAAGCAGCAAAAATGCAGCTGGCGTTTCCTGTGTAGGACTCAACAACAGAGGGTACTGTTCTCCAACAACAATCGGACCAACTCAGCTGCAGACGCACTCAAACCCCCGGGCACTAAAATGTGAGTTGGTGATCACAGACACAGGAAGTGGTCAGCTGAGTCACCCCATCGGTGTGCAGTTCAGTCACATTCCTTTAGTCAGCAAATCTCAAGTGACATGCCAAACCACACTAGTCTATATCTGAGCAATGCCAGATGTCTTATCATGCCAGCACGAGTGATGAGAGACAATGAAATGATAGTTTCCCCATGTGTCAAGAGCCAAAAATACCCGTCATACTTTCAGCTGTGATGTGATGAGCTTATCGAGAAGTTCCTGATAAATGCACACACCAACTGTGTGTCAGCTGGAGTCAGAGCAGATTTGTTCCAGATCAATGCTATGATATGTTAAACCAGTTTCATGGCTTTTCTCAGAGTGTGTGTTTGTGAAGGGGGGTGGGGGTGTGAGTTTCGATAGATACTCAATTCAGTCACAAAAGAAACAGAAATAGAAAAAAGAAAAATAGAAAATACAGTAGTAATTGTCATTTCTCTGTAGGGTCATATACTGGACAGGCACAGAGAGAATATAAAACCAGAAACAATGCTACACTATACTTTGAAGTCTGAAGAAAAACTGTAAACACTGTAAATACATTTCTGCAAACCACGGATAAGTTAAATTTGTACCTTTCATACGTATCATATCAGCGTTTCTAAAGTGATGTAGTGTATTAGCTGACTTTGTTTTCGGGAGGTGGAGGGGACGGTGGATGACACGTCACTTAGGTCATATGCCTGCCACTTTGCTGAGCACTGTTTGAGATCAACAAAGAATAAAACTGGTTGTTTTTGAGCCAGTCATTGCTGCGTTTCCAGGAGCTTTTTAGGCAACAAACATAGGTGTTTTTTTACACTGTGTTCTATTGGGGATAGTGCCATAAAAAAGTGTTATTTTAAGGTTACTTTTTTGGCGCTTTTTGCCTTTGTAGTGACAGGACAGTTTGAAGCATGAAAGGGGCCAACATGCAGCAAAGGGTCACAAGCTGAAATCAAACCCGTGGCCGCTGTAGCAAGGACTCTACCTTTGTACATAGAGCGCCCACTCTACCCACTGAGCTACTGGATGCACCAGTAGTGGTTGTTTTTTACCAAAACATTGCTGCTGTTGCCAGTCGGGTTTCTTCCACCAAAACTGGGTATCTTAAGCTAAAACACAATGTTTTCCTAAAGGTAACCAAGTGGTTTTTGTGCCTAAACCTAACTACAGTGTTATTAAAATGTAGAGTTTCAGCACATCGGCTACATAATAACGTAAAAATGCAACCCTGGTTTGCATTAAAGGTACAATGCCAGCATTTACTCTGGCGAGTGGGTTGCTAAACCTGTATGATTACATTGCAACATACATCTTAGTTAGAGTGTGATGTGATGTGACATGAGCAGTTTAGTCTGATCTTTCGTTTTACTGGAAACATTTCAGCAGTTCTCTGAACTTTTCCCAAGACTTAACTACTTGATTAAAATGGACATTAAATGCATCATAAAAAAGTACATACTGGATTAGTATCAGGCATGATAATGGTATCACTGAAGCTATGAGGTCTTGGCTGCACAATACAATTCACATTAATCAATCAAGTGCAAGCCTATAAAATGCCAGAAAATAGTGTCCATGAGACAAACACTCTTTCAAGTTGTTGGCTTGGTCCAACCAGCAGATAAAACTTGAAGATATTCTATTAACAGTGATGTAAAACAGGGAAGAGCAGCAACTACTCACAAGTGAGGAGCTGAAGCCAGCAAATGTTTGGCATGCATGGTTGAAAATGACTCAAACAATTAAGCACTAATCCCAGTTGCTGTTGACTAATTTGCTGTAAAGCTTCTAATTGTTTTAGCTCTGGACAGATCCACTTTGAATAATGACCATAGGCACATTAAATCTGTAATAGCATAATGTGTATTAACTATATTTAATTTAAATTTGGACAAACCTATATAGCGTATGAATATATGAATGTCTCTGCATATAAATAAGAAGTGATGTGGAACTACAGACAGAGACATTTGACCTCTACTAGATGCACACAGATTTTTAAGAAGGTATTAGTATTTACTATCTGATCAGTGCTCAACATTAGCCAATAACTTGAGTTTACATATGGGAACCAGTATTGTTGAGCTCCTAATGTGCGGTACAGACATAATAAAGGTTGATGTCATACATCTTGCTGACTACATCACTCACACACAGCTGTCCAAAGCCACAACATGTGCTCACAACCTGCTCCTCTTATGAATAAAACACATCAAGCCTGAGAGGTCAGAGGTCTGGACACAGCTGAGACACAGCATGACACTCTGGATCCACTTCACCTCCAGGGAATCCAACAAGAAGCACTCACATGATGTGAAAATATCTGAGAAAAGAAACTTTCAAAAGAAACTTTTTTTTCCGCATATCCAACAGATGATGTGTCTGCAAACTACAGTACAGTGATCATATGTTTTAAAATAGCCACTATCTTTAAGTACCACAGTATAAACTGTGCATACCACAACTGCAGGGGTTTTGACTGACATGTTATGATGTCGCTCTTCACTGTCAGGTTATTATCCGTGTGTGCCATCTACACGACTTCACTTCAAGCACAGACAACACTCAAACTTTCAACAAAACATTTATGAATCCAATCCTTCTGATCCAGCTCCAGCTTCGACTCCATCTCATCACACATACCTGGCTTTTTTCTTTTGGGAGGATGGCTTCACGCGCTTGCTCCTCGCTGGGCTTTGGGCAGGACGAAGCCTGAAACGGTTCAACCTGGTGCGTGGAAACTGCATGTTGGACCCGAGCCTGCCCACCAATACCTCCTCTCTGCCTCCCATATCCACAATGCTAAAAGAATCCAGGAATTACAGTCCAGCACAAAACCTAGCTTTATCCAGTCCTGTCGGTTGGACACCATGTGAGTGTGGTGTGTAAATCTGTCCGCTGCTCCAGTTACTCTGAGCGTTGACAGGAAGCGTTGTTGTAAGACTTCACTGAGGCTCGGGGCTGTGTGGCGTGTTTGTGAGCTGAGTGGAGCAGGAATGCAAGAGGGAGTGACAACTCCTCAAACATCAACACATCATTCATACCTGTCCCCTCCCTCGTCACTGTGGGGTGACACGCCCTGCCTGCATGCCTGATGGCCACCAAATCTGGTTCAAACGAGAATGTTTGACATTTTTTAAAACTTTAAAAGCCCTTTGGGCTGTACCATAAAAATGGCACTTGTTCTAGTCCAGGTAAAAGTCTAATGGAAGTAGACAATAAAGCCTCTGGCCACACAGGTGAAAGCTTTTACACACACATCAGGCACTTTATTGGCCTTTAAGTAAAAGCTACACAATTTAACTTGAGCTAATTAATCAATGATTCTTTGATGACAGATGAGACATGTTATCACCTCTTTGCTATGCTGTTACTCTAAAAATAAGTTAATCAAATGGATCAATGGATGAAGACTCTTCTTCACAGACTCCTGCATTGCAAACAGTTGATCTCATATCAAACAGCACATTCTTATGGTGTGACAGCTCGTGACGTGGTAACGTTAAATCAAATCATTGCCTTATATGCAGAGGACAGCTACTTATTGCAACATTCATAGCTAACATCCTAGCTCGACCTCATACCTGAGCTCTCAACTAAACAGCTCACATAAATAACTGTAAGAGCACGAGGCAGAGCGAGAGAAAGTGTCTCAGGCTCCTCAAGCGCAACAGGTCTGTCAGCATTGCCTGTGTGAGAGCTGCACCGCAACCCCTCACCCCGCTCTCCCCTCCCCACCCCAATCACTGACTCATCATCACTTTTTCATTCCCTCTTGTCATGCTGATGACAGCCTATATGTCAGCTGAGGATGTAAACAGAGAGAAACAGATGTCAGGTGAGATTAGAAGAAAACTGAGAGAGACGCTCCAGTGGCCTTGACACTAACTTTAGTTGTTAACCTCACATTTCCACCTCCACAAAGATGTTTTTCAAAAGTCTGCTCATGCATGACTTAGTTTTAGTTTGATTTCATTAAAGCTTGAGGAGCTTTTGGAAATGCATTTCCCGGAAAATAGAAAGGATAGAAACCTGCAGTGCAGCTTACAAAGAGGAGCCTAATCACTTACGTCAACCCTTACAGTCTGCCATAAGACTCAGATTTCTATTTAAAAAAAAGTATCTGGAATCATGGATGGATTGGCCTAAACTGTCAGGGGTGCTTTCACTCAAATTAACATTTGCCAACCAGGAAGAGACTCAAAATGACCACAAAGAGACATAGAAAGACTAGAAAGAGATGCAAAACAGCTGTGAAGAGACACAAAGAGACTTTCTACCATAAGGAAAAGAGGCAAGAACAACCACAGATGAAAAGAAAAAAAAAACACAAAGGGAAACAAAATAACACAGAGATGCGTAATAACTACAAAGAGAAGCAAAACAACAACAGAAAGGGGCTAATCAACTATTAAATCTGTGTGTCTTGCCCCTATTTCGGAGAAGTAGCGGGGCCTCTTGCATGTCTGTGCCCAGGGGCCCACTGTCTCATAATCTGCCCAAGTCTTTTATAAAGGGTTCAAACTTTGCCATACAAGTAGTCTGGAGCCAGACTCAAAACTAAAATGACCTTAAACTAAGTATGCCAGCAACTGCACTTTGGAGTACCCTCAGAGGAGAGCTTAAAAAAAGGGATTAAAAAAAGCTTCCTTGTTTTGCCTTCAGAGCCACGAGCAAAAGCAGCATTGTTTTATTTTTAACCCTGCTAATAATACTCCTCACCATGTCAGCAAATTAGCCACAAAACAGAACACATGCTCCGTGTAACTTCTGAATATGGGACAATTGAAAACAGGGACAACTGAAAATGTCAAGGTGTTGACATTGTTTCTGGTTGAATGAGCCACAACCTGCCACAGAGAATCAACAGGAAACCAGAGAAGAATGGACAAAATGTCAAACTGCTGTCTTAACGCTTATACTCAGCACTGTGGGAAACAACGCAGAGTAACCCCATCCAACAAACTCTGGTCAAGGAATACGGTAATCCACTTGAAAAAGCAGCTCGTGTTGAAAGCAACACAGTGTTTAATCCTTGTGGCTGAATTCCATTGCAAGCCTCTTATCTTGCAGAGAATGCAACAGTTTGCTCACACAGCCTTGAGAAAGTGTTTCTTGTCAAACCCCTGTCACAGCATGTCCTGTGATACAGAAAATCCCAAACACAGAGAGAGAGAGATCTGCAGTCTACAAAGCTCAAACAAAAAAAAAAATGGATGCTAATAAAGATAATCATAATGTTGCACTGTAAAGCAAAGACAAGTAAAACCAAAGTGTGGAGTCACAGAAGAAAACTGTTTCAACACCATTGCTCAGCATCCAAACCCAGTTTAGCCTAAAGCAGCGGAGTATCTTAATCCATACATGAGCTTCAAGTCCCAGTAGCCCCTGAGTCCACAGTGGCAGCAGAGGCCTGATCCTACCTGGCCTTGGCCCACGCGATGGCTCTGCCTGAGAGCAGCAGCAGGGCCGCCGAGCCACTTCTCCCCCACGGCATCCTGCTGTTGTCCCCCAAAATCTGCTGCAAGCTGTAGGAAACAGCAGCTGCCTGCCCCTGGCAAGCTGTTTCCTTGTAATCTCTTCAGTGCACAAACACATTAGAACAAGGACGGTCTCACTGCGCCGGTAGACACGTCACTACATCGCATCCTGGGGCAGGAAAGGAGGTCTGCATGGGGGAGGTGGGGAGCCGGCGAAGGAGAGGAGCTGAGTGGTTGAATAGCTGACCGGGGCCGGGACACAGACAGTGTGGAGAGACTGTCTAAAGACTGGGCAGAGGACACAACAGCTGCATGCCTGACTGAGTGGCGGGCCAGCCGTCTGAGTGTTATGGATAAAGTTATGCTGCGGCTCATTTCCACCAGTGGGACAAAGACAAATGGAAAACATCCTTTGTGTTGGTGGCAACATGCTCACTTATTCATTTACTGATTTACTCAAACACAGAAATCTGCTCGACCTCTGGTCTTTTGTCCTTGTGGTCATCATCAGTAACTGGAGGCCAATTTACTGTCATTTATTTACAGCAGGGCTGAATATCAATGGATAGCAGGGAGGTCTCAGCTTGGAAAAGAGGCACTTGGTCCAAAGGTGTCCACAGACAATTTTAGAGGCAGGAGTGAAATAACAGTGGCTTTTGAACTTTGGATCAGGCTTGTGAGAGGAACGAACACAAGCCAGAAAACCACAGTGCAGCCTCTGTCCTCTGTTACTGTTTTTGGACATAACACATGGTTTGGCACAGTTTAAGGCAAAAAATTAAATCTGACATACTTTCATAATACGAACCCGTTTGGAAACCATAGTAAAACTTAAAGTTTAGTTATTATACTGTGCGTAGATTGAAACAAACTGACAAAGTTCTGAGACTGTGACTACTTTTAACTCCAGGCCAAAATGTTTTATTACAATTTTAACCTACTACAAATGGCACTTTTAACCATTTCAGATCAGGGCATCAACTTGTGTACTTGCCAATACATGAGCCAGCATTTTAGCCCGCATTGGAGGCATTTCCGATATTGGTATTGGAAATGGAACAACTCTAAAATTTACTTTAAGTAAAACATATTAAATTGCATGAAATGGGCTTCACAAAGAAATTAGTCCTGCACTGTCTTGCCCTTTTTGGCATCACTGGGTCCTGGTTCCCCCTTAAAGTTTGGTGGCTTTGACTGTCTTCAGCTGGATTTCCAGACAAGTGGGTTGGTGCGCAAACTTGCTGAACAGAGCTGTGACAGATGTTGGATTTATTATGACGTCATAATCAATCAGAAAGTGAAATTTCAATGAGATTTACTATATTTGTGTCATTAGGCTGCTGAGTACAAGTGGCACAGTGTATGGTAGCTTCAGCCACCTGTGTGTGAATGGGTGAATGTGACAAAGAGTAGAAAAGTGATATATAGGTGCAGTCCATTTACTGAGAGGATTCAACCTTAGAAACTGCATCCACAAATAACCCAACTCTGTCTCCTAGAAATTACTTTTGGATATTACTAAAATTGCATTCATAATGACATTGTGGTGACAGGTTTTGTGCACAAAACTGTTCCTCTATAAAATTGCTCTCATGTCAAAACACAAATCAAATACCATACAGACATACAGTGTATAAATTGTAAATTAAATACAGAATCAATTGACACTTTGATTCAGTGTGGCTTAAATCAAACGCAGCTCCTCTCTGCTGTACAGTGTAAAGATATCTGGCCGGATCAGTATAGTCTGTGCTCTAAGCTGCTGGTGTCTCAGCTCTTTGGCAGTCTGCCAAGTCACTTCTCACACTCCGTTTGTCTCTAAACAGATCAACACAGATTAGGGAGACCACAGGGATCCCTCTTGGGATTTCACCGTCCTCACCAGCTCTATCTCTACTCAGAATATCTTATTTCCCCCTCCTCTCTGAGACGTCTTTGTATTCTTAAACAATGGACAAATGCTCTGTGGTAACCTCAGTGATGTGTCTCACTCTCTTCACTCTCACCTTGATTTAGGTCCAGTAAAAACCACCATATCTGCTCTCCTGTTACTTCCCTCTTGCCACATCCTTCCTTAAAATGTTTCTTCCCTTTCTCTTGAATCATATCTCTGACTGCTGTTCCTGCTAAGTCAAGGCCTTTCTCGCCTTCGCTGACACTGCGACCTTAGCTCACAGATACGCCTTGAGGAAAAGGAGAGTGGAGAATGTGATGGTATGTCACAGTGTGACCCTGCAGATGGCATGTGACAGCCAGCTCAGCCTCTTGGCCTGCTCATCCACCTCTTGGCAAGTAGAGCACAGAGAGTAAAAGGGAGGGGAGGACAGGAAAGTGGAGCAGAATACAGGAGAGAGAAAAATTACAAAAAGAGAAAGGAGGGCAAATGCTGACAGAGAAGGATAACGCAGGAGAGGAAACAGGGTGTGAGAGGAGTGGAGGAACACGGACAAACACCCCAACGCCATGTTTCATTACATTAGTACAGAAAGCCTGTGCTAAATGGTTAAAATGTGAAAATGAATCAAGGAGAAACGAAGAGAATGTGGCTGAAGCAGATTGACTGACACTTCCAGATGGTTTGACTACCAAGCAAATTGTGACACAGAGCCAGAATGATGCAGCCTGTCACTCACACCAACAACTCACAACACATAATTAAAGAGGTGTTTGCATGTCTGCATGCTGTAAATACTCACACGTGCACAGACGTGCAAATACAAAAGAGGCGGAGTTGATTTGATGCAGCTGATGTAAGTTTTCAATCTAATGACATCAACACTATCCCACACAAACCAACAAAAATACAGCAAAGGGCAAAACTGTGCATAACGGTTTAGTCTTGAGGGGAAAAAAAATATATGGGATGAAGAACGGGTCATGCACCGGTGATTTTTATCTTATACATACACATAAGCAGGACTGTGCCGTGGCGATCGAATTCCTGCCTCACGCCTACAGCAATGTGGGTGTTTCCGTTCATCTTTATTTATGGCTGCAAAGTTTGCCACGTTAATTCATCGGGGCAGTGTAGCTGAACTTGTTCTGAAAGCACAGATGGGAAGTTGAGTTGGAGAAAGCTTCAATTAGCTGCTCATAAAAACAAATTGTAACATCATTCAAAATGTGCGAGGTTTAAATGAGTGCAAAGGGGAAAATAACTTCACGGTGGCCATCCCATTACTGTGCATCACTGATATTTTCTTTCCGTTTAAAAAGGCTCTTATAGCAGAGGTTCAAACTGTTTTCAGTAGGCTGAATCTATAAATTATTACCAAATGAGCTCATTAAGGGCTGTGGAAAGTCTGAATTTAATTGTGAAAGAAAAAATAGGACAGCAACATATCAACTGTAGTTGGTGTTAGCTTACATTCAGATTCAGGCTCATTTATGTTGGTATGGAAAATATGCAGTCCTGGGGAGTTTATAAATATAATAACCACCTTTGGTCTGGCGGTGACGGCTCATATTCTCTAAAAAGAGGATGTCATGACTATGAACTCTTTGCTCTTTCCCTTCCACCCAACACTCAGGCAGTACATCACCGTCACACCTTACTGAACATTATCAGTACCTTATAATCTTATGACTAACTGACAATAAAACAGGCAGTGAGCCTCCACAGAGGAGCTATAAATGGACCTCTGACTTTAACTTACATGATCATAAAAACCACAGTAAATTATTGAAACATGATCCGCAGCATGTCTTTCCTCATGATCAGGTTAAACTAACTTCCTCGACTGTATCTCCTGCACAGAACCACTCTTGCTAATGGCAGCAAATATTTATCTTTATATGTTCCTGTGAGTCCAAATCCTCCCTCGCAAACAGATTTCGTATTGCGTCAACCAAAACAAAGTGTCCTCATGGGTATGTGACTCACCGCAGCTGCCTACCTGAGCCGTGCACGGCTTAAGATACGAGCAGTGACAGCTGGAATACCTTCTCTTCTCGCCATATGGAGCAAAAGTGGATTACAAGAGGAGTAGTACTTTGCACAGACTCTTACTTACTTGGACACTCTCCGCCTTTTCTCCTAAGGTATTATAATAGTAGGTTGTAGCAGGGTGACATAGTATTCTAATGTATACCTGAAACAATCATAGTGATTGTCATGCCATGTGTTCTCATCGATCTACACTACTGACTGTGAGCTAAAAAAAAATCAGTAAACTCCATAATACTACATTAATTTCTTTAAGCCTGAGCAGCATGTATGCTGGCCTGCAGCAAAATAAACATATTATTTTGCTGAAATTGACATCAATAAACAGTTATATTTAAACATATCTGATCAATACTGCTATAAACAAGTACCGATCAATCATTTATTTGTTGCATAGAAATCATACAAGGAAAAAATCTAGTGAAATATGATCCAATCACCTCATTTAACTTGAGTACTGTAATTTAGTACTTTTTGTGTCTTCTTTTAATGATAACTCTTCAAAAGAGTTAAATTAGGTTTACCGTGGCAGTGATATCTAATGCCAATGACACACTCTGGAAAGGCAGCTGTAACAAATCGTCTTATTTTATTCTTATTCATTTACTGACATGTTTTTTAAGGTTTTCTGGACCAATCATTCAAGTAAAAGCAACAAGATATTTTAACGCAGAATGGCTGCCCCATATTTGATTATATTGGCAGACATTGCAATTGCAATATGAGTCATGATTTTAATGTGATTGGAAATTTTTGCGTTTTTGTTTTCTCTAATATCTAGTATCAAACAAACGTGTTCCCTTACATCTGGAAAATGATTTGTAGGCCTGGGCATCTCTGCAATACTACAATGCTGTATTCATAATTGTATGCTTTGACACGTTTTACCTTTATCAAAAAAAAAAAAAATTGCTGCTCCTGCAATTTGGATATTGGACTGTGCCATATTGAAATTTAAAAAATATTTAAATTAATTGTGCTTATAGTGCTGTAAATGCCAACAGTAATAACAATCTTTATTTCTATAGTGCTTTTCTAAACTGGAGTTACAAAGTGTTGTACAGTACCCTACAAAATGAAAAACAAGAACATCATCCACACTTAAAACAGTGTCTCTACATAGTTTGTCCATCAGAGTGCATTTCAACTACACATTAATGTATGTATTTATCTAAAAAATTTGTTTATATTATATAAAATAATGAATATTTGTTGTCATATCAGATTTTTTTTACCTCTTAAATATCAGTATAGGCCTCAAAAAACAAACAAACGTGCCATATTGTGAGGACTGTTAACAATTATAAAAATACTATAGCAAAAAACTGCAGCAAAAATATAGGAAAGTTTATTGTCATTCTTGCTTGACAGTTTCATATTCAGTCCGCCATTTTGTACTGTAATACAGGATCACAATGGAAGTAAGCCTAATATTTTTTTTATGTATTTTAATTTTGTATACTTCAATTTTAAATATCGTGTATGGAGCCTGTCCCTCTATCTATCTATCTATCTATCTATCTATCTATCTATCTATCTATCTATCAACAACCAAATTTATGTTCACGTGCGGCTGAACACATGCGGAAGAGCATAAACGCCCATAGCAACAGGTCCGGATACCCTAGCAACCACTGAAGCTTCCCGACCGGAGACACAAAGCCAAACAGTAAAACACATTAAACCACATATAACTAACTTTAGGGCAACTATTTTCCCTCTGTTTCTAACACACACATCTTATTATAAGTGTTTTCATCAGTAAACTGATTTTTTTTTAACAAACGGTAAAATATTAGCTAGCTAACTGACAACAAAGACATGCACTGACTTACCTGGGGAAACACCGTCGACATCCCCGGTGTGCTAGGAAGGCTCCACTCCACTTATAAAGAGGAGTTTTCCGTGTAGTAGTGCAGCAGTGATGAGTCTTACTGTGTGCGGTGACAGCAGACAGATGGCGGGACGTGAGAGGAGCCCGGAGAGATGTGGAGACAGAAGCTGCCGCTCTCCTCTTCCTCCTCTTCCTCTTCCTCCTCCTCCTCCTCCTCTGCTAACCGTCCACGTTATCCTGCGCACCTTGCGGCTGACGTCACCACGCCAACAACAACAGCAGCAGTGCCATATGACCAACTGTGGTCTCTAACAGGAGACTCTCCTCTTCAGCTTTCATGTAGCAGAAAAAAATGTCCCAGTTAAAATGTAGTTATGTGATCTGTTGTTGTCATTCCTGAAATTTCATAAATAAAAAATAAATTTGGATTAAGAGCATCCTAAATTAAACTCCCATTTGCACCTCATAATCTCCCTTTTAAAAGCCTGTCATCTGTCAGGTGTAATGGGTACTGGAGTTTTTAAATATAGGCCTCCTAATCATGCATTTATCTGTTTTTCTTTTGTAGTGATGATTATGTGAGTGCTTACTTTTTGTATTAATTCTGCTTAATTTGTTTCTTTTTTTAAAAGATATTTCCATGTAAAAAAAAAAGTGCTCTGCGCACATGTTCCATATTTGCACATTTGACCTCAAATAAAGATATGTTTTAAAAAGGTTGCCTCTAGCATCATCCAAATATGGAGAGACAGGAAAACCTCCAGGACACTGATTGTAAAAGATAAAATAAAATATAATGGAATAAATTTGAATTGAATTGAATTGAATTAAATTAAATTATAGGATAAAATAGAATGAAATACTACTACTATGACTACTAATAATAATCATAATACAAGTAATAAATAAATAAATAAATGTACATGTCCATTGTACACAATACTGGAGGATAGATACAATTTTCTTAACTAAATAATTTTAACACTCAGATTTTTAGTGATGAACAAGTTTTTCTTAGAGTCTAAAACATTTACTGTACACTCATCAAAACAATACTTTGGTTAAGGACACGGCTGTTTTCCAATACTATGAGGATAAGAACTAGGAAATACAACTTTATGTTAATTTAGCAGTTTTATATGGTAAATTCTACATCCATACAGAAATTATATTGTGTCCCTAAAGCTTATTAATTAGGTCATATAATTAAATGAATTTAAATAGATTGGAAAAATGTGTTTGTTTGTTTTACTTTTTATTTTTATAATTTACTTCATTATTAATGTATTCCCTTTATTCATTCATCATTTTTTCCAATCTTAATCTAATCAATACTCAATTCTCATTCCAAGTAATTCTACACTATTTTATGTAGTTTATCTTTAGGCACTTTTAAATACATTATAATAATGGATGTCTTGGTTCTGTATGTGATGATTGAGTATACAAAGGCATGTTAGAGAGCAGCCTGACTTGTCTCTGCAGCATGGGGTAAACCACAAAGAAGGAATACAGGTTTGACATATTATCAGACGTTACAACAGGAAGGCTGTGTAGATGTATGCAACCAGCTGCTGACTCTGACTACTTGTGGTTGTCATGGACAGTGAGAGCAAATATGAACACCTGTGGTGATGTGAAGGACAGGATGGATTACTGTTCAGACCATTGGGACCTGTTCTCAGGTGTCCACTGACCGTTTTGGTATCAGTCAGGGACACAGGAGCAAATGTCACAAATGTGGAATATGAATAGCGCTGGAATCTGCGTGAGTCAATAACAAAACAATGTGACCAAATTCTTTGCACAAGGTCATCTTACTGGAAGAACAAAAAGATGCAGCCAGACGCTGAAGGGTTTCCAGTGATGGCACCCTGCGCTGAGATTTATGTGTTATTTTCCAAGGTCCATAACAAACCTTCACAATCAACAATGTATCAGTCATTATATATAAAATGACACATGCCCATTCAAAGCCTCAGCTGACTCACTGTCAGATTACTGCTTCCCTGAATACAGTCACAGCTGTAGAAATGAAACATGTCTGGATATTTTTAGCCATGGCCAACAGCACAGCTGCAGGGATGGTAATGTCAGTCGATCAGTTGGTCCACCACTTTGGTCCACACGAAAATATCTTTACACCAGCTGGACAGATTGAAATTAAATGTGCACATTAATGGTCCCCAGACAGTAAATCCTAATGGCTTTGGTGATCCCCTGACTTTCCCTGTAGCGCCACCAGCAGGTCAAACCTTTTACTTATTCTGTGAAACACTCAACACGTACAAGATGGATTGGCACAAATGTTTTTATCTTTGATTGGATTTCCATGAAATTGTTACAGGCATTCATGTTCCCCTCATGGGCAGCGGTGATGTGATGGTTAGCACTGTCGCCTCACAGCAAGAGGGTTGCTGGTTCGATCCTGGGTGTGGGAGTCCCTCTGTGCAGCGTTAACATGTTCTCCCCGTGTCAGCTTGGGTTCTCTCCAGGCACTCTGGCTTCCTCCCACAGTCCAAAGACAGCAGTTACGGGAAAATAAATGACTGAAAAATTAACATCCATGGGCTCCGACATTTCTGAAAACGTTGGCAAACACCTCACAATTTGTGAACTCTGACATTTCTAAAAATTTCCACTTGCGAGGTCATGAATACCACAAGAGGTGGACTGTTCATGTAAACACGTTAAACACGACTCCTTTTGAAGGTGTTAGCATTCAGCTCGGTGCTAAAGCGCAGTCTCACAGAGCTGCTAGCATGTCTCTTAGTCATGTTTTACTATGGCTGGCGTGTGCAGTGTTCATATTGGCTCTGGGTTTGGTTTTAAATGGTGTAAGCTAATTAAATAAATAAACACACTTCATCAAAATAGGATCTCCTTTGTGTTTAAGAGATGTGTCTGTAATCGATGTGCATGTATGACACACATTATGTTCACTCCTGTCTCACGCCTCTCATATTGCTCATGGAAATAAATCTCGCTTGCTGTCGATACAGTGCTGCAGCGAGAGGTATTTATTTGTAGATATCCCATTCCTAACATTCTGTAAACGCAGCCTGACTCATTCACTCCACCCCTGCAGTGTGTCTAGTTGCAGCTTCTAGGTGGAAAGATCATCCCTCCTGGACAGATTAATTCTCTCTGGCATCCTGTTTTTGTTTTCATTGTCCTCTCAGCTTTCTTCATTCCAGGGTTGTGTGAATGTGTGTGTGAGTGTTTGTGTGTGTGGGCAGGAGACAGAGAGAGAGAATGTGAGGAAGAAACACACACACACACACACAGACAGAGAGAGAGACAGAAAAAAACAGAAGACAGAGAGACACAGCGATCGAGAGCGCAGAGGGCCTGTAAAGCAGCCCACTCTCTTCCTGCCATTGTTTCATCTCAGGGACCCACATGAGGCTCAGCTAGGCTCTATGCCTCCTGGACATCAGCTTGCTCCTCCTCCTCCCATTGGCCCACTCCCCCTTCGGCTGCTCTGCGTTTCCATGGAGACAGAGAATATGCCTGCAGATGATTGCATCCCCTGCTGAAAGGCATTCATGGAGGCAATAATACAGCACAACCTGACTGTTAAAAGAGCAACCTGGAGACAATTCATGTGTGGTGTCACCTGAGAAATGTTACAGGAATGGGTTTTATTTTTCCATCATTTTATATGGTTTCACATAATGTTACAGTCCAATGAAAACCATATATCTCCGAGAGGGGCAACAAAGAAGGAACTAGAATGAATCCTATTAACTTCATTGATTCCCTGACGTTTTAGCTAACGCCATCATGAGGTTCACATTTGTCATTTTGAGTTAAATATCTCAACAGCTATCGGATGGATTGCCAGGAAATTTTGTAGACATATTCATAGTCCCCAGACGAAGTATCCTAATAGCCCTTTTTTCACAGACATCATGCTATGGAGCTTCTATGAAATCCTTTCGTTATGCCTTGTTTGCATTTCTACATAGAAGAAAGTCCCTAAAGGGCTGGTGGGCAGGAGGGGTGGTGCATGGGTCCAACAAACCCTGGACTTTCACCTAGGAGCCTGCTGCTCACTTCCTTTATGAATATAGAGCTAAACCATGATGTTTTTTCTCTTAACCTAACCATGTACTTTTGTTGACGTCCCGGCATTGATAGCAGCATCCTGGCACTTCAACAGCTGACACAAAAGGATATGTAGTGCATAATATGTAGACGTGAAAAGCCACTCACAAAGTGCCAATATGTGTCAACCTGGGAAGAGAACATGTCAGATGATCAGCTGACTTTTCCTCTGGTGCCACCACAAGGTTCACATTAGTCATTTGGGTTGAAATATGTCAACAGTTATTGGATAGATTGTCATGAAAATAGGCTCAGACATTCGTGTCTGCCATGGGATGAACTGTAGTAACTCTGATCCTCAAAATGGAGGCCCATGCAAATATATTTCTATGATCCATATGGTTATTCTGATTTTGGTAATGTATATATTGCATGTTTTCAGGATTTACACCGCAAATTGCAAATTATTGTTATCTTAGGCTTTTTAAATGTACATTCTTTATATAAGCATTCATCTCTTTTTGTATTGCAACTGCAGAGCAATTTACCACATGATAAATTTTTATGTTATCTTCATCAGTTCAAAATTTCAGTTTGTCAAACACTCTGATTTATGATTTAATATCCACAAAAGGAATGACATTCCCACTGGCAAGTTGCACTCTTTGTTTGCGCAGGGTTGCGTCAGATTACTCGGAAATGTAGTCAGTTACTGAATACAAATTAGGAGGCAATTTTTGTAATTGGTGACATTATCCATTGAATTACAAAAAAATGCAAGCTTATTTCAAAATCACACATTGAAAATAAAGTGCACCCTCTGAGCTTGTATATGTGTGTGTTTAATGTTGCTGGCGCCTGGATGCATATTTCCACCTGCACATGGGAGTGTCTGTGCGCATGAGTGCGTGACCTCCGAGCACATTTGACAATGATTGATTGTAACTCTACCTGCAGAGAGGAACCTTATCTGTGGTAGTGATCACGTTTGCCTCTTTTAACGCTGAGCTTCACTGAGCCATTTCACACATGAACTCTTTCTCCTCGTTGAGACCACAGGGAAGCGTATTTGCACTGATCAGAAAAAAAATGTTGACACTCAGGTTGTTGTTTTTTTTCATTGGCTTACACACTGACATGTGTGCATTAAGCTGGCTCGCTAAGATCTTTAAGGCCCTCAGCTGCTTTACAGTAGTAGACCTGGGAAAGGAGCCAGACATCTGCTGTCTTGCGCACCCTGTCTCACGACACAACAGCACGTGAAACCGGCCCTGCTTGTGTGGTCTAGTGGATTATGCTGGGAATAAAAACAATTTGCTGCATTTATCACAAGAATATATTGTAATTTTAATGGTCTTGCTCTGCATCACACATTAATATTAAACACAATTAAGTAACAAAAAGGCATATTGTGTGTTTTATGAACATTTCTGGTTGATTTTGTGTCAATAAATACATTCATAACAATTGTTCATCACTGCCTCTCTGTATAGACAGTTTAGATTAATACTGACGTACATGTTTGCCATTGAATACATTCAGATGTATTCTGTCACAGCCTTCCACAGCTGCTTTTATTTACTCAAAATTGTTTCCTGCTGCTAGTTTACAAAGAAGAGTTTTAACATGAGTCAGGTGATTACATAAAATCACAGACAATGGACGTTATTCAAGCGGGGCTGAAATCTCTTGCTATTTTTAACCACTTCTCCTTTCATTCGTGATAATATCCTGCTCTGGGATTAACCCTGATTTGGACTGGGCAACAAAGTATTCATGGTGGGATGTGAGCTCAGCAGCACGAGTTGTGATGACGTTTGTTTGGAGAATTAGATGATGAGAGTAGAGGACAGGAAGAGAGAGAAAGCGCAATTGCATTATTGTGTAATTAAAAATTGGGATTAGAGTGATAACCTATTTTCTCCAAACCCAGAATGAACCCACTTCCAGGGTGACCATTGCAGGACGAATAACAAATGCCTGACAGCATGGATGCGTTATTGAATGGACCTACCAGGCACATACCCAGGGGGTCAAAGTGTCAGAGGCTCCCCCGGCTTTCACCTGCAAAATATCACTCAAATTAGAACTGACAGACCAGGAAGAGACTTGGAATGACCACAGAAAGACACAGAAGACCATGAAGAGATGCAAAGGAGCTGCAAAGACACACAAAGTAACAACAAAAATTAGGCAAAACGACCACAAAGATACACAAAATGACTGCAAGAGACGCAAAACCACCGCAAAGTCTCTGTGTCTTGCTCCTATGTAGCACAGTTGGTGGGGCCTTTTGCATATCTGTGACCAGGGGCCCATTGTCTCAGAGTGCGCCCATGCCTGAGGTGAACATCATATAGTATAAAATTTGGCATCTATGGCAAAATGTGCTTTAAAACTAAAAGAAAAACAAGAGCATGTATACAGTACAAATAAGTCACAGTCTTTTTATATAATCCTGTCAGCTTCCCTTTGTCTGCATACACGTTCTTCCTCTCTGATCCACATTCAGTTTCTATCCAGTGTGTGCATGCAGTCATAAGCACTGCTGCAGTTCCACCTTCTCTCTTATTCAGCAGCACATAATAGCTGTTGCTCAGTTGCTGAGGTAAGTAGAAATTGTGTGAGAGGGCGGCATTAATACCCTCAGTGCCACTTTGTTGCTCAAGTGCAGAGGCACTGTGGTGTAACACCGCACCAGCGCCCCTCTGTGTCATAATGTGGGAACTACAGACTAGTCAGCACATAAATATTTTGTAGTCCTTAGAACAATAAAATAAATGTGTGACAGAACATAAAGGCAAACAGGAAGTGGTGGTAAGGTAGGTCGTGGTACACTCATGATATTGTCGCCGTAAGTTAGACTTTTAGTGCTCAACTGTCTGCAGGGATATTACCATTGTTTGAAATATTTATGTGTAATTTCCTAAAGCAGCCACTAGAGAGAGCTCTTATCTTTCTGTTTGCAAAGCTGCATCATTTTCTGAGAGGAAATGATGGTCTACATCATCCTTTTGTTATAGCAGTTTTCACAGAGGGGAGCATTTCCTTGAAGGTTTATGCAACAGTGTATTTCTGCATTAACTCTGTAATCTATTACTCTATCTACTCTAAATAGATGTGGTGATTTCAAGTGCATTTATCTCAACCAGAGGTCTCTCTTGATGTAGCCTGGAGAGGTGTAAAGAGACAGTTCACCCCAGACTCAAAAATACATATCTTTCCTCTCACCTGTGGTGCGAGAGATATCAGAGATATCAGCTGTGTCTCTTTAATATAATGGAACTAGATGGCACTCAGCTTGTGGAGCTCAGAGTGACATAAAAAATACATTTGAAAAACTCAAGAGCAATGTCTCTTTCCAGAAATCATGACCAGGTCACTCAAGATGACCCACAAATTTCGATGTGAGCAGTTTGTGGGAACTATTTTCTCTCTACCAAGCTCTGACTGTATCACCATGCAGAAGGAAGTGAGCATCTACTGTTAGCTCACATAGCACCACTAAGCTAGTAGATGCTGTCACAGCTCATGTTTCTTAAGTTGTTTTTTATTTCATTCATTCATGTTATTTCCTGTTTTACTTTGAAACTCACATCCCCTCTTGTTTCAGATCACTTCACTTCCCGCCCCTGTGTTTTCCCTCCCTTCTCATGACTCCACCTGTGTCTGATTGTCTGTCTCACCCTGATTAGCCTCACCTGTGCCTCGTTATCCTTCCCCTCACCACAGTATTTAGTGTGTCTCTTGTTCGTCTCAGCTCCTTGTGTATCTAGAGTGCCAGCCTTTTGGTTCCATGAGTCCTTTTCTTGTTTTTTGTTTGGATGTAGCCTGCCTCTGCCTCATCCATATTGGATTATTTGTCTCCATTGATAGTCCCTCTATGGACCAAACTTCCTTTTGACCAGTGAAGACTGTGTTATCTTATTTGAACTGTCTCCTGAGTCATGTGTTTGAGTCCACTCTCACCTGGTTCACCAGTTGTTACACATCCACCTCCCCTCCAACTGTCCTGCGTGGACTTTCTCACTCATTTTACTACGGTGGTTGCTCATAGCGTCAAAAACTGTCACTGTACAGTGCGTCTCATACCGCAGCTAAAGGGTGCCTCTGTGTCTTGGTATCTGGCGCTGATGGCTGCTGACCAAGCGTCCATATTTGACGAGTTGGGGCTGAGACTGGGTTGTCAATTACAGTACCATTATTCCAGTTGCATGCTTTCTTCTGTGCTGTGATACAATTGACAGGTATGGTTCAGTAGAAAGAAAATAGTTCCTACATGAAACTGCTCACAACAAGGTCTGTGGATTATCTTGAGTAAACCGGTCATTATTTCTAGAAAGACACATTGCTGTTGAGTTTTTCGAATGTATTTTTTGTCACCTTGAGCACCACAAGCTGAGTGCCATCTAGTTCTGTTATATTAAAGAGAAGGCAGATATCTCTACGGCTGATATCTCCAACACTCTGCAACTCACACCAAAACAATCTAGATTGCTAAACAGCACTACAGGTAAGAGAAAAAATATGTATGTTTGATTTTGGGGTGAACCGTCCCTTTAAAATAATGTTTGCTGATTGCTTTTTACCCTCCGCAGTCTCAGGCAGTGATTAAAAAGTCCAGACTCATTTGCAAACTGGTTGATTTTTGATCTTAAAGTCACTTTGGCTGCAAACATATGTTCGAGACACAGCTATGACTCGCAGGAAAAGCTATGAAGGGAGTGACGAGTGTTGCACCAGATGGAGGTTTTGTAGAGTATCTGGGAGTGACTGTCTCGCTCGAGGGAATTTAAAGAGTTGGTTGGTATATGGGTGGGGATTACACAGGGATTTTACTCTTTCTTCTCACTTATCCTGACTTTTTAGCAATGGTATATGGTCCGGTGAACTGCGGTCAAGTACGTTTCACTCACATGTCAGTGGTCTATCAGAGTTAAAAGAAAGTTTTCAAAGCTACTCTAAAACTGCACTGTCAGTGTCTGCACTCTGTCTTAAACCTCGATGGAGCTCCCAGAGAAGCTTTGCTGCAGAGTCAGACCGCAGCGTGCCTCCAGCAGAGAGTGAATTACCCCTCTGCTGTTATTGTTGGTGGGTGTTTTAAGATTTGGAAACCTGCTGTGTCATTTTTGTGCACACTAAAATAGAAACAGCAACTTTTGTACAGCAACTGACAGAAGTGTAAAGCGTTCTCGGTCATGATCTATACATAGATTGAGGATTCATTTCAGGGCATCCACAGTCTCCGGCACAATATGCAATGCGACAGCGGTACAATGCCAAGAAGAGAAAGAGGCAAGAGGGGGAATTATTTTTATTGTTGCCAGTTCAGATGAAAGAGAATGACACTATGTTGCCAAAGAGGAGTCACAGTATAATCTGGTTTACTGTCAAATCCTCCAAAGAACGCTCAGGCCTTCAGGTCTTACTTCAGAGCTGCATTATTGTTCCTCTCAGCATGACGTGTGAGTGGTAATAAATGGCTGCTATGACAGGATGGAGAGGAGCTTTATACTGGGTTTGAGTGGCAGAATCTGACTGACGCAGACTGAGCACCCTGCAGCCAGTGATGGAAAGTACATTTACTCAAGTGCTGCACAAAAGGACAATTTACTTATACCTTAAGGGACACAAGGGCTTCCTCCTCAACTGAGCTGTAATGTTTAGCCAGCTCAGTGGTGCTAGTTGAGCACCGTACAGTTGGTGGGTGTAGTTTGATACAGAAAATAGTTCCCACATGAAACTGCTCACAATTTGTGAATTATCTTGAGTAACCGGGTCATGATTTCTGGAGAGAAACACTGCTGTTGAGTTTTTCAAATGTATTTCTTGGCACTTTGAGCACTGCAAGCTGAGTGCCATCTAGTTCCATTATATTAGAGAGAAGGCAGACATCTCTGAGGCCAATATCTCCACCACTCAGCATCTTGGGGATGAACTATCCCTTTGATTTTCTTCTTTAGTTTTAAGCTGCTTTATACCTCTACTCCACTACATTTGCGAGGGAAATACTACACTTCTCACCTCACTACATTTATATAACAGGTAGCAGTTACAAGTTACTTTTCAGATTAAGTTTACATGAAAAACATATGAAAACTTACAATACTGCATTCCAGTTTAATCAGTGGTTGCCCATCTTTTAGCCTGGGGCCTCTTACGAAAAACAAGTTTGTAGTCTGGGCTTCTTTTCCAATGGGCTGTCTGCAACCTGTTCTCATGTCGAATCAGTCAGATACAGACCCTTTGCCATGCCCCTCGGCATTTGACAGCAGCCTACAGGGCACCTTTTACGCTCCGTGTGAGACATACGTAGCTTAAACACATTGTAACATGTATTTAATGTTGTGAAACTGCTGCGGATGGGTTCAGGCAACACAAATACTTGGTCAGGTGACAAAAAGATCATGTTTTTGGTTAGAATAAGTATGTTTGTAATATAATGTGACGTGATGTGACAAATACGTAATGTGAGTGAAGGCAGTGTGCAATGACTGTACATAAATTACGTAATGTTATGTAAAAACAACCATGACTTTTGTTTTCACCCAGGACACAAACTGCAGTCTCCTGGATCAAAGTCAGGTGTCGTTTGACCCTTCACCACCACTCCCTGCTGCCTTACATGGACTGCCAAGGATGGGTTTACATTGGAGTGATTTGAAAGCTCAGTGCGTCTCATGAAGACATTAAAAGGTGCCTTTGGTGTCAATATTACACACAGAGGGGCAGTATTTGACACCTTCTGAATAAGAATGGGCCGTTGTCACAGTTTTCTATGAGTTGTCAGCAGTTCCGCCAAGGAGACATTTCCCCTTAAACCTCCCTTTGGTTTCAATCAAATAATTGCTTGAGCTCCAAGGAGGTAAAACTGTCCAATATTTCACACACACAAAAAAGATTTAAGTCCAAAAAAAATGTATATAACTGTGTGAAGGAGAAGCTTTGGATTTCCTTTTTTCATACCTCATTAATCATCTCACGACCCCCCAGATTTATCTTCTGACCTTTTGGAGGGCGGCCAAAGTTGGCGAGCCACTTGACTACCTAACTCATAGTAATTAAAACTAGCTCCAATTCAACAACCCACCACAGTAAAATGCCACTTAATTAGGCCTCTACAACACAATGTAAACATTTCAGTATGTCGTAATAACCATTAAAGTGACTTTTTTCTGCAGACCTTTTACTTTTGGTACTATACGTACATTTTGCTGATTATACTTCTGTACTTTTACTCCTGCAGTCTTACATGGTTGTCTTGCTGCTTTTACTTAGGTAAAGAATCTGAGTACTTCTTACACCATGCGTCCAGTTCAGACATTTCACCATCAAACAAACAACAAGCACATACAAACATTTTGGTGACATTATAAATTCCTGGGAAACTGTCATGATATATTTATGAAAGACAACATATCAAACTGCATAAAGTCTTTTTTAGAAATATAATGTAACTGTCCAAAAGCAACACTGCTATGTGCCTATATGGCTTTGTTCCAGCTACTAAATTCATGATTCCTCCCTTCAACTGAGACATCAGCAATATGCAAATAAAGCGAGTGCTCCTAGGAAACACATTTATTTGTGGGTTCTCTTTCCGTGGGCAATACACGATCCTTTCAGCTCTCAGAAGAATTGGTTGCGCAGCAGAAGTTTTGCAAAAAAAAAGAAAGAAATCTGCCACATTTGAATTTTTGAGACTGCAAAAAAAAAAAAAAAAGCCATTAGTGGGTGTTCAGGTTTGTAGGTCAATGGCTGATGTAATTTTTCTTTTCGGAGTGTTAGTAGAAAAACGTGTGAGGTGAAATATTTCCACTTTAGTGCCAGGGCCAAAGGAGTCTGAGTAAAGTGAATGTGGAGATTAATTTCCTTGCATAAAGAAATTCTCTGCATTCTGCGAAGGCATTTTGACCAGTGATAAAAACATATTTTCTATCAGTGGGCATTGCAGATATATGTTAAGTAACCAGAAACGAGAGATCAGTTGCAGACAATTATTTCCTCTTCCATTTATCTCCCTCCGCACTCAGGTTGTTGCTTTCACAGTTCATTCAAATCTCTCGAGTCTGTCTGCTATTGAAAAATGCTGCTGTCCCCAGGAGATACACCCCCCTCTGGAGCCGCTGGAGGCAATTCAGCAGACACTATTTCAATTTTCCATGCCTGTAAAGTGTTCTTATTTGCTACTTGAATGAACTAAGAGACAACATGTGTCATTTGCAACTGTTACATTTGCATCTCTATGCGGCACATGTGCTCATGCGCTCTCCAAGTGCATTGCTCTGTGGGTGAACGTATGCATACATTAAAATCCCTCTTTGCTCAAAAATGTGTTTGGCTTGTCATTACTTTATTTGGATGTTTTGACCTTCAGTCTGCAAAGTGGTGTATGCACAGAGTTTGACACTAGAGGAATGTTTACAGACACACAGAAAGAGAGTCGTGACAACTGTGTAGGCATCTGTCTGTAAGGATACAAAAGCCCAAACTGTTTCATTATTCTGAGGGATGATCAGCCCAAATGTCACATTTCGACCTTGATCTGTTTTCACAGCTCAATGCGTACCACTGGTGGGAGACGGATTCAGTTCATTTATTAAATACTCAAGTACAGTTATAGTTACAAATAAAAGTTTTGAGATTATTTTTAGGGCTTTTTATTACCTTTCATGATCAGGATCAAAGGGGCGCTGGTCAGATAAGTTATAATGTATTATATCATGGAGTAATGCTACTGATGGAGCTACTATTATTAAAGGAAAACTTTGGTAAATGTCAGAGGCAAACTGGTACCATGGTGGACTACTTTACAGTGCTGTACATTTTGTCCATCCAAGGAAAACACGGCTCTTTATGTAGATTTCTTCTGTTACGCATACGCCAAAGCCCGGGGCAGATATTGTGGAGCATGCGCCGAACGCCTCGGCCAGTTTGGGTCCAATTGACTGTAAACATGCACTCGACTCCCAATCGCATTATCTAGGTGTGTTAGTCCAACTTTGACAAATTCGATTTAGTATGATTTTAGGAGGACTAACATGTTTACATGTATTTTAAAAGTTTGGTTTTAGTCAGACTAACACAATAAATTGATAGTTGTACTGACTGAGTAATGTGAACAACAACTTTAGAAACTGGTCCAGTACTGTGCGAGAGTGCTGCAGCCAGAAGCAATGTGATCCTTTGGGGCAATGTCACACCTTCACGATGTACATTCACAAAAAGTGCTTGTTTTTTTCCCACTGACAGGCTCAGATTATTATTATTATAAGTATCTGAAATATTATGGAAAGGGCCTTACAGAGAAATAAAACACCTTTATTTTTTACCTTTTGCTTGAGCCATGTCCACCATTGTCTTTTGTCAACAGGTCACCTCTTGTGATACATCAAAACAGGACCTCTCCTTGAGCAAGGTTTGGTTCGACACAATCACAAACAGGTTTATTTCTCTGTAGGGATCCTTTCTATAATGTTATCAGACACTTATAATAACAATCTGAGCCTGTCAATGTCAAGCTCTTTTAGTGGATGTAAATTAACAGTGCACAGTTGCCCTGAAGGATCACATTGCAGCCTTTTGCTCAATACTAGACCATTTTCAAAAACTGTTGTGTCAATTAGTCGCTCACAGATTAACTCGGGAAAATAGGGTTCAGTTTAGAAAATACCCACGTTTCCCTTTAACTACTTTAAATTAGATTAGATAGTTTAATCAATAACACATTCTGTAAACTGATCATGTTTTGTATGTAAATACTGAATCTAAAAAGTAACTATAGCTGTCAGATGAATGTAGTAAAAACAATACTCTCTGAAATGAAGTGGAGTAGAAATATAGTATTTTATAGTGTACTTGAGTTGATGCACTTACTTACATCCCACTGCCTTATATCTAAAAAACACGAGCATCCATACATCTATTTCCTGAGGTTATATGCACTGTAAACAGAAAAACATAGAAGCTGGTGAAGCATGACATCCACTCCAATACTCAAGTATCCTCAGCGTAGAGCCCATTATGGTATTGACAGCCCTGTCTGTTCACTCAGTGCCGTTAACCACAGGATGCCGGCGGTCAATAACAAAAGCTGCAGCACACTTTAAAAAAAAAGGGCAATGCATTAATACTTAAATTACATTGAGATAAATAACAGTCTGACTGATATACAATTGATTGCAAAAAAAAGTTTAAAGTGGTTGATAATAAGATACATACTCCATCTGCGTTGATGTGCTAATATCTTAATGGGGGGTGCTTGACAACTTGGACTCATTGCTCACGGCAGCTCCTTGGCGCTGATCCAGTCTTCACCACAGAGAGAAGAGGAAGATAAGGGAGAGGGGTGGATCAATGCAGACCAGAAAGACACGCTGTGTATTGCTGGAGCAGATTTATAATACAGTTTTTAATAGCATCACACAAAGAAAGATTGTCTTTCCTGAAATGGTTCTTCAGGAAGAGAGCTGCAGCAGCATCGGTTATTTTCTGTCTGTGTTCTCGTTCCCATTAGTCACCAACAGTGGGTCTATTTGTCTGGCTGCTTATTCCTTAAAAATAAAAAAAAAACATGATGAACTGATGACAGAAAGGTTCTGACTTATCACTTTCAAATTTAGTGCTTAATGTTCAGATTAATCATTTTAAAGCTCATTACAGTCAGCATCTTCAGTCCTGTCCTGGACAATGTTAAAGGAATAGTTGTTTTCTTGTCAAGACTTCAGTGAAAAGATGGATACTCTCATATCTGTCTATTGAATATAAAAATGGAGCCAGAGGATGGTTAGCTTAGTTTAGTTTGATGTTTAGAAAGCAAAACAGAGGGAAACAACCATAGATATGACATGTAGATGCTAAAATCCACCCACCACCACCTCTAAAGTGACTAAAATGCTTTATCTTTCACTGAGTTATGGGGCAGACTATTTCCTGTGACTTCCAAGCAAGCTGTGTCCCTGTTTCTATTCTTCTTGCTAAGCTAAACTAACTGGCTGCAGGCTGTATGGCTTCATATACTGTAGCAATCAAACATCAAAGTAGCATCAATCTTCTCATTTGTTTCTTGGCAAGAATTCCCCCCAAACAATGCTGAACTATTCTTTTAAATGGCTCCAGAAGAAACTTCACTGCCAATCTGAGGGACACTGCAAAGACTTAATCCTCGTTCTTAACTGTTATTTTACAGGCTTTGTTTAGTGGTGCCACTCCCAACAAAACAACCAACCCTTTCTGCTCCTTGGAAGAATTGGGGCAAGTGCAAATCCATAAAATATGTAAAGGGTGAAGTCTTAAGCCTGCCCGCCATTTACAGCTGCCATGGGACCAGGAAGATTAGGGTTAAGAGGAGAAAGAGAAGTGAATGAAGAAATACTTTACTCCATCAACCATTACCGTTGACCCAGATTCTCATATCACAGTGTGTGTCCATGTTAAAACTTTGATTCCCCACATTTTATCCATGTGTCTTTGTCAATATGTGCATACTTGCCTCTTTGCCAAGTTTGGGAATCTTAATATTTCAGCAAATACTACAGGCCTACATCTTGAGGCACAAATCAAATGTTACGATCGTTATCTTCCGCACCAGTATTGCAGATGGATTTCCTCACCTGTCGTGTATCAGAACTTGGCAAAGTCTTCATGTTGACATCTTGGACCCACAGTGCCTTGAAGCAAACACTTTGATGATCAACATAGCTGGGAAATCAAATTCTTCTGTCCCTGAGGAATCCCCACGGGGCCTTCAGGGCGGACAGCATTTTTCTTTACTGGACAATAGCAGCAATTTAATCATTTAAGATTAATAATTGAAAAGAGAAAAGGAAAGTGAGGCAGCTCCTTTTACCACCTCAGACAGCTGAAGATATTCAGAGTCTCTGGGGGGTTTCCTTTTACTGGAAAGCATCATGAACTGGTCTGGGAACTGCTCCTGTGGCATTGTGCATCTTTCAAAACATATGTAATTTTTAGGAGACAGGGTTGAGCACAGTGTCCTCTGTGAATCTTTTGCATTTGTAGCTTCTACTAAAAATTTATTGTGTAGTTTGCCTGACATCTGTGACCCATCTGTATGCTTTTAATTCCCATTCTATGCATAATTCTTTATTGCAAACTAGCTGTTTTTAGCACAGCCTGAAACGCACACCATCATTGCATCTTATGTGAGCATGAGATGTCCTTTGAAAAACAGACGAAAACTTAGGGTCATTTCATCTCAAATGTTTCATTTGCTGCTTAAAAGAATGCTTTTTCCAACAAAAATAAAATTGCACAAGAAAAAAAGGTGAAATTATATCACTTCTTGCCAGTGCATTTCAGGAAAAGCTGTGTTGTCTTGTAACAAGAGGCAGATCTCTCCACTAGAATCAAGATAATGACCCTTCATGCGGTGGCTGGGTGATTGCTCGAGGTATTACCACAGAAGGACAGGAGACATGGGAGTAGAGACGATACAGAGAGAAAATTAGAAAGGAATGGAGACACAAGTAGGCAGAGAATGAGGATACGGAAAGAAAAGAAAGGAGATCCCAAAGAGTGAGAGAGAAATCTGAGAGACTCAGAGAGACACTCTCTTCCCACTGCTTCACCAGAGAGGCAGCGCAGACAAAGCACTGATTTTATTTTCAGCTTCAGTGTATTTTCAACACCTCGTGAGCTTTAAGACAAGTAAAAATACTGCTAAATTATACATTGAATGGGAACTCAGTGGAGAAATATTGTTTTATCGAGACAAGTGTTCTGATTATTTGGTAAACTGAAGCTGAGAGCTGAAAAACAAGAGTTGGAGTCATTAAATGATTAACCACTGACTGTAAATATATACTGTATTTCATTCTCTCCTGAATGTTTCATGGAAATGAATCAAATTTTTTACACCTTATAGAAACACCTGACTTGCATGGAGACATTGTTGGTCATATACACGTAAGACTGTGTCTACTCCAAGGCTCCCCCTCGCTCATGTAGTGACCAGTTTCCTCCTATCCCATGACTGACTAATAGATTTTTATAGCCCACAACAATAAAGCCTAAGGCAGTTACATACATTCTGCCATACATGTCATGTACATATTTAAGCCAGCAGCTGTTTAATATCTGCTGCTCCAGAAGCTCACGCCTGAACAGTCTTTTCTCTAGCGCCCTGTATTCTACCTATAGATTATTCCATGTGGTGTAATATGTTCAGAAAAGAAATCCACCATAGTGCCTGGGTGAGCTAGACCTGTGAATAAAATATGGAATTTGAAGGCCGCCAGTGATGAGGCACTGTTCAAAATCAAAGGCCAGTATGCACGTCCATGTGATGGGGTGGAAGATTCTAATCGTTTTAACGCAGAGATTGCGCTACAAAGTCCCTTGTTTATGTCTCCTTTGCATTTTTACACAGAACCAAATGACAGTGGCATCAATCCACCCCAGTGTGATTTCAAACTACATTGCGGCTTTGCAGAATCAGGATCAGAATCAGAGGTGTGATGGGTGTGACATGTAACACGACAGCATCGGCCTAGAGTGTGACATATAACATACACATTGGCAGCACTTTCTAAACAACAACAATGATGTTAACTGGCAAATAACAATCATTTACTGTTCCTGTTATATGGCAGCTGATCTGGTCCTCTGCCCAGAGGGTTGTGTTTATACAGACTGTTTCGCTGCTGTTAATTCCTCCTTTGGTGGATTAAAGGCAAGACCTCTCTTGTTAGCTGAAACCATTTCCCTGAGTGGAAACAAAGCTTTTATTTACTTTTATTTCACAGATAAGAAACAGTAAATTGTGAAGACAATAAAGCCTCCACAAAAATAACATTTTAAGTCTTGTGTGTAATTCATCCTGGCTTCATATGAGTAGAGGAAATCTCTGCTAGTTGCTAGGCTAATTTATACAATGTAAAATGCCATAGGGTTGGGCTAATAATGTTAGCATGTTACATATTTTTTTTGCCTTGTGAGCTGTAATGGAGCCGAATTTTGTAACGTTGCCTTTTTTTAAATGTCCCTGGCTTTTTATGAATAGCTGGGCTAGGCTAATTTACACAATGTAAAATGCCATAGGCTTGTGCTAATGACATTAGCATGTTGTATTTGTGGGGAAAGACAAGTGCTTTGTTTGTGAATGCTGCGAGTTATAGTGAAGCTGATTTGTGTACTTGTGCTTGAAATTGTCTCCATTAAGCCATGTTTAATGTGTGTTTAAAGTGTGTTTTGAATCAACTGAACTTTGCAGCACTTCACAGAAACCCTGCTGCCGACTAGTGTTTTGGAGGTGTAACTGCAGAGTGACACAAACACTACCGCACAAGTGTAAATGCTCACAACCATTTAGGCCATGGCGTAAGCTCTGCATGAAGCTGACGCAAAAGTATAAATCTGCCTTATAGGGGCCGTACACATGCCGCGTCTTTAACCGCTTGGAAATGTGAGGTTGGGTGCTGGGCGCTACTTTTGTGCCTTTTTGGAGCTTGCTTTCAAGAGTGTGGCGGTGTCGGAGTTGCTAAGCAACGTTGACAAGCATCGCGTCATAATCTGTTTACATAAAATCCTGAGTGCAGAGCTGATCTTCTTCCAGGCAGTGTTTATAAGTGTGTAGACCTATCGTCAGTGGGACAGATGTAAAGCTCTGGGTAGCGCCGCACTAACATGATCAACTTTTCCATTATGTACCACAGACTGATATTTATGGAAGAAGGGAAAGATATCTGTCGGCTGTGATTGGTTGTTCCTTGTCACATGACATGCAGTGCACGCTGCTGCCTTCCAAAAGTTGAACTCGGTGTATCTCAAAAATAGCCCTCAAGAATGTGTGCACGCCACGACGGTGGAGTTTGAGCGCGCCTGCTGTGCATCTACATTGAAAACGCACAAAAATACGCAGCATGTGTACGACGGGGCTTGAGCTTATTTCCCATAATGTTGAACTGTTTTTTTTTTTATTGAATAAATAAATATTTAATCTCATTGGAATTAAATTCTATCCAATAAAAATAAAGCCTATATTCATTGAGGTGGTGGTGGTGTCGGGGGCCCCACTGTGAGCACCCCTGTCACACAGAGCGCTCCTCAGTCTCCTCCTCCTCTCAGCCCCGCCCTCCAGGAGTGACTTGGTGTTGGCGAGAGGAGAGAGAGGGACTCTGCAGACACACACACACTCACACACACACACTCACACAGAGTCACACACACGGAGCTTTTCTCCTCAGCCCTGCTGTGTCTTCACTAACGGGACAAGTTTAAACCTCCAGGATATCTCCGCCGGTCCTCCGCTCTCCTCTCGCCTCCATGTGAACACCTCGACCCGGGCTGAGGTGAGTGCACACTCGGAGTTGGCAGCTTTTTGGGGGTTTGAGCCGAAACTATACGAGGGGGAAGAAGAAGGGGATTTTTTCTCAGTAGAGGAGGAAGCGGCAGGCAGGAGGAGGAGGAGGAGGAGAGGCATGTCCGACTCCTGCTCCTCTTTGGAGCAGTTTTAGCTAGCTCACTTTACCGCCTTTCAAAGGGTCACCAAACGCCTCACTAACGTGTAGTTAAACCGGAGAAAACCGCCGTTTCCGCTGCTGCTGAATTCAGCTACACGGTTTGAGATTAGCAGAGCGGCTCCTACATCCTCTCCGGGATGTTGTTGCCATTACACCGCTGTAATGTTGCACACATGGCTCTGCCTACAACCGCATTTCTGCAGCAGATACTTTGGACACTTTGAATCCGTTAAAGGCTGCAGAGAGATTCACTTTATAGAAGTGACTTTCTAAGTCCCTCTGCAGGAGTGAGGACGGCTCAAGGCTGTGGGTGTGAAGGTTTGGTAAAGCCAGGTTGCAGTGTGCAAACTTTTGAATGGAGGATATGTGCACACCTTCATTTGTTTGGTAGCTGTAGTGCAGAAATAGGTTTGTTAGGGGGTGCTAACTTTTATTTTCACTGCTATTTCATCAACTGTTTGATGCATTTGGTCTGTAAAATATCAAAATATAGTGAGCATGTGCTTATTTTGTCCAACCAACTGCCCAAACCTCAAATATATTTATTTTACACTGACATAAAAGCAGATAAAGCACAAAATTTTCACACATTAGAGGCTTGAATGAGCATTCGTTTGACAGTTTTGATTAATAAATTACTTAAATCTGTTATTTTAACCATCTGTCAATTGATTATTCGACTAAAACCCTTAAAATATTCAATCTACAATTGTATAAGAGCAGAAAATCATCACATTTGAGAAGCTGGAACCTGCAGTTTGCTTAAAGGACTGCAACTAACATTTGATGATAGATAAATCTGCTGAAAGTGTCCTCGATAAATCGTTTGGTCTGTAAGGTTCAAGATTAAAGGTTCAAAGTTCAGTTTATTGTCATTCAAACATGTTAAAGAACACAAGGGAGCATTAAATAACATTAAAATAGCCCTACAATAAATACAACACACAGTTAAAAACCCAAGCAGCATGTTAAACTGGTGCATCAACTATAAAATGCTAAAAACGGTGTAAAATGTCCGTCACATTTTCCAGGCCAAGACGATGTGTTCAAATGTCTCGTTTACTGCGAACCAGCAGTCCAAAACCCAAAGATAGTTTAGTTTACAGTGAAATAAAACAGAGAGGAGCAGGAACTTCTCATGTATACATGACCAAGGTGATTAATTATCAAAATGGTTGTCTGATTTTCTCGTAACAATCAATCACATCAGCTCTACAACACAGACGAGCCCACATTAAACATCTATGAGACCCCTTCGTACCACGATGACATCAGAGCTGAGCCGTCTACAGGCTCTGTCTCTCGCTGTCACCGCCTCTTGTTCACACAAAAGACTGGAAACATCGCCACTTTGTTAGTGTCACTCTGTGCTAGATGTGCACTTTGTTAAGGTGGGTGGTATCCTTGCCTGGCTGTGTTGGCCTTTTAAATGTTTGATGTATGGAGACGTCCTGAGCGCCTTCTCCTGCTGCTCCTCTCAGCATCTGCACCGGCTGTCAGCTCATGTTAGAAATGGGCTGTTAGAGCAAGAGAGAGACGCACAATACAACCGCCCTTCATGCATACACACTAAGTACCAGAAAATGACCTGCAGGCCTGCGTCATAAACATGCATCCATACTGTGATGTTTGATGATATAAACCTTGTAATGTAGCACGAGGCTCGAGGCTGAACTGCACTGTATATGTTCACATGTGAGGCTCACATGTGAAATTCTGACACTGCAAAGAAGGCATGAAAAAGCAAACTGCCTCACTCCCCATCGCTGTCTGCACATTTTTAAAAGTATTTTTGGGCATTTTTCTATCTTTATTACAGACTCTAGAGGGATGACAGGAAACAAGGGAAGAAGAGATGCAGAAAGGCTGGGCCGGACTTGAACCGGTTATTTTGCTGCTCAGGGTTGGCATCTTGTCATCTGGCTCTCTACACATGATCAGCAGTAAGAGTTGTGCTCATTGTGAGATGGAGCTGCAGGGCACAGTGCGCAGAGGCAAAGCCTAGTGTAGGTTTACATCACCATGTGTGGTAGGAAAGCCCAGTGAAATTTCAAAAACAAAAACCCAGCAAAGATGGTTCTGGCATGGAGGCAGTTGACCTCTTTTAGAGAGAGGAAGAACACGAGGAAGAGCCTGATATTCAAGAAGGGTTAGAAGTCTGTGCACTAATTCAACTTCATTTGCTGTTTGTGTTTCTTGAGATCAGCCTGATGTGCTTTTGTAGCCAGATATCATTTATGGTATTTTTCATTTGCACATTGTCAACCTGATCTTTAGAGGAAATGAAATGAATGAAAATTTCATATGACGATTACAGCGACAACATTATCATGGTTCTCAGTATTATCATGGTATTGTTAAAATGTACCGAGAACTGAGAATTCAATTTAGACGTCAGTATTTGGTTATTGTATAGTCCCAACTGTCCTTTACTCTGTTTATCATTTGACTGCTGTGGGAGTGTGAGTTCTACACAGTGACAAGATTAACTTAACGGTTATTATCGGGTGTGACAATAAAGGCGAGGCGTTTTGGTGTGACTTTGTTGGGACTTTTTGATAGCTTGTTGCTGAATGTTAGCCGCTGTTGTTGTGCTAGCTTGAGCTAACCGGATACTGACTTGATCTGAAGGAGAGAGACTCAGCAATATTAAAATAACACTGACAATCAGCCAATTCCTTAGGTAAACATATTAAACCATATTAATTGTGCATTACCACGGGGCGTCGGTAGCGTAGTGGATAGTGCCGGTGCCCCATGTACAGAGGCGATGCCTTGCTGCAGAGGTCGCAGGTGACAGGTCGCAGGGGACTGTTGATAGCTGTGGTTGATGTTGGACAGTACTGACCGTGAGTTTTTCAAAGTGTGGTAATCAAACATGGTTTTAATGATACTTAAATTAGAAACTGTTGTGGCTTCCAGATAAGTTGAAAAATAGATGCCCACAGATGCCATTAGGGGAGTTATGACAAACTCACTGTCTTTAGTTCTCGTTTGATGATCCAGGTGCTTTGTTACGTTTCACTACATGGATTCTGTGTATGTGACAAATAAAGCCTGAACCCAGGTGCTTCGGTTTAAGAGTTGACTGATTTGCAGCATGTATGGAGAGTTGCAGGATGCGCTATGAGCTCATTGTCTTGACTGTCACGTTTAACAAATGAAAATAAAAGTCCCCAAATAAACAGACCTTTACAAAACAAATGTCAAATCAGTGGGGTATTAAATGACTTCATCAAACGATAAAAACTAAGATTAACCAAATAGGTCGTGGTTAAAAACTGTAACCCCGTGGCGTCTTCCACGCTCCACACTCACTTTAGCACACCTGCCTCTAATTAAAGGTTCCCGAGATGCCAGTTCAGGTGGCGTGTTAAAGTGAGTCAAAAAATAATGTCTCTAACAAGAAACAGTATACAGTAGACTGTATAATAAAGATGGACGAGATGACTGCCAAAACGCCTCGAGTGCCTCCTTTTGGTATAGGTCGTAGACCCCGCCCCCTCAATGTTAGTGAATGGGGCAACTAAAAGCTAAAAACTCAAAGTACATGTCAAATCTGTTTTTCCCAAAGATGGTTTCTGTCATTTTAGGTAGTTTTTTCCCCAGATGGTGGCAGCCTTATCTGGGATATTTTGGCTTCTTTTGGTCACAGTGGGAGGAAGTGGAGACGTGTTGTCCATCTTTATATACAGTGATTGGGTGTCCGTACCATGGCTTATTGTGAACAGTATCATCCCTTGTACGTTTTATACATTGCAAAACAAATCACCAAAACAAATTTGCTTTGAAAATTGCTGTGATTTCTTGCCATGATCGTTCGGACCAACTGCACACACACACCCATAATCACACGCTCGGCCACATTAGAAATGCACTTCTCCACATTACAGCCAACAGCTCCTCTGGTATTTCAGACAATAAATCATTAGGCTGTATATAGTGTAATGGCAAAATTAGATTCCTCTGAGTGTCTGAGTGAGCCGTCTCTGATCTCTGAGGAGCCCCACTGCTCTCCTTCAGTACTTCCTCTCCACTGATGAGCTGCCTCCATAATATATTCTCTGTAGTTTTGTACCCTAACTGATGTTTAATTATTCCGACACGGTGATTTGGCTGTTGCTCATAAAATATTGAAACAGAAGCGGCCCAGGAGGCACACTGAAAGACCTCGGCTTCACTTTATCCTTAAATACCAGTCGGAGTGGAGCTGGGCGCCGTCTATGACTGACATCAAAGCAAGTCAACACAGACGCACAACCAACACATAAGTTGTTTAATGACATTTTTTTTTACTTCAGTGAAATAGAATTTACTTTTTTTTTACAGTCCTCACAGGAAGTCTCATGTTTGGATTGGAAATCTGTTCTCTGACCTCCTGCTGCGTAAGATGTCTTCTCTGAGCATGCCTGAAACCAGTGCGCTTGATTACTATCGAAAAGCGATTATATGAGATCAGCGCTCTGATTACAGCTACCAACCAGGCACTGTCTGCTAATCTGCGGTCTTAATACTGAGACAGGCAAATCTCAGGGCAGCTATCAAGGCTACTTAGGGGGCCTTAAAGTACAGCACCCCATCTCTTGATCATTTTTTAATAATGAAGTTTCCTCAAAAATACACACCTGTTGATTTAAATATGTAGTTTGTATTGAAAGATAGGCTATTACTCATGTGTTAATATTCACACACAAGGTTATACTAGAGAAAACATGAGCATCCTCCTATTTCTTGTGTTTCTCTCATGGGTGTATTCATCTGTTTGTACTGACAGCGCTGTGAGTTATAAGCTGTGCAGCAGTGCTCTACGACAGTCCCTGTATCTGGTTCTATTACGAGACAAAAGGATACCAAATTAAAACCAGTGGGCATGCAAATTGTACCGGTGTTTTTTCAGATTGTTTTCTGGCTTTTGTAAATATTTAAGTGATCAGTGGACGTAATAGCAGATCACCTGCTGCTGATGCGTGCTGGGATAGCTGAACCCCTTGTGTGACCACTCGCTGAGAGGATAAAACCACAAACATCATTGTTTTGTTGAGGAGAGCTTTAGCATCCTGTCGTCCTAATCGATCAGCGCTCTGTGTGTGTGTCGGTTTGTTTGTTTGTGTGGCTTGTGATTTGCAGATGGTCACTGTCCATTTAAAACCACAGATCTCCACAGTTGGTGATTTTAAGGTTTCAGATAAATTGAAGGATTACAGACAGTCCTGTTTCTTAGGAGCTTGGTCACACCAGCATTCATAACCTATCTGAAATGTATATAAATTCAAAGATGATGTAAAATATGAACTTCAGACTAAAATCAGTGAATTTCAGTGAATTTGCTTGTGAAAGTGAAACAGATTTGCAGGGCTGCCCCCTGAAAATCAAAGATTCGAGTCATCAGTGGGGAACCCTCAGTCGACTGAGATTCTTCAAGCTGAACAGTCGTTTTTTTGTCAGTCAGTGTTGCAGTATACCTTAAGGGACGTTTCAGTCCCCAGATGTAGCTTCAGATTGAGCGCTCCTCGCTTTGACGCTGCTCTCCAATACAGGCAGCTGTGGACCCAGACCCAGGGTGTGTCTGAGTGAGACGGAGGCAGCTGCTCTGAGGAAAAGAGGCTTTGCTCCGCCAGGCTCCGAGATAATGTTATCATCTGCCGCCTGCATAGAAGCGGCGAGTATTGCTCACAGCCTAACACAATACAGTCTTTGGCTTTTGTTTGATATCTAACGTCAGCAAAAAGGTGTCCTTGCAATTTCCCTGTCATCAATAGCGCAGTTAGCATGCAGGAGCTCAGAGGGCTAACTTGGCTTGTTTAATTTATTACTCAAACGTCACTGTCACCCTGAACGTCTCACTGAACCCAGTTACAAACTCTTTATGGGAATAAAAGGAAAAACTAGTCGAATATCGAACAGCAAAACCTGATTTGACTGACATAATGCTCAGTTGAGTACAGTCCTATAAATTCATTTGGTGCCTTTCCATAAAGATCAGCTTTGGATTTTAAAGTGCAAATTGGCGCTGCTGGCCAATTGCAAACTCCAAAAGCAACACCTGACATGTTTACAGGGCTATTACTGCATGGAAGACCCCCCTCCCCACAAAAAAGAGGCTCAAGCCAGCGCCAAAGGAAATCACCAGCACCACAATGATAAGAGTTAGGGACAAAAATAGCTATGTAAATCCTCTGTGAATGTGTTAAATATGTATTGACTTACCTGGTTAAAATGGGTTAAATAAAGATGGCAGTTTGTCAAACATCCGTCAAACAAGCAGAACTTCCAGGACTTCCAGCACAGACTCATTGCCATTACTGTATGTGGACCAATTATGCGAGCCAGGAAGTACCCTGCGTGTACCCAAATCAAAATAGGTTATCAACCGTTCAAGGAAAAATAAAAGACACCACCTAGTCCCCATTAGCTAATCTATCATGTCGGCTTATTAGAAAAATAATCTTCAGCTATTTTGATTAGTAATCCGTTGTTATTTTTCATGCAAAAATGGCAAATGTTACCTATTTCTAGCTTATCATTGCAGCTTTTGTCTTTTATATCAATGCCGATCGCACAAAACAACATTTTCAGACGTCACCTTGGGTTTCCAGGGTATTGTGATTCCTTGTTTTCTGACTTTGTATTTACCAAATGATCAATCAATGTAGTTGCCGTAATCAGATCTGTAAACCCACTCTGGTAAATGTAAAACAACCTTAATTACATGTGACCCTTCACACCCTCTCCATCACTCATTCCAACTCCTCACATCAGGCCGAATGAATGGATGTATACATTAAAGTTGATATGCTTCTTTGTAGTGTGACCTGGCTCGTACAGTTCTTGAAAACCTGATAACATTATCTTCAAAATGAAATGTCAACAAGTGTATAACAAGGCTGTTTCCTTAGTTTCTTTAACGTTTATATTTGAGAGCAATCTGATGTTGTATAAAGCTGCGTTTCTGTGTACTGACGCACATGAAGCACAGTGTGTTGCTACACTTAAAGCAAAAATAAAAAGCATGTCTTTATGGGCTTTCATGCATTAAGTATGTTCTTTATGACTCAGTGTTCTTACATCCTTTTTCTGACTGCTGTATTTAAAGCTCTCAGCGTGTTTCTGTGCCGAAGCCCAACATCTCATGCAGACTGTGCCGTTTAGAGGCCAACCTACCAATTGGAGTCAGTAGAGTGTTGTGAACAGGAAGTGAGCTCATAGAGTTTGTGGCCTGCACTCTGTGTTCAGGAAGGCGTTTGGGGCATTGTGAAGGTTTTTTCCTCACATTGTTGTCGAGAGCACACAGCCGAGCCTCCCTGATCTAGTTTGAATTCAGCACGCTTCACTCATATGTGCATGAAATCGCTGCTTTTTCCAGTGTCTTATCCGAGTTATCTTTATAACGTATAGAAAGCATGAAATGAGTTCTCCTCTCGTGAAATGCATTGCTTTTACAGCTGTTCTTCACGCAGTCGGTAGCCTCTAAAAGTAATCACTATCTGTAAGGATTCGTGCTTTCATTCTGCTCTCCTGATGAGCAAAATGCCTCTTAGATTAGACGAACACAGCTGTTGAACTTCAAAGGCAAATTCAGCCAACATTGAAAGTGTTGTTGAAATAGTCCCTCTCTGTGTGTGTGTGTGTGTGTGTGTGTGTGTGTGTGTGTGTGTGTGTGTGTGTGTGCGCTTGCATGCTTTTTGAAGGCTGTTTTTATGAATTCTGCCTCTGCTCTGAGATGGGGCCTTTAATGTCTGGTTTGCTCTGTCTTCCATCTCTGTCTGCGCTCTACACTCATTGGTCTAAAATTGACTGCACACTCTGGTGCTTGGTTGTGCCTGGTGGTGCCAAGGCTGCAGTCGAGGGCTGTGTGTGAGTGTGTGTGTGTGCGTGTGCGTCTGTGTCAATATCTTGTGGTTTGTGTTCATGGTGTTGCTTCTTCTCTGTTTGCCCTGTGTGTGTTTTTGTGTGAGCACAGATGTGTCATTTTTTGCCCTTTTTTGATGATGGCTTACTGTGCTCGAAAACCCTCAATACACGCACGCATTCCTGCTCACACACACACACACACGCACATGTACATGCACACACACACACACCACGCTCTGTTAACCACTAATGTTTTTCCCATTAAGGTTTTAAGGTTTTATAAACTAGAGAGAACTGATGCTCCTTCAGCTCTGATTTCTTAAGTGCATGATTCCTTCGAAGTGTGAACAGCTGTATCTCTTTAAATAGTGATGATCGAGCATAAGTTTGTCTGAAAGCTTACTTTTAGGAATACTCAGAAGAGACCGCATGTTTTAACTGTATTAGTGTCTAGACATGATGCTGGTGTTCAAACGTATTGGCACCAGTTGCAGCATTAATTTAAAGAAGGAGCAGCTATCTCGGCTTTGATGCAGATCTGCTTCTGCAATACAATGACATGATGGTCAGTTTTCTCCTGCTGTGGGTCAAAGTCCCTGCTGGGTTTGACTGCAGCTATCTAATTACCTTCACTGAGGAAGTAATTTTTTTCTGCCGTTTTGTTTGTCAGCAGGATGTCTTAAAAATCACATCAGCAGCCTTCAAAGAAATTTAGTAAAAAGTAAAGATAGTAACATTCAGCTGTTGATTGGTTAACCACTGAGAATATTCTTGACTGGATATGCATGTCGGTCTGTAGCAGTGTCGCAGGATTTTGTGATAACCACGCATAATTTTAGCCTGTACAAAAAGTAGTGAATGAGTTTTTAATTGACTGTATCAGTGTGTTTTGCACACTCATCTCCTTATAAAAACTCTAACTCAAACTAAAAAATGTAATGTAATTGAATAATAATAATAATTTTAAAAGGAATCTATTTGTTGCCGTTGGTGTGTGGGAATTACAAGTGTGTGACATATCACATTATCTTACATTATTTCCAGTGTAAATGGATGTTTTATTGGTGCTTTGATGTAATTTTAAAAAGTTTAAAATGAATTCTTGAATCGTTTTGTTGAACATTTCAGGAGTAAGAGTTGGTTGTCAGTCATTATTTGATATTGGTAAATAAAAACAAACATTTATGTCATGATGAGAGTGATAAAACACATTATAGAGGCTATTGTGCACAGGTATAAATGCAGGTGTGCCTTGAGATTTTGGCTTGCCCTTTGTTGAACCTTGGGCACAAAAAGTTTAGGTTAATTCTGCTGCTCTTCGGTTTAGGTTGGAGACAGACAGCTGGCTAGCTACGTAATCATGCATAAACATTGACCTCACTGCAGCTGGTCTCCACTGGTTAGCTAGCCTTGGCTACTCTGCACTGCATGCCAGCTGGTTTGGGTGGGAGCTAATGTTAGCTAGCAGCGCCGCTCATTTGCTAATTACTGCTAGTAACGCCATCCTGACCTAACAGCATTGCTGTGGAAGCATTGCGCCTGGTGAGTAAGCTGAGCTGCAAATCCCCTTTAGCACCATTGTTAGCTCTCTCTTAGCACCGTCAACATTGTCAGCACACTGAGTGGTGCTAGTTAACAATGTTGAGGGGGTTTTGCGACTCAAAATGAAGCTGCTTACTCACCAGGGCTACCTGTCGGTAGACCAGAAGGTGGCCCCCATGTCTGGCAGCAACATCGTCAATGGGGCAGCGTCACAAGCGGTCATCGCAAATACCAATAATTTTTTACCAATAATTTTATTTAACCTTTATGTTGCTAGAAGAAGAAGTCATATAAAAGTGATGCTGTCCTCACAGGCGGTTTGTTTTGAATCTGAACTTGAGTATGATCGTCCTACTTCCCTTCAACCCTGCTAGTCTGCCTTTACGCTTATTTACTGTTGTTCTAATCGGCCATATGTTTGAATTATTCTTGGAAAATTGGCAGTGGTGTATGGGTTAGTGGAGCGATGTGAGAATGACTGAAGGAAGCCCAGAATAAAGTTAAAAAAAAAAAAAAAAGTCAACTTCCATTACCCTACTTGGAAGATAATACTGTGTGGCATCAAGTTTGGCCTGCATGTTATTCTCTACTCAGTGAAGCATTTCCATGCGAGCGATGCTGTAACTAATGATGTTATCATGACATATGCAGATGATTTTTTCCACCGGGAGTACAGATTGCATTCTGCTTGCGCACTAACCATACCACAATTTAACAATTTAACACAATTTCCCTGCATGAGATTGAAAAAAAGTGTTCCTATGTTAGGTTTAACTATCCAGAGTTCAAACACAACTGTTGAAGTTTTAACTGTTCTAAATCAGAAATTCAAAGTCCCGATGAAAGTAGCTCTTTGTTCTGATAAGTTTTAAGTGGATTTGTTGTGTAACTGTCACTTTTTAATGTGAACACTGACAGAAAGAACAGATTGTGCCGATCAACTGATCTGCTTTGTTTGCCTTGGCTGCTCTGAGACTAACACATACAGACAGACTTTTGTCCTGTAGTGTAGTTAGATGGGAAATCAGCGTGTATAGCTCTTGCTCCGGCCGTGCCCGCAGTTACTGGGACAGTGCAGGCTCACTGCGCACCCATCTTGGTCTCGTAGTGGATTAGAAGTGACACTTACTGCAGGCTGGCTGAGTCTAAGCCTTGTTTACCCTGGCTGGGTCTTAGCCGGGGACTCAAACCATCATTAGGCAGCGAAATGACTCAACAGTGGGACAGAGCTCCAGACAGGGAGAGCGGGAGAGAGAAGACTAAAGAGGGAGGAAAAAAAGAGTGGGAGGAACAATTCAGAAAAGACACAGAGAGTAGTCCTAAATTCTGTGTGAGATAGAGTGAACCGGATGACTTCAGCAGGGGGGGTAGCTAGAACCTGGAGGCCAGGGCGTGCTGTGGTCAAACCCTTTTATAAATAAACAGACAGATTGGTCTAAAATAAACATGAATCGCTCGTGTCAGTGTGGCGCAGATGGATGAATAACCCCACCCAGGCCCACGACAGGACAGCAGGCCCTAAACACGGGCTGCTGTTGTTGTATAGAGAAGCTGCTACTGGCCAGTTTGTCCTGCACCTAAGGTGAGCATCTACACCAGAAAGTCTGTAGAAAACAACATCTGTCAAACTAAAAATTGACTTGACACAAGGGGATCAGTGGTGTGTCTTGTCAGGGGAGGCTGTGAACCCTGACTGGAGGGTCTGGATCGCTTTTTTGAAAGCTGTAAACCTGGTTGTCTCACCGCCACTTCAGGCCTGCACACTGTTCTGCTGATGTAACAGAAAGCAATAGGCTTACGGTGGGCAGGTGAAATAAAAGCCGTCCATTTAAAAAAAAAAAAAAAAAAAAAAAAAAAAAAAACATCTCAAGGAATAAAAGGACCTGTCACACAATAACAGAGATGACAAGCAAATGGAGACTACAGACTCGCATAACAACAAAGCAGACGAAGGAGAATACAAGTATATTTTGCACAGTGCACAGCATGAATCTTTACTGCAAAGTGCCTGCTGGTGAGAAGAGGTGAATTATATTCCTTCAAAGTTAGCCTAATGGACTGTAAGACAGGAATACAGATGACTGGGTCTAGATGAGAAGGCTTAAGCTGCTTACACACAGGTAACCTGCAACGTTTCTGGCTAAATTATCTGGGAAGTTCAAGAGTTCACACGTAGGTCTTGTACTGTATATGGAAAAAGTCTGTGTCATGTCTTGATGTCTGTGCTGCATATGTTATATAACAGATGGTATGTGGCTTGTGAGATGGTAATGCAAGATATTAAAGGTACACTGTGAAGTTTTTGATCACTGATACCACTATGCAGCAGTGTTTTATGAATAGGTCCTTGTTTTGTGTGAGCTTAAGAGTGAGGTGATGGTCATTCTTGCTGCTGATTTCGTATTATTTAAGTGATAATAATGCACCTGCAAAGGCAATGAAGAAGAAGACTAAAAACTAGCAAGCATGGATGTAACCAATACACGATTCAAGATACAAATTACAAATGTTTAATGAAAAGGAAAATGCATTAAGGCCTGTAATGGTTAGTTGATTAATAGGGGGCGGCAGTAGCTCTGTCCATAGGGACTTGGCTTGGGAACCAGAGGGTTGCTGGCTCAAGTCCCGGTCTGGACCAAATATGGAGCGTGGACTGGTAGCTGGAGAGGTGCCAGTTAGCGTCCTGGGCACAGCCAAGGTGCCCTTGAGCAAGGCACTGAACCCCCAGTTGCTCAGGACGCCTGTCCGAGGCAGCCCCCTTGCTCTTACATTCCTCCATATGATTCACGTATAGGTCCTGTTTGTGCATGTGTGTGTATTTCGGGCCTGTGTGTATATGACATCACAGTGAAAAAAATTGAATATCTCCACGTGGATTAACAAAGTACTTCTTCTTTTTCTTCTTTGTCTTCGTCTTCTTATTGATAAGTGGATTGGTAGAAATGGGCAGCTATTTTGATAACTGATTAATCAGTAAAAGCGTCGACCATTTTCTGGTCCCAGCTTCTCAAATGTGTATATTGCTTGTTTTCTTTAGATAAAGACGACTGCAAAAAACCTCCTCAGGGAATGTTTTAGTGTCTTGTCGTTGGCTCTTCTTGGCTCTTGTTCTCCATCAAACCATCATGCAAGAAAACCGGTACTTCGAGTGTGCTTTGCCTTTCAGCAGAGCTGTGGAAGAAGATTGCTGGTAATCTCACCAGGTCTTGCCACAGTGTCATACATAAAACCACAAAAGTGCACTCAGTAGCGTGCAGATCTCTGCCAGGCGTGTCAAAGGGTGTGGAACAGGGAGTGCAGGGCAGACTGTGTATCCATGTGGATGAATGATAGTGGCAGAACAAAGAGTTGAATCTCACTCTGTTGTCCTTCCCAGCTCCCTTACAATCAAAATAGTGACAAAGATAACAAAAACAGGGATTTACTCATCTCTTTTAGTGCCTAACTTTAGTGGATCATAACATATGGGTTATGAACTTAATCTGCAGATGCTCTGTGTTGGTGAAGATTCTCTGTCATCCAGTCATGGTAATTTTAAGTGCTATATGCTATACGTAGGCAATGACTTGGTTGAGTTTCTTGAAGACATTTCCCCTGTCATCCAAGAGGCGTCTCCAGTTCATGAAGAACTGAAGTGAACAGAACTGACGCAGCCTCTTGGATGAGTCCAAGTCCAGTTGCCCACGACATAGCACTTGAGACTGCAGATGCTCTTGATTGAAATGAGACCAAACTTTCCTATGGATGTCAGTTTTTGAGCCATGACAAAGGCCAAAATGTGGCCTGCAATTGACTAGGTAAGGCTTGTTTCTTTTAGCCTAGCGGAGTGCCAGAAATGCCTTTTGCCACGTGATTCAATTGATCACTTGTGGCGCCTACCGGCAAGTTAAGAGGAGTGAGGAGTCAGCAGTCAGTGACGGTAAAAACAGCCACTAAAACATGTTTTTCATAAAAAAAAGTGTATGACCGAAACCATGAGAAGTCGTTGACCACATTGTCACAAATGTGCATGATGAATATTGGGCTGATGGGTCCAGTAGTACTCGATATTAGCTGCAGACAGACAGAAACACACGGACAAATGAATGATAAAAATGGAGCTCCTGTTTTCATTTGAAGAGAAAGCTAAAAATAAAACACTTGTAGGTTAAGGTGCAACAGGGACAGTCTGAAATCACCAACTTGTCACAACACTTGACAGGATTGCCTTTAGAGATGGTAATAGGGATGATGATTATCTGTTTGGGCATCTTGGGTTTGAGAGAGTTGTACTCACTCTCTTGTTTTCTCCTATTTGTTAAGCTTTAATCCTACGGGTTTATGGAACTAATTCTGCCCTCTTGCCCCGTTTGAAGTATCTATCTGCTCTTGGTACGTTTGGTACAATGATAAAATACAAGTAGAACTGTTTTTAAAGGCTTCTACAAGAAACCTCAGTCTACACTAGCAGAGATAAACAAGAAGCTTATGAGGTGTACGGTAAGAGTGCTCTAAATCCTTCAGTTTACACACTGTCTGCTGGGTAATCTGAGGCTTCAGCCTCCCTCTGACCTGCTGCTCACACTGTGGCGGGCTTGTGCAGGGATGGAAAATGTCTCTGTATGTATTTGTCATTTGACATAGTTGTGTCTCTAGTGGTAAAATTACTATTTAATACAATGGTTATTTATATCTGTACTAAGCAAAGATAAGCATCTAGATCTAAACCCTTTTGTTTTTGGCTGTATGTCTAAGAGACTCAAGCTTGCAACATATACACGAAACAGGACTTTGTCTTCCCACAGGCAAAATGGTGGGTTTGTCGGAAAAAGTGCTGCATTGGGTTTTGATTGTTGCAGTTCTGGGCATCAGTTGTCACAGCTTGTCAAAAAATGTGTACATTCTGTTGCCGCTCTTTGTTAAGATGACATGTACTTGGTTGTGCTTTTCATGTGTGACTATTTGGGTCCATGGTTTTTGTTTACATCTGCCCTTTCTCCCATCATTTCCATCACAGGCAGATGGGCTATTGTGAGTCGAATATGAATCAGTGTGAAGCAAGAATTGGAGGGAAAAAGCATCCTCTGAATCCAATATGAATGCACAAAAACCTACAGAGAGCATAAAGAGTGTTTCTTGTTGTTGTTTTCTTCTTCAACATTGTACAGCTTCATTTTTATTCACACCACACCAACAACATTGGAGCAGATTGATAGTGTATCTCAGCATGTCTCAATGTTTGAGGCAGAGTCTGGTTGCTTTTTAGGATGTTTGCCCATGTAGATGTTGTTGCTCATTTAAATTTCTGTTTTATTAACATTCTTGCATATTTTCATTTTATTCCAGTTCACTCACTTAACTCCTTTAATGAATTTATCCCACTACAACACTGTTTTTTTCCGTTGTGATTTAGCTGCCGTGTGACCATGAGGCCCGTTAAGTGGAGGTGTCGTTAAGGTGCAGTATTGGATGTCTGCCTAAGTAATGATCAGTGACACCTGCATGTGTCCTTAGACAGTGGCTGTCAAACTTTCAGACACATTTTGGGACTTAAAGAAAAGTGGAGTGCCAAAATGTCTTGGCTCGTTCAGGCTTTTTTAGATGTTGGGATGAAGTATATTTAGCATCATTTGTTCTGTATTCTGCTTCCACTGCTTTCTGAAAGCAACAAAACAAGCAGGGCATGATGACAAGATAGACTTTTTCATAGAAACATGCTGAAACAAGCAAAGTAGCAAAATGTAATGATGTCAAACAGGTTAACAGACTTTGTTTGTTTCAGATTTTCTAAATAATTAAGTAGTATTATTGGAATCTGCCAAAAAAGGAAACTATAAGAACACAGTAACAAACTGCTGCTACTCTGTGATGATATACTGCTCACGATGTTTGTAAAAATAACACTATTTTGAAAAATGACAGTGGCTTTATTCTTGCAGTCTTTTTAAAGAAGTTGAGACATTTGGCTCTCTTATATAAAGGTCTTAAACTGGAACTTCCATCTTGGTTAGGATCTTTCCTTCCTCCCAGACAGCCTGGTCTCACTCCCAGAGTGTCAAAATACACTGCTTTGGCACCGGTTAGAATTTGCGTGAGATGCACTGGGCTTTCCATCAACTCCAATGTAAACCCATCTGCGTATTATTAGACACTAACAGCAACGGACATAGTTCAAAGAGCATGAAAGTTTGCTCAGGGTGGGTGGGATGGAAGTTGAATGGGTCTTTGAGAAGACCAGAGCAGGAGACTGGTGTTTGACACCAACAAACAACAAGTAGAGTTTGTTTGTGCCACTCAAAGCTAGGTGGTTTTAGGCAACATCCATGATCTTTTTGTAACGGTAACTAAGTGGTTTTGTTGCCTAAACCTAAGACACGTTCTTACCGCTACGTTTGTGCCAATCAGACCCGGGTTTTTTGTTGCAACACATGGCAGGCTTTCCAGCTGTGTTTGTGCCACTCAAAGCCAATTGTTTTTTTAACGCCATCTGCAATCTTTACCAACCAAAACCAAGTACTTTTGTTGCCTAAACCTTTTTACCACCATGTTTATGCCACTCAAAACTAGGTGTTCTTGGCAACATCTGACTGTTTTCCTAACTATTACCTAATAGCTCTGTTGTCTAAACCTAACTGCCAACCCTTCCTGACTTCCAACCCCTTCTGTGTCGCTACAGTGCAAAAGGTTGCCCCTTGTCCTGCCCAAGCGTCAAAATATGACAAGTAGGGATGAGAGCACATTGTCCCAGGATTTGTCAATGGACTTTTTTGACCCCCATGTCTTACACCTTTCCTTTCAGGTGATTTGAGGTGAGTTCTGGTTTCTAGTTTTGTCTGACTTAGCTAAATACTGGATTTAAGACAGTACAATGGTGGGACTGTTGGCCCTGGTGCGGTGTTGACCCGGCTGTGTCAGGCAGGACGAAGTACAACCATGAATTAGGTTAACAGGAATTATAATGTGGACTTAGCATGACTTTAAGGCCAGCAGGGTTGTGCTGCAGTGATTAATATGTTGGTCACTTACATGTTGGTCACTAGGCCCTGCAGGATCAGTCCTGGCAGAGAAACATTAAATTTCCTGCAAGATTGCTGTCTGCGTATTCACAAGCATCAAGTAAACAGCTTATGCGGACATAAGCTGATGTAGTTTGGGTGCTTATGAGCTGAGTTGAGCTTATTCAAATGTGGAATATTAAATTACATTTGGGCACAGAAACGTAAATGCTTCTTGGCTCAGTTCTGAATGCAGCTGGCCAGTTCTGTAGCTCCCCAACACCTTGCTTTTGTCGACATGCAGTCTGCTGTCTACCTCTGCCCTGGTTCATTACGACAGGGGAGACAATGACCCAGAATCTAGTTGACCTGAGTGCTTTAAATCAAGGCTCCACCGGAGGAAATAAATTCTCTCCCCACCAGCACGCCCAGCGCCAACTAGGACAACTAATCCAGACAGAATAAAAACGTCCTCTTAGAGGACGCCGAGGGAGAGAGGGATGGAGGAGTGAAAACGTGATAGACCAAGAAAGAAACAAAGATGGAAAGAGAGGGACAGAGAGGAGCTGGATTACTGAATACATAGATGGAGATGCTGTTGTGCACTGCTGCAACAACAACATGCTTTTCTGACATAAGACAAGTCATCTCACGGGACACTGATCTGAGCAGTCCCATGGAAAGTAAATAACAAAATTGTTAGAAAACACTTTCCGCATCCATTCTTCTATATTTTTTGCAGCATCCTGTTTATAAATCTGAGCACAGATTCTCTGCTGACTTTGTAAAGCGGTTAATTGACACATACAGTGACAGGGCTAACTATTAGCATCACAATGCTAACATCACCCATTGGTTTTTAGCGGGTTTGACAACAGAGTCAAGCTGTTTCAATGTGAATTTATTGGGACCGCTCAACAGCTTGGTGTTGGATGTTGTTAGCCACATATTGATTCCTGTGGGGATATTTCAGTTACAGTACCAATATTTGCTAGAATGTGAAGGAGGTTCTCAGAGAGCCAGTACTGTAGGTTTTTACAAGAAATTATTTTAAAAAGAATAAATTCAGAAGAAGATTTTAAACTAAATGTTTTATAACTGAATGTTGTTATAGTGCAGCAACAGTAATATTTAAACAGCAACGCTGCAGTATGAATTCAATATTTCACTGGGAACACATCTAAATATCGGTACAATAAATCATAATCCTGACATCACAATACTGAGTGAAGTTTAGAGGGAATTAAAGAACATAGGAAGTTTCAGTCATACTTGGTAAGTTAATTTGATCAACACCTTAACGGTATCAAGTACTGATACCCAGCCATAGTGTTATAATTTTAAACCATCAATTTTGGACTTTTTGAATGAAGTTCAAGACGTGACCAGTTTGAGGCGTATTATGTAGACACTTGTACAGTGGGCAGCACAGTGGAACAGTGGCTAGCATTGACGCCTCACAGCAAGAGGGTTCCTGGTACGAACCTAGGGTGGGGGATTCAATCCCAGGGTGGGGTAGCCCCTCTATACGGAGTTTGCATGTTCTCCCCTTGCAGCGTGGGTTTTCTCCTGGTACTCTGGCTTCCACCCACAATCCAAAGACATGCAGGTAAGGTGACTCTAAATTGCCTGTAGGTGTGAATGTGAAAAAGAGTGGTTGTCTGTCTTTATGTGTCAGCCCTGTGATAGTCTGGTGGCTTGTCCAGGGTGTACCCTGCCTCTTGCTCAGTGTTACCTGGGATAGGCTCCAGCACCCCAGTGACCCCAAACAAGATCAGTGGTTATGGAAAATGAATGAATGAATGAATGGGTGGTATCAGTTCATTCACCTAACTCTGGGCAAGAGAGCTAAAAGAGTTTTCCAAAATGTCTAATTGTTCATTTAACAATTGAGAACTTGATGTTGATATTTAATCACAGGAGTATAGAACATTTTAAAATGATGCACAGGCCAGTTGATGTGAAATATGTCTTAAATAAGTGTTTGTGTCTTCAAAGGCACCAGAGCAAAGTATCAGCCATTCATGTTGTTCCAAAACATGCATTAAGGCATCATCTTCTAAGATCTCAGTCCTTGACCAAGTGTGTGTGTGTGTGTGTGCGTGTGCGTGTGTGTGTGTGTGTGTGTGTGTGTGTGTGTGTGTGTGTTGAGGAGCTCCATGGCTCACTGAAGCCTGGCCTGTTTTCTGTTTATCTGTTTACATACAGCAGCAGCTGCTACTCTGCTTTTTCTTTCCACTCTTCTGCTCTCCTCTGCAGCTAAATAAGAAGGCTTTTTTTTTTACTCTTATTTTTTTGTTGTTGTTGACAAAAAAGGAAACTGCTGCTGCCGTTACAGAAGGAGCCGAGACAGACGTCCGCAACATGAAACACTGACAAATTGGTTCATACCATCAGAGACGAACTTAATGGCAAAAATAAAATAGAAAACGCATCTCTGAGAAAAAACCAAACAATCCTATTCTGACTGAATATGCACCCTGTTGTGTAAAATGCTGATTGAGTGGGATGCAGAATAATGGAGTTGGCATTTTAATGAAATCCCCATTTTCTTAGATGTTTATTTACACATCTGAGACAAAATTGGTTTTAAACGAGAATATAAGAGAGACACAAATGAAGAACATGCAGGTTATTAGTTGAAGCCTGAAGCCAAAGCCTGAAGACAAACATATAGAAAACATGATTAGGTTAGAAAGCTACATTCAAAGCATGAGTTTTTTTAACATTGCAGTCATTACAGAATGTGGAAATACTCAAATGGGAGTACGTAATTCAGAAAACATGAAATGAACCAAATGAACCGCAGCACTGAACAGAATAAAAATGACTGAGAGGAAGCTCCACGCAGGGTGGGTGTAAATAGACTTACCACTGTGTTTAGGTGTAATGTAGCGTGTGTGTGTGTGGGTGTGTGTGTGTGTGTGTGTCCTGACTTTCCAAACACAGACCTGCGTTCTGTCAGGTTGACATCAGTGACTTTAGCTTGACGTGGCCAGGGGGTCGTGTTTCGGCTAATGGCTGCGGTTGTCAGAGAGGTCAGATGTCAAATCTCAGTGCAGCAGTCAAAACCAACTGCTTCCTGCTTTAATGGCTGTGTGCCGTGTCATTAGCCCTTTGTGCAGTGTTTCCTCAACACTGACTCAGGGCCCGAATTAATTGCTAGTGTATGATAATGAGGACCTTTGGGTAAATCTGCGGTGAAATAATTTTGAGAGCTGCTCTTACTGTCTGATTAAAAGATAATTCAGTTTTTTTTCTTGCACTTCAGGGCTTTTTGTTTCCAGAGTGTCTTTCCTATCTGTGATGATAACATTGTACTCACCAAGTTCATTGTTCAGGGCAAAAAGTATGAGCAATGAGATTTTAATTTAAGTTTTAAACAGACTTACACAGGAGAGAAAACACAGAACACAACAACTACTGTGCAGTATTCCTGTCCAGCCAGTGATTTTTGATATGCTTGTGAAGAGCTAGTTTGTTGGACATATTGTCTGACCACATCAGAGAACTCAAGTGTCTCTACTCCAAATGGTAACCGTGGAAAAAAATGTGGATAACAGCGCACATTTTTCAAACAGTCTTTTCCTGGAAGGCATTCAAGATGTTGCACTCTGTTGTACACGTGTAAATGTGCCAGAAATAGTATTAAAGAATGAAAAAGACTAATTTCTCACTTTGGTAAACCTTGCCAAATGCTGCGTGAAGTGGGTTTGAATGTGGGATTGTCTGTGTGAATACTTAAATTCTCAGCTTTCCCAGTAATGATGTAGGGAAGGTGTAGGGTGAGGGGGCATTTTCAGACAACTTTAGCAACATTTCCTGCGTGCTCACTTTCTTTTTTTTTTATCTCAACCTAAAGTGGTTTGAATCAGTGCTTCCCAGCCTTTTCTTGTTAGATAAGCTTAAGTAGCCCTTCATTGACACTAATTATGTTCCAGATTAGGGATGCCAGTTTTGGTTAATTTTGCTTTCAATAGCTCCTCACTGACTGTTTATTTTTTAAGAAAAAACACAGAATGAGGTGAAATGCAGGGGGCCTTTTCTTTTAGTCCAGCCCTCGATTAAGTCAGTTAGGTTTAGCACTACATATTAAAGCGCTGCCCATTTAGAGGTGATGGAAATTTATTGTTTTGTGATGTAAATGTTTGTCATTTTATATTATGTTCTGTTGGCTTCACTGACAAACACCTGACTAGCAGCAGAGTAGTACCCACTGCTCAGCCTCCAGTCTCTTCTGGTTAGCTTAGCACCAGCCACTGGTGCAACTCACACCAGCTGGGCAGAAGCTAGCCCTTTAGCAAATATTAACTATGTTAGCAAGGTTACCACTGTTAGCAGCCTTAGCATGGCTAATGGTGCTAACAATGCTAAAGGGGTTTTGTGGCTCAAAATGAATCCATTTACTCACTGGGGTGACTTGAGGGGAGACCAGAGGGTGGCCACCATGTTTCTGCAGCAGTGTTGTCCTGACCCATGATGGCAGAACCAGCACTAAATGACGAATGTGCGGCGATGCTAGGTAGCTACCATCTGACTTGGGTGTTGGCAGCTAGATAGATAGGTAGGCAGATCGACAGATAGATAGGTAGATAGTAGGGTTGGGCGATATGTTAAAAATTTCCAACCGGCCACCGTCAACCCATCAACCGGTGGTTGCCGATATATTCGGCAGTTGTGTGTGTGGCGGAGAAAAAAAAAAGAGGGGGGATGTTGCATTCATGTGATGTCGGAAAGAATCGAAAAATGGGTAGATTGATAGACAGGTAGGTAGATAGGTTGGTAGGTAGGAAGGTAGGAAGGTAGATTGATAGGTAGATGGATGGATGGATGGATAGGTAGGTAGAGCCAGCCTGTATAGCATTAATACCTTATTAGCTTTGTTGCTAATGTGGTAGCCTGCATCATAGTGATAGTACTACTACTAAACTGAGGAGTAGCGCAGGTAGCCTACAGACCCACGTGCGTAACCGATTAACGGATAACTGTTGACATCCCTATTAGAGATGTGTTTTATATAAAAATAAATTTTAAACAGGATGATATATAATTTATAATATATGTACACTGTTGATTACATATCAGTGGACGCTGGTATAATATTTTTTCTCAATCAGGAAGTGACTCTTAAATTGTCTGTATTCTGCCTTTTGTAGTAGGTTTGGTCAGATTAACTGTTGGAAATGGCAACATTTGGATGGTAACAGTTTTATTCCAGTTGCTTTTAGCCATCTATTTTATCTACTCTGGTCAAGTGCTGCTAATGAATTTTAATGAGTCCTCAATTGCAGCATGTCATGTTAGGCTTTGTTCCTGGCTAGGAATTGGGAATCAGTGGTTTCAGATAATCAGACCAAACCGTTTGCTTATTAACAACCTGTTTAATCATTGCACTCATGTTTCTTGCCCTGTCACTGTTTCTAAATCTCAATAATTGATTAAATCACCTTCCTAGAGTAGAAAGGTAAGACCCAACTTGTAATAAACTAGAATTATCCTGTAATTATAAATCATTGTTTGTTGTTTTAGATTGATACCTTCAGTGGCAGCACACAACAAATAATTACACAGATCTGATTAATGGTAAAAGTCACTGGCTTAGAAAATGACAGAGTTCTAATCAGCTTGAGAACAACACATTGAACATTAAGATATTTCCGTCTGCTACATACTTTAGCACCTATTAGCATGTGATAAATGCCACACATTGTCGAGCCTTGTCTGGTATGCAAAGAGTGGGCCACGCATTGATTTCTCCTCGAGTCTAATGTGTCAGCTGAGGCCGTCGTTCTCACCAGTGACAGACACAGTGTGCTGAAAATTACGGCACAGTGTGATGTTATGGATTTGGTTTGTGTCTCCCATGACCTTAACACTTTGGTAAGGCTCAATTATGAAATCAGAGCAGGCTGTCATTTTTGCAGAACCCTTTTTATGGTTCAGCTAAATCGTGAAATGAGAAAAAAGTCATTTCACTCCAAGAGGCTGCGTTGCTCATTTTAAACATGAAATTGGATCGAGCTCTTTCAGTGCAAACGTTTTAACAAAATAATCCCAATTGTGCTCCTCCAGAGGTGTAAAAAGTTAACACAGATTGAAAGAGGAGCTTTGCGCAGAAACACTCTATCTTTTTCGTCAGGGTCTTGAAGAAATCCTGTAATGAATTTCCCATTTTCACTCTAATTAATAGTAAATTGTCTCCCATGCTTTACGACCCTGAGAGAACTTTGAAGTGATACAAGGTTCCAGGAAGTGAAGTGCTTGTATCTGAGCGGTGAATGATGGCGTGCGTCAGTTGTACAGCAGCTGTAACTCCTGCTACTGTCTGGCTGGATGGTCTTGGTGGGCTTTTTTAATCAGCTTGGCCCGCCTCTGGTATTAGTAGGTGATTAAATGAATTAGCGGGACTCGGAGACATAAGCACTGGCCTGTGACACGGACTCTCAGGGACTCTGGGGGCCACGGTGGGACGGGATGGGGGTTGGCAGAGTGTGAGGGGACACAGTTTTCTGTCCTTCTGCTGAGGCCACAGTGTCACAAGCAGACAGGCTTGTGAACACAGTGTACACACACTTTCTCATGACATAGAGGGGTTTGTACAGCTCACATGAATACACACACGTATAGATAAAATGCAGATACACACACACACACACACACTCTGTCACACACACTGGCCCATTGTGTGTGACACTGCCGCCACTGTGTCTCCCTGTGGAGCGTCCTGACACAGCACACGCCTCCTCACTGCTAAATGTCATGCGCTCTTACTGACATTATTGGTGATGCAAAGTGCAGCGAGTGTGTGTGAGATGTTCTTGTGTGTACTGCTGTGTGTATTGTTATTGTTGTGTATGCAGATAAAACAAAGTATTAAGCAGTGAGTCAGTTACTTAATCAGCTGAAAATAAATCAATTTGGCAACTAATTTGATCAACAATTAATCGTTTGAGTAACTTTTCCTGCAGAAAACATCAGACATTTTGTGGGGAAAAACTTCTTAAAAGTGAGTTTTATGTGATCGTGAACCGAACGTATGAGTTTTGCTCTGTTAGTAGAACAAAATAAGACATGTGGGTACGTCATTCTGGTTGATTAACGTGGTTAATTGATTAAACAATAAAATAATCAGCAGACTATCGTTTAATGAAAATAATTATTAGTTGCAGCCGCAGTCTGCAGTTCAGTGATTTCTTTTAGTGCCGCAACTGATTATTATTTTTTTTAATCTTTTTGCTTGTTACAAAGTTAAATTGATTCTTTAAATTACAATCAATTAACTAAACTCATTCATTAAACTTATTAAGCTCATTTGCTGTTTCATACTTGTATTTTGGGTTTCTGCTAGAAACTGTTAACATGCTTTAAAGGTTCACTGTGTAAGACTCAGGGGAATATATTGGCTGAAATGGGTTATGATGTTTGTAACTATGTTAACTGACTTAATAATCACATGACACTAAGAGCCATTTGATTTTGTTACCTTAGACTAAGCCATTTATACCTACATATGGAGCAGGTCCTCTTCCTTGACTCCGCCATGTTGTTCCCACAGTAGCCCAGAATGTACAAACCAAACACGGGCTCTATGACCCAAAATCAGGGTGAAACTAGCAGCACTAGGAGCCAAGATTACATGTTACCCTGACAGTAGTATGTGGCTACGAGTAGCAGTGTAATGCAAACACTTGCTGTAGTGTGTCTTGAGCAGATGATCATGTAAAGAAATCAGAGAGAAGTTGATGTGAGCGTGTCTCAAAAATTGAGCATAACATTAGTTCTGGCAGGACACGATGTCAAGCTCAGCTCACATCCCTGCTACATCAGCTGATCTCAAACAGCCAATCAACGGATGGAGCAGCTGATTGATGGAAGGGAGTCAGCTGATAGATCACATGATTCCTTTCTATGCAACTATTGGCGAATCTCATTCAGGACGCAATATTTAAACTGCTCTGGCCTGCCTACTGTTGCTGTTTCCTCTGCAAGCTGCCTCACAACCTGCCTCCACCCCAGCTCCTCCTTTTCATGCTATGTCTGACTTATCAGTGTCATTTCTGTTTGTCAGTGATGCTGCTCTGTTCTGTTCCCAGGGGTCTTTGCTGCTGCTCTCCATGTGGGTGCATGGAAGGGCAGGGAGGTTTGGTCTTTCTGCCTCAGGCTTTCCTTGTTTGCATGTGGAAGGGCAGAGAGGCCCCAGAACAGAGCCATACACCGTCAAATATCATACTGCTTGAGGTTTTTACTCATAGAGATTGCATTGGCATATGTTTACTTTATTAAACTCTGGTCACGTTTACAATGAACACTCAACATTGTAGCATATATGTGACAGAAATAAAGAAAAGCACAAGAAGTCCCCTTTAATCTATTTCAGCACTGTCTTTTCAAACTGAAATCTGTTTCTTATTCTGCAATTTAAGATTATTTTCATGATCGATGATGAATTGTACAGCCCAGAGCCCAAAGTGATGTCTTTAAATTGCTTCTTTTATCTGACCAGCTATCGCACCAAAGAAAGAGAAACCCACCAGTGATTTTAGTTTGAAAAATGACTCAAAATTGTGGGCAATATTAATTTCCTGTCGTTCGACTAATCATTCCAGCTCTATTCTGTCCTACTGTAGACGTTCTCTTTTCCCAGATGTGTTTGCCTCCTGCTGTCTGGTTGTGTGTTTGTGTCTTTGCATCTGCTGGAGCCAGGCAGAGACAGATAACAGCATTAGCTTGTCCCCTCATATAACAGCAGATGATGAACTGTGAGGAGGAGACTGTAAAAGTACGGCAGGATTCACCTGCAGCAGAAGAACACAGACACATTTACTGCTTCTGTGGTCTGAGTTCAGCTGTTGTCGTCTTCTTCCTTTTTTTTCTTACCTTTTTTCTTCTTCTTCTCCCTTTTCCCTCTTCTGTTCTGCTTCCTCTTCTTTCTACCTTCTTTTTTCTGCTTCTTTCTTCCTCCTTTTCTTCTGTCATTTTTCCCCCTCTCTTCCCTTTTCTTCTTCTCCCTCTTGTTCTCCCTTGTCTTCTTCTTCTTTATTCTTCCCCTTCCTATTGTTCTCCCTTTTCTTCATCTTCCTCTTTCTCCTGCTACTTGTCCTACTCCTTCTTCTTCTCAGTCTTGTTCTTCCTTGCCTTCCTCTTCCTCTTCCTTCTTCTTCTTTCTTTTGCTTCTTCTTCTTCTCCTCCCTCCTCCCTCCTCTTCTCCTTCTTCTTCTACTTCTTCTCTCTCTTGTTCTCCCTTGCAGTCTTCTTCACTGCCTTGTTCTTCTTTTTCTTCCTACTACTTCTTTATCTTCTCCTTCAACTTGTTCTCCCTCTCCCTCTCATACTTCTTCTTCTTCTTCTCCTCCCTCTTCTTCTGGCTGATTAACAGGGTCGGCCTCAGTGGGTGGAGTCTGCTTATTTTGGTAACACGCTCTCTTAACTGCCCATCATAGCTGAGGGAGCGACAGTGAGACTTTGCATCTCTTTGTCCTCGTCTTTGTCACAGTCAGAAGTTTAACGGGATGTAATTGGTTGTCAAGATGATCTGTTCGCTACCTGAGGAAGATTACCATTGTGTTTAGGAAAACCATATCTGGAATAGGTCATGGGGACATTTCTAAAGATATTAGACACTCATAATGGGATGAAAGTGAAGGAATGTGAAGTCTTTAACAAGATATGGTTTTCATTTGAGGTACTATTAAAATCTTTTGTCTGCGGCTGAATAAAGGCGCGCATGCCTTCAGCATAAGAACAAATTTTTAAACTTGGAAATCTTTAGACTTTTTGTTTCAGCCTTGGGTTGACAGTGTCTGCAGTCAGATGGCAGCTGAATTTTAATCTTTATTCTTCTTCCCGTAATAGGCTTCTCTCTTAAAATAAATGAGATAAAAGTAAGTGAAGACTAATGTTTAACCGTCTCCTTTGTAACGTATTGATGATGTGATGAGAGGAGGTAGAGGTGATAAGGGGGAAGATGTGAAAGCCTTGTGGTGTTCTGGTCGAACACCGAAAGGATGAGCTTCAAGTCCATTAGTTTTAATGTATTCTCTCTCTGAAGGAGTCTGTGTTAAGGCACTGATTCTCTTGGCACTCAGACAAAAACATTAAACACAAGTGACCGACTTCAGCTTGGAAATTCAAATGGATTCAAATGTGGTTTTTGAATTCGAAGAAATGAATAGATAAGAGGCTGCTTACCTTGCACCGGCTTCATGCATGGGGAATTAACTTTCTGTTGACTTGTTCAACTCTTAATGAACCGTTCTCACAGAACTCACGACGACTGTTCTCGGTGTGTTTGGATGGTGGAGGGGTTTTTATAATATTAGAGAATGTGCAGTCTTTTAATTACAGATAAAACAGACATTTGGCTCCAGGCTGGTTTTGCTTGTTGAGTGGAAATTTCTGACACTACTGCCACTGTTTTCTTAGTGCTGATACTTTGCAGTTTATTTAAGGCAGCTCAGTTATTTGTCTTAAGAGATTTCAGTTGTGTTGATTTAGCGACACCTGTGGTTCCTCATGGTAACATGTGCGTTTTAATACCACAACAGATACTCGTGTAGCTGCTTTGTCAGGAATATAGAACAGTTGTTTTATCAAAGAAGTCAGATGTCCAAAATAATCGAACTGCTTCGGTGTTCTGCGAGGTAAAATTACTGTTTTTGTCAAAGGAAAATTGGCTTTGAAGAGAGCATAGATAACATTCACTTCTAGTTCAGGTCTAAATACAAAGGTTTTGGCCGAATGCATGTGTTTAAAGTCAAGTCCTGAGGATCATGAATACATCATTTTAAACAGGCATCTTCGCAGATGTCTTCCAAACAGCTGTCGTAAAACCCACACTAAAGAAACCTAAATGGAAATGCATTGATCAGCTATAGGCCGATAGCCAACATTGCATTCATGAATATTATTAAATCTTTTCTTAAAGCCAATAGTATCCTATCTTAATAGTGTCTAATAATAGTAAGCTAAAAACATATCTGTTCACTCTGGCCTTTAACTAGCTGTAGCTTTCCCAAACCGGGTCTGAAACACTTTCCTTTTACACTTCACACTGATGGTAGATACTGGGGCAGCTGAGGGCAGTATCCGACACAGAAAAAACTCTCTGTGATGTTAACTCTTGGGTAGATGTTCTGGGGCATGCCAAAAGATGCTTATTTCAGTTAATCAATATTTTAATCTGTGTCCGCCGGGAATTGTAGGCTCTGATTGTTGTTGACGTCGGAGGACTAAAAGTTACCAAATTAATGTCTCCACAAGGCGAAATACTTCCTGAGATTTCAATGAATAGGATCTCAAATGAAAATTTGTTTAACTGTTCTCAATGTCCTTTATATTGAACTGCCTTGCTGGCTTGTTTTATGTTCACTCTGTCTGTTTTCATGTAAAGCACTTGATGCTTATACAGTACTGCCCTGATTGTAATGCACTTTGTGCTGCATTTCTTGGTGTTATACAAATGAAGTTTATTATTTGGGAAGTACTGACAATACGACTAGATATATGAGACTTGGATTATACTGTATGAGTTGTGTGAGAATTAGTTAAGTATAGTGTGGTATAGTTTTGCTATTGTTGAATGTGGACCCCTTTTACTTCAGTTCATCGAAAAACTTCTCAGTTTTTTGATTCTTTGTTCACCAGAGGCACCCCCCCTATGGGCATGATGTTATCCTTTAACAGAATGATGCAGCAGCAGTGTTGTGTATTCCAATGAGATATACCTGAAGGGCAAACTTGCTAACAGTGTTACAGCTTTTAGAAGTTCAGCATCTGAACAAACTAGCTGCTGATAAAGACTGTGTTATAACATTAAAGCTCATGAAATGCTAGTTAGTGGATTTTGGATTGTTTTAGTCAAATTGAATGTTTATTTCTTCTTGCTGCTGGCAACATGTACAGATACAGTAGGTTCAGGTGCAGGTGGAAAATGAGAAACAAAGATGGTGGCAGCTCAGTTCAGATGAAATCCTGCCTGTGGTGTTTTATGTGCTGTCATTATCTATACTGTATGTCTACCTCCCTCTGTGCCAAATCACCTTCATAATGACGATGAAACGTCCAGAATGACCTCAATCCAGCTGCTTTGTGGAGATATTAGTGAATTAAAGCTGATGTCAGCACTGCTCCACACACACACACACACACACACACACACACACACACACACACACACACACACACACACACACACACACACACACACACACACACACACACATTTGTGACGCTATCATTTTTAGGCCTTCATTTGAAGCATTCATTTCCTGAATTTTTAACACCATTTAATTAAACTTAAAGGGACGGTTCACCTGAAAATCCAAAATACATATTTTTCCTCTTACCTGTAGTGCTATTTATTAATCTAAATTGTTTTGGTGTGAGTTGCAGAGAGTTGGAGATATCAGCTGTTGAGATGTCTGCCTTTTCTCCAATATAATGGAACTAGATGGCACTCAGCTTGTGGTGCTCAAAGTGCCAAAAAAGTACATGTAAAGAAAAAACTCAACAGCAATGTCTCTTTCTAGAAATCATAACCTGGTTACCTTACTGTTTTCATGTAGGAACTACTTTCTTTCTACTGAACTACACCAACTATATCACTGTCACAAGGAAGTGTGCATCTACTCATGCACATGCACCCTTCCTTTTGCACGGTAATTTGGAAGACAATAGTTCCTACTAGGTCATGATTTCTGGAAAGAGACATTGCTGTTGAGTTTTTCAGGTATTTTTTTGGCACTTTGAGCTCCACAAGCTGAGTGCCATCTAGTTCCATTATATTTGAGAGAAGGCAGACATCTCTACAGTTAATATCTCCAACACTCTGCAACTCACACCAAAACAATCTAGATTAATTAACAGCACTACAGGTAAGAGGAAGAACATGTATTTTGGATTTCTAGGGTGAACTGTCCCTTTTAAATGTACCTCTAATTTAACGTAACAGATCCTTTTAACAGGTGAAGACTGAAGACACAAAATAGTTTGAGTCTCTGCCCTTGAGAGAACATTTAGGGTCTCATAAGTATGGAAACTCATGAACACACACAAATGCGTCATAGTTGTCAGAGATGAGACGGAGATAATGGACCTGAGACCTGAATGCTCACTGACAAGAGCCTTTGTACTGAGCCGTCAGGCGGCTGTGACAGGTGAAATGTTCACACTACCCTGTTTTCTCCACCTTCTCTGGTGTGATACAGTAAATGGCTCCAACCTTGTAACAGTCCATTGTTCAGATGTTTACTGTGGGTGATGTGGGCTGTTTTTATAGCATATTGTGTTTCTTAAAGTCATGTCTCCTTTTATTGCTTTCATAACGTACCTTTTTATTAATGCTGTGGTCCGGCAGGTCGGCAGCAGATACAGTTTTTACAAGAAAGTCAGCCATGATTTGAGGCTGAAAGTCTGCCTCTGAGAGATGTCTGTTGGCTTTGTAGGCAAAGAAAGAGCCTTTTCCAAAGTACAGACCACTTATATTTAATTCAGGACTGCGAGTGGTGTGGTTTGCATTTTTTGTGATCTTGTAATCACAACAAAGCAGGGGCTTTTGTGATGCGTAGGCAGCTGGCAATTTATGAAAACAACAACCTGAATAAAAACAAGAGACAAAACTGGAACAATTGCTGGTAATTGTTACTCTGTTGGTGGTTTACTTTGGATGTAAATGTTGTTCAGCAGCAGCTGCTCGATGTGCGTTGTCTGACCTTCCTTTTCAAATAATCGGTGTAGAAGTTCAGCCGTGCCTTTTCCATAAAAATGTGAAATACAAAGTGCGAGTGCAGTGTAACATTCTTATCTGCAGCCTGGGAGCTGATTGAGGTCAATCTGTGATTTGCCGCCTTGGCCCCGGGGACCGGCTGTGATATCACCAGAGGGCTTACAGTTACCCACAGCTCCCCGAGTTTCACATATCTTCAAACAGTTTGTCTTTGCCTCCTGCTAGGACATCATGTCTAGTACACAGAGTGTTTGCATTGTCTGTTTTTCATGCACTGCCAAAGCTCTTAATGTGCGAGTCAATCTCCCCTTGGGGTAGCAAATGATTTATTCTCCTCCATCTTCAGCTGTTTGAAAAATCTGCTTTAAGTGTCTGCTAATGTCATTTTCCTGTTCACCTGTTGTTAATGTTATAGAAACAAGGCTACAGATCAGCATGAGGGGCTCTTACATTTCATAATTTGCCTGTGACAGAGCCGTCAGTCGATATGTCAATGGAGCAGTCAAATGGAAACTTCTTTGTAAATGTCCCCAGCAGAATAATGCATGAGAAAAGCTAAAGCTGGCAGCGTGTGATGAAACCGCCGCATGCTTGTTCAGGCGCTAGTTTCCTACCCAGACAGTGATGTCGCCCAGCAGTTCGTCGACCTTCTCACTCATGTGGTTTCGGGGCGTTCGGTGCTTGAGAGAGGATAGGAAAATGCTTATCAGTCTATATAAATCTGCAGTACTCTTGGAAAAAGTCACACTAGTTTGGCAACATCCTTTCCACCCGGTGATTTTTATTTTCCCCCAGTGGGCAGTAATCAAGTAGTTGTTGAGCTGAGAGGGACGAGTCATACTGCTGTAGGTACATGACAGTGTTATCATTATCAAAGGCATAGGTTTGGTTTCAGAAGTTGGAAATGCATTTAAAATTGAGGGTGATTTTGTAAATAAATAAATAAATAAAAGCTTGATTTTCCAAAATCGTGTTAAAGGAATATTTCACCCCACAAATGACCATGTGTATATTATTCCTCACCCTGTGTTATATCAAGTAGCGGTGTGCCATATCTTGTTCACAATAATACCGATATCATTTTTAAAATAATGTGAAAAATTCATATCGTGATATTTTGGTTTGTTGACATATTGACATCATACTGTTACCCACGGCAACAACAAGCATGGCTGAAAGCAAAATTATCACCGACTCCGCAGTGGTTCCAAAAAAGAGGAGCAGCTTCAGTAGTGTGGAGTAAACTGTGGCGTCCTGAATGTTTTATGAACAGCCCCGGACTTCTCAGACTCTTTTAGAGAGTTACCGCTCAGAGGGAACTCATTCAGCGGCTCTTCTGGCAGCAGCACAGCGTCTCATTCTCAAGTCATTTTGTCATAAACCTTTGGTAATGTAAACCTACGTGATGCTCGAGGCTCGACGAAAATCTACATATATGAAAGTGCAATAGAACAGCCTGTCACAGGTTACAGCATGATGATTAGAGGAGAAATGGCACAGCATAAAGGTCCAGGTGGGAAAAAATAATTTAGGATTTTGCTAAAAGAAGGAAATCACCTGTTGATTTATAAATATAGATCCCAGGGTACATCTTTTGTATTTGTAAACTGTTTAAATGTGTAATTTGTGGTAGATTTTATTTTATTGAATATTAATATTGTATACAGAATCTAGTCTCACTCTGAGTTACTGTTGCTGTTCAAAAACTGAAGAAATGAGAGATCATGTTTAAGTTTTACTGAATATTGTTAATTACTGTAAAACTATACTTACACTTAGTTTATTGCAATTCTGTGTTCTTAAATGAATATATATTTTTTTTAATATCGTGATAATATTTTAGGGCCACATTGCCCACCCCTTCATCCAAGAAAACGTTGTTTTCCCACATGCCTCCTCAGTGAACAAAGAATCGAAAAACTGAGAAAATTCTTGACCATTTAAAGAGGGTCACTTTTATCAACTGCAAATCCAGTCCAGTCATATGCTCAGTGCTTCCCACACAATCACAAACACATGCATTTACGCTTGAACCTTACTATTTAAAACACTTTTGCTTGAAGCACAGATGCACTACTCGTCCGTGCCTGAGACTGTTAATGCAGAATCATTTAAAATACTATGGTTTTACTCAAAATGCATGTTTGGGAAGTACTGAGGATACGATTGGGTAAATGAGACCTGCATGAGTCTGAACGAGTTGTATTTAAGTTTGTAAAGTGATGTTTTGATATAGTTTTGCCGCTGTTGAACTTGGACCCCTATGACTTCAATTCATCCTTCAGTTTTGGGATTCTTGGTTCACTGTAGAGGCATTCAAGAATTTTTTTTTTATGTAGATAAATTCAACATAAAATGGAGTGAGGAATTACTCGACAAATCATCATCCGAGGGGTCAAGTATTCCTTTAACACAATTTTAGATAACCTTTTATTTTATTTTTAATCTTGTCTTTGATTAATGATAAGATTGTCAGACCAACAGGAGGATGAGTCTGTTCTTTGTCCTAATTTCAACACCCTGATTAACCACTTGATTATTGCCCACTTGTGAAAAATAAACTGGGTGGAGAGGATGTGTTCAAACCAAACAAATACCACAGATTTTTCGACTGATAAGATACAAAGGAGAGACCTAGATAAGCATATCGACGTTTATGTTAATCAACTCAGAGATTGTTTAATCAGGGTTAGGATAGCTGGACAGCTGAAGGACACTGTTAGAGAGATTTTAGTGGGTAAATCAAACTGTAAAAGGGAGACATGAAAGCTTCTGCTCATTATCTATGTGTAAACTTTTACATGAGTCTAGTGTTGTGACAGCTGGGTAAGGCCGAGGCAACAAGGTCATTCAAAGTGCTTTACATGCTGACATTAATATTGAAATTACATTTCCTCTCAGATGCTGATTAATGCTGAAACTGATGCTGAACTTTCTGGGTCTGTTTTGTCACCAGTTGCTTTTTCTGTCTCTCGCTGTACTTTCACTTGTGTGTGTGTGTGTGTGTGTGTGTGCGTGTGTGTGTGTGTGTGTGTGTGTGTGTGTGAGTGAGTAATATCATTACCTCTGCTCTGATTCCCCTGATTTGATCAGCAGTAGCTCCTGGGTTTCATATTCCTGGCACTAATGCCATTGACCATCAAAGACAGCTAAAGAAAACACTGGACGTTCCTTGTTTGTCACACATCCTGTCTGAAGTTAATTCACTTTGTCGGCTGCGCTCGCATCTCGCAGAGAGCGGGGGAGTGAGGTAGGCCGTGCCTGGCAGCGTTCACGGTGCATCAGAGGAAACTTTTACCTTGTAAAACTCCTCATGTTGTAAAATAAAGCATTTCGTGTAGAGTGGTTTATAGATGTCAGCGGTTTCGGGTCATAGCTGTTGTTAGACCCAGCTCCCTTGTTGGCCTTGTCCCGGATCAGCTCCACTGTGTGTGGCTCTTAGTGTGATGTTGGTTTAAAACTTTTATCATCTGAGTGGAAACATAATTGATATTTGTATAAATGTTGTTATGGATAATTATTCTCTGACTATTATTTAGATTAAATTAGAAAGCTTTATTAATCCCCAATATAGACATTACATTCAGTACATTCACAGTACACAACATGCAAATGCACAACATAACAGAAAAAAATAACGCCATCAAAAGCCATTTGAGACGTAATTAACAGCTTAAAGGTGCTGCATTAAGAGACCACATCTGAAAAAAATCTGACTGCTGCTGGAACAAAAACCTTCAGAGTTGCTCAGTAACACCGAGGCATCCTGAGTCGCCCACTGAATGAGCTTCTGAGTCTGTTAAATACAAAGTGTAACGGATGGCCTTCAGAATACAGAACCGTTTTTTAGCTTGGCCCTTGTTCTCTTTACTGCAGTGACCTCATGTGAGTCTGGGATAAGGCTAATCACTGAGCCAGCCTATCTGATCATCTTATTGATCCTGCTCTTATCATCCGCAGTAATGTTACCCTCCGGCACAGCTCCGTATTAAAGGAGACACGAGCTAAGATTCCCTGATTAGAAAAAAACACATAGAAACTTCTTGCTGATTAGGGCTGCCCTCGACTAAGAATTTTCCTAGTTGACCAATAGTCGTCATTTAGGACCATTAGTCGACAGACATGTTTACGATATTAATTTGATTGCTAAATGATATATTTTGGGCGGGGCAACACAATGGTTTGAGTTGAACGTGTGAGAAAGAGTAGTATCAGTAACATTGTTAACACTGTGCTACATTACAGAGAAATACCAAACTGTACTAACGAACCTTCATTGATATAGGCCTATATTATATTTAATTAGGGGCCGTACACATGACGCGAGGACAGGCACAGGGTGCTACTCTCGTGCCTGAGCCTGGTGGCAGCTTGCTTCTGAGGTTGCTAAATCCTAAGTACAGAGCTGATCTTCTTCCAGGCGCTGCTTATTCGTCCTTGGGACAGATGTAAAGCTCTGGGTAGCCCTGCATTAACATGATCAACTTTTCCGTATTTATTTATTTATTTTTGGTTGACTACGATGGGGGCAGCCCTGTTGCTGATATCAAAGGACCTAAGCTTCCTCAAGAAGAAGTATATTTATTGATACTATGTACTCGCAGTGTGCTGTGCAACATTAATCTGTAATCATGTGGGTGAAAACACACTCAAATATGTCCTTGTATACAAAAATAACAGACGAGGTTGAGACAGAATCACACTAATGTATAGAGGATGACTCTGAGTGTATTACACTCTGTGTTTTGTACCAGGGACACTTGGATGTAGACCGGTTTTTGTTTGAGGTCCCTTTGACAGTCAAAAACTTATTTTGTCCATGACTGTGTTTGTTTTTTATTTTGAAACTCTACAGCATAGGCCACCTGTGTGTGTGTGTGTGTGTGTGTGTGTGTGTGTGTGTGTGTGTGTGTGTGTGTGTGTGTGTGTGTGTGTGTGTGTGTGTGTGTGTGTGTGTGTGAGATTCTGTGAAGCATTTATTATTTCATCAGCTCCTTCACTGAACTCGGCTCCTATAAACCAGAGAGGGGCGGCTGACTTTTTGGCTGTGGTTCAGTTGAGTGAACCTTAATTTCACATATAAAATGAGGCAATGAAAACTTTACAACTAACCAGACGTTCTTCAAAGTATATAATAAAGTATAATATGAGCAAAACAATTAGGGCTGAAGTTTGTTTTGCCCGAGATGAAAAAAAACAAACCCCAAAGTCATCATCCAGGCAGTCACCTTTTTAGCCAGCATGGTGCGTTTCCTGTTTTAGCACTGACGGTGCATTAAGATGAGTCTGTTTCATGTCGTTACTTGAATGGAGGTTCCTTCATCAGAAGGAACATTGTGTTAGGAACAGACGACAGAACAAACAATATCTCAATATTTATAACCTTGGCTGATTATGTCACACTGTTCTGGGGATAACTGGTGATGCTTTCAGAATATATTTACATGCAGGACGTTTTAGAAGCATTGTTATTATTTATATCCTGTGTATGATCATTTTACAGATTAATACATTTATTGCTCCTAAGAAAAAAGTAGTGGTGTTTACTTTGAATGCTGCCTGTAAGACCTAAGAAGGACAACACTGAAGGTATACCACCATGTTAAGGTTCATACGTGTATTTTGTGTTTCTACTACAACATGTTTAGTTAGTCTGCTGACCTCACTAGGAAAAAAAACCTGAGCACCATCAAGTGGACTGAAAAAGCAACTGATTTTATTATTATAGTACCAAAAACTTGTATTAAAAATTGTATTTGCAAAAATTAATAATCTATATAATAAAAGATTGATACTTGACATCTGTGTATTGATACAATTTTGCCATGTAAAATATCACAATACCATGCTGTATAGTAGCTTTAAGGTATCGACTGAAATAATCCAATACCAAGTCGTATTAAAAGTTTTCCAATCAAGTAAAACTTGCAGTTGATCATTTTTGTACCCAGATCTAAAAAGACTACTTTTTCTTTTCACACCATTTTTTGTTTTTTCATTTTTATTTTTACTGACTATATACAAACCAAGAAATAAAACCATACTCAGAGAGAGAACACGCTGTACCTCTGCTGTCTGCCTTCCTCGAAAGACTTAGCGGGGAGAAAAAAATTGCTGACAGCTTTTAGTTTGAAATTCCTCCAGAATAATTTTAGACCCTGCTGCTAATCCTCTTGTGATCAACCTCTGAATCCTGACCCAGTCTTTACGAATCATTGCTGTAAACCAGTTTACTGTGTTATTAACATTTTCAGCCTCCACACAAGCTCTCTTATAGTCTTGATCTCCACCTGTCAGTCAGAGGGAAGTCAAGGACGTCTCTTTGTTCTGGAGAGTTCTTTACATCTAAAGGTGCCAGAGTCCACAGCGGGCAGGGTTTAGCCCGGAGCCTCATTTATGTGCCTTCTTGAGTTATTCACTTGAGAATGTAACGGACGACTTCTGCTCACTTACACGCACACAACATGCTGTGCTGTTGAACCGGGGACCGAAAGTGATGCTGCTGTAGGAAGTGATTAGACTGCTTGTTTCCTGTCCATGTTTTTAGCAGTTAGGTAACTGCAAAGGAAATGGTGTAGAAGTCTGACGGGGGCAGGCAGACTAGATGTAGTAGCACATCGCACTGTGGAGCATTTTATCAGGCGATGGTGGTGTCTTCATCAGTGAAGGGCTGCAGACATGAGGAATATTTAGCAGCATTAATGAAATAGTAAGTAAGAACATATTTGATACATTAAACTGGCAGATTTTGTTTTTAAAGCTGTGGAAATCACATCAGTGTCATTTGTTTTGGTGTGTGTTATAGAAGGGTATCTGCCTTCGATAAAGAAATGTCCGTACATTGTTTACAGTGTTGTCTAAAGGAAGTGGTCTGGATAACCTCACTGTATGTTTCCTACCTATTGTATGCTTGTACTTAGTCTGTATTTATTCTGTTTAATGCTATTAAGGTTTATGGTTCTGCTTTATGTTCATAAGAGTTGGTTCCCATGTCTAGATGGTCATTTATAAAGATATCTACACATACAGTGCTGCTTCCTTGGTAGATCTCTAAAAACCGATAAGAGTCTAAAGCTGCTTTTGGTTGGTTCACTGACAGCACATCTTTCAATTCTCTATAGAGAGAAAAACAAGTGACTTTTGTTTATGTTAAGAGGCAGCGAGGCTATATCAAGGTAATGATGACATGAAAAAGTCCCCTCTGTAGCTCACTGCCCTAGTACATTTTTTTTCTTTTGTCTTTATCAGTTTCTCATCACACTGGCGTCTACTTGTAGCTTTCAGGAAGCGGTTAACCTTGATGGAGGATGGTAGAGAGAGGTCTATAACGGCTCACAAAGCAAATGGAAAATTGAGACTGCGACCCATGCTCAGTCATTTAGATAAAAAACGGAGAAATCGGCCTCCTTTCTCATTGAGGTACATTTGTCCCTTTTTCCTGAACCCTTAAAGGCGTCGTCGTGATGGAGTGTGTGTCATGCAAATGAATGGAACAAAATGGAGAGATTATTAAAGTGACATATGGCTTTCATTTTAGTTTCACCTTGATGTGAACCACAGAAGAAAACAGTTATTCAGCATTAAAGGAATTAAACTTGGTTTATATTAATGCAAGACACTGTGGTGTGGGTTTTTGTAGAAGTGTTTAGACTTATAAGTGTTGTTCGTTGCAGTTATGGATGTAAATGCGTAACTGTTAATTGGTTAACCACCGAGAATATTTTTGACTGGTTATGCATGTTGGTCTATGGGTAAATTTTGCTACTCTTCAGGTAACTGCACTGCGCACCACCTGTGTCTGGAGGGAGTTAGCTAGCAATGCTAACGCTGTCCCGACCCAGCAGGTTGCTGTTGCTGTGGAAACATGGCAGCTGCCCTCTGGTCTCCCTTCAGAGTAAGCGGTATAATTTTGAGCTGCAAAACCCCTTAAGCATTGTGAACTCTATTATCACTGTGAGCTCCGTTAGCACCACTAGCAGTGTCAGCACTGCTAGTGGTGCTAACATAGTTAACAATGCTAAAGGGGTTTTACGGCTACAAAATGGAGCCACTTACTCACCAGAGTATCATTATGCTTTTAAGTGGTTCGTTACCAATGGGTGTCAGCTAGCAAAAGCTAAATTAGCCAGAACTGACATCCTTAGTTGCAGTTTGCTCCCAAACGCCAGGTGGCACACAAACAAAATATTCTGTGGATAAGCAAGAGGTCAACGAGTGTTACTTGAAAGTGTCTGCTAACAGTAGGAAACACCGACACACTGCCAAGCATTGCATTTGTATACTGTAATTGTTACTGTCGCTAACTGAAATTAGTCGATTAATTGGTCTTAATGAGAGTTGTAGAGATGTCTGTACTTGGTCAGCCAGTCCTCCCTTGAAGGTGTTCATGTTAAACTAAGAAGTGCAGTGGACACTTAGTTACAAAAATTAAGAGGGGCATGACCTGACGCTCGACGCGAAAGCCATGATGGCATCCTTTTCCCTTGGGTGAACCTTGCACTGGGGACACTGCAGCGAGTGTAAACTAGCTTTACTCAGCACTTGGTTGTGTGGTACTTTGAACTGGAGTCTTTTTAACTAGGCCACCAAAATGCATCTCTGTGCACTTTGCTGTGGTGCATCAGATCAATGCTCACTTCTGAATGTCAGTGTTTCCCCTGTGCATCTTCCCAAAGATTTACTAGAAGTGTTACGCTGCATCAAACTACTTCCAAGTTTTATTTGCTGATGTATTTATTAAAGTTCCAAGTAGTAAAAGTTTGTAGCTGATATATTTATGAACCCTTGGCTCTCTTTCTCTCTGTGTCTCCTCTCTCAGGACGTTTACTGCTGCTAAAAGGATGATGATGAGGATAATGGGAGGAGGCCACGGCCGAAGGTGCAGCCCTCGCTAAAATCACACTTTCTTCCCCAAACTTCAACTCTTTACCATCCATCCACCACTGCCGTCCCCCCTCCTTCCCCCGGCGCCATGGCCAACCACCTGGAGCTGATCCAGGAGCTGCAGCAGCTGGACAAAGTGCCCAGTCTAGAGAGGCTGCGGGCGGCCCAGAAGCGGCGAACCCAGCAGCTGAAGAGATGGGCTGTGTACGAGAAGGAGATGCAAAACAAGAAGCGAAAGGCCGACAAGAAGGGACGCAATGCCAACAACCTCCAGCAAGAGTCCAAGAGGCACGTGTCGTTTGCCGCCAGCGTGGCACTTCTAGAGGCATCGGCCAGGAATGATCCCGATGAAGGTAGGGGCTGTAAAGAATATTTATGAGCTGTGCAAATTAGAAAATAGCAGTGTGGATTTATAGGGGAATGTGCTCGGTGCGGCTCACATGTGCACAGTGGCCATACAAAACCTAAGAGCTGTAGATTTATTCTGCACGTAACAAGGCGACACACAGTAAATTATGTGCTGGAGTTTTGTTCATAAGCTCAGAGTCAAACCCTGCACAAAGCTCGGTGACGCCACATTTGAATAATTACTCTAATTTCAGCCTCACCTCTCTACTTTAGCTGGATATCAAAATGCCAAGGTCAGGGAAACGATTAGCCGGGCCTGCCCACTTAAACTGCCAGTGGTACTCACTCCATTCGAGCTGAATTTGTTCTGCTGGGAGACTGTTTTATCATTGCGAAATAATGGAGTTGTCACACTGAGATGAAACTCTGCCAGTCTTTTAATTAAAATTTCAACGGATGGTGCCCCCCTATTTGGAGATAATAATTGTTTTCCTCCAGTACAAACAGTCCCACGATGCTGTGGCAGTGCTAACAGTGTGTCAGTGATGCAGGGATGATAGCAGGCTGCTTATCATTTAGATATAACATCTAATTTAACTTCGCTTTAACTTAAAATTAGATTGAACTCTTTTTATCGTAACGAACACAGCCCGTGGCTGAGCTACTGTACATCCTTTGCTCGTGCAAGCTGTCATGACAGATATGGAAACAGCCACAAGGCTGATGTACAGTGATTCTCACAGAGCAGACGCAGCCCTGCACTGCGTACACACACATACACGTGCACACATATGCTCATGCACATGGGCTACGAACTGGCATTTATGAGCTCCAGCTGGAGGGAGAGTCAGTGGAAGTCTTTCGGATTTGTGTTGTCTCAATGGCTCGTTGGACGTTATCACGTATGACCTGAATAAAGATCAGATAAAAACCAGCAGGCGACAAAAGGATATCACCTAATCGGGTAAAACGGAAAAGCTCTTTCCACTCTAGAAATATAGCCTTTATCAGTTATGTTGCTGTTGTTGCTGATTCTGCTGCTGCTGCCTCATTAGACGCAGAGGTGTTGTTGTGTGAGAGATTTCAGAAATGGTTTGAACAGCATTAAAAGGTTTGTCGTGCGCATCTGCGCTGTGCGGAGTTCCCAGAAAGTCTGCTGAGCCAATTAGTCTTTGAACCAGGATGTTGTGGCTGTTGCTGTTAAGTCTTCAGTTTGAAAACCACATGACGTGGCCAGGAGCATGTGACATCTACTCATTTACTGTCACTTCCAGGAAATATGTATGCATCAATACTTCCTGGAATTTTTAACAATATAATCTCTGTATTAAGGTAAGATATACACCTGGTCGAGGCATTAAGACATTAACGAATCATGGTGCAAATTAAATGTTAAAAGGCAGTTTGTGTGCTGTTTATTCTGGAAACAACAGCCTTTTCTTTTTTCTTTTTTTTTTTTTTTTACATAAAAGGTATTTGAGCTTCTTTTTTTTTTTTTTTTAAAGATATTTTTTGGGGCTTTTTAGCCTTTAATGGATAGGACAGACAAGCGTGAAGGGGGGAGAGAGAGAGGGAGTGACATGCAGCAAAGGGCCACAGGCTGGAGTTGAACCCAGGCCACTGCAGCAACAGCCTTGTACATGGGGCGCCTGCTCTACCACTAAGCCACCAGCACCCCTGTATTTGAGCTTCTTAAGCAAAACAAAAAATCCTTACACAACTTTTAAAGGCCGTCCTGTCCTTGAGTGTGCAACATTTGGCAGCTTAAAAAATAGTAATGATTTTCATGAATTAAGCGAGTACCTTGAGTGGAGTTTGTCCAGCCTGTGGCTTGGCCAAACAATATTAGAGAATATATTTTGATGCGAGGGCAGGGTTTTGCATAGTGATACAGTAAGATGAATAAATGTAGAAGTAACAAGGTGTGCATATCACAATTCAATGCTAGAGTTTCTCTGATATCACAAAGTCTGCCAGGATACGATTTTGATTCAGTTCGATTCAGGGGCCTGCGATCGATATGGGACGATAGCAGTTAATCTCCTTGTTGTCTTTTACCTGGCTGCCTGCCATGATCTAGGCCGCGAGCACCATTTAAATATCTAGGAAAGAGGTGTGCTTGGACAAAAAGTGACAAAGACGTGCTTTGGAATATCAAAATAATGGCATATCTCAAAAATGAGGATATGTATCGAAGTTTTCACTTTGCAACCCTGATATTAGATCGTTGATCTTTGAGTTGATAATTGATTTAGATTGTTGTCTCATTACACCCCCAAAAATAATACTGAAGTGTTGCTGTAGTTTTTATTATGCATTATTCACTTAACCTAACCAGTTTATTAGACAGAATATTTTACATGTTGAGCCATGTAAGTGGGATTGTTGTAGGCTTTTGTTTATGACCTCGTACCTACAAAACAAATGAGTCAGTCTGGTTTTATATATATATATATATATATGTCCAAAGAACTGGCAACCAGATCAGGCCTCTGAGACAGGCCTTTGTTTGTCAAAATGTGTAGCCACACCAGGCTAGTAAAAGGGACTGGGTGTTTAATTGAGACTAGGCTTTTAATTTAAGTTCTACACTAACGCTGTGTGTGATTAGATTAGATTTTCTACTACGTCACCTCTGCAGCTTGGTCAAAAATTTTACTTTTCTTATTACAGAGGAAAAGTACTGAATACCAGTACCACTGGGTACTGGTACCAAATTCCATGCACTGGGGCCAATGTCAGCATCACTTTGAATGTGAACAGTGCCTAACCCTTTCAATATGTATACAATATGATTTCCGTCCATAATATCTTACTCCACTTTCAAGATGTCATCAATGATTAGGTTTTATTGCAAAGCCTAGAGATGTAAATAATACACACATCTTTAGTTTTGAGTTTTCAGCCTGACTGTGTTCACATCCTGTGTAACTTGTACACATCTGAACAGATACACACCAGCCTGCGTCTCTCCGTGTGCAGCATTAGACACATTGAGAGCAGATTTCTTTGCTTTGGTTTGAGCATCACTAATAACTGTAGAAGCTTTGTCAGTTCTCCTCACCGCTGACAGTGCCCGGGCATAGAAACATTTGCTATCAGTGCTGCTTAATGAGGGTGACCATGAAAGAGGCAGGGAGATAAAAAGCAAAGGAGACAGGTTGTAGTGTTGCCCACACAGCTCCAGTGGCAGCTGGCTAGCTCAGGAGCCTGATAATCTCCTCTCTCATTCCCTCTGGTCCCCAAATGCTCGATCAAGCATCATGACTCCACACGCTATGCTGCTCAATGCACACTATGCTCACAGGCTCTGGGCTTCCTTTGCAGAAATATAATGTGACACTGTCATTTATTCTCTTGCGCAGTCATTTCAAAGAAGGTTATATAAGGAGGGAAAGGAACATTTGAATGTAGATCATGATGGAATTGTGAGCATTGAGAAAAACAGGACATGTTTTCATAAATCACAACTTAAATGTAGACCCATAATCTGAAAGAACATTGTCTATCAATGGCAGAATGAGCAGCATAGAGTTACAGATGTGTTGAGAAATAAAAGGAGCCGTCTATCACCTTTCAATAATGAGAAAGGAAGGGAGGGAGGGAGGGAGGGAGAAGTAAGAACAACAACAGAGAGAGACTGAGATTGACTTTGACCCGAGGCTGACTCCACCGGCCTCGAGGCCATAATAAGATGAGACGTTGGATTGGCTGGACTGAGTCCTGCTTAATCCCTGATTGGCTGGATGGAGTGAGATGTTTCCTGTGATTCTTTCACCGCCCCTGCTTCTCTGCGGTTTCAGTCAGAGCATCACTGGCTTGACCGGAGGGTATGTGTGTGAGCACACACTGACAAATGTCTGAGTGTGTTCACTGGGTTGCATGTTTTATGGATGAAGAACTGGCTGTTCTTTCGGACTTCACAGTTTCTTGGACAGTCGATGATGTTATAAAAACTACGATCTGTGAATAATGCAGGTGTGCATGTATTATATGCTTGTGTCTTGAGACGTCCTTGTCATTGTAACTTCCTCTCTGGAAGCGGTGGCAGCAGACTCACCAGGCCGTGAGGAGATGCAGATGTAGTAAAGCCGCAGAGGACACGATGTGTACTCCAGCTGAAGTTTGTGTTTGTTTGTGCGGATGTGTTGTGGTTGTGAGATGGAGACAAGAAAAACTGAGAAAGTCTTTGTGTGAATATTTGGGATCACATGAATGTAAATAAACTTTCCAGTGTGTGTTTCCAAAAAAAAAATCTGTATGTGTGATGGTTGGCGAGCCTGAGACGTGCTGAAGAGGCTTTGATCTGAGGGGATAAGAGAGGAGGGAACAGGAGGCAGGAGAGGATTGGATTGAAAGGGATGCATCCTGAGTCGGAGCCCGTTTCTTTGCCCTCCGGCTGCCACCGTCCTGAACCCTCTGCCCCCTTTGCTGTGATGAGGGTTGATGGCTGTGAATTACTGTGAAGCACCTCGGCGCCTCTCTGTGCTGCTCTCTGACTATTGAGACTGATAGGTTTTCTACTCTCCAGAGAGCAGCCATCCTGCAGAGGAGCAGCCATCAGGGTCAGAAAGGACAGTCAGTACATAGACATCCACAGTGTGCGCACTGACCTCTTCCTCTTAACACCGCTGTGTTATCTGATGAAGTCGTCAAACAACTCAGAGATGATTGAGACTCGTCTGTGGAAAAGACAAACGATTTGAACAACTGAAGTCTCCTGAAAAGTTGGATTCTACTATTGTAACATGAACAAACTATTACAAAATAAACATTTACTTTCAAAGCAATTAGCAAATGTCCTTATCCAGATAGATTTGCAGAGCTGCTCAGTATTAATACTTGATGCAACAGCATCAGATCGAGCCAGTGTAAACATTTGGTGGCGATCAATGCGAGGTCATCAGTAATCCAAACTGCTTTTCAAAGTGTCCTTAAAGGAATACACTGAAACCTGAGGTGCTCCCGATCGATCTCCTGACAGCCAGTTCTGATTGAGTGTACTGCCGCCTTTAACGGCTTCACACTGCTCGGAATTTATGTTCCTATTTTATACAGTCAATTTACTAAGTGAAAGAATAATACATAGTGTAAAGTGTGTTTTCATAGTTCTTTAATTTTCTATTCAAAGTGTATAGTTGTTATACTCACAGGGGGAGTGGCAAGTGCGAAAAAAAAAATATGGGTGATCTGTTTTCTTATCTGATCAAAATTGTTTTCTCTTCTGTGTTTATGAGAGAGGAAGAAACATGAATGCTTTTAGTCCTATTTAGAACATAGAGTGTGTGGTGAACTTCTGCCTCCTGTGTCCAAAATGAGTATTACAACAACAAACACTTTGAAAAATGATCCTGACAAATTAATAAATAAATAGAAATTGCATGGCAATACTTTTGTTCTTCTTCTGTTCCACAGGTGAAAGAAAAACAGAAACTTGGAACTAAAGACCTATTCCTTACAGGAAGTAGTGTTACCTGGGAAACTAGTAATTTGCAATTATTGCTGAGGTCATCAGTGATCTCATGTAAATCTGCCATGTCTGTAATTTGTCAAATAAAAATTTGACAGCCATATTTTACCGAACACAGAGGTCAAGTGATAATGTCAGTCCTGTTTGAATAGGCCCGTTTCCACTGAAGAAGTTCCTGGTACTATTTGGGGGGCAGGAACTACTACAGGAATGTCCTCTCGCTCGGCCCTCTTAACCGCCGTGTCTCCACTGATAGAGCGGAGTAGGAGGAAGGTTCCTGTAAAGTTACCGGGCTCTGACGTAATCATTGCGTGACCATTTTGACCGGAGCAACGTAGGGGCGTAGGGACACTGTTAGCCCTTAGCGGTGTCTGTAATAACTCCGGTCATGGTCCGTGAAAAAAATATTTTTTCCAGTGGATGTCAACAACATGATTGAGCTAACTGGAGTAGTTTCATGTCGAATCCGACAACAGGAGGCTTTTAACAGATGACGTCCTGATGTTAGCTTTGCTGCTGCTGTTAGCTGTCCCTGTCAGCTGCAGCCACTGATGCTTTCTAGACATTGTGATTTCCCAAAATTGAATAAATACCACACATAGCAACACAAAACTGCTTTGCTAGCTCAATCATTTTGTAACTAAGATATCCACTGGACCATTTATTGAGTTATTACAGACACCGCTAACAGCTAACAGTTAGCCCAGCTAATCTACGATAACCATGTTGTTATTTACAAAACGTCACACCCCGCCTTGAGTATATCCAGTCAGCACCAAGTAATCCCCAAGCCCCAGCCAGAAGTTTCTCGGGGCCGTTCTGAGTACCTGCTCCGAGGCAGGGACTTGTTTAGCCCCTGTAAAAGTTTCAGAACTCTGTCCTTCAGTGGTGGTTCATGCGGTGGAGACACGCACCAATGGCCCCGGCCCCGTAAAATTACCCCAAAATTCCTGCAGTGGAAACGGGCCTAATGATTTGGGGTGGAGTATTGCAGCTGTGTTGGCAGATATGTTTTGACAGCATTTTGAGTGCATGAGGCCCATTTCACAGAAAGAGTAAGCTCAAATCCACCAGAAGAGGGAAACTGCGAAAGATGATGGCATGAATGACGTGACAATGTGTGGCAGAATAGATTCTGTTTATTTAACTCACATTTAAAAGAAAAGAAAAAGGAAATTGACACTGCACATCACTGCTCGTGGTGCTGTGTAGTGTGACTGTGTTATGTACTGTGGAGTTACAAATGAGTGTGAGCATCATATCCTGGGGATAATGTCACTAAGTTGAAAAACTGGACAGCAGTAGCTCAGTCTATAATGACTTTGGTTGGGAACCGGACGGTTGCCAGTTCAAGTCCCTGTTTGGACCAAATATGGAGTGAGGACTTGTAGCTGGGCACTGCCAAGGTGCCCCTAAGTGTGGTACCAGACCCCCAACCGCCTAAGTCGCCTGTCCATGGGACGCCCCCTCACTCTGACATCTCTCCATTCAATGCATGTATAGTTCCTGTTTGTGCATGTGTGTGTATTTCAGGCTTGTGTGCGCATATGACAACAAAATAAAAAAAAATGATTTCCCCTTTCCCCTTAGGGATTAATAAAGTCTTCTTCTTCTTCTTCTTCTTCTTGTAAATTACACATTACATGTGAGCTCCCTTTGTAATACTAGTCCCATATGAAAAGGGCTTTAGAACGCTTTTCCTGGCAAAACCACCTGTTCACCTGTTTTAAATTCATAAACACAGGAGAAAAAACAGTTCAGATCAGACTTTGAAAATGGATCACCAGAATTTTTCCCCACTTCTCTCCCAGGGCTTCAGTACATACTTGTACAGACTGTAAAACTATCCAAACTAAGCTCCTGGACTCTGTCAAAACTTTGAATCATTTTATTAGACATCTATATTTCGGTACAACGTCCTTCATCAGGTATTTAATTTAGCAAGTTACAAGAAGCACATTTTATAGTATACCTAAATAATTAACAGCCAATCCAAGGGATGAAGCAATCAAGTGTCCACACAAGGAAGATAATAAACAGACACCTTGAGGAGGGCAGGGTGTCTGTTTGATTGGAAACAATTATTTTTTTTGTCGTTAACCTATCTCGTATAATTTCACCCTATTGATCGTTTTGTTGCTGCAGCTGTTAGTTTACATTTATCAGAAGCCAAGCAGCAAACCGGAGTTATTAAAAATGTATTATGAAATGTGAAAAATTCAAGAGCCTCAGGGCAGAAACAAACAGTAGCCTCTTTTACACAGTCTGTTCAAGGCGGGAATGTCTTGCTGTTTGGTTTTAAAGGTACAGTCACAGAGTGTCTGTGAATGTATTGACAGTCGAAAACAGCGGATAATGTCGTTCGTCACTCTCTACAAACATGTTCAAACATGTCGGTCTCTGACCCGCTCTCCTGAAGGCGCGGACTGCATCATCTTCCAGCAAGGTTAGATTTGCCATCTGAACAGCTGCTTGGAGGTGAATCAGAATCTTTTATATATCCTGAATGCCTATTATTAGGCTGCCAATTAACTAGTTGGCTACAAGTGAACATGTGTGCAGTTTCCTCTTCTTCTTTTGAGACTTTCTCAACAAACAGAACAACAAGACAGCACACATCACTCGCGTATCTGCGAAGGTGCTTAAACTGGGTAAGAAAAGAGATGGGAAAAACAAAACAAAGGGGTAGTGATCACAGAGGGTTTCTGTGTGTCTTAGTGAGTTGTGGACCTACAGGATAAACTAGAAATATAGGACTGAAAATATGTGCAATTTCCATAAACTAAAAACTTGAACACTCCATTATCATAGTTGACTTTTTAGACTGATAACTGATGAGGATGAAATGATGTCAATTTTGCAGTTATTTCATACATTTGACCAATGCATTAGTAAATTAATGGTTTTAAATATTGTCAATTAAAGCCATTTTAGATCCTTATGGTTTTAACATGCTGTGCATTTAGTTAAAAGGCATGTTTACATTTTCTGAGACAGCCGGGCCATTATCTTTTGTGCGTACATATGAGGCAGTTCTAATTTTGTTCGCAGAGTAGGAACAAATTCGGAAAAGAACATATTGATGAATCACAGATTTTAATTAAAACTTGCGTACACATGGTTAAAGCGCTGGTTTGTGTGTATGCACTGTTTCTGAATGAGGCACAGTGAGGTCCAGGAGCTTCTTACCCTCCAAGCAGAGGACGATTTGGTCCACTTTAAAAAGTGCAGTGTGAAAATGAACCGAACCAAATGAAGGTGTGAAATTTGTCGTCATTGTTCGGCATTCCAATTGAACCGAGTTCATGGGACAATCCCCGTGTGAATGCACCCTTAGTGTGAAAACAGCTAGTGACTGTTTGGAGATCATTATGGACCTGTAACTTGAGTTTTCACCAATCATTATTTCCGTTTTAGTTCTCAAGATTTTACAAGTAGTCGTCCATCATTTTGCTGTGACTACGTGAGAATGTGCAGCAGTGACAAAGCCAGTCATATTTCACCCCTCCCTGAACCCACTCTGTGTTTCACAGCTCTGTGTGTTTCCCACCCCTGGACTCTATTTATTCACCCACTCACATGGCGACACCCAGCTCCCTAATTACCACTTTTCCCCCCTCTTAAAATCATAACTTGTAACTTCATGTTTGAGAAGCCACGCTTTATATCCACACTCCATTTTTAGCCATGTGGCTTTCGCTTTTGGTTCACCGCCTCTTTCTTCCATATCATCACCATATAAATACAGAGAAGGAATAACTCGAGATTTCAGGATAGAAAAATACTCCGGCAGAGAGTATCGCCTCTTGGAAGGAGAATTCGCAAGTGGTTTTATCTTATTTTCCCCCCCTCTTTCTAGTTATTTGTGTGCAAATTAGGTCTCGAAGGAGCTTTTGTCTTCTTCTGCTGTCTTATTAGAGTGGTAAGGCCTTCTCCTCAGAGGCCTCAGCTAGGCTTAGCTGCTCCCAGGCATATGGCAGCAACAGAGTGGCATTAAAGAGACACAGGAGCAAAGTGAGGAGAACTCGAGTGCAACACAAACAAAAATATATCACATCGGACGCAACTGGTTGTTGAAAAAGCTCTGACCTTTGGTGGTAATGACAGTTCATTCTGACTCCAGTTTTCGATCTATAGAAGGAAACACATGAAGAAACTTTACTTTAATCTTGATTTCAAATACCAGCGGGGAGATTTAACCACCTCCTCTCATGGAGTTTGATAAGAAATGAGATTTAGACACAGATCTGATTTTTTGTTCAGTCAGATCTATGCCACCTTCATACATGCTCCAAAATTCATCATATGGGAGTTCATCTGTGTTTTCCCCACACAGCCATGGTTTACTTGCTTCATACTTCACAGCACAGGAGCAGATCAGTGTCGGAGCGGTCAGTTGAAACTACAGAGGGATGCCGTTACTGTACAGCCTGCCACGGTTGACTGCCTTGGTCAGCAGCCATTACAGCCTGATTGCCAGACGCTTTCTGATGGGAACAGCTTGCCTACATACCATGACAGCGTTGTCGTGAGGTGCCGCCAGAAATATTGGAACGTAGCCCTGCATATCCTGAAGTTTGTGAGATCTGCTCCTCTGTGAAACCCTCCACATCGCCGCCGAAACACTCCAGACTCCTCTCCTGGCCGCACCAACATGTCTCTCTGCACAGACCTACCAGTAATAGCTGCTAATAGAGCTGTAGCTATGTGTTCCTCTGTATTCTCCCACTTAATGTAAATTTCATTGGACAGAAGTTTGCCCAATTATTTCTAATAATATAATAAGAAATACCACAAATCAGTATGTTAAGCTAGCTTCTGAGCTGCTGTGCTCATCAGAGGCCGTCATTAACGCGTTTATTTTTCCAGAATAATGAGCCGAGCACTTGAAACTAATCACAGGTCACACTATTAGAATCAAACAGAGCTGTGCTGTGATGATGTAGGTCGCTCTTTAATAACATTAGTGTTACTGCTCTCTGTGTTAGATTGCAACGATGATGTCGGGCCAAGACAAAAGAGAATTGGTAAACTTCAAACACTTTTCACTCGCAGACTTAAAAAGGATGGACTTTTGAACCAGATTTGCAGCCGATAAAAGCCGCCTGAAGCTTGTTATCCGCCCCGTCTTTCTAACGCCTTCGTGTACTGTAAAACATTTGATCTGATGTAAAGACCAGAGATATGACAAATGATTCAGGGTCTCGTTTCCAGTTTGAAGAATCTACTGTGAGCTATGTCTCCTTTTCCTTTTTCTTGTCTCCTGTTAAATGGTTATTGATTACAAGGCCTTACATATCCTCTGAGAATTACTGTTTAATTAGTTGTGTGACTAAGCACTAACCTATTTTTAAACTATGTATCTCAACAAACACATTTCTAATCAGCTTTTTATTTCCAGAGCCTTAAAAGCGATGTTTTATACAGGACTCTAGCCAAGAGTTGTTTTTGCTCAGCTCTAACTAGTGATCCCAAACAGGAGGGTGTTTACTCACATGCTCAGCTAAGCTGATGTGACCTCAGACCTTTGACAACTGTAGTGTAAGCTGGCCGGTCTCGCTCATGCATCATGTGTCGTAACACAAACTGAAACAAGGGTGAAAAGTGTGTTAGGACACAGGTGTGCGCACAGACCCTGAGAAAATAAGATTTATGGCTCTGTCTGTTGCAGTGGCTCCAAAAGCTGAACGCACTGCAGCTTGAGACAACATTTAGAGAAAAAAGAATACACAATGTAAGGTGAGAAAACAACCACAGAAATGAACAGACAACAAAACTAAATACAGAAACGCTGCAGGTCGCACAGAACACAATAACAAAAATGACAAAACAACAGGATTTTTAGTGTCTCCTGGAAACTTTTATTAAAGTGAAAGTAGACAAGTTTGCTTTAACTTATAATTATGATGTAAATGTTGATTTCACAGTGTAATGGCTATAAAATAATGACACCACTGGTGTTTTGGTTTCCCATAACCCTCACTTTTATGATGCAATTCTGTTGGCCACCGAGTACGATCTCCCGGGAAAATAAAGGCTCAATTTAATAAACAAAGAAAGTCCAGTCAACCATTGAGCAACCATAAGAGAGGATACAAGAGGATAGCACTTTTGTTTTTCCTAGTAGCTATCGGTAACTTTCCACAGTTGCCAAAGAGTATTAATTTAAGTTGTTTGCAGTTACTGTCATCAGTAGTGAAAATAACGGACAGCTGAACAGCTGAAGTAACTGTGGAAACTGCTGTGGTTGCTGGGCTCAGAGTAAAATGGAAAACAATGTGGTTGTCTTTGAAACAGTGGCACCAACAATTATACCCCTTCGAAATGGTGGGGGGGGTTGTTTGTTTCCATTTTGACCAAACTTAGTAATTTGTATTGTGCTTGGTGCAACTTGCAGAGTTTCTGTGTGGTTTTGTTTCTCACATTGCAGTGTTTTTTAAATCTTAATTTGTGTTCGTTTTGAGCTCTCACACCACCGTAATATTATCGTCTGTTCTTTTACAGATATCACAGTGTGACATGATGCACATTTTTAAAGTTAAACTATGTTTTTGTGTATTTCTGCTTTCTTTTTCATGTAAAATGAAACTGGAGCTAAAGCAATTAGCAGGTCTCAGATAATGTCAGTCTAATCAGATTTGGCTGTCCATTACGAATACTCAACTATTCATTCCTTTTTCCCCCATAGAGTTTGAGAGTTTGATCGAGGTTTGTTGGAATGTTCACAGTGACAGCGATGCTCATGTAATATAGTAAACAAGTTATGTCAGTCCTCCAAGTGTGTGTGTGGGCTAACTATACTATGCTATGCTAACATTTATAAAAACGACTGCTCGAGCAGTTAAATCCAATTGATTATTAAAATCTGCAACTTTCAGGGGGCAGACCTGGCAATTAGTTGATTAATCAATTAGTCAATAGATAGAAAATTAATTGGCAACACTTTTTATTATTGATTTATCATTAAAGTAATTTTAATTTATTGGACCCAACGTCCTGAATGTGATTTCTTACATATTGGTAGGGCTGCCCCTGACTAAGAATTTTCCTAGTCGACCAATACTTGTCATTTAGGGCTAATAGTCGACTAGTTGCCCGCATCATGACCATATTTATTTAATTATATATTTTACATGGGGCAACACAACGGTTTGAGTTCAAAGAATAGTATCAGTAATAGGTAGAGTATAGTATAAGTTTGGTCGACTATTAGGGGGCAGCCCGAGATATTGGGCTGTAGGAATTAAAGATTGGTTTTAAATACATGATAAATTGCAGAAATATAATGCAGATTATAATTGTTAGTTGCATTATACCCCCCATGTGATACTTGCATATAACAGCTGAGCAATGGATTTCAATAATAAAGAAATATACCATAATACAGTGGCTTTCACAGTTTCCTGTGAGCTCATATTTGCACTGATATTTTAAATGACTCAAATCTCAATTAAATCATTCAAGCGAAAAATCTGCATTTACTGCGTTTAATCTACTGACGTCGTATAATACCACATGGCTCTTTCTGGAGGCTTTATTCATTCAATCAGAAGACTAAAGATGAGTGCAACCTTTTTTTTCTTTTACCACCCCTGCATCTTTCCAAGTGACAAAATTAAGCTGCTTCACATAAGGCTGAATCAAGGCTCCTTCACCACCGGCTCTTTGCATTTTTCGCTTCTTCCTCCTGCGAGATCACTGCTGATTTTATGTGAAATTTCCGAGCAGTTGATTACTTAAGTGGGATTTGGCACTTCATGCCCGGAGCAGGGCCGCGACAATGACAGGGTTGAGAACTACAGATAAAAAGTATCCCTGCGTGGGTAGTATCTATCGAATGCTCCTGTGATCAGGAGGACTAGTCTCACTCTGCTGACACCAGTGGATTTTAGAAACTGTGTTTTTCTAACTGGCTGTCATCCTCGCTGTCTCTGCTGTAACCATTGATATTCTGCTGTCTTTTCTTTCCTGTCAGCCTTTTGTGATGAGGGCAGTTTTCAGGTAGCCTGCAGGTCAACAGAATTCTTTTTCCTCTCATCTCTGCCAGTCTCTTTCCCCCCCTCTCTTGATCTGGCTGTCTTTGGGTGTTGCTGCGCTGTCTGGCACACACTGGCACTGCCGTCTCCTCCCCGCCATGCTAGTTCACGTGCCTCAGCCCGGGCACAGGGGACTGACTCATCCTGGTCATGTAACATCATGAAAAATACAGTGGAAGCAGAATGATTGGATAGTCTAAGTGTAGGTGTCTGTGATAGTGTGTCAGGGGTCGGTGTAGTCAGTTGCATTAGAGAGCAGCAGCATTGGACCGTGGAATTATCAGGATTTTGGCTTCTTTAGCTCCATAATTGAACACGTTTCTTGGCCGTGTAACTGTCGCACAACAACAAAGGGTCATTTATTGAACTTGCACTTAACTGACTATCTGTGCTTCATTGTGTTCTCTAGTTTCAGCACAGCCCCTATTTTTCTTCTTTTCATGTGCAGGTCTTTCCGGTGCATTAGCCTCTTTTCAAACTGCTCACTTAAGGCCACACTATTATTGTTATTATTATCCGTGGTCTTTAGTGAACTGTGTTGCATTATAAGCGTTAGTCTGCCAGTGAGCTCTCAGAGATCTCCTCCCCTCTTCCACATCAGTCAAATCTCCTGGGAGAGACCCGACTCTCAAGTTAACTCCTATTTCCATGGTAACTGAGGCAGACATAGAGGTCCAGGCAGCCATGGCCCAGAGCTACTCAGCTGCAAAGGCACAAATTGTGCATCATCATTGCTGCTGCACGAGATAGTACGTGGGAGACCGTTGGATGTGGCTGCGGCTGCGGGGCCAACTCGCCCTCTGGGTAAAACATGGTGGAAGTGAATGGTGTGATTCAAATCGTAGTCCACAAAGACGAAGTCATATGAGAATGATTCCAGTATCTTATCAAAGCCCGATCTTGAACATGACAAGCACTCCATTAAGATTATAAAAGAAAAAGGCAAAAAAAGAGTTTAATATTGAGATTTTAGATAATAATGAGTTGAAATACTAGTACTATTAATACTATGAATAGTAAAAACACAAATCACAAGGACAAATCAATGTAACCATGACGATGAAGCTCCGGTAACCTTAGGAGAGCAGCCATTTTAGCACATGTTGATGTTTCTCTGTATGTAACTGAATCGTGTGAGTACCTAAACTTTACCAGACCTTTATCAAAAAGTTGTTACTTCATAAAAACAGATGTATTTTTGGGTTTTGAAATGCACAGACAAATTATGTCGTCCTTTTGATGAGGATCTCAGATCATAAAACGCTCGCAAATGGAGTTTGCCTGGATTCAGACCTTTGAATCCGCCCATTCCACCGAGTTAACTGATTTGTTGGGCAGTATGACATGAAACAGTATTTTCCTTGTTAAATTAAAAGATCAAGAGCGCCACAGGGGACGAACGATTAGTTGATTAGCACCACAGACAGAACTGACTTCATTGTCAAGTGGTGCGCAGGAATCAGTGCGGAGTAATAACAGCCATGGCAACCGAGAAGATGCCACAATCAAGGTTCTTTAAATCAATATATCTTCTCAGTATTGAAGTGGTTCAATACTTTTATTTTCCTTTATAAACCCCAACAAAACAAGAATGTTTGCATGGCTACGCATTAGTGTAGACTTAAAATGACGTTAGATTCAGGCGGAGATGGAAAAGGAATAGGAAAAATCAAATCTCCCTCGTTGATGGAAATCGGTTAGAGTGGACACAATGTCAAACTGAAGATGGAAACGGAGTGCAACTATTTGACAGTTCTGTCCGATATTAGGCAAAAGTGGAGGACATTTAGGGAAAGGACAAATGTTGTACTTTGTCACTTCTTGTGGAGGACTTGTTGCTGTCATTACAGTGGATCCCAACAGGTGGGTCACGGTCCACAAGTGGGTCATGTGACAAGTGACTTGCAAATATGTCAAGTTTGTAAAAAACACGTTGTTTTTTAAGTACTGTGAATTACGTACGGTGAATTTCCAGCACAGAGCTTTTACGTTGAAGTGCCATTTCCTGCTTTACAGTGAGTGACTAATGGACAGATACTTGGCAGAGACAGCAAACTAGCTCGGCCAAACGCAGGTATGCTTTATATATAAAACTGTGTGGACCTTGAACTACTGACTAAGGAGAAATCTGGGCCCCAGGGCTGGATCAGTTGGGAACCACTGTGTCATGAGGATGTGAGGGAGGGAAGGTAGCACCCCCCCTTACAGGACTAACGGCTATTAATTGTTGGGCAAATGTTGTTAATGGAAAAGATGACACATCATCTTGAGACAACAAGAAGGACAACTGGGAAAAGGTTCCTTTTTTTAACTAAATGTAAAAAAAAACCCATTTACAATGAATTGGATATAACTGTTATGATTATAGGCATTTATTAGCTTTGCATAATCTGTCATGTTCATCGGCCTCCATCCAACCAATAACTGTGTATCATACTTTTAGCTGCAGACAGAGGAACAGCAGTCTCGCCCACATGTCCACTCCCATATCAGCGTCTCTGTCTGACGCCCACCTGCCTGCGCGCTGGCCTGGCGTTTAAGTAGCATTTTGGCTTGATCCACTGATGCCGATCCCCCGATTGCCTGTTCAGCACCCCGCTGCTCCCCCACTCTTTCTAAACTACCTCATAACATCTCCGCCTGCTTACCTCTCTCCCCCCCTCATGGTGAATGAAAAGCCCTCCACCATACAGTAAATCCTGCAATAGGATTCTGGATTACCCAATGAGGATTAGGCCCCACCAAACCAAACCGGGGCAGCGTGTTTCATTAACAACACTTAGATTAATAATGTTAAACCCTTGAGGCCCAGTGACTGACCTTGTTAATGGTATGTGTTTAAACTCCACCTGTGGACTGGAGGGTGAATTTTAAGGAGAGAAAGACAGGAAAGTAACCGAAAAGTGCCAGTATTACAGCTCTCACATCTAAGAACCGTTATTTTAATGTATATTTAATAAAAAATATGGTAATGAATGAACATGCACATTATTAAAGAGACTGGGACCTTGGAGGAAGAGAAAATGTGCGTTACTTCTCTACTTACAAGCCTTGAAAACTAAATAGAATTGATAATGGATTCATATGAATTTATAGCCAGAAAGCAGATTAGATACTAGATTCAGATTTATTAAAACACCAATAATAACCCCAACCCTACTCTCTGCCATCATTATCTGTTATTACTGGAGCCATAAAATCCAAATGGGGGCAGTGGAGTGGAGCTGAGCTGGGATGAACAAATGGCAGCTGGTTATAGCCTGAGGAGCTGTCAATCAAGGCGCACAACAGGGACAAAAATATACCCATCTTCAGATACCCTAAATGGAACAGCAGTTTTTAAAATTGCCACCAAGATGCATTAGAAGAAGTAAAAATAGCTCTTGAGAATTGATTGATTTTGTTTTTGTAGAGGAAAGTTGGCAGTTTCTGCTCTGACTTCAGCACAGTCACTTATCTGTAACCAGCATCTGGTGGCCATTAAAGGAACTACATCTAGAAACTCTTTGGCTTTAAAAGAGCTCTCTACTGATTTAGCTTTGCACTTTTATAATATGGTGGAACCAAGTCGTTATCTCTGGGTCTCTAAAGAAAGCCAATGTGGAAGTGCCTTAAACTTGCATTCTTTCTAATGGCCAGCAGGGGGCGGCTCCACGGGTTGCAAAAAGAAGTCGTACTCTATAGAAGTCTAGAAGAAAATGACTCCACTTCATACTTGATTTATTACCTCAGTAAACAATTTCCAGATGAGTTCCTGGTCCCAGTAGCTTGTTTCAAGTCTTCTTCAATACAGCATAACTTAGTTTGTTATGGTCCCATTTAGAGTAAAATAGATGATAAGGCTGGTCATAGGCCCCATTCACTACTGTCACCTCATTAAGTGACAGGGTTCTCCTCGTCATGTTTCACTGACAGTTTGGGAGCCCTGCAGAGAACTTGACTCAGAAATTATTATTTAAACTTTAGTTTTGAATCCGAACAGTCTCCATCACTTCATGTTGCTCATCAAAGCCACGTGATCTACCTTTATTATAAAATGAAAAATGTGGAGCTCCAGGCAACATTTTGGCCAGCCTCGTTTAAAAGAACAGGTGATGCGCAGCCGTTACGCCGCCTGACTGGTGTTTAGGATGGATCCACAGGGTAAAAACTGGCAGGAACAGACAGTCCTGAGAGAGTTAGAAGTACAGGAAGAAGTTTTAAGGGATTCACATTTTTTTGGTGGAGCTGTGTGAACTGTTTTAAGTGTATCCCCACTCGAACACGCCTGTTGATCTGCAGAAGAAACTGTGTAGAAGGCGTAGACCTGATAGAGCAGGTGCCCAGTGTATAAAGGCTGTGTCCTTGCTGCAGCGGCCGTCAGTTCGACTCCAACCCACGGCCCTTTGCTGCATGTCATCCTCTCTCTCCCCGCTTCACACTATAGCTGTCCTATCAAATAAAGCGCCTGCAAGCTAACATAGAAATAACTACCAAAAACAGCCCAAACTTGGTCAGAGCACACAGTCTCCTCATGAGCCCAAATTGGCACCTATGGGGCTAGTTATTTTAAAAAAACATGATGATACCAGTGCCAATACAGTCCTTCATGTGATACCCATAAGGTGAATTGAGTGGCGTGTAGTATAGTAGCCTTTCGACGAATGGGCAGGCAGAACTGCCAACAACTTCAAATACACCACCTGACTTCACCACATCACAGACTGTATGGGTTGTAGTTGCTGCTGCAGGAGTGTGAGCTCTGCGCCGGGGACAGTTGGGAGTCCGTGTGACTGCACACACAGCGTTAACTGTTAGGTAAGTTGTTTAATGTTAACAGTATTAATGGATTTAATAAGCGAGACGTCGTGTGTTGGTGTAAGTTGTTGTAAGGATGTTTGCCACTGCCACTATGGTAGTTTGTGCTTACCAGGCAGATATAAAACCGACTGTCTGCGAAGGAGAGCAGCTCTGATGACTTCAGCAACAGAAAATTTGCTGATCTGGTGGGGGGATGGGATCTTATGGGATCAGACCCCGGTGTGAAAAGGATTAAATGTAGGTATAGATTGACTGTAGATGTTTTGATACCACTAAGTACAACGTTTTTTGGGTCAATACCTTAAATATTTTGAGTACTTACTGTAAGCCCTAGTAGACAACAAAGCAGGGTATGCCTCAGGACGTGACTACAATGTGATTGACAAGTTGCTATCACGGTGGTTTCCTCAGGTCTTCCTCTGGCTCCTAAAACCAAGATGGTAACGGCCAAACTCAAGGCTTCAAAACTATAGTCCACAAACCAATGGGTGACGTCACGGTGGCTACATCCATTATTTTCATACAATGGATGGCCCTCACGAGAACATTAGTTGATGCAGCAGAATCATATACCTGCTTTTTAAAAATTCCACATATTCTTCTTCCTCGTGCAGTCCCGGCGCCTACATTACCCACAGTGCAACTTGACCACCAACAGCTCAGAAGGAGATTCAGGCGTGTTATTCTAATTGTGGCTAATGAAGCCTGTAGCCTCTCACAGAGATGAGTGGGCTACAAAAGTCCTGCTTCTTTCTAACTCGACACCCCCAATTTCTTTTTCATTTTCAAACTTGTAGTCGTAAGCCCACACCGAGGCTGCCTCAAATGACACACCAGCTAATTTATCAGATTTCACACAGCACTCTCTGGAGCCACGAAAGGCTTTATTCTACTTTCTTCACGTATGAAGTAGTACTCCGGAAAAGTAGAGCCACAAGTGACTCAAACCTTCAGGTTGGATTTCAGCTCTATGTTTAATTTGTCATTAAAAGCGACCCCCCCTTGTCTCACAGCGACTCCCCGGCAGTCTGTGTTGCTTTTATTCCTCCCTCTCTTTCACTGTAATCAGTGGAAGCCTGCTATCTTAATGCCTTGTAGTAAGCATACTGGAGCTAATTGGATGGAGCCCTGCTGCATAATCCAGAGTATTACTGAGACAAACAATACTGATCCCTGTCTCCAAACTTTTTATAGCACTTGTTTTCTTTTTTCACTCCTGTAGATCATAAGCATATACAGACTCCAAGATTACTTTTTAAGTCTCTTTAGGTTCACAAATTGGGCAGAAAATTTACTGATTACGTCAATAATCGTGTATGATATAAAATAAAATCTGCAGGAAGCAGTTTAAACTCAATTATAGGAGCTAATGTGGTATTTTAGAGCAGCTTGGTTTCAGGTTTGGAAGATTGCTAGAGAGAGAAAGAAGAGTATTAATTGACATGTTTGGTAAAATGGATGTTTTTTAAATGGGGTTTTGCCTCTCTCCATCTGTTTCTCTACCTAATGTGACTGCAGTGATATGACTAATAATGAAGCCTGGAATCAGTGGATTGCTCCCTGGTCTCTGCGTCTGGTCATGCTCAGCCACAATAAATGCTCAGGGAATGTTGATCTTATATTTAAATGTTAAGTTTTACATAGATTTTTAGCCACACTAGCAGTGTGACTTTAGAAATGGCAGTGTTGGTAACCGCTTTGTTCCAGATTGAAGTATTTAAGCAAGTGTTGGATAGATTGCCATGAAATTTAGTGCAGATATTTGTGGTCCTCAGAGGGTCAGTCCTGATGGCTTTGGTGATCCTCTTAGCTTTTCATCTAGCACCACCAGCAGGTCAAAGTTTTAACTCATTTTGTGAAATAGGGCAATATCTATGAAATGGACTGGCACAAAATTGATTAAGGACATTCATGGTTCCTAGATGATATATCCTAATGACTTCAGTGATCCCCTGAGCTTTTCATTTAGTGCCACCATCAGGTCAAATTTTAGTTTGTTACATAATTTGGTGTATCACCAGACGCCTGCAAAGCCAGTAACGGTCCCATTAGCCTCAGATGTACTTTGTGTTTAATGCTAACTGGCATGCTAACTTGCTAAACTAAATTATTATGTCGACCAATAGTCGTCATTTAGGGCCATTAGTCAACTAGTCGCCCGCATGTTTACCATATTAATTTAATCATTAAATTATATATTTTGGGCGGGGCAACACAATGGTTTGAGTTGAAGGTGTGAGAAAGAATAGTATCAGTAACATTGTTAACACTGTGCTACATTACAGAGAAATACCAAACCGTACTAATGAACCTTCATTAATATAGGCCTATATTTTATCTACAAGTGCACGTCACACACTGAGCGAGCTGCCTGTTAATGACGCTGTGGGCAAAGCAGTAATGATTGTGCTAAGTGGCTAATGGGCATGTAGCTACTTCCATGTTTCAGATGATACGTCATGTTTGTAGTCGACCAATGAAGATGAGTTTACATATCACCTTGAGTTCGTCCTTCACCTTCTCAAAATGATCCCACACTTTGGATTTCCTGCTCGACATGTTGCAGGTACCAGCCCTGTGAATTAACCTGACTCCTGTCTGACTGCTGAGCATGACCACTTCCTGTCATATAGGGTTTGACTTATTTTGACAAGGTGCAGCTCCTTTTTTCCTGTTACTAAGCGACCAATAAAATCTTGCCAACTGAAGAATGACCTCTCTGGTTGGCGTTGTCAATAGAAGCATGTTAGCTTGCTCACATTAGCATTTAGCTCAAACCACCACTGTGCTCATATAGCTGTAGACTTTTAGTCTTGTGTATGTACAGGCAATCACAAAATCTCACTCCATTATTACAATGGAAACTCTCTTATAATGAGCTTTTTGATTAATTTAAGCAATTGATCACTGTAAGTGGTTTCCAGTTTATCAAGAAGATGGAGGATAAGATTATTCCCATAACTTTCTTAAAATAGCCATGTATGAATGATGTCAGTGTGATCTTTGCCCTAATTAGTTTAAATATACATTAACAGCTTTGTCTCAGAGCTTAAAAGGAATCCAGACAATGTTGGCAGCATTATATGGAAATAAAATGCATAAAGGCTTCAGTATTTAAGATGGAGTTTATGGACTTACAGTTAATCTGACGAAGTGTTTGTCCTTATATGAGCTTTAGTTCTTCATATTCATTCATAGTGCCAGCTAACGCTTGTGAACCACAAGACGACGCTGGGGATTTGTTAGTGTGTCCACGATGTCACTGGTCCACCTGAAGGATTGGACTGTTAATTACATTATTAAGAGAGCTTTAACCCTGTCTACCTTTCAGAATGAGCTGCAATCATCTTTCCCAATTTAAACCTGAGATCATTGGCGTATGTTATGTTTATTCTGTTTGAGTGTTAATTTGCTCACGGTGACCCAGAGAACACCTGCTGCATCCCAATCCACAGTTTGTTGTGTATTCCAGTTGCCGTCCCCGCTGTGCCATCTAACTACATCTGTTAAGGCAGTGTAACATACAATTAAAGTCCCTTAATAGCTCATCATGTGGAAGATAATTATAACACACAGCGGAATGCTAATTATATCAGTGATCTTCTCTCCTAACGTCCTACTAAAACCAATGTCATTTAGCTGCTACTTATGGACGTGCCAAGTGGCCTAGTTTCTGCACAGCCGACAGGAAGGCAGAGAAGGCTACCTTGCCTGAAGAGCGTTTGGAACATAATTATGTTATTTTCTGCAAACGGCTGCACTGTTTGATATGTTTAGGGCCATTTGACTGTTCTAAGATTAAAGTATCTAATTTGTGGGAACGATGCGCACTGATGGGTGTGTGTGTGTGCTACATCAGCCTTTTTCCATTTGCACTGAATAAGTGAAGAACGAATGAAATGGGGTCGTGGCAAAACCCAATGATGACAGAAATGAATACTAGCAATATTATGATCAACTACCTCGGCATTGCGAGCCGAATGAGAAATATTCAAAGAACAAAGTGACTTCTAGATCATCCATGTGTCATGAATGCTGAGAAAGAGCCCAATTTTAACAGTGTAATCACGCTGTAAATCACTGGAACGGGAATAAAATCAAAATATCATTAACCTAATGTAAGTACTGTACTGTACATAAGCTTTATCAATTTTAAGCCAGCACAGAATTCTCTTGTCTCTATGTTTAGACCTACTTCAGAACTTGCAGTATAATCATGTTTCTACTGACTTTGAGTTTCATTACTGAAAAATGTTTGAACAAATATCCCGCTGAGCGTTCAAAAAACTCATCAAACATAGTTCCAAACACAGTTAGCATCCTAAAATATTTCTCTGCATGATTTATGTTTGGATTAAAGCCTCCAGAAAAACACTCTTTCTTTGAGCTCGAGGAAAAGTTACGTAATGGAAAACTGTCAGATATGTTTGTAATCATGTTAAAGTTTACTTCATTGATAATAAAAACAATATATCCGCTAAAGTTCTTGTCCCCAAGCACTATAAAGTCCAACTTGAATTACCTTGGATAAAACAGTGTGTGAACTACACCCTGGCTTTAGGGGAAACTCACTTTTTTACCGAGGGGTTGGAAGGCCTTGAACATGCCTTAAAGTCAGAGGTGTGGACTCAAGTCACATGATAAGACTTGCTACTTGATTTGGACTTTAACATTAATGGCTCATGACTTCACTTGGACTTGAGCCTTGTGACTTGACAATAACTGTCTGCCGAATTACTCCAAGACACTGGAAGACAACAAAGGCCCCAGAAGTGAAAGAACGGCTTAATGCAATGGTGGAAGTATCATCTTATGACTGTATGCTCAGTAGAATAAATGGCGATCAGGAGAAAGGTGTATCTCTTTGGGACTTTTTATGGACTCGCATCAAAATGGAAGCTAATCCTACATAATTATGAACTTGCTCTGTGGTTATGTGACCCTGTAGAGTGATGTATGAGGACATATGCATGACATGTTTTTGTTTGTTAGCTTGTTCTCTTTCCTTCTCGATTTATTTGTCAGTTTTTCTATATGTACTGAAAAATGCGTGCCCTTTATTCTTGTATGCCCAGAAAATAATATATGTATGCCATGTACCGAACCTTTCAAACCAATATAAACTTGAATTAAAAAAAAAAAGAAAATACTTGATACCTTCCCCCAAGTCCAAGATTTAAAAGTATATTATTTACAAAAAGAGCCACGAATCAATTCATTTCCTTTAATTTCCTGAATCAACTGACATTAACACTGTTCATTCCCAGGAAGGCGACACTTAACTCCCTGATGATCCACTTTTTCAAACCAATTCAACAGCATCCAATCAAGTTGCATGAGAGAACCATGAAGAACTAACTTCAAATTACTGAGCACCTGTTGGAGAAATGGAAATCAAAGATAATTTCATTCGAGTACAAAAACTAAGCAGTGGTCAACAAAAAACAAATGCTATGCAAAATATGCAGGTTGAAAATTACAGACAAAGAAAAAATAATTGGTGTTTTTATTTGTTTGGTCAAAGGTCTAACTGCCAAGAAAACGGAAATCTTTGGTGAGTACATTTTTGGTACTGACCAAAAGTGTGCACGGTAGTGCCTAATTGGAATTGGTGGTACTGTTAGCAAGCTAGGCTAACTAGCGTCTACCCTCCCATTGAAACACAAATTTAAGAACATGATGGGGCCAAATGTTGAATGTTGTAAATGGACAGATGGCTTGAATTTAAGAAATTAAGCATAGTCGAAAGCTGAAGATGGTTTGTTGCTCCCCAAGAATGTTGACAGTGCTTTGTCTTCTAACACTGATTTTAAATTAACTCAGTGATGCCAAAAGTCCAAAAAGGGCTTCATTGTCTTCAAAGAAATATTCATTAAAGCGAGGACAATCCAAGTTTCAGTTCAACTTTTAATTTAACAAACTGACTGGGTGCGGCCTTCAGTGTATCGCTCTTGTCTCTGTATTTATTTTGACCCATCTTAAAATGTTTTACTGCACATCAGACTGTAAAATGTCAGCACTGCCCGCAGTGCATTAGAATCTGACCTCTCGCCAGCATATCACAGTTTCAGAGGGATTATAAACCACAGTGACATTTTAGGTATATTACATAAACCATGCTCTCATTCTCAGGTATCAGCTCGCCTGTGAGATTTAAGGGATTCTGTGGCAGCTATTATTACAGTACAACAAATATTTGCCTCTTCAATTCAGCAAAGAGATACTCGGGAAGGAAAAATCAATTCCCCACTTGGACTCTCCTGCCTCTGAACTCACACAGCCAGCCTCGTCTCATATCACAATCTTTACTTGATCCTCATTTCACCGACCGATCCCCCTTATCGGTGGTCACAGTGATCACTGGCTTTGAGATATGAGCCTACAGGGGCATCGGTATGAGTCAGCATCCTGAGCTAAAGCCTGACAATAAGAACATCCATGCTATTAACTGTACCGTACGCTCGCTAACAGAGGGATGTGTCTTCAGTGACAACAGAGACACATGCAGGTGTTGTGTACCTCGTTAAATGTCTCAAAATCTGTGCATGCAATCTGCTGTGATGTGAAGCACCCTCATCAATCATCTGCCTGGGATTTCCTGAGTGGGCTCATGAAAATGAATCCTAAAATGAACTCTGAGAGATCTTAATCTGTGTAGCTGCAAAGATGGAAGGTTGCAGTACTTGAACAAGCGACTCAGTGTCACAGTGTGAGCTGATATGATTTATAGGAACTCTTTGTATGTTGTGTGATGCATGACGGGACACCCACGCTGTTTTTAAAGCACAATTATTTAAAATTCTGCGTCTGTCTTCAAACTTGAGTTTCTGTGGAAATTTGAAGACTGCTCTGAATAATACGACCCTTCACTGTCAGTGAACATAGAACACACCATCACAGCCACATTAACAGATATTTGTCTGATATTGATCCATAATCACAGATGTTCCAGTGTGCAGCACTTAGATTAATTACTATGCATCAGACGTACTTTAGGTGCAGTGGGGATTATTTGTCGGAAGCATTATGCAAACTCACTGTCCAGTTAGGACAGCAGGATCCTGATTACAAGACAATAACTGTCTAATAACAGGAAACTGATTGATTGAACTTGTGGCACATCCTTTTTGCAATGAACGTGTAAAGATAAACTATACAGGATTGGTGGTTGCTGTTTGCTCGCCAGCGAACGTGATAGTAAAAGCCAAAGTGACCCTTAAATTCCAAGTTCATTTCAAGCTGTGCCTAGATACTTCTTCAAGAGGTCTTCCAACTTGTCTGATTACTTGGTGAAGTCAGATATGCCTAAAAAGCAAGTGGGAATTTTCCATGTCATAACTGTACACACTCTACTATTCAAGGTTAGAGGCAAAACTTGTTGTTTACTTGTTAAAATGTCCATGTAATTTGTACTATGTTGGGAAAACAAAACGAGAGTTAAAAACCAGAATCTGTGAGCAAAAGTGTTTTCTTAGTAGTCATGATGATAAATCATCTGTGGCTTCAATGCTTGAGTGAACTTCATTACTACATGGGGCGTTGAGACAGTGAAGAGGCCACGGAGGGGTGGCAGTAGCGACAGAATCCTTCGTCAAAAGGAGGCATAGTGGATACAGCTTCTTGATACCGTCATTCCCAATGGGATGAATGAGGAGATTTCATTTACTTGTTCTTTATGAAGTGAATATATTTCTGTCATTACATGTTTTCATGCTCTAATCCATAAGATTCTCTGCAGTGAAAAATTGTGGCTCCCCCTGCTGGGATGCATTGGTTGTGTTGGTTGTGGCTATCTTTAATTAACTACCTGTGTACATCGTTTGTGACACGGCCAGAAAACATGCTGAAGAAAAGTGTCTTGCTCAAAACGTCAGTGTGGCAATATTAAAAATTCAAATTCAGGTGCTGTCCTGATCATTACTTTATTATTGCTTACATTTGGGATTCAGCACCTAGCCTTAGTTGTGAGTGAGCATGTTGTGTCTTCTTTTTAGTAAAAGTCAACCCCAGAATCTGGTTCTGGTAGTGTAGTTTAACCCTTTTATTGCCAGTTATGGAAGCATACAAAAACATCAGAGAGAGCCCAGGCCAAAGTGACAAACAAAACCAAAGAGCTACTGTAGCTGACCAGAAGAAAGAAAAAGTACAATCCTATAGCTAACTCCTTAACCAAACATGACAAAAACAGGAGAATCTTTAGGGTTGAGTTAGGATGGATGAAACTCCACAGGCAATAAAGGCCAACAACAACAAGGCAGTAGCTCTGGACTAACAGTACAAAGTGGCTCTCCAACACCCCAACAAAGCAACACATGGCAGCAAACAGGAACCAGAAGAGAAGCTCCTCAGCCAGATGGTGTGATTGACTTCTGATCCCCAACCAATGGCGCAGGAGAGGGGAGTAGGAGCTTGAGTTGAGGCCTGAAGAGCAGCACATTATAGGTTAATCACCCATTCCTCTATGGGGGAATGTAACACCAACCATTCCGGATTCAAGCACATCTCACTTTTAGTTTTAACCCTGCCCACTCCAAGTACAGATGATGTACTATGATTTTATGGTGGTTACTCCTTTTTATATATCTCTCACCTAGTTAGTCTCTCTTTCAGACTCCTTGCAGACTAATTTGGGTGATATTTGAGCGCTGCTTGGGCGGGGACAGCCGGTATTTTGTGGTGGCTCGTCATCGCATCTTGGTGGCAAAGGAGCAAAAATTAGCGCGTACACCTTGATGTTGTGTTGCAATCCATCAATCATACTCGTGACAACTGCAGAGTCATTTGACCTGGGTGTTAATGCTGACTAAAACCTTTCCCACTGCATTAAAAAGCCAGATGTGAGCAGGTGTTAGCAGAGGGGCTATAGTTTAGTTGGTTGAACAGATAGAGATAATGGTGTACTAACTTCCTATTTAATAGAAACTGTATTTTTTACAGATACATAAAATTATATTATTGCAATATTATGCACTAAATTTGAGGCATACTGGCCACAAAGAGTACATTAAATGTTCATTAACACTGATTAATCCCATCTCTCAATGTAATTAAGATCTTTGCTGGTGACAAAAATGCGCTGGTTTCATCTGGATATCACATCTAAACTGCAGAATGCCTTCTCAAAGTGTCACCTTAGCTTTGCTTACATTTACACTGCATTAAAGATTTGCAGTTAAAATAAAAAACAGATATAGAAATCTATAAACACCTCACAGTGTGTTAGTATTTATGATATTCATGAAACTGCCTCCACCTCAGAGCCCACATTATTGTTTGTGAAAAACCTTTTATCAATAATCAGAGTTCAGTAAACTTGTGACCTACATAAATGCTGTAAAGTCAAAGTTCACCCACTTTGGGAATTGTTTCCATCAACACACAGTCAGACACACACACCCACACACAGTAAGATAACAGGAAGGAAGGGTGGGTTTCTCTTCCTGCACCGTTGTTTGTTGATGTATCTTTTATCTTTTGGGAGGCATCTCGTCCAGCTCCATCTCCTCCCTCGATGGGAATTTATGGGACCTGCCCAGGAAGATGCATGAGATTTCTGCAGCGCTACGTTACTGGCTTTTTGTGGTGGTAGATAATCACCATGGCGACCTTCAATGTAATGGATTGCATTTTTAAAGATTTCTGTGTTTGCTCGGCCCCGTAGGGTGGTGGTACAGACTGATAGGAATCACATTCTTGGTTTGTGTCGCCATCAGCTCCACTTTCTCTCCTCTTCTTCTCTGCATCTCTTTCTGCACCACTGTAACAACATTTTATCCACTGCCCTTCCCTGTCAGGGTTTGTATGATGTATTCTCTATGATCCCGTTTCCTTTTTATCATTGAACTCATACGCCACGGCTGAGATAAAAGTAAAAAAGTTGCACATTTTCAAGTGCCATTGGTCATTAAGTCTTAATCTACACGCTGCTAATGAGACGTGCAGGATGGAAAATAACACAATCTCTTTATGAAAAAGGACTCTAACGTTAAATCACCCCGACAAATGCTGCTGCGAAGAGAGGTGCTTTTGAGGAATTCCAATTCGATTGGTTAATGAGCAGGAAATAATCAACAAAGCGATTGTTCATTTAGCGACCAAAAATGCCAAAATTGTCTTGTTGCAGCTTCTCAAATGTTATGATTTACTGAGTTTGTTAATTTTTAGTAAAGCTTAAGGTGTCGCTCTAAGAATGGCAATGTCAGTGTGTCACTCAAATACGATACGATGTAATTAAAGAGGACATGAAGTCAGATGGTGTGAGAGAAGAGGATGCAGAGGATAGGGTTAGATGGAGGCAGATGATTGGCTGTGGTGACCCCTAAAGAGGAGGAGGAGAAGAAGAAGAAGGGCAGGCACAGTGAAAGTGAAACTTAACCGTCAATGTGCTGGATATAAAGCTGACTTTTTGTCACATATTATTCACCACAAAACTCAAGGTCTACAAACTGCTGCTGAGGTGAAAAAAGAGTTCCACCTGCGCTGCACTCACGAACCTGCAAAAACCTTCAAGTTTAGAGAAGCGACAGCGATTGATACAAGGACGCACAGGCAAGAAGAAAATGCACACACTAGCAAAAATTAAAATTTGGCCTCATCTCAGCAGCTGCCGCCACACATTGATTGTAATTCTGTGGGAAACACTGTAGACATTTGTGGGCTGCAGTCCAATGTACAGGAGACGTCACTTCTTTTCCTAAACACTCTTCTTTGACTTTAATTGAAAACATAAAAAGGTCAAGTGAAGATCTGAAGGATACATCATAAGGACTTAGGAGAAGACAACCTCAGTGAATCCAACTACACTGACACAAGGCTAGGGAGGGAATTGAAAAGATTTTATTGATAGCGGTGATATTATCGGTACTGGTTATCAGTCCAATTCTTCCTCGATTACTTACAAAAAGCAGTACAGCAACACAATTGAGCTGACTGCAGCCTTTGGGCTGGCTGCGTAAACAGTTTGTCTTTATCTAAAATGGATGAAATCAGAGAATATTTGTTCAACATTTGTTATCATTTAAGTTTTCTCAGTCAAAGAAAAAATCTGCCTACACAAATGTCGTTATTTGCCCTCTGTAACGGATGTGCTGCTCAGTTGGGAGCAGTGGCACTCAAGTGTCAAACTGCAGCTCTCCTGGAATTGAAGCCAGTGTTGTGCAGAAACATGTTTCAGCATATTTCTGTAGTGTTTCCTCCTTTAGTTGAAATGATCATTTAATAGACATTAAAAGCAGCACTGTTGTCATCTTACTTTGTGAAATGAAGCCACACTTTGGACCGCTTCTTGCTCTCCATCCCGACTCCTTCATGATACACATTTCCAGCAGTGTAGATGCACAGTTTTCCATCATTTTTTTGCAATATGCAACTGTCGCAAAAGGAATTGAAAAGCTTGGAGGCGTGTGAATAGGTTCTCGAGTCCCGTTACTACACTGCAACACATAACTATGCAACAGTGGATTATATTGACCGGGGTCACTTTAAATGTTGCTGCTGCAAGGAATTGTGGGACAACATTCCTTTCCTAAAGGATGGTCCAGTGTACCCTATGCTAAAGGAGATAAGAAAGGAAGCAGTGAAGCACATTTCCTCAGCAGTTATAGTGTTTGACCAGCTCTTATCAGGGGCTGCCTCTTCAATACTTCTGCATCATTTCACTCAGTTCAGAAACTTCCAAAGCAAAAAGACTATTTGACACACAGCGTGGGTCCTCAGAGGATCACCAGAATCATCAGGATTCACACTCTGACTTTGTGTCCACCAGATGATAACATTTATTCAAAATATTTGGACGACTATTGAATGGATTGTCATTGACTTTGGCACAGATGTTCATGTTGTTTTGTTTTTGGTAATCCCCTGGTTTCTCATCGACCAACATCAAGTCAAAAATGTCAGGTGTTCAATACTTTATGACAAAATACTTGCAACTACAGATTATCAACCTCAGCTGTAACTAACGTGCTAAACATGACCTACTGACTTACATATATGACCTCCATATAATCTACGTATTAACATTGACATTGGCTAATATTTTGGAGCTTAGTTAGTTTTTTGTTGTTTTTCTAAAACCAGTCTGCTTTTGTTGCTGATAAATTCTACTAATTGACATTTTAGCAGTGATTATAACTGTAATTACAGAGATTAAAGTCCCATTCATTAGGTGTGGACATTATTTTGCTTCTCCCCTGTGTAAATTAATGTGTCCAGAAAGTTATCTGGTAATTACAGTATGTTAATTTGTTAATGCTTCTGAAAGGGATTTATTTTGTTGTTGTCTTGGTGTTAATGTGTGCTTTCACCTTTTTTTATTTTAATTTAAAAAAACACGATGATTCAGCCAGCGATCTTTGAGCAGGGAGGGATTATGTTCAAACCGGCTCATTATGTGAGTTTGTACTGTATGTGTGTGATAAATCATCTCTTTGGAGGTGTTTATGATGGATTTTAAAATGAAGGAAGAGCCTCGTCACATAAAAACATACATTGTGCTTGACAAGATGACTTTATATAGCAGGATAAATCCAAGTGTCACCATTGGTACAACACCAATCTGTTCGGTAACACTTTCTATAAAGTCCACATCGCATTAGAAAGGCATTTGTAGTGCATTATAATGCATTATATGCTCTGTGACCACACATAATGCTTACTGATGCACTATATCAACAGTCATAAAACATTATAGATGTGACTTGTAATGGATTATAAGTGTCAAGTGTTGTATGGATGCTCTAGACTAGTTATGAACTAGAGGCTGACTGATGGGGCTTATGCATTATGAATACCTATACTCACCTACACACCTCAACAATCAACTATGGTAAAGACTCATAGTATAGTCCATGCAGTATCATAAGCTATCACTGTATGTGTTAACAACGGGCAGGCCAGGACGTTGGACATGCAGTGTTGTGATTATGGACAACCCAGAGGGCATTATCTGGCTCATACTGTTGTCACTTTACGTGCCAACCCCCAAATTTTCACAAGCCATAACTTGAGTTCCCTGGTAACACCTGAGAATTTACCAATACCTGGAACAGCCATACCGTCCTATAAGGTTCTTATGCAATGGAAATGTTGTTTACTACTCCAGTACATAGGACGAACCTTAGACAGGACTTAGCAACAGGAGACATTTCTAGTCTACTCAATTCATAGAACCCTTTGGCCCAACTATTAGCCAGAAAGCTAACGTTATGCTAGCTCGATCCAAAGTCAGTTAGGTTGTGTACGGTTGACAGACAGTAAATACAATTTAATTAGAGATGCACGATATTGGATTTTTTGCCGATATCCGATATGCCGATATATGTAACAACTCATTTTGGCCGATATTGATACCGATATCGATATATCCACTTTTTTCCCTACCTAATTTTAATGATCATCAAGTCTCTTCTGTAGTGGAATTAACATCATATTATGCATACATACTCTTATCATGATCGCCCACCAGCAGATGGAGACATGAAATACAGTACTTTTCAGTGTATGTAATATTCATTCATTGTACAACAGAAGGAAGAGCATGTTTTTCAAATTCTAATAGTTCATTTTAAAGCCGATATCAGTCGTTACCAATGACATGCCGACATTATTGTGCATCACTTAATTTGATAGTATGTTTAACAGCAAGCCTAGCTAGCTATCCAGCCATGTCACTGTCCCCAAATCAATATCAAGGGTTTCACGAACAAACAATACGCCATGTGTACCGTCACTGTCAGCCACAGCCTCAAGTAGCAAGCTGAATAGCGACGAGGATGTGAGATGGTCGCTGATGTGATCCAAAGTGTCAGTAAGTTCAGAGGGCTGGCGTTATTCTTGTAGCTTGTGTGTTACAGTCTCCATCCTGTAAAGTTGAGAGCATGAGGCACTGAAGAACTACACCCATTGTGAGGAATACATTGTGAACAGAGGCTTTGACAGCATCCCTGTTGCTGTGGTTACTTATTTTAGACAGGTTGATACTATTATGTAGGCAGTGCATTAATTTAGAGAGGTGAACTGACAGTTTGGCTTGAGCTATTTAGTAGATGTCCATTGTTAGGTTTTTAAGGACACTCTGCAGCCAATCAGAATCAAGTACTTACCAAGAAACCATGGTATAAAACCTGAATAATGCATTTTACTTTCTCACTAACGTGAAAAGGAACTGACAGCATTTATTGAAAAATACTGTGTCACCCATGTGTGCCGAAAACTCCACAGTTAGATCTTCTCAGTAAATGTAGTTTATGATAATGTCCGCTCGCTCTTCTTCCATTTCCAAATGAAAAGGAACAATAAAGAACATTTGACGTCTTTCGGCAGAGAGAAATGGATCCTGATTTGCCTCGGTATTGATGCAATTTGTATGTGTCACTGTGTGCATCGCTGTATGACATGATGAAGGACGGCATCATCTCACACACCTCGTACCTACAGTCACATTCACACACCACCTCCATGTCCTAACAGCAATCTGAATTTCACAAGCACTTTATTTGACGTTGTTTACACAAATTGGTTCAGACAGACTAAAGATCAAAAACAAAAAACAAATTTCACACCCAGATGTGAAAAATCAAACAACAAAACACGACATGAAATATGCATTAAAAAAACAAGAAACATTCTTGATATTAAACCAGTCATCTCTCTGTCTGTCTCTTCCAGCTCTTTAAATGTCTCTCTGCCTCGCTCTTCCCTTCACATCGCCGTCATCTTCAGATACATCACACATCAAATCTATTTCATCTCGACTAATGCATCAGCGCCCATCTCTCTCTCACAGAGAAAGCAATTTAGCACCAATGCATATTTTGCTGCATTTCTGCCTGAAAACCAATCGAACATCAAGCTGTGCTGGTGACGCTGAGTGTCTATATGCATCTGCTAATCTCACTCTGGTCTCAAGCATATATTTGTTTACTTTAAATGTATAATTTCCAGTCTGAAGAGCAGGCACAGCTATCTGACTTCTGCCTCCGACAGACGCCATTAGACACAACTGTCACCCTCTGATTACTTCTCCAGACTCAATGTGGAAACAGAATGTGTGCAAGTGTCGCTGTATGTGTTAAATCCATACACACAAACACACATGGGGCCCCCACGTGACAACAATAATGTCAACGCACACACACACCTGCCTGTGCTGCAGCAGAGCTTTTTGTACTGTATGTACCAACAGTCAGTAGTTAATGGAGATTAATAACTGGGTGTTCCTGCAGCGAGAGTGAACACTGTCTGTCACTCTTTGTTACTCACTCAGGTTTTACCCTCACACCACTGGATTGTTAGTCTGGAAACTAGATTATTTTCAGTCATGCTGAAATAAGGAGTTCGTTAGAGCTGAGTGCAACAGAAATTAGATTTCTGTTATCTGATCAGTGCTGTTGGAAAATTGAATTTTTGTTTTATTTACTGTAACTCAGTATGTTAAAAAGTCCAGAGTGGGAGCCCAGTAGCTCAGCAGACAGAACAGGTGTCCCATGTACAAAGGTTTTGTCCATACTGCAGCAGCCGCCTGCTGCGTGTCATCCCCCCTCACCCCCATGCCTCAACTGTCCCATCAAATAAAAAAATCCAAAGCTTGTCAGGCCTGCTGTGCGTTAAAAGTTATATTGAGACAGATTTTGAATCAAAACTGACATTAGTTGATGTTTTCAACATACAATCAGTAACCATGTTTACAAGCACATGATATTCTGGCTTTTGCCCTTAAACTGAAAAAGTCAATATTCCTACTGAGCTGTTTTTCATGGCTGAAGAAAACGAATATTCCACTAATATTCCTGTTTATAGGCAGCTGTTCACATTCTGATTAACACGATGTGTGTCCTACAGCAAAGATATTTGTGCATATGAAAAACCTGTTGATATCAAAGTCTTAGATAATGTTTAAAAGTTGGTGTTTTTCTCCTTCAGACCAGAGAGATGGAATTTCTTTTTGTGCATGCATCTCCTTGCGAATCAGCCTTGCAAATTCGAGACACACATTATGAATGCACTGTATACATGTTTAATAATTGCTCTTAAAACCTAAATAATATCTGTATATCCCACGTCTTAATCAGAAAGTGCAACATTCGAGAAATGGTCCAATTCAGAACTGCTGTTTACATGACCTGTCTATAAATTTTATCACATTCGAAATAAAAGGGGAATATTATTGTGCATGTAAACTAAGTCATTGTGTTCAAGGATAACCACTTTCTTTTAACGACAAGACTAACACTAATGGTCGGATGCATCATGCAGTGTGTCCTCACTTTGTTATGAAATGTGGTCTTCTGCATGTATGTGTTTGTCATTGAATGCCATTAGCATGTGCTAATAGTACAGGACCTTGATCCTGCGTCTGTGTCTGCAGCTGTGGTGCTGTTTGACAGGCAGGTGACTGATGGCATCATGACTGTAATAAATCGTCCTGTGGAGTTAAAGGTAGACAGCGCCTCCTGAACACTTCCTGTGGCTACATTTATTTATTTTCTTATTATTATGTTGTACCAACAATATAAAAACAAAGCTATAAATCTTCAGTTACTACATAGAGACTTAAAACATTAGTCATAAAACAGGTTGTAATATTTACTTTATTTAATCAGGTGAATAATCAGAAGATTTTGTTCAGGCTTCTCTAACAGCAGGTATCTTATTGAAGTATTCTTCTACAAACACGATATCCCCACCAGCTGTCCTGTTGCTTGACTGTAGCTGAACTCTGACATCTCTGCGTACAGGGGCAAGAAAAAAGTGAATGTCTACTTGGAAGAAATCAATAAAAATCCTTTCATGACCTCCTGAAATCTTCCCTTTACAACTTTGGAGTTGGCACAGCCAGACTGTGACTCATTGGTGCAGCAATTTATTCGCTGCGGTAAATTAAGAATTGGGAAGGGAAAAAAGGAAAAGGGCAAACAATTACGGTTAAATCTGTTTTTGCAGGTGCAACAGTGCGTTGTGTAAATTATATCGACATTGTCAGTGGGGGTGTCAGGAAGTGATGAGGTCTCATTACATCCTGAATTTGTTTACCTCCGAATTTATCCCATGTTTCAGACTTTTTTCTTTTTCTTTTTTTGACTCGAATGAAACAAACAGTATAGATGATCTGTCACCGCAGCCAGTTTTAGCATCTTTCAATGCAAATGGAATTATTTTACAGACATTATGTTTTTGTATCTACTTTTTAAATAAGGTTCCTAGCTTGAAGTGTTTCCGAAGCGGGGGTGTTTTCTTTTCTTTTTTTAGTTGTTTTGATGTATGTATGTCTTTAGTGGATAAAAGCAGAACGGTAAAATAAGGGAAGACTGGCAGAGAATACTGGTTACAATAACGATAGACAGCACTGCTGTCAAAAGTTGAAATATTTTAACTTTCTGCCATCTCCAGCAGCGGAATTTACAACCTGATGTTACATAACTCCCTCACATAAGAAGAAAATGTGAACAACTAGTGGACATTACTTGAATAATTATATAAAATAATACACACAAAATAATTTTATTTGATATATTTTATTCCATTTATTGTAAACAATACAGCATTGCCATTGCAACATATCGTCATGCATGTGTCTTTTTATCGTCCTGCAGTTCTGTCAGACTGTTTGTTTATCCTGTGCTGTCCAAGAGCTGTTTTCTGTCTGCTGTCTACCATCTGCCTGATTCCCTGTAAACACAGCATGAGGCTGGTGCTGCATGCACATTGAAATCATGACGGGAAAACTAAAGTCATTTTCTCTCAATGAAAAACATAGTCTCCTCAAAACTTATGACAAACAGCTAAAACAGAGCAAACAAAAAGCAGCAGAGGAACGTGGTGTTCCACAGGCTACTGTGTTTGGTCTCCTGAAGCAATGAGAAACAACACATTCTCACTCCCAACTCGTTAAATGCTGTTTGATCAGGGGTCCTACAAATCAAACTATGACACTTAAGGTACCCCTTCGTTGTTTAAGGACAGCTATCATGTTACACTTGCATAGATCGTCTCTTTTCAAAATAAACTTCAGTTTTCACAGGAAATATACAGTTTCTGCACATTAAAAGCATATGGTCTCTTTTCAAAATAAACTTAGAATGTAGGTAAAAAACATTTTTAGGTTTACTTCCTCAGGTTTAGGCAATATAGGCACGTGATTAGATTTAGAAAAAACCCCATCATGGTTTGGCTTAAAATAACCGTTACTAATAACTACTAACATAATATAATATGTGAAATGTCACTAACATTGTATGCTACACATACTAGCACACTACGCCATTATTAAAATAATTTGACTTTTCATTTCACACATTAAATGAATAGCGATTTTCTTGGTCAAAGACTAGATTTTGTTTGACCCATCCACCTCCACTCATGTCCAATGCGGACTTTCTTACTCTTTTTACCACAGTAGTTGCCTGGAGTGTCGACAGATGCCTCCGCCTGAGGCATCTCATACAGCTGCTTGAGGGTGCGTCTGTTCTTCTGTGTCTGATGCTGATGGGCCATTGACCAAGTTTCAAGTTTTTGACAAGCTGGGAGTGAGACCAGGTTGCAAGAAACAGTCATGGCTGTTAGTGATGGAGACAGAAAAGGAATGCGCACAGGGAAAGCACCTGTGGTTGACGCTGCCCTCATAAAGTGGATTCAAAATGCCTGGTCACGTAATGAAAGAGCTGTACTGTATTTTGAAAAGGTTGATAAAAAAAATAGTGAAGGTGCCTGTTTCATTACTTTATATGTAAATATTAATAGATGGTAATCTGCATGAGAAATAGAAAGAGAAAGAAAAAAATTCAATTTGATCTGGACGTACGTGATCACCATGAGAGGTTTCCACTGAACTTATAATATGGAAATAAACGAGTACACCAGAGGCACTTATTGAGAGCCACAAAGTGACTTTCCTTCGGCCTCCTCTGGGTCTGTGGAAATAAAAGTAATGCAATCAGTTACTTTGAGGAAACCCTGTGCTTGTTGCATCCTAAATAGTGTTATTTAAATGCAGTTTTCAAGTGAATTTAAATCCAATTATAATCTCCTTAGGCAGCTAAACATGACATTTAGCAGGTCCCCTGAAAATTCTGAAACACAGAAAAACACCTCAGTATGTAATTTCAAGAGAATCACAGACCTTGCAGCTCATGTCGGCTGCAAACGTGCTGTTGGTTCGGTGGTTCCTCGGAGATGTGTTGTTTACACTCAAGGTTGTACAACACAGAGCTCCAAACAAACAGTTGAAAGCAGACATGGTGTGTGACATGAGTTGGTGCAGTCAGACTGAACCTGCACTATACAACCTTGGGTCCCTTTCTCTCATCACTCACTGTAACATTTCACTTTACAGGAGCGCATAAGGTGAATCAGACAGCTGCAGACACTCATTTTGTTTGGCGTCCTTGCTCCTTAACAGCAGCTGATGTTTGCAGATGTGTCTGCTGCCGAGCTTCTGTGTACATGGTTGTGATAACACTGAAAATCTTCTGGCAAAGACAAATACCACAGTTAGATGTTGACAGTGATCAGAAGCCTAATTGAGGTCTGATAGCTGCAGGAATCAGGAAGTGGGATAATGGAGTTTGGCTGGTGACGGCTGCACTTCCATCAGTCTACTTTACTGTAGAAGATAGCACTCCCTCTGCCTCATTTTCTGCAGCACACAATGTGTTTCCATAATGACCAGCTGCCATTATCGTCAAACAGCATGAACATCCAACTCAGAGGAAACTTCTGCAGCACAGACGCTGTGCATAAATACGGACCTGTCTGCTGGTCAATTTTCAATCGTATACATCTTGTTGTCACAACCTGCCTCTGTAGCAAACATCCCTCCATCACCTTTATTAGCTGCCACATAAAAATGCAGCTCATATTACGAGCACTCCTCCAGGAGCTCGAGCTGTTCTTAACTTAAGAAAGATTTCTGTGAGAAGATGTCAGCAGGTGCAGCGCCTCCCAAAGTACCTGCTTTTCATCTGACACTGACTTCCTCATACAAAAGGTTTTTGAAAATGGTGTATGTGTGTATTTGTGTGTGTGTGTGTGTGTGTGTGCGTGCTGCATGTAGAAAAACAAAGGGCTATATAAATGGATAATACAGTGTAGAGGATTAAGAGTGTGTAGTGTAATCCTGTGTATGAGTGTGCCTGGACTAGCACAGCTTGTATTTTATACAGAGGCTCAGTTTGATTTACTCAGTAAAATCTCTCTGTACCAGGGCTTTAAAGTACTTTTTTCTGTGCACACGCACTTGATGCATGTAACTTTTAGAATTACATGCATTAGTTTTGTTTTAGCTGACCCCCCAAAAATGTTTTGCCACGCCATTTGGTACATTTGTTCTTCTTTCTCTGCTTTGTCGCCACAGTCGCAGCCGAATCCGATCAAAAGACATCTAACATGCAACATTTTCTTGTTAATGGCAGTTCAAATATGACGAAATTATCAGTGTGTTATAGTGCAGTCTGGGCTGATGTTCTCTTAGATTTTCTAAAAAACTGAACAGAAGAATAACCACAGTTTTTACATAGTCACAGTCAGGGTCAACCTGAACAGAATTACATTGAAAATTTCAGCAAACCTCTGAAGGAGAACATTTATTTTTTCTGAAAACAGATTAGCTTCTAGTTGAATCAATTCAGCAGGGCATGTACCAGCTCCTGTTTCACTTGCGTTTTATTCCCATAACTCCGACCTGCAATTTTTGGGGTCGGACTCTTAGCGCTGCCGATACTTTTTACACTCAGTACTTTGAGTGAATGCTGCCTGTGTAGATTTAAGACGCAGGACTGAAGCTGCTGCTCTGCCAACATTCTGCTTTCACTACACAGCAGGACTACAACTAATGTTTTACTATCTATTAAGCTGCTGATTATATTCTTTATTAACTGACCATTCATTTAGCGTTTCACAAAAAGTGAAAAGGCCTGTTGCAATACGTCCAACGTGACATCACACCTGGTTTTGTCCAGCCAAAATCTTTACCAATGGTCGGCTGGATCTCCGTTATGTTTGTCATTTTTGTGAAAATGATCAATCGATGATGAAAATAGTTATTTTCTATTGATGGATCAACTTCTTTTTTGTTGTACCATCATTATTCACAAAAGCACAAAAACTATTTCATCTCAATATGTTTCCTATAGATTGATATATACATACATATGCAGGATATACTGAAGCATTTACTTTCTTTGCAGTTGAAAAACCAAAATCAATTAGTGTCAACTAGTAAATTAATTGCCAATCAATTTCATAATCAATTAATCAGTTTGAGTATTTTTTAAAACTAAAATAACTGTATTACTTTACAATAATATGCGGAACATCAAAGTTCTCTCATTACAGTTTCTTAAATGTGAATATTTTCTGGTTTCCATCCTCCTTTTGTGACATCTTTGGATTGTGGACAAAACAAGACATTTGACGGCAATATCTTGGGCTTTGGGAAACACTGACTGACATTTTTTTCACCATTTTATAAACCAAACAACTAATCAGTTGATTGAGGAAAATAATTACAGATTAATCGACAATGAAAATGATTGTTAGTTACAGCCCAAATTTTGTCTAACTAATGTCAGAAAACCATTAAAAATGCCTGTCACAATACTCCTGAAGCTCAAGGTCGCATCAGATGTCTTGCTGTCCAAAACCCAAAAATATTCAGTTTATGATCATATCAAATGGAGAAGAGCAACAAAAACTTCAACGGTGATAAACTGGAATCAGGTTAATGTTTGGCATTTTTGCTTGAAAACAATCAGTCGATGATTAAACATGTTTTCTGTCGATGAACAAAGTGATTTATTCTTTTGGGGTTTTGTGCTGTTGTAACATCATTATTAACTGAACCACTATAAACAACTTAACAGTATATTAGTACTGTTATTAGGGCTTTAACTTAACAGTGCTTTTAAAGTGGTATTCCACCAATAGGAGTCTTCCACATGGACTTAAGAATTCCAGTAGATTGCATAGTTTGGGCCACAATATTCATCAATGCTATGTTCTATTAGATCTGTTATACTTTGTTTTTAGGTCTAACATGACTATGCCATGACAATGAAAGCATTTTAATTGTTTAAAAACAGAGTGGTTTGGAGATTTCTTGTGATTTTTGTGTCCACGTGTCCAAAGAGCCCCTTAAACAAACTCAGTTAAAACCAGGAAACGCCCCTGTGCAAAAGATTTCGTGACTGCCCTCCTCACCTGAAAGCAAACTGATGCTTGATATATACATCTGTGTCTGTACTGTGTTTTATTGCATGTTTCTCCATCCTCTACTGTGTGTGTGTGTGTGTGTGTGTGTGTGTGTGTGTGTGTGTGTAGATGTTTGGTTTGTGTGTTTGTGTGCATACATGTGACTGTTTTTCTGGCAGTCTGAGGGACAGATGTGATAATTATCATCCCAAATCTCTCTCATCTCTCTTTCAGCATCATAACCTGATTTATCCACTCGTTGTTTTTTGTTTGTCTCAGCGACATAAAGGCAGATGGCAGCTCTGCCAAAAACAGGGGATAATAATGGCGTGGAAAGGAGCCCTGTGCCGCCACTTCCTGCTCAGGCCAGCAGGTTGAGCCGTGTTAGCGGTCAGGCAGCGGTCCAGCGTGTACTCTGTGATAGCTGATATTTGGTGAATTAGGGTCTGGGCACAGGGTTTATCTGTTGGGACTATGAGGCAGACAAACAGTGTAATCCCAGGCATCATTACATCATCCTACCATTACTCATTCGTCCATATTTCCAAGGTCAGTTGGGTAACATCCTGGCAGGGCTGATATTTGAGAGATTGAAGTTCCTGCAGGCCGCATCACGATGATGCAGAGAGATTAATGGATTGCAGATTGATTGGTGATGTCACTGGGTAACAAAAGGTTAAGTAAAGCTGCACCTGCAGGCTGTGTGAGCAATCAGGAGGAATCTCATCAGGCTTTTATCCTGCATCCGTTGTTTGTTTTTTTGCTCTGCAGCAGCCAGAACATTGTATTCTTTCTGAAATATTGATCACAGCTCAATGGCTGTATCACCATGCAACACGTGTGCCTCTTCACTCGAGACTTGTGAAGGCAAACTGAATATTTTTCTAATCTCAGCCACAGAATTTTGTTTCATTAGTGCAAGTAAAGCATGCGGTGAAGTGAGGCGTCTAAATCTGGATCAATTTGTAAAGGGAACTGCAGTCAGCTGAAGGAAATATTTTCCTCCTCCTGAATAGAAATATTTTCCAGTTATTTTCCGCCTTCACTCATGTGTTTCTCCATCTCTCCCTTTTCCACCAGTGCGCTACCTGCTCAAGAACAATGTGAGTCCAGACCTCTGCAATGAAGACGGCCTCACCGCTCTGCATCAGGTACGACCGTCCACCTCTGTCTCCACCTGTCTGCCTGTCTCTCTCCACCTTCTGTCTTTCTTTCAGTATCTTTGGCACTGATGGCATCTTATCCTGAAACTGAAAATGATGTTAAGTAGATAGATTTTTAGTTGCATGTCAAACATCAAAAATACAGAAGACGTCTGCAGGTAGCACCCGCAGGTTGTTGTCCACTAATCACAGGTCTGGCAGTTCAGTCCTCGCCTTCTTCTGTCCAGATGCCAAAATGTCCTGTGAACTTCAATGTACTCCTGATGGTTAGACCAACTTTCTCCAGACATGATAATGCAGAGCGCCTTGGTAACACAGTGGTTAAAGCAAATGCCGCATTACCGCAACGTCTCAGATTCGATTCCAGCCTTTAGACCTTTATTGCGAGTCATATCTCTTTCTCTTCCCGTGTTTCCAGCCTATGCCTCTGCACCGTTAAATTAAGGCAAGAATGCCTGATTAAAATTACTCTCAAAACAAAGAAATGATTATGCTGTGATAAATCAGACACAGATTTAAAAAAAAACTGTCTCTGTTTTGGCAAAAATTACAGCAAACTGTTTTCAGTGAAGCTGTCAATAGGTGTGTGGACCATGAGGGTGTGTGTCCACATGGTGTTTCTCTCATGCAGAAAAACAGCAACAGGGTTCTGGGGAGCTCTTTTAAAGAAAAAGGCTCCAATATCTTGACATCAACATTAGCTGGGTAGCTAACATGACAGGCTCTACAATGAGCAATGTTAGCAACAAGCGTACAACACATAATGGTGATAAATGCACAACTCACCATCAACATTCAGCGTCCGGCTGATCATCTTCCACAAACGGGCATCTCTGTGTTTCTGACTGACATGTCATTTAGCTCGGGACAGACGGAAGCTAAAAGACTGTCAGTGACGACAGCAGCGCCACCAGATTTTAAACTAAAAGCACTCAGAGCAGCTGCACAGAAAAGCTGGGGCACTTTGAAAAAAGATGCTGCACTCTGAAACATGATTCATGGGGTTAATGGATAGCACTTAAGAAATGTTTGTTTCATGAATGTGTTCTTGTCAGTTGACAACTTATTTTAAGAAGTCGACCAAAATAAAACAAATATTTTTGACGTTTCTGACTCGGATGGAATTAAAATAAATAAATAAATATCTTATCTTAGAAAAAAAACAACAACCATTAAATATCACCATAACTACTAAATAAATATCAAGTTGATTCAACTTTAAGTTTTTGGAGGTTAAAGCAAGTCATGCTGGCTGCGCCAAACTAGTTTGTCAGATTACAATAGACTCATGGGATTGACTCAATAATACCAGAGTTGGAACTATTTGAAATGATGGATGCAAATTGTTACCCTAATTTATTAAACTTGAGACAGTCGATCATATTTTAGAGTGTGGGTATGGCGCTTTTTCTCTAGGCAGCTGCATATGCGCTCTCCTAATTTGGAACAATACATATAAGGTGCTTGCAATCAAAAAATGTGTAAACAGGCCTTAAGACGGTGAATTGTGTCTTGCTTTGGTGGAGAAACATGATTGTAAAACAAATCTCTGGATGCCCTCTAGTACTGTAACTTATTGATTCAGGCGTTTATAATTTAGACATATATTGATATACCACAGCCACTTATTGACTGGAGCACATGCTGGCTACATGTGGGCAAAAGGAAGTAAAAGTAATGCAGTCTATCATTTTAGGGGAAATGCAGTTTTTGAAGCCAGTTTAAATTCTCTTCTAATCTCCTCAGGCAGCTAAAAATGGCCTGTAGAAGTTTGTGTATAATGTCTAATTATGCAACAAATACCTGAAGATGAAAGATACTGCTTTTACAACATATATATATTTTTTTCATTTTCCTGAGTAACTGACTAAGTGAAAAGTTTCCTATGTGATTTAAGAAACTCAGTCTTCATGCAGCACCCATTTTAAAGACTGAGTTTCTGTGTAAACAGTTTATTCTGCTAAATAAAACTTATCTACCAAAGCAAAGAGCTTTCACTTGAACAGAAATGTTTTTATTTTAAAAAATCTGCTCGTTGATTCAGAAAAACAGCAGAATTTTTTTCTCATCTGAATGCATTACATTTTTTTTAGGTTTCTTTGTAAAGAGGGCAAAAGGAAATAATGGAATGAATGTTATTTTGATGTAGACTGGATAATTACACCTTTCTTGTTCAAGTCTCTCACGCTGCCTAATGTCATTATTATGCTGATGTAAACACTGAAGACTAAACAGAATATTTTGTAAAAGGTACTCGGCCCTCTCACGCTGTGTGTTGTCTTCTTGAGTTTATTCTGTTGTCAGATATCCCACATCTCCTTGTTTTGCCTCTGCAGCAGTGAAACCTTGTGACTCTCTTCTTTTTAAAAACTTTGATTAATCAGGTCCAAATGTATTACCGTTACCATGTGAGCCTTTGTTGAAATATAATTAAATCATTTCCTGGTGTGATTAGTTTGCAGCTGTATGAATTAAAGTGCCTCGTGCAGAATAGACTGTTGAGGTTTTCTGACAATGAAAAAATGATTCTTAATAGAGAGGAAATGAGTTCAGTATTGGGAAAATTAGTCCATTTTGATGCAGGAAATTGATAGAGGAGGTCAGGCCTATTTTCTCTTGGTAATTAGAGCCATTACTGGCATGATAATCAAAGCTTTCACCTCATCCAAAATCAATGCTCCAAATAACTTCCTACTTAAAACTGCTCAGCTGTCTGTGTAAATAATGGATCATTACATGTCTCATTTAGTCACAAATCAGAGTCTTGATCTGAGAAGTTTTCCGTCATTCCTCCGAGTCATAGTCATTTCCTGTCAGCACAGTATGAGAGCCCGGGCCACTTTGCAGCATACAAACATTTGTCCAGGCTCCAGGTAGTCTTTAACAACAAAGTGCAACCATTAAACCAAAACCAGGGGTTTCACAAAGATGGTCTATAATCTGATACAGTGGTTCCCAACTGGTCTAACCACAGGGTCCAGGTTTCTCCTTAGTCATTGGTTCACGGTCCACATAGTTTGACACATTAAGCGTCATGGCCATGTTGTCCAGCTAGTTTCCTGTCTCTGTCCAGCGGCTGTCCGTCAGTCAATCAATTTACAGCAGGAGATGGCACTTCAAAATAAAAGCTTTGTGCTGGAAATTCACTCTACTTCAAAATAAAGTGTGTTTCTTACAAACTCGACACATTTGCGAGTCACTTGCAGTCCATTCAGAATGAACCCATGACCTACTTTTGGACCGCGACTATAAGTTGAGAACCACTGATCTAAAGCCCTGTTTCCAAGTTGCCACAGTGAAATTTAAGGTGTGCTGATGGATTCACGTTGTCAGCTCGTGCATTGAGTAGCATTACAAGTTATCGTTCCACCTTAAAAGTCGCCGGCAGTCGATCCAGTGAATTAAGTTAATTTTTTGTCTGACTCCAGCTGCTGCAAGAGGCAGCAAAACATCCTTTCATTTTATAGTTACAGTAGTTATAGTTATAGAAAGTTTACTAATAAAACTCTCCACAGTGTGAACAGTGGTTGCATGAGCCTAAAAAACAGACACAACTCAGCAGCCCTGAGCAGAGTGAGTTAGTACCAGATCTGTGTGCTAGGTACCCCAACAGAGGGGGGACAAAAAATGGGGACGGTATGGAACAGTTCCATTGGCACCATCCACAACTTTTCACAGTGGAAATGGAAAAAAGCTTACCAGACTGAACTGTACCGTACTGCTCGGTGGAAAAGGGGCTTAATACACTTCCTATAGAGAAGTGCCTTGTATAACCCCACCTCCAAAAATCTGAAAACACGTTCTTCTGGACTGGAACAGGAATCTGTCCACAGTGCTGCTGCAGTTGCTGACCGTGTTGGTTCACCTGCTGCAGGTTAAAGATGCTGAGGAAAAGGCCTGTAAACACAAACAAGCATGAAGCCATTTTGTTTGTCCTCCACACGCTGAAATGTCATCACTGCTCAAAGAGTAAACTCAGAATCTTATTTTTGTCCCTAAACCTACATCAAGGTCTTGACAGCATCTTTATGCACAGTGAGGGGAGATGTTTACAGTGCAAGACACCAAGTTTTCTTTACCACTGAAGTTGCATTTCAAAGTAAAATAAATCTGACTTCCTGAAGGATGGCATCTGAAAGCATTTCAAACGGATGTGATGTTCATTTATAACCTCAGTTTCTCATCTGCCTCTCAGCCCTCCTGTCCCCTCTCCTCTCATTTCTCTCTACAGTTGTACTAAACCTCTGACAGTTTATGTCCTCTCCCTTCGCTCTGCCTCAGCTAACACGACCGTCTCTCTTTCCCCCTCGGCTGCTCAAAGCCTAATACTCTGGCTCCTGCTGGGAGCCTGCGAAATGAACAAGGGGAAGAGAAAATTGAAGTCCATCAGTCACCGCTGGTGTGGCTGGTGTTTTAAAAGCCGGGGGCCGTGGGGCTGCCAAGAGATCAGATTGACCTTTGGGCTTTGAATGTGTGTGTACCCGATAATCTGCTATTTGGACGGGTCAGCCTGCACACCGTCTCCGAGATGAGACCTTTTTACTCCTGCTACAGTTTGACAAATACTGCCATTCACACACAGGCAAATGGGGACAATATATATACAGACAGAAATACACATGGGAATCCATACATACACACACACACATCATATGGCAGAGGGTGAGATAGATGAAGGGAAGTGGTGGTGGTGTTTCTCTAAATGAGATGTCATACCTATCTAAGGCTGGTCTCACCTCACTGATAGGACGCATTAATCAATAGGTAGCTGCACATGCCTCAACACACACACACACACACACACACACACACACACACACACACACACACACACACACACACACACATACCTCACCAATACCTATATACACTTCAATATTTACTACGTCATCCCCTGAGAATAAGTCAATGCGTCATGAAAGCCCCTCAGCAGCTTCAGTTCCTACAGTTAGTTGCATCGATCACACTGGGATGATGTGAAGGACAAATGGAGACCTTTTGTTCAGTGACAGGGTTATGCATGCATGTGTGGATGAATGTATGATGATGAATGTGTGCGTGGCCATGATCACACCCGTCCTTGGTGCTACATCAAAAATACAACCTCCTTGTCAAAGATATCTGTTGCCATGATTAATTCCCAGAGTTTTTAAATTTGTACAGTAATATTTTAAACCAGTGTGCACTGTTTAGGCATCTTACAAACCTCCAAATTTTGGGATATATTACTGAAATGCTGTCTTTGATAGTTTGATACTTGAATGAAGACATCAGCAGGTTTTCCACAGGACAGCAGGGCTTCCTTTACATGTAATATTTAAAACTCTATATTGCACAATGCCTCAGTATCTGGTTGTGTGGACCAGTTTTTATAGAAGTGTAGTACCTCTAGCAAAGCTCCAGTACCTCCTCTACAGATACATTGCATATTCTACAGCTGCCTTCACAACAAAAGCCCCCTGGCAGGTTGCCCAGTAGCTCAGTGGGTAGAGTGGGTGCCCCATGTACAAAGGCAGTGTCCTTGTTGCAGCGGCCACAAGTTGGACTCCAGCCTGTGGCCCTTTGCTACATGCCGTCCCCTCTCTCTTCCCCTCTCACCCCCTCACAAACTGTCCCGTCATTAAAGGCAAAAAGCCCCAAAACATAATCTTAGAAAAAGCCCCATGACTGATTTGATGATGGACAGATTTTAATTTTGAAACAGCAGGAACTGTTTGGTTTGTATTAGCAGTAACCTAACAGCGCGGATACAGCTGAAAGCGATCAGTGAAAAGTAAGTGTCATGTAGCCGGACCTACCTCTGTAGCATTGTACGAGTCAGCGCTAGAGAAAGGTCTAAAAATCACCAAATAGCTTCCTGCTACAGGGGAAAAGTGCTCTGGCTTGTTTGAATGTATTTAAATAATCACAGTTCTTTTGGGTAGTGCTAAAGGCAGGAAGCAGCAATCAAGCAGAGCTAGTTTTGGTGGAACATTTGCGTTTTGCGAGGCGAACATTCCAATTTCTAAAGACTGTGAAAATAGCGCCATCTGGTGGCCGGAAAGCACATCTTGTTCTACTTGCTAAATATTGTTGTAATTCTAAAGCTGAAATTAATGTTCTGTGTTGGAAAAAAAGAAAGTGAAAAATACAAAAAAACATTATATTCTGTGTTGGTACAAAATAAAAAATAAATAAATACACCACAGTGTCTCCATGGTGAAGGCATATATAACCTAATAATGATAGTGATGCAAATAACCTAATTGTGATGCAGGCTGCAAAATCTGATGCAGGGGGGGAGGGAATATCACTTACTTGGCGGAGGTCTGCACTCTCTGAGTGCTTTTCCAGTTACACGATGAAAATCTTAGTTGAAAGTGCCATTTTCAGTAAGGAAGTTGTTAGTTCAGAGATTGTGGTTTCCCCTAGCAAAGGGGATTTAGAAGTGGTAACATGCAGAGAAAAGAAGGCATGGCGTAAGGGAGGAAGAAGCCGGTCCAAATCGGCCAATGGCCACATCCTGTGAGTCAGACTAGACAAGAGTAAATCAAGGCTGGTATCTATGATCAGGAATGCAACAGGAATGTAGGAGTGACACTAATCTTAAAAGCACAGATATCCAGTCATAAGCTGCAAAACATTGTCACCTCTTGTGGGCAATCAGTTTAGAAACAGCTTTGGTTTGAGGGAGATCATTATGCGTTGGCCCTGGTTGGCTTTGGTACTGAGCACAGCCACAACAGCGTGGGCCGGCCTGGCTGTCCCCTGCTGTGAGGCTCAATGCAGGCTGCTTGGAGAGATTAAAACGAGCTACACTATATATGTTAGAAGAGTATTAGCTTCATCGACCATATTTGTTTTTCTCACCTGTATGTGTAGTTAAAAAATCCCACACCAACATTGCCCCATTTGTCTTTTAAACAGTGCTATTTTTGGTCTGAACACCCTTCAAGGTGGAGGCAGATGGTATCCTTGCCAGCGGACGCTTTCAAACACACTCGCCTCATGTTGTCCCATGTTTGGTTGAATCACCGCCGTTATCTGGCTCTGAGTTCATGTGTTTTACTTCAGGACCCTGGTGTGGCTGAGTGGGCACGATGACCCAGAACATCAACAGACTGCTGGAGTCACATTTAAAAATATTTTACTTCAGTGATTCAACCATTTAAATATTTATGCAGAGATGACAGAGACGGGTACAGAGATGACTGAGGCGGGCTTTAAACTCGGGCTGTAATGATCATCTGCCGGATTTAAGACGTGAAGTTAAAAGACTGCTTTCCTATGTGGTCTCAGACTTTTTCATCAGTCATTCGGCTCTTCATAACGTCAGCCTTTGAGGACCTTAAACGCAGACCTGCCTGCCTTTCAGCACCACAGTCTTCCACTCAGCTCCCCAAATTCAGTAATAAGCCCGGAGCTGTCACTCTAGTCTCCGGCACTTTTTGTGTTTTCAATTATTTTTCAAAGATGTGATTAAATGTCGATGTTCTATTAGACAGGAAGAGTGACAGGGAAGGTCAGAAAATGACATGCAACAGTGGTTTAAGCTGTACCTGAGCCCAGAAATCATCCACCGTATCCCTGGTGTCCCTGCTGCCTGTCACAGCTTGGCTTCAGTTTATTTCTCCTTTTAGGTCTAATTCTGAGCAGCTGAAGTTTCTCCGCACAGACCTCCTCCCCTCTGCACGATTTGCATGAGTCCTATCATCTCTGGTAAAAATATAAAGTACTTTTATTCTTTAACCTCCCGCAGTCTCAGCCACCTGGTCCTGGTCTAGCTCACTTAACCCCCTCAGTATTTCAGTTTCTGTGCCAGCTGTGTCACCAACAGCCCTCACTGCACTAACCCTGAGGGAGCTGCGTGTGACGGTTTGACGTGTTATGTGTGTGACCCACTGCTGGGAAATTTTAAAAAGCAGCTAGCAGCATTAAGCAGCTAACTTATATTAGAAGAACAAACCAAGATGTCCACAAACTGGGGAGATGGTGAGTTCCTTACTCTCTGAGCAGAGGATGAGATCAACCGCCATATAACAGCGATTGTAAACGATAGTTAATGAGAGAAACAGTTAGAGACTGGTGCAGCTACGTGACCCACCTATCATACCTACACATCAGTCCAAAAGAGAGGCTGTCAGAGTTACAACTCCGTACTTATCAGGTGAATCACATCTTCATGTACAATGAATTATATAGTGGATTACTGCTATGCTTGGTGTCATAAACTGGAACAAAATCACACACTGAGGCAGCATTAGGTCACACATGAGCGAATGCAGGCGAGTGACCATCACTGTCCGAGGCCATATTTCAAGTCACCTCAATTCAATTATCCTGATGGAAACTTTTGTCCCAGGGAATGCTTAAAATTACAGTGACACTAATTACAGTAACTTTTTAACAACTCGCAACCAGTACCAACCAGACAACCAGTGGGTTCCCTGGGTCAGGGTCACTCACTGGGCCCAGTGTTAGAACAATAGAATATTAAATATTTTGCAAAATATACAAATAAATAAGATTTAAGTGTTTTAAAGGAGCAGAAGCAAAACAAAATTTAAGGAAAATGTGGGCTGTGCTTGCTAATAAACACTGTGAAATACTGGCCTGTGGCATGTGGGCCTGTTTGTATTTTTCATGGCCATTGTCAAACAATATCGGCCGGTTAGACACAACAACGACCAGTGTCCCCTCACACATACGTCTTAGCTATCAGTTGAGGCAACGACTTTAACGGCCAGTTCACCAAAGTTGAACTGCATGTATGCAGAGATGCAGTGGTGTTGTTAGGCCTGGCCTCCTGGCTTTAGCCCTGAATGCTTTATGAATAGTCCGGGATCTAAATAGGCTGTATATGTATTTTATAAAAATAAGAATAGTCTTAATAATGAAATAATAATAATAAAAAAGCCCTGTTTTGGGTCCTCTTTGTTGTTCGAGCAGCACATTTTCTGTGATCACATGCAGGACAGAGAGCGCATTAGTAATCTCTTAATGTTGCAGCTGGTAAAGGTGAAGCTAATTTTAAATTCTTAATATACTGCTGAATAGTTTAATCCAGTTGTGTCAATCTCATTTTAGTTCATTGGCCACTTACTGTCTGATTCAATCGCAGGGGGGCCAGACCAGTAAAACCATTGCATAATATCCTATGAATAACAAGCACCTCCAAATTCTTCCCCTTTTTTGTTCAAAGAAGTACATTTTAAAAACACTCATCCATTTACAAAACGGATGACAAACAGCCTGTGATGCCGTCAGAAGAATAAATGAATATTTCGCAGTTTTTTACTCACTGTTATTACATGAACATTGACATCACTACACCCAACTAAAGTGAAAGAAAAAAGCTGTATTCTGGTCGGGGTGGAAAAGCCTCTGAAGCTGCATTTTGCATGAAAAAACCTTGCACCTCTCGGCCTTCACAAGTGCATCACCATTAGGTGTGCAAAGTCATCCAGTGGGCCGATTCTGGCCCCCGGACCGTATGTTCGACACCCTTGGTCTAATCTGTAATTATATATCATTATGTATCAGTTGATTAAATTTTGTAATAGTAATCTAAGTTTTCAAACTAACTAAAGCAGACAAATGAATGTAGTGGAGTAGAAAGTACAATGTTTCCCTCTGAGATGTAGCTTAAGTGTTAAATAAGTAAGTAAAAGCAGATTTTCCAAATTTTTAATGAAAGCAGTTGCAAAGTACTCTACTGTCATGTGCGACAGTAGAGTACTTTGCCCTTATGTTAGTGTTGTCTGTGTGAAATGAAGAATCTTGGTATTGCAGCAGTGCAGATGTGTAAGAAGGGGCCACAGTCTCAGCTTTATTTCCTCGTCATCCTGCTCCTCAGCCCTGACCACAGTCTTCTCGGCCCACTGGCGGATCCCAGTAAGACTCTTGTTGTTGTTTTCCAGTCGCATAATCTGAGCCTTTGTCAGAACCACACTCCCGTCCCCGTATGAATAGTTTCCATGAAAGCCACATTATTTTCAAGAAAGGTGGAGGCTGGTGGGCTCCACAGGGGGGAGGCTAGGAGTTTAGTTTAGCGACTGGTTATCTTGTGGGTGCAAGTATGCTTTTTTTGCAGAGTGAAAAGCTAAGAGATTAGTTTAGTCAGCGAGCAGGTGGGCTGAAGTATGTGGGTTTACTCGGAGGGAGGTTCGGAGATTAGCCTAGTTGTCGGCTGGTGTGTAGGTTGCAGTCTCTTGGGCTTTTTTCCTGACGACATCTGTCATGACACCGCTGCAGGCTGGAGATGCGAGCTAATCCATCAGTGTATCCGATGTCTTTGACAAGCTTGTATGTCTCTTAAGAGTCTTGTTCTTGTCAGTTTTATGAGACTGCTCATTTCCCCCTGAATTATATCTTCAAGCTTGCCAATTACAAGACTCTGACTGAAAATGAAATCCATAACTTGCTCTCTGAATTACCATCTCCGTGTAACACGAGGAAGAATTTGCCAATTTAATGCCCCGGTACGTGCACACACACTGAAGCACATACACATGGTAAAATAAGGAAATTAGTGACTCATCTCGTGTGTCTTTTCCTTAGAATCTGTTGTCTGAGCTGCTCTTTTGAGACCATTTACACCGGAAACAGTTGAGAGAAATAAACCAGTACCACTTCTGCTTTTTGGGAACTTCAGAGGAAAGTCTTTCTTGCTCATTCTGTTTCCTCGACTTCCTCATCTGAGCATCACTGACAGTAAAAGCCTTTAACAGCAGGTCCACCTGAATTTGTAGTTGTTCTTTTTTTTAACGTGTATCAGCCTTTCACATCAAGTCTGGTGCTGATTGCTTTAGTGAAGACTCAGATAAAAAGAGAATCCTCTAAGTGAACCTCCTCCTGTGCTCTGTGACTGTGACCACATCTCCACTGTAACCTTCATATCTTTTTTCTTTGTCACACTGCTCGCCTGCTTTTACTATCACGCAGCTCGTTTCCCTCCTCATATACATATCACAGAGATTTCTCCACTATCATTTGACACGCACCACTTCAGAAGGCCAGGACAGGTTTATCTTTGACACACTGTAGGTAGCTCAAGTAGAGAAGAGACATAAATCAGCTTAAATTGACTCACTTGTAGTCAGTGTCTGTTAGTGTCTGACGTTTATTAACATTAGTCACCTAAAGATAGTGGTCATAGCAGACTAAGTAAGGCTGTGGCAGCAAAACAATTGCCCTCGACTAAGAGTTTTCCCAGTCGACCAATTTAGGGCCATTAGTCGACTAGTCGCCCGCATGTTTACAATATTAATGTAATTATTAAATGATATATTTGGGCGGGGCAACACAATGGTTTGAGTTGAAGGTGTGAGAAAGAATAGTATCAGTAACATTGTTAACACTGCGCTACATTACAGAGAAATACCAAACCGTACTAATGAACCTTCATTAATATAGGCCTATATTTTATCTACAAGTGCACGTCACACACTGACGCTGTGGGCAAAGCAGTAATGAAGTGCCTAATGGGCATGTAGCTACTTCCATGTTTCAGATGATACGTCGTGTTTGTAGTCGACCAATGAAGATGAGTTTACATAACACCTTGAGTTCGTCCTTCACCTTCTCAAAATGATCCCACACTTTGGATTTCCTGCCCGACATGTTATTAACTAGCCTGTGGAATAACCACAGGTACCAGTGACTGCTGAGCGTCGCCACTTCCTGTGTCAGTCCTTTCAAATTAAATTCCTACATGGTCCAGTCATATAGGGTTTGATTTATTTTGACAAGACGCAGCTCCTCATAGAGTTTCATGCCTTTTTTTCCCCTTTCTGCGACTTAGTGACCGATGAACTCTTGCCGACTAATGACCTTTGTGGTTGACTAACATTTGGTCGACTATTGGGGGGCAGCCCTACTCCTGAGTGTGTTGCCTCATGCAAGAGTAAGTTTACGGCTTGTTCTTCTGTTTTATAAAAGCAAGAATGTGTCATTTCAGGACAGGACAGAATAATCTAATTTGGGAACTTGGGAGGAATTCGCAAGGGAATACTGTTTGGGTTAAATGTAATAACTGGGCAAGGACACTTAGGAGTTATTATTTGTTTAGTTGACTTTAAACAAGCTTTGTAGCTGCACTGATCACGTCCACCCTGTCACAGTTTTTTGTGTCTCTGATCCAGAAATACACCGTTCCACTCTGTTAATCCTGCCTGCAAAGTTCTGATTGGGTCGCTTGTTTTTCCAACCAGGGAAACAGCAGTCACTGAGGACCTGACCTGTTTTGATATTTAAGATAAGCACAGCAATTTAGTTGTGTCACATTTAACCCAGGTGCATTTCTACTTGTCTCACAAATGCTGACACTAAAATGAACCACAGGTCAGACTCGTTGAACGTGGATTGTATTGTAGTTGTCACTTAGATTTTTACTCACATGAAAAATGTAAAATTTTGTCTCAGATATTCAGTGTAAGACTGAATAAAAAGGCCGTATGTGTTAACCTTCATGTGCATACTTTTCACCGTGACTAAAACGTTAGTCACAGGATGTGTTTGTCAGCCACTAGTGTTTCCAGTCAGTCCGCCTTTGTGTTTTCTATGCATCTATTTCACCTCTTATCTGCCTTCCTGCTATCTGTCCTCTGCATCTGTGAAGTAATTTCATTTCCTCTCTTGTGTTGTATATTAATTCATGTACTCCCCCCACACTCCTGTCAGAGCCGCCTTATCAGAGTAGCCTCGGCTGTCGGAGCTACAAAACTCCAGAGAATGCACACAACTCATTTTCCCCTAACGTCAGCGTGGTCTTTTTTTGTTGTTGTTGCTGTTGTTTAAATATTCAGATTAAGATTTTTTTTTCAGACAGTAGGCAGGCAGAGACAGAGATGGAGTACAGGTGACTGAGAAGACAGATTGAGGTTTTGTTTTGAGGCTGGCAGGGACGTTCATGGAACCAAAGGTGACGGTGTCGACCATTAAATCATCTCACAGTCCCATCTGTTCGCCGTGTCACCAAACAACAGCGTTTGTGCTCATTCCTTACTGACTGAATTACATTAAACACTCCATACTCATCACTACATGAATATATAGTGTCAGAAAAGAAACATTTAGTGTTTGGAGGCATATTTAATCGATGTGTAATGTTCTGTTGTGTTAAAAAATAAGGTGACATATCAGTCAATCAATCATTTATTTATTTGTCACATGGAATCATACACGGTACACGTCTAGTTAAATGTGATACCATCAGCTTCATCAACTTGTGCACTGTAATTTAGTCCCTTTTTGTCTCTTCTTACACTGTAGGCTGCTGCTTTGTAAGTGTCCATTTTTCCAGGTGTATATTGATGGCATCCCTGATGGTTCTAGTAATCTATAGTTTCTGGTTGTGCATTGATTTAACTGTAGTTCTGGGTACAGTTGCGTCTGTTTTTGTACAAATTATATTCAGCACAGTCTCAGTGAATTCATTGATGGCGGTGACATTACCGGTTGTGTCCTGGAACGTGCTCCAGACTTTGACTATTCATCTCTCGCGTTACTGGGGGTATGCACGATAGTTCGTCTGCAAATCTCGACCTCAACAACACAGCTGCATGGTTGCTCCTCCCAAATGCGGGACTCCGCTCTTAAGCTGCTTCTGAATGGAACTACAGCGGGGATCCAGAGTGTTTGTGTTTGTGCGCCTACATAAAAAACAAACAAAAAACACTTTTCTGTGCAGTCAGCTGGGGCTGCGATGATTTGTTTTCATGATAATAGTTAAATCAAATGGTTTTTTTCCAATGAAATGTCAGAAAATGATGAAACATTCAGGCTATTTGACTTCTGATAGCCCAGGGTGACATATTGAAATGTTAAGTTGGAGCCATGATATAGTTTTTGTTTAGTTTATCCTTATCTAAGGTAGATATAAATATACACATGCAGTTCTGAAAGTGAACACAACTTTCAGCCCGTCGTGCTAAAATAACATAAAACCAACATTTTAAATCTAAATGACGTCAGTAGGATGCTGAGGAAGAGTCTGCCGCTGTTTGCATTCTCCAAAGTGAATTTAGTCCGTCCTCTAATCTGCCCTGCCCTTCTCTTTCTTGGCATTTCCACCCTGTTGCTTTATATTCATGTTTGCGCCTCACTCTGTGTATTACTGTGACTTGCTCTCGCTCCTACTCTCAGATACTAGAAACCTCTAGAGATTGCACTTCAGCTCATCCTCTATGTAAATCCATGAAAAAGAAAAAAACATCTGCTCTGCACTCCTCAACTCCTCGAGGTTTCTATGGTGAGCGTGTTTCAGTGAGGAGGAATATTTACAGACAAAAACTGTGTGAAAGGGAAAAAGTTTTTGGGGGGTGGGGGCCAGTAGGTTTTCCACTCAACACAGCAGGTGTGTCGCAGCATTTCTAATTTAACAGGGGCTTCAAAGTGAGTGAAGTCAGACATGCACCTTATTACCTGATACATATTTAACATGTTGGTCCAGTCTCTGAATTTCTCGACACAGTCAGGATGATGAGCTCACTAAGTTGCACCAAGTAACATTCCTGTAACACTTAAACATCGCACAGGTCTGAGTCTGAGTCAGATTAATGTAAAAGTGAAACCCACCAGACAGGAGCTACTCAAGGACCAGACTGAAAAATCTGGCTCTATAAGTTACAGTGAATCTATTCATTAAACTGTGCATGTTATTTCTTATTAATTCGATTTTTGTGACCCAGTGACTCATGTTATCCCTTAATTTGTACAGGTCACTTTGTTTTTATCTTCAAGGTGTTGACATATGACTGTTAATGAAAGTATCTCTCTGCTACTTTAGCTGCCTCTAAGTCAGATGCTGACATTGTTGGTATCTAACTTCCTGTCTGTCTTCTCTGCTTTAGAATCGAACTTAATAAATTGTGCAAAGATCAAGGACAGTGTAAGACATGTGGGTGGCATTATAAATGTTTTATTATCAAGCGAGAAAAAAAAAAGGACAGAAAATTTAATTTTCTATGTGATATTTAGTCTTTTATCTCATGGTACTTTTAAATCTGTGCCAAATTTCCTGGTTTACATTAAATTACCTGTTAGCTAAAACTTTTGGGACTTGCTTTTTATGACCGTTTTATCTGTGGCTGAGACTCGATGTTAAATGCTGTAAGATGACAGAGGTAACTTAATGCCCCTTTATTAAAAATAAATAAATAATGGCCATGTAATACTTTATTAAGAAGGGCAAAATGTTTTCTGCAGTCAACATCAAGAGGAAGGAAGGGACGTTTTCCTGGGCACTGCAGCATCCTTTTATCTCATTATATTCAGTATCATCAGTTGTCAAGAAACTACTAAAATGAACCAAACCATGAAATATGTTTGATTTTCTACTTCTTTTTAAACTTTATTTCACAGACATCATATAATTATTGTTGTACCTGAATAAGTTTATATTAGAATTGCAAAAAACTAATTTCATTATTTACTAATCTGCTCATTATTTTCTTGATTAATCATTCCAGCAAAAAATGCCTTTGGTGCGCACCAAAACCCAGACATATTTAATTTAGCATAATTGTTTGTTTTTTTTTAATCACTGTACAAGTACAACAAGATTCAGTTTACAACTTCTGTATTGACGTTGTAATGAATTACAGAAAAAATACATAGCAAGTAAGTATTAACATTAGAAACAGTAACAGTCAATATTAGATATTTAAATAGCGCTTATAGCTCAGAAAACCAAAATGGTGCAAACAAAACACAACGGAAAAACAGTGTAGATGGGTTTATCATTAGTTCATGTACACTGAGGTTACTTCTCAGGTACAGCTGCAGTCACTGTGTCGCCAGATAAATATGGGGCCAGTTTTCAGTGACGTGAAACAGAGGTGAGCAGGAAATCCTCACATCTAAGAAGCTGGTAGCAGATAACGTCGGAGTGTTTTGCTTGACAAAACAAGTCAAACTGTTGATCAGTTACCAAAAAAGATGCAGATTAATTGATTGATTGACTAATCTATTCAGTGGAAATGTATTTAATGTAGTTTATATCAGTTTAAGTTTGGGAAAGTGTGTCAAAGCACAAAATTTCTTTGATGTTTCATGATAGAAGAAGTATTAGCCTAGTGTTTAGACTTTTCAAGAACCCATAATACATTTTTTTGTCGTGCCCCACCCGAGTCTTTGAAAAAAAAAAATCCCGCACCTTGTTCTTGCTCAGTTTCACAGTGTATCAGTATTTAGTAGTGATACAGATAAATGAGTGATATTTTGCCGCGCACCTGCATCTGTGACAGCTGGATGTGCTTCAAACTAATGCTCTCGCCCCACTCGCTACGTTTTCCAGACATATCAGATTCAAACTCTATCAGCTAGCTGCCACACATGATGACAGAGAGGTGACGTGGCCAGAAAACTAAGAAACATATGTGATGGTGAACAAAGCATCACACATCTAGGTCTATTAGAGCAACTTTATATCAACGGGAAGAAGAATAAATTTGCCATCATTTTACATTATGTTGAAGATTATCCACTGAAGATCACTGTAACAATTTCATTACACACAACACAGTCCCATGACCTTTGCAGGTTTTCCATGACGGTGCAAACACAGAGTCTTACTGCTGCTTTTATGGTTTTGTATCATCGTCTCCCATGATATAATCGTTTTAATATATTTATAAAATATAGGGTTATTAAAACATCATTAATAGAATCTAACAGGTGAAGGGTGCAGTTCAGAGTGTAGTTGTAGTAGTTTTACAGAGCCTAGTTTCCTACGTTTTAATAAAAGGGATTGGGAACAGGGAAACAAAATGGTTTCTAATGAGTTTAATTTGTCATTAACCTACTTTAAAGAGGGACCATCTTTTTTCTGAAACGTTTTGTTCATATCGATTTTGTAAGTGACCTTTTCCATTCTATACATATCCTCGACTGTTTCTAGATAAACAGTAGAGACGTGTCACATTATTAAAAATGTTCAATAAACTAGTAAACTGGCTTTTTCAATCCTTCACAACAACTGTTACATGTATTTTCTCCCTTAACTGAGTGATAAATATTTTTATTGCGTTGGTTGTCATCCTTTAAGCTCTCACATCATACTGGTGTTTGACTTACTTTAAAAAAACTTGAGCTTTTATTGATCCCCAGAGGGAAAACTCAAGTAATGTATCCACACTGGCTGCTGATCGAAGCGGATGACCTTTAGATCAGTCTGGCGCTCTCCCAACTGAGCTATCGAGGGCATGTCAAAAAATATCTGCCTATTTAATCACATAAAAGTTCCACACGTAGAGGCTCTAATATTTGCATTAATCATTTGCAATTTGGAAATTGGAAACGTGTCCAAAGTGTACCTTGCCGACACACAATGCATGATAATATTTGGCTCTTTTGTTTTTGGTTACTCTATTTTGTTTCTGTTTGTTACCAACATTTGTTTCCCCTTTGTCTAAGTCTGTGAGTGGGTAGAGTCATAATGGGATTACCAGCAGTCACTTTGTCAGAGCAGAGTTTCCATTTCATCATGACAGATGTCTCATTTTCATTTCAAAGCACAGAGTCAAGAAGTGACAACACTCCAGTGGCTCCTGACAGACGTAAAGGTGCTCTTTGGTAAAAACATTCAGCTGTTTCTGGAAACAAAGGAGGATTTTTTATGACGTTCCTTCTTTGATATTCTGTTCACACTGTGTGATGGGAGGTTCCAACATGGATCAGATTCAAACCCACAACTTCACCAGCACAAATAATAACACTAGCTCTTGCTGTGATGTCCCCTCTCAGACTTTTGCTCTGAATCCTTCAGTTTTCTGATTATATCTGACCCTCCTGCTGCGACAAAGTAATCCCATTCTTTGACTTTGTGTCGGCTCCTTGCACTCTGTCTCCCTCGCTGTTGTTTTTCTCGCTCGTCTTTGCCTTTGCTCGGCGGCGGAGCACTGCCACACTCACACCAATTAGCTCTGATGGAGAAAACTGCTGTTGCTGACAGCAGCGAGATCGGAGGATGGTTTACATGGAAAATTCTCCTTCCTCCCCACCCTATAATCACACCCAAGTGTAACAGGAAAATACTTTCTGTCCCTCTTTGTCTTTGTCTCTGTGAATGGGTGTGAGTTATGGGTGCATTTCCAGCTTTGTCCCAGATCCAGGGAACAGCCCACACAATGGGCGAGATGTCAGAATGACTGTGTCCAAATTGGCTAAATGTGTTCTCAGTTTTACACTCAGCAATATACGATTAAGGGACTTTTGTGGAGATACGGACTGACTGCGTAATGGACTTCTTGCTCGCCTGTGCTCCTGGTGACAAATGAGTTCTTTTTCATCCTCTCCCCTCAATGATTAAGGTGCTGAAGCACACGGCATCAATGCAGCACAGCTGAGTATTCACTGTATGAATTATATTCTACACCAGACTCAAAATAAGAAAGAGCTCCTTTTCATTTTCCTCCAAACAAGAGGGAACTGTGGATCTCAGTCTGTCTCTAGAGTGACTCCTCACATTACTACATGACTGAGTTAGAAACAGCAGCTGCAGACACATGTGCATCACTTCTCTCCTCTTTATTCATTTCTTTCTTACTCCCTTTCCCACCTTGTCATACTTATTCACTCCATCTACCTCCATCTGGGTTATTACACCAGCGAGTGTTACAGTATTAAAGATTAAACATGTTTCTTCTGCCTCCCCTCTCTCTCTCTTTCACTACAGTGTTGTATAGATAACTACGAGGAGATGGTGAAGATCCTGCTGGACCGAGGAGCCAGCGTCAACGCTCAGGACAATGAGTTGTGGACGCCGCTGCACGCCGCTGCTACCTGTGGCCACGCAGGACTGGTCAAGATTCTCATTTCACAGTAAGACATGCAGATACACTACAGCAGGGTTTCCTGCAGCATTTTGTGGTGGAGGTGCCTCCTCTTGGCTGAAGTGTCTTTACTTCTGCACCTCCACTTAAATCAGAAAAACCTCAAGGTTAAGATTACTTTGTCTTCCAAAAAATGATCTTTGATGCAAGAAACAGCTGCAACAAAATTTTTTAGTGATCCTAAGCAGGGAAATTCAGTTTTGCAGCAGCACAAGGACTGAAAAGGTCCAGCTAAATAGAGGAACTTAATAATAATGATAACGAGAGGTTTAAAGAACTAAAGTGAGAATTGAAGCAGCTAGAAGGGCACTTAGAGAGCACCTTTGCCAAGGCCAAACGCCCTACCTCACAATGTTGAAGGTGCAGCGCACAGCATTCAGAATAGTATTTTAGCAGCAAACTATTTTTCTACTACTACTTCTATAATTAGGCTCTGTCAGTACTGTTGCTGTTGCTAGCTCAGCACTGCTAGCTGCAACCTCCCTGTTTGCTTGTGATGTCTGAGGCTAGAGCCGTGTGCATCTGAACCCAAACCATGACTGTCGTATATTGCAAAGTGACAAATAATGTGGGTATGCCCTTCCAAAATTTAATGGGTTCTTCCCTAGCCCATGTTGCACTCTTCCATCAAGTTTCATGAAAGTGGGGCCTGAAGTTTTTCCGTAGTCCTGCTACTGAACAAACAGGGTGTCATGGTGGCGCAGCGGTAAGCATTGTCACCTCACTAGTTCGAACCCCAGGGTGCCCAATTTCCATATTCTCCCCGTGTCAGCGTGGGTTTTCTCCAGGTACTCCTGCTTCCTCCCACAGTCCAAAGACATACAGGTTGATTGGTGACTCTAAATTGTCCGTAGGTGTGAATGTGAGTGTGAATGGTTGTCTGTCTCTATGTGTCAGCCCTGTGATAGTCTGGTGACCTGTCCAGGGTGTACCCTGCCTCTCGCCTAATGTCAGCTGGGATAGGCTCCAGCCCCCAACAGGATAAGTGGTTACAGAAATGAGTAAATGAATGAATGCTACCAAACAGACAAACGTAAACCAAGCCGAATACACTACCTCTTTGGAGGAGGTAAAAATAGAAACTATACAAGGGCAAATTGAAGACAACGTTAAAACGTAAAGCGACAGTGATGTGATTTATTTATAGCGTAATATAATCACAATAAAACACATTAATAAGAACACACAACCAAATATTAGCCTGAGATAAAACAACCAAGAAAATTAGTTGCAAAGACATTCACTCTGTCAAGAACTACAAAAATTTTAAGGCACACATCTCAAATACAGCCCCTTAGTACATGAACTACAAGCAAACAAACACATCTCACTTTACATGCTAAAACACAGAAAAACCTGTAGAAATATACGTGTGGTGGTTTGAACCATCATCATCCAGCAACCAGCACTGATCATATCTGTCTGATTCAGCTTAGTAGTGCTGATTGACTGATCATGTTCTTTGCATTAATTAATGAGAGCATCATGTGGCGTTATCAGGGAGAAGTACAAAAAACAATCAACAGTCCGTAACAATCAGGTCCTGATGTGTAACAAAAGACTGACAAGGTTGAAGTTAGTTCATAATCAACACTGTGATGCAGTTTTCTTCAGAGTCTGCATCAAGTTGAAGTTAGTTTAAAGTTTGTACTGACCAGCTGCACCAATTTCCCAAAGCTCTCTCACACACACACACACACACACACACACCCCAGCCACAGCCGGTAATTAACAGTCGTGTTTTTGTTGTGCTGTCAGATATCCAGGTATAAATGCACCCGCCGTCTCCAGCAGGCCACTGTAGGCAGTTTGTAGCAACATGTGAATTACTTTTTAATTGAGTTGTGTGTAAGAGAAATGAGTTGTTCTTGATCCAGAAACAACCTGGAGGAGCAGAAATTGATAGCAATGCACCAAGAGAGTAGAGCCAATTCAATTTAACTTAATTGAATTTATATTTCCCTGTGAAATCATAGGAATACGATTTCAGTGAAATGTAATCCGTCAGTTCCATCGATTTCAGTGCCGAGCCCACGCTAACTGCAGCGGCGAGAGAAAAAACATTGTAATAAAGAAAATAATTTACAAACAAAGAAAATGGGCTGAGGCTGAGGTGCAGGAATGGTAATGTCTTCCCTCTTTGTCCAGTTGTAGGAAAGAAACAGGACTTTTTATGGCAGGCAGGTATTGCTGGAGATCAGTATCAGGGTATTACTTAACATTTCTGATATCAGTATATGTCCTGATGTGGCAAGTGTATGATAATCGCATGTAAAGTATTTGGTACAATTAATAGAACTTCATCAGACAAACTAAAGTTTTAATTACATTTGCTTGGAGTCATTAATTCAGGCGGCAGAATTTGGTAAAACATGATATCAAATCATCACAGTCAATAGAGGGTAATATTGAATTATCTCGCAGCCCGAGGGCGTGTAGTGATTAACAAAGTTACTATTAGCTGTCTTTGTTATGTGAATGTTATTCATAATTCAATAATACTGACCCAGGTTCTCCAGAGGCAAAAACATCTTCATGTGTGTGTTCTTTCCACGGACACATTAATACCTGACCATGTGGGATAAATACTGTATAGAGTTGCATGTTTATCAGGGTTTAATTAGATCCTCTGATATAAGAGCTCACACACACACACACACACACACACACACACACACACACACACACACACACACACACACACACACACACACACAGGCATTTAAAGATAAAGATTGTATGTACACAAACTTTGCCTGTGGACAATCAGAGCCTGTATGCAGCATCTAGGAACACACACACACACACACAGTATATTCAGACACACTGCTGCCATCTGTTGACACGCGGGACCTGTCAAGCTTCTCATCATATCTCTTGGACTCATTATCCACAGTGAAATTACTGATGATTAAAAACGGCTGAATAATGCAGGCCAACTTGTTCTGGACTGAAAGAATTTAATTAGTATCATCAATTAGTGCTCCAACTGAGATTTATTTTGTCCAAGACTCGCCCAAGACTTTGACTTATAGAGTGGACTTTTTTCCAGCATTTTTTGGGTCTCCCACTGATCAGAATATGAAATACAGCCCTGTTTTACTACGATGATTAGAAGCACTGCTGATATAAACAAACTAATTATTTGAAAACAGCACAAAATTATAGTTAATGCTTTTTTTATTTCTTTTATGTGCTCATTTGGATCACAGATTATGCCCTTATATGTGATATACTAAACATCTTTTCCTCATGTAATCTTCACGTTGGCGTCGTTGCACATTTCAAAAGTAATATTTCAGAGGTTTTAATCATTTATCTGCTCATCTCCCACAGTGGTGCAGATCTACTGGCAGTGAACTCTGATGGGAACATGCCGTACGACCTGTGTGAAGACGATCCAACACTGGACATTATCGAGACGGCGATGGCCAACAGAGGTAGAGTATAAATGTTTGAAGAGGTAGAACTTGCTGTCTGTCACAGCAGACATCAGGGGCCGTGGACAGAATCTTTCAGCTGTAGCTCTTGGTTTATAAGGACATTTTTTGTGCTGGCTTGGAAAAGTCTGGGAAGTTAATACAGCGTCTGCACACAGATTGAGTAAATGAGAAAATGTAGCTTCTCCATGACCCGTAATCATGTCACTGGACGGAGTGTGCTGTGTGTACTTTATTCAATATTAAGCCAGTTAGATTGAACTTGTACCAGCTACTCTTTTACCGTTAGAGGCTTTTTAACCTTTACGGTTCTTGTACATCATGTTCTTGTGAAGCTGAGAGTCATACTGCTGTAAGATGGATCCAGGTTGAACACATGCACCTTTTTAAAGATGTACATGTAAATCTGTCCCTGCTAAACTCCGTCCCCCTTAGTTACTGTTGCTACACCTGTCAAACTTTCTGTCCTCACATTGGCACATAATGCAGTTCACAGTGATAACAGTGGCAGGTTTGCATCTCATAATCATTTTTTAAAAGAGCTCTATACGACATTCAGAGCATTAAGAAAGCAGCAAACAAATATTTATGTAAGTGGTGTAATGGCGTCCTGAGCAGAGAATGAAGTCACGCTACCTTTGTGTGGGTTGTCGTTGCTGTGGTAGACAATCCAGCTGTGCATTTAAGTAGATGTAAATTTGCGTCTTGTATGTGTATCCTACCGACTAGTTCATTGCTGCACTGCAATCATATGGCAGTAACCACTGATTTCAGGAAGGTGTGATGGCAGAAGCATAGCGCCCATCCTCCAGTTCATTTCCCTAGTAAATACGGTTACCTCTGTCAGGACCATAAGAGCTGGTACACATGCCGCAGCAGATTGCGTCTGAGGTTGCCAAGCAATCTTAACAAGCAACATATCATAGCCTATTTACCCGAAATCCTTAGTGCAGAGCTGATCTTTTTCCTGGTGCTGTTTTTAAGAGTGTGGGCAAAATGATCAACTTTTCTGTATTTATCAGACTGATATTTACGGAAGAAGGAAAAGATATCTGTCGGCTGTGATTGGTTGTTCCTCATCACATGATATGCGGTGCGCGCTGCTGCGCTCCAAAAGTTGAACTCTGTTTATCTTGGGGCGCAACTGTCGCGCCCTGAAAAATAGGCACTCGGGAACATGTGCACGCTGGGACGGTGTTGCTCTGGTGTTTGAGCGTGCCTGCCTCGCATCTACATTGACAACACATGAATTCGAGGGCGCGAAAATCATGGCATGTGTACGGACCCTAAGGCATTTTATGGACCAAACACTTGAGGGGACTCCTTGAGAGAAACTGGCTACTGGGGAGCTCCCCTGAGAACTTCATACCCTCAAGGGCTATTTTCCCCTGTTAGCATACAAACTGCTAACAGGAACGCTGAAGTGGCGTACTGTAAGCTGGCTGACGGAGGGTACCTGTTGTATGTGTTTTGTGTTGTCTGTTAACACGGTTAATAGGTTTTTAAAAATAGCATTCGCTGTTTGTCGCTCAAGATTACTCTTGTGCTGAGAGAATACCTTCTCCGAAATAAGAGCTTAAAAAAGTCCCTCACAACAAGAGTTTTAAGAACTTCGATTGCTCCTAACAAAAAGGGTGATTCCTACAACTAGAAAAAAGTTCCTCCAGTCCAAGAGCGCCTATAGATTCACTGTGAATACTGTACAAAGCTTCAAATACAGTAGGTCCTGGGTTTCAGAGAAGACATAGACAAAAGCAGGCTTCTCATTTCTAGCGCTGCCACCTGACTCTGACAGGCTTTATCAGCTGTAGCTAGCTAATAAATGTTAGCTCCATGAGTTAAATATGCAGTCTACAGCTGACTTTTTTATACTTAAACTAAGTTGTTTCAAAATGAGAATCTTCTTCTGAAACCTGCACCTGATGGCTGCATACATGTGCATACATACATGTACATATTGTGCTATAAGACTGAGGCTGCATGTCCCAGGTTAAAAAGACCCTGTCTGCAACAGTTTGTAGAGCACTGGTCAAAAAAGTTTGTCCTTGTATTATTAGTATGATAACAAATTGGGAAGTTAGACATTATTTCATGCTTGTGCAGCTTAGGTTCATGCTTATTTACATCATGTTTTCACTTACACGTTACAAGAGAAAAGGCTTTTTAGGATGAGGACTAACGCATGTGTTTGTAGAACGTGACCTTGGCCGGGGTCGCTGTTGTGTAAACCTCCTTAAAATCCAATAAGCACAGGACAGAGCTGCTAACGTTAGCCCAAACATTGACAGCGTCCAGGACAAGCTTCTACACGGTGGATTTTCTAGTCGTTAATTTAATGTAACCTGTAACCCCACAAACTAATGCTGTTGATTAATGCTAAGCTCCTTGGCTTCGAAAGTAATGCTTTGTAACTACTATAAGTAGTAAGCTAATTAGCCGGGTTTGCTATGGCAGATTACTTGCAAATAATTTTCTATAACATGAACACAGCGTTAAATCCAGTCGTTACACTTCTAATTTCCTCCAATTTCTTCAAGAGCTGGAGGCTGCTGAAACCAATGTGTATCTGTATGTCATCGTGTTGTTGATGGATTCAGCTCTAAGTCCTGACAGTTAGTGCAAAGTATTTGAATTGCTCATATTGTGTTATAAATATGCATAATGACTGCCTCTACTTGTTAAAACCAGAACTTTGCTACTGGCTGATCTGGTGTCAGGTGACTTATGTACAGCTTTTGTCACAAACTGAAGCACCCTTCTCACTTTCGCAGCATAGAGGAGTGACTGGGCGTGTCTTCAGCCAGAACTCTGGAGATTATTTACTCTGTAAAGCGTGAAGGCCCTGACACACCAAGCCAGTGGTCTGCCGTTGGGCCGTCGGTGAGTGTCTTGGCCCATGCTGCTGTGGTGTGTCCCGCAGTGTTGGCCCTTTTTGGCACTAGTTCGCCTTTATTCCGCTGATCAGTGGATTCCGTTGTTGAATTCAATCAATCTAATTGGCAATTCAGCCCAGCTTACAATAAGAGAAACGGAAGTGAGGAAAGTAAACAAAAAGCTAAGTGAAGAGCGAGTGGGACCAAAACAAACTTAATATATAAGGTAAGATTGTTTTTCTTCAGCCACTGACCTCTTCAGTAGAGACAGTTAATGATGATTTGTGTTATTGTTCACTGGTGCACTGCAAATATGTTTTGCTCTTTCAACATTGGATTGTGTTGTTATTGTGCTAACTGGCTAAATAGAGTTAGGGTCTTCTGGTTTGAATGATGATTACAGAAAACCGCCGTCTGCTTGTATAGAGAGTAATTTCCTCATACACAAGGGCAAAACATACATGCTGGTTGGTTGTTGATTGAAGTCTTTGTGCTCTGTTCATGTGCAACTTTGTGGCTGAGATACAAGCAGCATGAGCCAACACAGCAGGGGGCTCTCGCTGCTGCTAGTTCTCTAAAGTTGGTTTAGCATGTCTGGGCCTAAAGAGGCCTATGAAGACATTCAAAGCTACCTTGCAAAGATTTCTAAACTATGAATGAACTACTGTTTGTCAGGGGCTGTATGCTGCTAACATTCATGGTCAGCTGTGGCTGTGGCAGTATCCAGAAAAGTCTGTCTTTCTTTTTCTCAATATTTCAACCACATTAACCAGGCTAACTGTCACCGTCGGTTGTAGAAATCTAAGATAACATTTAACAGCATTAAATAACTGCAGAACACACTTGTTCTTCTAATACTGTGCATATATCACCAAGCACCATTTTGGTTCTCAGATAGCTGCAGAGAACATGACTGAGCTATCAGGTACACAGAGCACACTGGAGACACCGCAGTGCTACCACACACATACTCGACTTCTGCAGTTACCTGACCCGACACACGTTCACCACCTGCACTTACAGTATATTTGTGTAAATTTTCAAAGATGACCCAGATGATGAGGTTTATTTGCCTCCACCTTTACCTCCCTGCAGCAGCAACTAGGGCTGGGCAATGTGAAGATATTATATTGTTATTGAGATATCAGACTATATATCATCTTGGATTTTTTTGTCATCCTCTCAGTCGTTACCATGATTCACCGTAAAGAAGGAATGATCAGCTGACTCATGTCATGAGGTTCTTTATATTAACCACTGATGGTTGACTGTGGGCGTGAAGGGGCGGGATATGAGGCTGATCATTTGTGAAGAAGTTGATTCGGGATTTGTAAAAGGATAATTGCTCACAGGTAGGCGTACACACAATATTATAAATCGCAGTATTTATTGGCGTGCTTGCATTTCCTCATATCTACATAGGCAATCTTTTAGTGTTGATTCTCCACAGAGTTTTATAAATGAGGCCCCTGTTTATTTGACATTTGTCTTAAACCCCCGACTCTTGTCTCACTTGTAACAATAACGATAAAACTTCCTTAACCTTAACAACAGGATAAGAGTGTTTGTAGCTTCTGGCAGTCTTGAAAGTATGTCAACCGCAGGAACAGATTGTTGAGGGAGATGGCAGCGGGGGTTGTGACCTCAAAAAGCACTTAGTGTCCCACACGGTTTCAGGATTGACACCTCGGGGAGCCCGGAGATATTCACAGTTCTCTCACTCCCGACGGGATGCAGATTGGGATACTGTATAGTCATGCAGTATCACTGTAAACAAACACAGTCTGCACAGTTTGTGTGTGTGTGTGACGCGACTCAGAGAGAGTTCAAGGAGATCAGCACAGACATGCACATCAGTGAAGCGAGAGGGGGGAAACTCACGCTGTGTTTCAGAAGTGTTTATGTGATAGGAAGAAAGAGTGACACAGAGAGCCGGGTGACAGACAGCTTTATTTACACTGCAGTTAAATCACCTCCTCAACAGAAGCTCTTGTCAATGTTTTGTTTTTGTTTTCTAATAAACAGTTACATCTACAGGCAAACGTGTGAACGCACAGTTGGAGACAGAGTAGAGACATTTGTGGCCGCAGGGGCTCCGAGTGTTGAAATACCGGGGTGTGAAGGCAAAGGATGGCTGCTGAAATGGGGCTGGTTTAAAGGACGAGTTCAACATTTTGGAAAATATGCTTATTGGCTCTCTGGTGAGGGGTCAGATAATAAGACTGATGCCACTCTTTATTTGTTTAGCAGCAGCAGTGGCATGGGGGAAATTTTTGGTATTTGTTAAATATCTGTTGGTCTTAGTTTTGGGTCTAGTGCTGTAAGTGGCTGCAGCCGAATACAGTCCATATTCAGTCACTAGATCATGATTCAAAGGCTGCTTTGATGCACTAGGCCTATGTTTGTTTGTTTTGTTATCTGGATAATAATTTCCCATTTTATCTAGCTGTGGTGGAAATGTTCTTACTGTGGTGGTCCACCACTCTTTAATGAACGTAGAGGAACGTAGAGGAATGAACGTAGGGAGTTGTGTCGACTTTTTCTCGGCTGACTTTGTGCAAATCATACAAACGTCTCACAACGTTGTTATCAGTTTACATAACAGGTGTTGGTGGGTGAATATTGTTACTTATAGACAAAGCCCTGCTAGCTGTTTAACCTGTATCCGTCTGTATGCTAAGCTAAACTAATCAGCTGCTGGCTTTAGCTTCATATTTAACATGAGAGCTGTGTCCATCTTCTCAAAAGCTAAATTCTCTCCACTTAAAACAAAAACTCTTGTAGAGATGTGACAAATGCTTAAAGCCTTTACACACCAAGTCAGTATTTTTCCTATGTTTTTAAATCTGTAAATCAAAATACAAAGACACATTGCCCATGCCTATGCACATGTGCCCAACATATCTGCCCTTGCATTTAGCATCATGGCTTTCTACTACTGTGCGGCTATTTAATTGCACTTGGCTGTAAGTATCATCATTACGGCTTTGCATTTCTTCAAAGGCTTACATTACCTTGCCTTTGTCATGGAAGATTTCAGGCAGGACATTGCTTTCATATATTTCCACTTCTTTTTCTTGCTGGCCACTTCTGTCCTGTTCCTCTCTTCTGTTGTCCCCCAAATTGTGCCACATTTTCTTCCTTGCATCTTGTTAAAACAACTCTGTAAAGGAAAAAATATGCAGAAAATCAAACTGGTTCCATAAACTTTTGACACAATGTGAGGTTGTATTTATATTTGAATGGAGGACAATTTCGGACAAAAATACAGTCTTGATGTGCAAAGGCCTTTACTCTGGCAAAACAATGTATGTCAGAACAAATGGCGTGACCCCCTGAAGCTTTCCTAATAAACCTCAGTTTTACATTTGACTCTAATCCTGACCGAACACAGGAGTTAGCCCCCTGGATTTGCTATGGTAGCTAACTGGGTAGACAGTCCACTAGCCTCTGTAATTCAGTTCAGTCTCTCACTCAGCATCTCCTTCATCAGTCTATCTGACAAAAGTGCGTTCTTGGCATTTTACCTCCCATATTCTTAGACACATTGGCATCCACCGCAGAACTTGGCATTAGAAATCACACCTTTGATTTTAACAAAGTTAAACAACAGTTACCTTGTGAGCACAAGAAAGTCCGAAACATATAACTCTCATTAAAATTTACTAGCATGGTACTTATGCAGATACTCATGTCATCGTTACTTGGTTTTGTCAATGTCCATAAAAGCTCTCTGCTCTGTCAGATTTTTAATATCTCAGTTGTTATCTGTGCTGTCTAAATCCCGCTGTGATTAGAGACATGTCTGAACTAACAGCAGCTTCTTGACTTGCTGCATTTAGTGCTCAAACGTCTTGAGGCTTATGGGTAATGTTGTTTGTTAATTTTGAATAAACAACGGCATTAGGTTGTTTTTGAAAAAGCTACCACCCTGAGCTAGAAATAAGAAGAAGGGCTGAGAAAGGCTCTGTTCCAAGCCTGCATGCTTAGTGATTAGTGTTGTTACAAATGTCAGCTATTTTTGAGTGAAGTTTTTGTTCCTCTTGAACAAGTTTTGGTTTCACATGAGTCTACTTTCAGGGCAACTTGCAGCCAACCAGACTTACCAGGTGTCTTATTTATGTTATGCGTTTACATGTGTGTGGCCGTGGGTCGTTGTTGATCCAGAGTGTGTACATGTAGAAGAAGCAGAACAAACAAGAGAAGGTTGAGAAATACTGGATTTTTTTTCTTGGTCAAGGTGCCCTTCATCATAAAAGCAGATCCCAAGGGCTTCAGTAGAGCTGCCCTGTGGTAAACAGCAGAGAACTGTGGAGGCCAGGTGCTGCTGAAGAGCATCATGGGAGCTCTGTTATGAAAAGAACTGTATTGTAAAGAAATGCCAGGTTAATGATTGTGATAGTTTTACCGGTGCAGACAGGGCACATGAGTCCACATTGTGTGGGTTGCATCCTGGATGTGAGACGATACTGGAAAGACAGAGAGAGGCTGGGGGCTCGCAGAGGGAAAACAGAGACCGCCGAAAATGAGGTTCTCAGTTTACAATGGGATCTCTGGAGCCGCAGAATGCAGATAGCGGTACAGTAGGTGAGAAGAATGATTATTAAGCCGATCAAAGGGAGCGCTGCGCTGCTAATTGCTCCCGTAATGTTCTCAGTACTGTACTGCTGGATTAGACTTCTCTCTCCAGAGATGCCGCAGGGATGGGCACACCAACACTCTCTCTCTCTCTCTCTCACACACGCACACACACACGCACACGCACACACACACACACAGAGCACTTGCTATGCAGCATCGACTGATCTCACTCTTCCTTGATCCTCCCCTGCTGAGCCCAGTTCATCTGTGATGAGCTGCAGTGATAACGGGGAAATATCTACCAGGAACTGAACCAGTGAAAAACCACACGGCCAATGTCATTTGTTATCCCAATTAAATCCACACCTGAAGACTAAGATCATAGACTGTTGATATAGAGCTGCAGCGTTGGTCATGTCGCCCATATGTGTCAGTCTTTTTTGGAAGATTTGATTTAGTTCTCAAAAGTATTTATTGAATAATGGTTTGAGTAGTTCAGAAAAAAATACCAAAAAATGTTGCCTCTAACTGGTTAAATGTGAGGTTTAGTTTGGACTGGTCAGACAAAAGAAGTCATTTGCAGACATCACATCAGGCCCAAAGGAGATAAAAATAAAATGATCAACAGATTAATCTGTGATTAAAATAAGCCTCTGTGACAGCCCTAAATCGATTTGGATGCATTTCTTTGCTATTTTGGCCCTGTATGGCCTCCAGTCTTATAATCTAAAATGGGATGAGAGCGTGCCAAATAGCAGCACTCACTCTGATAGGCTGAGACAGCTGTCAATCAAGCAAACTCCCCTAAAATATTCCTCATATAAGACTTAAAATCTTTACAGAGTCAACAGATGTCTTGAAATACCCAGTGCATTGGCAGCTTGTCATTACAGATACAGAGGAGAGTGTGACATTAGGTGTAGTGTATCCAATTGTGCATTCAGACACAACTATACAGCCATCCGTGAGTATATCATAGTCTTAAAAAATCAAGTGTTGTGATTGCAGGACACAGCTATAGCTGAAGTTTAGCTCAGAAAACAGGTCCGGGATCAGTTAGATCTTGTTTTCTTAGGTGTGGTTATAGAAAGCAGGGCTGCACAGTTTATTGATAATTAATCTCCATCAAGATTTTGGCTTCCCACAATTAAATGAACATGATCAACTGCGGTATTGACGTTTGAGATGCTCTGCTCATAGAAAACTCTGCTTAATATCAAATCAAGCGTTTACTAAAGGAATAGCCATGGCAGCTGTCATTAGAGCTGGGTGATATGTCCTGAAAATTACATCACAATATTTGTCGGCGAGACAAAATCCAACATGAAAATATTTCTGTCCAAATATCCTCTCTGATGCGACCAAATGTGTAGGAATCATCAATAATGTGAAAACAAATTAATAAGTCAATGATAAATTTATGTCACTTTACCGTATTGCAGCCTCTAAAACGAGGGAAAAAACATCATTTATGCCACATCACGACACAATGATATCCGAAATCAAAGACGATATATCGTCTCATATTTAGATAACGATGTAATATCTTTATATTGCCCAGCCCTAGCTGACATGCTGCTGCATGCGCACCCTGCAGCAGCAGCCTGTGAAAAACCTTCCTGAATGTTGCAGCTCTAGTCCGCGGAGAGTCAACAGATATCAGACAGGCAAAATGAAAATCTTATGTCTGGAGCAAACGGTGAAGAGCTAGTTGCACGAAACTGATCATCTGTTGCTTGGAAGTATTTGGGGGTTTTGATTGATGTTAAGTAGGGCCAAATCATACCTACAAAGTGCATGAGAGTATGTGCAACAAAGCAACACAGCTAACATCACAAACTGCAAAACGATAAATTCATGAAGGCTAATGCTGCCTCACTGAATCCAGCATCCACTGTTGAGCGTCAATTAGACATCCATAACAGTGACACTGTCTCCGTCCAGCCCCTGAAGACAGACTGAAATAACCATTGCAATCACATTTGGCCAAAGATATGTGTCCATTACACATTGTTTTCATTCAGTTGTATTCTGTGATGGCATACTTATTTTTCGTTAGCCTACATTTTGGGCACAATTGAATTTATATTTTGCTTCCTGGAGATTCACTGTGGACAAGGACCAGTCTTATTTTCATGCAGAGATTTGTACATTAGCAGGAATGTAGCACAACAGGGTGCTTTTTTATTTAAATGTGACAGAGCAATATAAATGAATAATCACGATAAATAATCATGATCTCAATATTGATGACAGTATTTGTGATTATCATTTTGGCCATAGTTACGCAGCCCTTATATACAGACAGTTTTTCTACTACATGTATTATAGTGTGACAGTGAGGGATGTTTGCTGTGTTGTACTTTTTTAAATCCTTTGGGGTGTTGTTAAAGTGGGGCATCACTGTAGCTAAATCAAAACATGACAGAAACCAAAGAGAGGGATGCTTGCTGGCAGAAACGACAGAAAACACAGGAGAGAATAGCAGCTGCAGGGATGCATTTCATTTAAGTCGACAAAGGGGACTGTCAGCGTCCTGATTACTGCGCCTCTCAGCGCCCTCCGGCTGCGAATGTGAATTCAGAGACTTTACCTCCTTAGCATTTTTCAGAATCACTGGCCATCACATGTCGGTGTCGGCCATGGCCAGAACAAGAATGTGACACTGAAATAGGAGTTTGACTTTAAAATGGCGGACTGGAGGCTTTGGCGTCAGTTCTGTGTATACTCGCCTAGGTTAAATTTATAACTCGGTGTCACAGGAAAGGTCGTCGGGCTGAAATACTGACTATAATGTATGCACAGTCATGTGATGCTGTCTGCTTCTACTTTTTATTTCAAGTGAAACTGGGCAGTTTCAGAAGATTGTCCCTCATGCTCCACAAAAAAGATGCATCTTTGAATTACTTAGCCCTGTGAATATTCTAGTTGTGATAGTGAGTGATAGATAACCTTTTCAAGTGACAAATAAATTAAAAACCAACACTTAAACTTATTTGTTGTATTTTTAGACGTCATGCACCTCCCTCACTCAAGTTTTCCACATATTCAGTCACACACTTTGAAAATATAAGAGCCACAGTCCTGACTGACAGGCTGCCTTCATTATTGTTAATCTGACATTTCTTTAAATTTGCTGGACAGTGCGGGACATTACTGCTGAGCTGTTGGGGAAGAAGTCAAGTGTGGCGGTCACAGTATTAAGTCGTACCTGGCAGTGTGGTGATGGATTAAAGGAGGAATTTAGAGTGGCTGTGACAGACAGAATCACCTGAGCTTCAACTGGGCCAAACACCACAGAACTCTCTGCCAAAACACAGCTTGAAAGTAAACTAATGTTTGCCTCTCAGACAGAAGTTGACTTCTCTCAGATATTTCAAATATTTTGCAGCAGGCAGCTCTGGTGCATCAAGTTGGAAACACTGAAATAGTTAATTGAAAGTAAACTTATTTCCTTTAATCACCAATTTATCTCTGTAATGTTATTTTGGATAGTATAAATTACTTATGTCTAAGTTTGGCCAGTTGGCTCATTGTGACCATTGTGGATTAATGCTAAATTCAATGTATGCACAGTTGCATTAAGTAGGCATTTAACTGGGACAAACTACTTCATTGTAACATTGCGCCTTGAACTTTGACCCTTTTGTTCACACATCTGTCACAGTCCATAGCGCAGAACATGGTGTAAAAGGAAAAAGTGTACGACTTGAAACACAGCTGACCTTAGCATTTCACTTAACGTTACCGAAGAGATGTGACAAAATATATTGACTTTTGCACCCAGTTATCGTCGTAGCTTTGTGCAGCAACAGTATATTAATGTATCAATAATACGCACACACACAAAAAAAAGTAGTATTTAAACTTAAGTGCACTGTCATCTGTCTGCGGCTCAGTAGCTGTGATTGTGGGTCAGAATAGCCAGAAAAGCATGCAGGCTTACATACTGCAAAATGCAACTGGATTCAGGAGGACATCTTGGTATTTTCAGTATACTGCATTTGACAAAACATGAATACTTCAGCACTCAATTTTGATGTCAGTATTGGTTAGGGCATTAACGACTTTGATTTTTTTCAGGTCGTCTTATCTGTCAATAAAGTCTAAGTCGAGTCGACAAGTCATTTGATGACGTCATCACATTGAAACGGCGGAGGAACAACACAGACACAGCTGTCCAACAATGAGCAACTTGTATTAAAGATCTCTGTAACATCAACAATGTTCAGTAAAGTGCAGAATGATTCAGGCCTGACTACAGTACAGTTTAGTGCAGCAGTGTGATTACTGTCAGCAAAAAATACAACAATAATATCCTTAGGTTTATATTTAGCCTATAGGCCTATTAACGAAAATATATTTCTCTTTCCAACATTCAAAATGTGTTCGACACAGCAATTAGCTACCTGCAGAAAAAAAACTTGCAAGAAACAAGAACAACAGGCTTTCTCAAAGGCATTTTAACCAAAACAAAACATAAGCTAGTGCGTTGGCAGCCAAGATGCACAGTATGCGAGCACAGCACTAATATATGGTTGACAAAAGAGCGCATTTTCATTATAAATGGCGTTTTCTCAGGCCTATCACCTTCTACGTTCTCTGCAGCCATGTTTCTTGTCTTGTTGTGGTCTTGTGTTAATTTCCCCTCTACGCGCCAAGTAACGTTACCACCCTTTTTTTGAAGTGACTATGACTATTGGTTAAGTCAAGGATAAAGAATCAGCGTAAGCCAATCAGAGGCAGCGATTGCATTCTGTACACAAGCACATGCAGAGAGAGAGAGAGGGAAAAAACACACGACTTGACGACTCCTCTCGGGGGGTGTCAACTTGTGCCACTGACGTTGACACGTCAACAAATCAACTTTTCTGTTAATGCCCTAAAAGACCACTGCTGTGGGAGTGTGAGCTCCGCACCAGGCAATTGGTGAGAGTCTCATACATACGCACACAGTGACAGGGCTAACTGTTAGCATCATATGGCTAACATTACTTAATGGTTATTAATGGATTTAACGACAGAGTTGGACCGTTTTGGTGTTGCTGTGAGTTTGTTGAGACTGTGAAATGGCTCGGTGTTGGATGTTAGCTGCTGTTGCTGTGTTAGCTCGTGCTAACCAGACAGACGTTGAGCTGACCGGGAGGAGAGCTGCTCCGGGCTCCAGAGACAGCCCCTCAGCACTCAGTCTAACCTATGATAGGCTATGTTAGACGGCTGCGACAGAAATTTTGCAGATTTTTCCAAATATGAAGTTTGAATTTATCTTTTAATTGGCTAACCGTAACCTGGTCATTCAATAAATGAATTTCAATATTGCACTTATTTTCAGTTGTTGGCCAATTTACATTCCAATTAAGTCAGATTTTTATTTTTTATTTTGCACATACTCATGTAGTCTAAAATAATTTAATACAAGCACTCAAACATGGAAGTTACTTCAAATGCCGATCCCTAATTTGGACATACTATAATATTTTCGGGCACATTAAACAGTACTGGAGTTACTGGAATGCACTGTCCGTGTCTCCTGCTTATGAATCAGAACTTATTTCTTCTTCCTTCGAAACCTTAAATTTCCAATACTTGCTGACAAACTTGTACCATGGGAACTGTTGCTTGTAGAAAACCTGCACTGTAATTTAAAAAATATGTTGCTGTCAATCTAGAAAATGAAGCTTTCTCTGTGGCGTTATATTTATGTTGTGTCCCTGCTCAGTTACAGCCGAGTGGCCTCTCTGTCCCTCCATGAGCTTCAGATAAGTGATGAACTGGCCCTGTCAGCATGCTGCAGTTGTATATTAAGGCTGTCAAGAGAAGAACTGCCCGTCCTTGTGATTAACACTGCAGTTCTGCTTTTGCACTTGATTGACAGGCATCACCCAGGAGATGATCAACGAGACACGAGCGTCGACAGAGAGGAAGATGCTGGGGGACGTTCAGGAACTGCTGGGACAGGGAGAGGAGGTCAACCAACAGGACTCTCAGGGAGCCACACTGGTGAGTCTTTGTGCTCCGGTCGTTTCCACTTTTCTCTATAAACCTCATTTAAAACAAGCTGACTAAAGCGTTTTTTAAAGTTCAAGTTTATCGTCATTTCAACTATAAAAAAAAATATATAGCTGAATAAAAATGCCTCCTCTCTTGGGACCAGGGTATAAAGACACTGTCAAAACATCAAATAGAGCATTAACACTGTGCAGTAAACGTTTGAGTTTGTTTTTGAAAAGTTCATATGACAGGGTAAAACCAGCATTACCACCTCGTGGTTGTATGCCAGTCAGTCTTCCATACAGTTCATATCCATGTCTGTGAAAACATCAATGCTTCACACACATCTTCAAACTCAGCAGCACAGAAAATCTTTACAATCAGCACAGTTTCAAGGTGGACACCCAAGATTAGTGTCACTAATTTAGTATCTGACCAAATGTCTCTCCTTCTGTTCCTGAGATGTGACATTAAACAATGGCCAGAAAACTGTTTTATGCAGAACATTATGATGTCACAGTGAAATTGACCTTTGACCTTTTGGATATAAAGTGTCATTACGTCATCATTTTATTCTGTCAGACATTTGTGGGAAGTTTTGTCAGAATTAGCCGAAGAATTCTTGAGTTATGGCCACAAACATGTTTTGTGATGTCATACTGATGATAACAGTCAACTTTTATATCATGGTATACTTTGAAACTAGTATATCGCTGCAACCCTAATCGGAAATTGACCAGACTCTAACCTTTGAACCCCCAAAATCCTATCAGTTAGTTGTTGAATCCAAGTAAATCTTTATAGATATTAAGAAATTCCCTCAAGTTATTAGTGTGATATCGGTTCTCAAGAATTGGACAGACGGACGGATGGAGAGAGAGAAAGACTGCACCACCAGCAGCATGTACTGACACCACACAGGGTGTGTCCATAGATTCATGCAGTTTAAGTGCACTGACATTATGTTGCCACAGAAACTAGGGTTTATTACACCAGCCAGGATTAGAATATGAATTATATAGCATTAAGACAGGACATGATCCTAAAGTTAGTTGTTAGACATCATTGATCATTAACATTAACAGAGCTGTAAATACGGCCAAGGAACTCCTTCATCAGTGTGTTCTGTGTGGAAAAACTGCTGCAGAAACACACACTTATAAAATTATCAAACATTGCAGGTCTGCCCTGAGAGGTAAAAAGAAAGGGTGCATAAATATTCAGAGGCCCATCTTTATCATAGATTCACCTTTTAATGATTATGCGTTCTGCAACACCGGCTCATGAGGCTATAAAACCTTTAAAGCTAATCAGGCATTTAGGGACCCATTATAATCTTCTTAAAGACAAATCTGCTCTATGATTTCAAAACGCTTTGCAGATATTAAAGTGATCCGTCCGTGAGCTCTAAATACACCTGCAGTCATAATTTAAAGCTCTGTAACAGTAGATTAGAATAAACTTGTACTAATTCATATGCATGCATTAGGGAAAACATTAACACATGAGAGGTGACTGAGAATCCTAAAAGCAGGATTTCACCACTGAACATAAACTGATGCAAGATCAGATCGGAAATATATTTAAAGCCTCCCTCTGGTGTCTTTGGCAATTTCATAATGTTATATATTTATGTGAGTCATTTCCTGACGATGCTGATTTGCCACACTGTTGCCAAACATGTTTTGACAAATAACTTAATTTTGTACTCAAGCATGAAAAAGGAAGTTGTTGGTTAAAGGGGAAGATGACATGACTTGAGTAGAAACTGAAGGTCGTACGTCATTCTCCAAGCTTGTGTAGGTGCACTGTCTGCCCTCTGCCCCTAGCTTCTTACTTTCTTGATGTTTTGCTATGTTAGGAACGTTCCTGGGCACAGTGCAGGTGTGGTTGGGACTTCATAAATGCCAAACAGACAAAGCTCGTTCCAAAACTAGTGTGAATCTCACTTACGCTGGCGATACTGTTGACAAACTGTAACCCAGAGTTCCTGTGGAGTATATCATAAACTTGTTGTTGGTGTTACAGAAACAAGTAAACAGACTAGTTGCCCCAGTCAGCTGTGAGTTAAATAGTTGAGCTAACAGTCACTCAGAAGTACTGAGTGATGACTGAACGGTGAAAGAGGTGGAGAAAAATCCTCCTCCTTATAAAGGATTGGACATACTTCTCACATTGAACATCTAGTGACAGCTGCACTTTACGTGGACGCCATTGTTTATAAAAATAATGGACGTAGCTACTACATCTTCACCCACTGGTTTGTGGACTCCTGTTTTGAAGCCTAATGCTCGGCAATTGGTGCCATCAGACATGACCATATTTGGGCATGAGTTTTATAAAAATTCACCCCCATACTGTTGTCATGAAGAGGAAATTAGCTGTAGAGACCAAAACTGATTTTTGTACCACCATTGTCTTTTGGCAGGTGAGTTTAACAAGTCTGGCAGCCACTTGCATATTTTACCAACGTTTGGCTGGTGGCCGGTGCTAATTTCCAACCCTGACTTGGACATTTCAACATGGAGGTCTTTGGGGATTGACTGGCTTCTGGAGCCAGCCTCATGTGGACATTAAAAGAACTGCAGTTTTTGGCACTTCCTTGTTGGCCGCATTGTTCAGCCCTGGATGTTGCAACTTGGCAGATGTGCACACAGTTTTATTCATAGTACAGCTGAGGGTCTGCGCCACCCCCGAGAAGTAAACAGGAGAGCTGGGAGGTGACTTTACTGTCCTCCTACTGCCAACATCACTTGCCAGAGTGATTGTTTGTCAAATATCCAACTTAAAACTATTATTGCGAGCCATGCTAATATCCATACTATTATTGCGAGCCATGCTAATATCCATGCTGTTACTTTGGATCATGCCTGACTATTAACCACACCCACATTCTCTGTTTGAAGAATAAAGTTAACCGAAAAACTGGAAGTAACACTGGCTGGAGTGGGGCTTTATTACCAAGACAGTCTGAGCAATCCAAAATGAAACACACTTAAAATGAGCGTAATAAATAAGCTAAAAGCACTTACAGAAGAAAATTATGTGTTGATAAATGCATCGAAACAAAACATAAAAACTTCAAACACAATGAGTCATGAATGAACAAATATGGCAACAACAAAAAAAATCAGAACGTGAAGATGTCTGTGTTTTATGAGCGATGACAAAAGCCTAACAGAGCCGGGGTGAGACATTCAGAGAGGATAAATTCATGCAATACTTGGGTCTGTTTTATTGTTGACACAAACCTACAGCTATGTTGCTCACACTATCAGTTCTCCTTAGACTGTTCAGAGCTCATGTCCTGTGTGAATAAGTTATTTGTTTTGGTATTGTTATGTAAAGTGTACCGACTGTGGTCACTGAATTTGTTTAGTTGAGGAGTTCAGCGCACTGATGCATTAAAAAGTCAAGTAGGTCACAAAAATCGTTAGCTCATAATTTCCTGAGTAGAGCGTATAATGTCACATGCCTTAATGAAGTCTTTATTATGTATCAGGGATTTCTCCACACTGGGGAAACAACGTGACAGATCACTGGATGAGAACAGCCAGGGGACATTACATGGTAGTAGCCCAAAATATCCCTGTTAAGCCTTAAAGTCTAACCACAGATTGTGCGATCGAGCTGCTTCTCCCTTCGCTTCATGCGTCCTGTTAATCTTCGCTCGAGCACGATGAAGCAAACTAGAGCATGCCTTATTAAAATGTCTGGCAAAGAAGAGACCTGTAACTGGTAGGAAGTTATGTAAGGTTAATCTTTTGTTTTCCACGGAAATACATTTTGTCCTTGTTTTGATGCGCAGGAACAATGAGTCTCATCTCTGGTGGTTGGAAACCGTTTGATCAGACTCGGAGAGGAGACATAATTTGCTCAACAATTCATAAAGTTCTGTCAGTTTAACAAATGATAAATCACTTCATGAAGGAGAGAGGAAGTTCAGCCTGCAGCATGTTGGTTTGACTCACTGCAAAAAATCTGACAAACACAAACAAGGTACTCACTAAACGATCAATTTACATCAAAAACACTGTAAAAATGACACTAACAGATTACAGTTTGTTCCTATTTTGTGTTAATAAACAAAATATGTTTTTCACATGTAAAGGAATATTACTATTTGTATTAACAGGCAGAATTAATTAGACAAGTTTAGTTGATTTTAAAAAATTAAAACAAGCACAGTTACCATAGGACACAAAAAGAAATTGAAAGGATTGAAACCATTTGAAAATAAATGTAAAATGATAAATAAATACAATTAATAATAATTTGGTGGTTGAACTTACAGTGCTGATTATTAAGGACACATCACAACCTCTCAATGGAGTGGAGGCTGGACTAAAGAAACGTCTGTTAAAGTAAAAACATGAATACACACCAAGTAGTTCCTGTTAAGAAGAATTTAAACACAGAGTGAAGTTTAGAGCCATACTGCTCTTCGTCAGACTTCTGATACATGACAGAAAGTCGCCATCTTAAATACCTATAGTGCTGCCCGAGCAACTCGTGACATGTCACACCTGTAGCCCATATACAGGTGCTGGTCATATAATTAGAATATCATGAAAAAGTTGATTTATTTCAGTAATTCCACTCAAAAAGTGAAACTTGTTTAATGTATACATTCATTACACACAGACTGATATATTTCAAGTGTTTATTTCTTTTAATTTTGATGATTATAACTGACAACTAATGAAAACCCCAAATTCAGTATCTCAGAAAATTAGAATTTTGTGAAAAGGTGCAATATTGAAGACACCTGGTGCCACACTCTAATCAGCTAATTAACTCAAAACACCTGCAAAGGCCTTTAAATGGTCTCTCAGTCTAGTTCTGTAGGCTACACAATCATGGGGAAGACTGCTGACTTGACAGTTGTCCAAAAGACGACCATTGACACCTTGCACAAGGAGGGCAAGACACAAAAGGTCATTGCTAAAGAGGCTGGCTGTTCACAGAGCTCTGTGTCCAAGCACATTAATAGAGAGGCGAAGGGAAGGAAAAGATGTGGTAGAAAAAAGTGTACAAGCAATAGGGATAACCGCACCCTGGAGAGTATTCTGAAACAAAACCCATTCAAAAATGTGGGGGACATTCACAAAGAATGGACTGCAGCTGGAGTCAGTGCTTCAAGAACCACCAAGCACCGACGTATGCAAGACATGGGTTTCAGCTGTCGCATTCCTTGTGTCAAGCCACTCTTGAACAAGAGACAGCGTCAGAAGCATCTTGCCTGGGCTAAAGACAAAAAGGACTGGACTGCTGCTGAGTGGTCCAAAGTTATGTTCTGATGAAAGTAAATTTTGCATTTCCTTTGGAAATCAAGGTCCCAGAGTCTGGAGGAAGAGAGGAGAGGCACAGAATCCACGTTGCTTGAGGTCCAGTGTAAAATTTCCACAGTCTGTGATGGTTTGGGGTGCCATGTCATCTGCTGGTGTTGGTCCACTGTGTTTCCTGAGGTCCAAGGTCAATGCAGCCGTCTACCAGGAAGTTTTAGAGCACTTCATGCTTCCTGCTGCTGACCAACTTTATGGAGATGCAGATTTCATTTTCCAACAGGACTTGGCACCTGCACACAGTGCCAAAGCTACCAGTACCTGGTTTAAGGACCATGGTATCCCTGTTCTTGATTGGCCAGCAAACTCGCCTGACCTTAACCCCATAGAAAATCTATGGAGTACTGTGAAGAGGAAGATGCGACACGCCAGACCCAACAATGCAGAAGAGCTGAAGGCCACTATCAGAGCAACCTGGGCTCTCATACCACCTGAGCAGTGCCACAGACTGATCGACTCCATGCCACGCCGCATTGCTGCAGTAATTCAGGCAAGAGGAGCCCCAACTAAGTATTGAGTGCTGTACATGCTCATACTTTTCATGTTCATACTTTTCAGTTGGCCAACATTTCTAAAAATCCTTTTTTTGTATTGGTCTTCGGTAATATTCTAATTTTCTGAGATACTGAATTTGGAATTTTCATTAGTTGTCAGTTATAATCATCAAAATTAAAAGAAATAAACACTTGAAATATCAGTCTGTGTGTAATGAATGAATATAATATACAAGTTTCACTTTTTGAATGGAATTACTGAAATAAATCAACTTTTTCATGATATTCTAATTATATGACCAGCACCTGTCAATAATAAAAATAGATCAAGGAAAAAAAAATCTACCTGTGTACCCCGATAACTTTCCAAAGCTACTTGTGAACAATATATAAGGAAAAAATACCACTATGTACACGTTATATCCCACAGATATAAATAATATCACAAAATGATCTAGTTAAGTGTCCTTCATGTTTTTTTACCCTCCAACAGTTACAAATATAGAATACAATGCTTTTCCAAATGTACACATTCACTATAAAATAAGGAAACTACTTTAACTTAGGATTCATGTAAAAGATGCTATATCTATTTTTATGTATCATTTTAAACAAAACTGTAAAATTCATCAGAGTTTAAAAAGCTTGGATTATACTCTGCAGATATGATCCTGACAACAGTCACCAACAGGGCAAATGTGACCCATTTCAAATCATTGAAGCTGCGTAATTTAAGTGTCATCTTATTAGCCATAAGAGCAGATATTTCATTTTAAAGCTGTAATCTGCTGATGCCGATGAGGTATGGACGTTATCATGCATCCATAGTGACTATTTGTAGGGAAGTAGGGCTGTTTCAATACTGTGCTATTAACAAGCCAGCTGCAGGGGCTGGCAAACAACTGCCACAACCACTATGTTTCTGTTTTGTTTAACACTTAAATATGTTGAGGCATTGAGCATCTATTTTGCACTGTGATGCATTGCTTGCAATCTCTGCAATTTTTTTTTTGGTTTCCAAGAGTTGAAAAATACAATATCGTTGGGTAAAAGCTGCAGCCCCTCGACAGGACAAATACCACAAAGACCAACAGTCACATCCTACATGTACAACTATAATTATTACTAAACCCACACAGAACAGCTGGTCTGTCCTCTCTCCCCACATGCTTCAGCCTTCCCTTCACCCAGAGCAGGTACCTTGTGCCAACAATTTTACTTCCATGGATATTAAGTATCATAGCAACCAGATGCAACCAAAGCATCTCATCAAAAAAAAAAAAAGAAGTTGCTCTGCATTCAACAATACTCACAGTTTAAAGCAAATTAAATATATGTCAGCTTTGTCATCTAAATAGCAAAATTATACCTAATAACAGTCTACAATGAAGCTTATGTATATAACACTTAGATACGTGCACCGTATCACACTGTTGAGCCTCCCTTAATCACTGCAGGGGGAATTCAAAGTACAATAATTTATCCATCCTTTAAACACGCTTATTCTGTTCAGTCACAGTGCAGGGGACTGCAGTCTGCCCCTGAATACATTTGTATCAGACAGAATGGTAGATCCTGAATAGGTCATCAGTCCCTCGCAGGGCGCACACACACACACACACACACACACACACACACACACACACACACACACACCAGCAGTTTAAAATTTCCAGTTTACCTAACCGACACGTCTTCACGCCAAAAAGCAGATAAGACAGAGAGCTTATCTCAGTACGCTTTGGGCAAGAGGCAGGGGACACCTCAGACAGGCTGTCAGTGATACTGTGTGAGGAATCTAAATCGCTCATTACAGACACAAGGACGCTTTGCAGACATTATGAAACCTGTGATTTCTGACATTTGTCATGCAGGCAGCGTGGCTCCGAGGATGCAAACACCGGTTGGTCCACCACTTCTGTCCAGACTGAAATAACTCAAGTGTATACTACATCAAGTGTTTATAACTGATCCAAACTGCTTCACTCAAAGGTGGAGTGAAAAACTGGCTTTCAAAGAGACGAGGGGAGACGTGATAACGTTAAAAAAGTGGATAATGGCGCTCATTTTCAGACAGGCTCTCCAGGATATAGATCCACTTTAATGCGTCAGGTGCTCAGAGATCAGGGAGCCACTGACATTACTGCTGTGCTGTAAAGCCTGGATTCAGCCTTCACATCCTGCTTTCCAAATATTCTGGGATGTTTTGTTGTAGATACACTCACAGTGGGTTATAAATATTGAACTTTCACAGAAAAGGCTGCTTTTAAAAGATACCTAGTGCATTCAAATTGCTACTATTTTTTTATAGATTTTTTTCTAGCACACCTCCTGGTTTCCAGGAGACAGAGAAAAACACCTTGGTACAAAAATGCCTGTAATTACCTTTTATATGTCACCGTTTGTTTTATTTCCATGCATTTGTTTTTTGTTTTAAGTCCTGGTTTCTCTTGGCCTTTTGTACTCCTGCTGCTGTAGCATTTGATTTATTTCAGTGAGTCGTTACAGAGTGATATTCTTTATGAGACGCAGCACTATATCAAATGCATGTGTGTGAACCCCTGCAGTGCACATTCTCTTCTGCCAGTTACAATACATCATCATTTCCGCATGAGGATCAATAACGTTGGATTTTATGTTTTGTTCATTTCTCTTCCTCTCGTCAGTGGAAGCTCGCGTCGCCACCAGTTGACCAAGATGTATTTCTTCCTCCTAGTCAGAGTTTGAGTGGGGTCTAAGGTTATCGGCATAGCAACCAAATAAACCTGAGTGAGAAATCATCAGGCTTCATCCCTGATACAGATGAAATGAAGGCTGGCATTGGCTTCGTATTATGTGTGTGTGATTGTCAGACAGATTCTCAGGGCTTTACAGGCTAGGGAAAAAATGCAAACAACACTAATTGTTAATCTTAAATTTAACCCTTTATCACACTGCACTTAACATGTATTAATATCCAAAAGGAGTCTTAGCATACAACACATTTTTTAAAGTTAAGTGTGTACAGTTTCTCCTTTAATTTCATACCAGGATCATCAACAGGATCACAAACACTTTATACAGATTTTGTATCAGCGTCTGCAGCTCCTCTTTGAATATATGGGTATAAGTCGCTATTAGATTAATCAGCAGCAGTTTTCATAATCAATTACGATCTTTCTTTAAAGCAAAAATGCCAAAAATGCAAAATATTACAGTGAATATTTAATGTTTTCTATGATAGTAAATTGAACATTCTGGGGTTTAGACTTCTGGTCAAGATGTCACCTGAGCTTGTGGAAATATGTAATGAGCATTTTGCAGCTTTGTAACTAATTCACCCCCGGATATTTTTGGAAAAGATGGTGTCTCCACTCAAATTTAAAGTTAAGAGCTGTGGGTTTGAACCGTGTTTACCTGTATAACTTGAGTTTGGACTGACTGAGTTCTAGGGCTGGGTATCCTTCAAAAACCTACATATCGTTTTACCCGGGGGCATTGAGGGATGGTACCACACAAGATTGGTATAATAGAGGTGTACATACATTTGGACATTTATATGAACACAATAATTTAACCTAACTCTGCCAGGACGCCGACATCTTCCCCTCCTGTTAAATGGTATCTCACAGGCGCACTACGTCATCAAACCATGTGATGTTTGGTATCACCAGATTCAGAAAGCTCTCGACTTTTCAAAAATACCATCGTTTTTTTTTTTTTATACATTACGCTTTCGCACCAGAGCAGGCTAAACACACAAAGTCCAAAATCGCGATGAGTGGTGACAAGTAATGTCAAGCTGTTTTTCGACGGGAAAAGTTAAAGGATTACTCACGATCTTATGTGGAGCTGTTAGTGGGGACTTAGATCTTTTATAAAAGGTAAGAGTTTCACTCCTACCACTATTTTTGGCTGAGATATACCGTCTAGAAAGTGGGATCATAACTTTCATGTTTCATATGGCTTCATTTGGTGATATTTTCTGGTGTTTCTGTGTCAAAAACAACATCAGCTATCATAATCACGCCTGATTTCAATAAGGTACAATGTTAGAAGTAAGTGTTGTTTGATCACTGATAGATACTATTTTGAAGCCCTGCCTGGATCTTTTCATGGAAAAAACACTGTAGAATGGTCATACTTTGAGCAATCTTCTTCAAATTTTAAACAAATGTTCATTGATAGTGTGCCTACAGCCCCATGTGTCATTTACCTGCTCAGATGAAGCCACAGACAGTTATTCATCCTGAAAAACATTTTTTATTTTAATTTAGGCAAAATCTTCAATTTTTTACTGACTTCAGTGGCTCATTACTCTGTCTCTGTATTACCTAGAGTGTTTCTGACACGTTCACAAGAAACTTCAGGGAGTTTTCTTTCTGGCAAGACCTCATACATGCATGTAGTCAGAGCAGTTCAGAAGCTACAGTCATTTTAATTTGGGTATGTCATTTTAGGTGTTTTTGCTACAAAATGGGGGTGGAGTACAAGATTAAGAACCTCTCAACAATTGAGATCCTCCTTTGGGCTCCAGGCGGCTCATTTTTTTAAGTATCTACAGGTACACAAACTTATTCCACTGGACGATTTCCAAGTAGATATTATCATGCACGAAAAGCATAACTCTTAACCTATGTTTATAATATACTCATTGAGCCTTACAGAAAGTAGAGTTCTTCAATGCAAAGATTGAATGGGAAGTGGAGATGAGGAAGATGCTTGATTTGTGATTGAACTGAATCTTGTTCTTAAGGGAAAAATAAATGGAAAACTATAATAAACATATTGTTATTAAAAAAAAAACAACAACAACTAAAACATGAGTACCAATACCATTACCCTGGAAGTGACAGGTACCAGAAGCTTACTTCATTTGATACCAGGCCTGGGGGATATGGGGGAAAGGAAATATTACAGTATTCTCTAACCAAATACCTCAATGTCGATATTGTAGAGTTGACTGTTCATGCTTTCACATATTATTCACACATTGAGATATTGGATAAATTATCATTAGTAAAAATTACATCACCTTTCTGTAATGCAGCCTTTAAAACCAGGAAAAGACAACAATTGTGATATAACGATATCTAACCCAACATGTAAGACGATATCCTGTCTCATAAGACAATATCAATACAATACTGATGCATCGTCCCGCCCTATTTGAGACGTTTTTTTTCCTACTTCATTCGATGCAGATCATGTGAACGGAAGCATTCAGTTGCATAAAATGCCACCAGACGTCACAGGCGTGTAGTCTAGCCATACTTTAAAAAAAGATTTTGGTGGACTGAATGGGTTTTAGTTGCTGCGGTAGTCAGCCAATCACACATTGCATTAAATTGAAGAAGGCTTGCAATGATTGGCTGCGAGCAAGACAAGACAAATTAGTCAATTTATTCTAGATCTCAGTAAAAAAAGCATCGAATGTGGGTATCGTTTGACTAGGGAAGTTTCAATACTACTTGGTATTGGGTTACTGCGGTAAGGCATCGAGTACCGATACCCAGCCCTACTGAGTGCTGGATTTAATATCCTGACAGATCAGCTATGATGATGAAAAAGGTGTGCAGTGATTCATGCTTCTCAACTGATGGTATAATTACTTCCTCATAAAAGTGAGTTTCTGACCTGCAGAGTGGGTCATCTGAGTGCAGCAGGATCAGTTTTTATCTCTAACTGGTAATGCAGTTTATGAAACAAACTACAGAAGAGCTGTTCGAGCTGCACCCAGCAGCCCATCAGCTTCAAATGATGACAGAGCCTTTTTATAAGGTTGTGGTCCTCATCTGACAAAACACTAATGACCAGTGACACGTGAAAATCTGATGTAGATTGTTTTTGGTGTAGTGTGAAGTCTGATATGGTCAGCATTTTTGAGGTAGTCGTACATTATTCTTCGCCATCTCACTTGTGGGTTTAGTGTGAAATCTACACTGGATTTAATGCACAGAGCATATCTAAAGTAAATCCCGTGCAGTGGAAAAACCTAATCATTGTTCCTGCTCTGCCCTCGCAGCTCCACATCGCAGCAGCAAATGGCTACGTGCAGGCTGCAGAGCTGCTGCTGGAGGGGGGAGCTCGCATGGACCTGAGAGATTCAGATGGATGGCAGCCGCTTCATGCTGCAGCGTGCTGGGGTCAGGTAAGGTAAACATAACAGGAAATAGATAAGTGCCGACATACACACACAATGGTTTCTGATGCCATTAATGTGATTTGCTGCTGCTGTTTCAGATGCATGTAGCAGAGCTGCTGGTGTCTCATGGAGCCAGTCTCAATGCCAAGACCTTCCTAGATGAGACCCCCATCGGTATATTTACCACTCAACGCTCTTATCAATACTCCTAGTGGGGGGTTAAGAAACAAATGTCTTTTCTCAGCAGGGTCTTATTTCTAGCTTGTTCGGTCAATGAAAGTTTTACATCATCTTTGTTCTGTTTGAATGCTAAATTTAAATCTTGTTAAGGCGAATCTAAACCTTTTTTGTGCCATTTACATTAGTAAATGTTAGATTTTGCATTTTTTGGCAGTCTTGACGGAGTGTAAATAGTAAAATGTCACAATTCTATTATATGTTAATAATCAGTATGAGAAAATAAAAGCAAAAGAATAATAAATATCTAAAGAAATTCATTTTACAACCCTGTATTTGTTTTAAGAGAGTAATAAATCTCAACTAAAACAGTGCTGACATTTCCTGTCCTTCCTCCTTCTCATTTTAAGATCTATGTGAGGATGAGGAGTTCAGAGCAATCCTGCTGGACCTAAAACACAAACATGACATTATCATGAAGTCACAGCTCAAACACAAGACCTCACTGTGTAGGCGAACGTCGAGTGCAGGCAGTCGTGGGTAAGTGCTGACATCTGCTGGTGTTACAAGCGTTACTACACATGGTATTTAACATTGTTTATTTACTTTTCTTCCCCTCAAAGACAAGTCGAGGCAAGTCAGAAAGAAATCTGTGCACTATACCGACAGCTCCCATTAAATGTAGTTTAATATATAAGTATTCCAGTCTTACAGAAGTTGTTGTCAATAAAGGAAGGCATCAGCTCAGTGTGCAGACTTTTATCTGAATTCTGTCTTCTCTGTAGAGGTGTTGTAAATGTTTTTAGATGAGCAGATCTTTAATTGCTGACAAATTAAATTGCTCTCAAAATAAATGTATAGATTGTATTTTTTTTTTTTTTTTTTTTTAGAAAATGGTGTATTTATATTTGTTGGCATGTATCTCTCTTACTTGCTCTATCTCACTGGAAACTCATGTGTCTCTACAGAAAAGTGGTGCGGCGAGCCAGCCTGTCAGACAGACACAACCTGTGCCGTAAAGAGTACGAGACTGAGGCCATCGTGTGGAGGGGAGGGAGGGAAGAGGAGGAAAAGGAGAAAGAGTCTGATCAGGAGAATAACCATGTGGTATGTGTTATTCCTCTTTTATTCTTGCTGCTAGTTAATTCCTAGGTGGTGTGGTGCAGAAGGCAAAGCTTTTTATTTACTAGTCCATCATTCACCTATGGTCAAGAGCTCCAGGTAATGACCAAAAGAATGAGGTGACAAGCGGCCGAAATGAGTTTCCTCAAAAGGGTGACTGGGCTCAGCCTCGGAGTGAGCTCGGAGTAGAGCTCCTTCGCGTCAAAAGGGGTCAGTTGAGGTGGTTCGGGCATCTGATCAGGATGCCTCCTGGGCGCCTCCTGTTGGAGGTGTTCCAAGCACATCTAAATTGTAGGACGCCCCGGGGCAGACCCAGAACACGCTGGAGGGATTACATATCTCATCTAGCCTGGGAACACCTCGGGATCCCCCAGGAGGAGCTGGAAAGCATGCTTTGCTCAGCCAGCTGCCCCTGGTTCAGTGGTTGAAAATGGGTAAATGGATGGATGCTCGGTAATTGACTTGGGTAAACCAATACATTATTATACACTACATTTGTTGCAGTTTTAAAAGTAACGTTTGAGAATTCATCCTCAAACGTCAATTTTGTTGTTTGATGGTGTATTTTTTGTACCAGAAAAATGCAACCTGAGATGACTTATGTGATATTTTTAGCTCAGCCAGGTAGGCAGTAATGTAACCATCTCTCCCACACATGAGGAGTCTAAATGTCAGATCTAGTGTAGATGTGTCAGGGTTGTAGAAGTTTTCTTCAGAACTCTCTTTAAGATCAAACAGTCACACAGTAAGAAACCCACAATGGAAAAAACTGCAATGCAATCCTCCATCAACAGTCGACCCAACAGATAAGAATGTCACACCGTATTTGGGTGCAACAGTTGCTTTTCCAATACTGGGAAAATAACTGTCTTCCTGTAATTACTAAAGTTGTCACAATTCTCTAAGCCAGGACTTTATTAGCACTGAAGGCCATGCCATTGTTAGACTAGTGCATCTTGATTTAAACTGTTCTTTCGAAGATAGGTTGCATGGTATCAGGTGTGATATACTGCCATATATTTTTTTTTAAATGTACCACACTAAGGCCATATGGTCAAATTAATGTCATTTATTGAAAATATAATAGTAACTTATTTTACTGCTTACTTGGGATCATCAAGAAGAGCCACTAGATGGCAGGAGGGTATTTTACAACGTCACCTTGAGTTTCTCACCTGCAAAAGTCTTTCACTTTACTACCGTAGCCTAGAACTCATGGGAAAGGCAAAATGTTGCCACACCGCTGACTTCAGGGAAGCTGGAGTATTTTTTAGTTCTGTTGTGTGTCTGACTCCGGCTTTCCATTGTGCCTAAAAAAGTGCAGCTGAAAGTAAGCTATGTCAGTGGTTCCCAACTAGTGGGTTGCAGTCCAAAAGTGGGTTGTGAATGGACCGCAAGTGACTCATGAACGTGTCAAGTTTGTAAAAAAAAAAAACAAAAAAAAACTTTATTTTGATACACAATCAATTTCCAGCACAGAGCTTTAATTTGGAAGTGTCATTTCCTGCTGTAGAGTGAGTAACTAACGGACAGCTATGGTGACATGGCCAAACTCAAGTATGACACTGAATGTATTGAACCAGGTGGACCCTGTACTAAGGACGAAGGCGAAATCTGGACCCCATGGCTGGACCAGTTGGGAACTGATGAGCTAAACTGTGTGGGATGCATGCAAATGGTAGTGGTGTGATTCTGCCTTGATCTCAGTGATTGGAATTGAAAGCTTCAATCGATTTTTGATTTTGAGTGAATCGTTACACTCCTACTAATGATGCAATCACTTATAAGCACTATTGTGCATCCACACACTGACTGCAGCAAACTGAGGCACGTTATCCTCAGAGGGTCAAAAGGCTTTAAGAGAAATGTAAGAATGATGATCTGAGATGGTCGTACATTGATGTAGGTTGCAGAAAAATGCACCATAAAATTAATTTCAACCTTTTGTCAAGCAGAAAGCCGTGGTTCAACAACTTCAGAGGGGAGACTGTATTTATAGGAGCAAATAAATTGGCTTTACATCTCATTTCATTTGAGCTTGATAGGATAGCTTGGGCACCAGATCAAAGATATCTGATCTCCCCCACACAGAGTCAGGCTGCATGCACTTAATCATCTAAAAGAGAAGCCTTATAGAGGGATTAAACTAATCTTATTGATGTCCCACAGGTCAAGCCAGTCGTAGCTGTGGAGCTGCCAGAGAAGCCCAAGCTGCCCACCATCCTCAAAGACGGCAACAACAAACAAAACGGCCTCATCTCCACGACGACGTCCACGCCGCCGCAACCGCCCTCAAATGGCAACGCGCCGTCATCTGATAAGGGCGGGATCGTCACCACCCAGCCTACTCAGGAGGAAGCCTGGCCGAGAGAGCGCGCTCAGACCCTGTCTGAGCTCAAGAAACAGAGAGCTGCCGCCAAATTGTTGAATCATCCCTTGTTCAACGGTCACCTAGGCAACGGCTCCACAGACTCCTTCACTGATGCCAAAAACAACTCCGAGGACCCCCGCATGCCACTTGTCTCCTCCAATGGCAACGCGGTTTACTACACGCCAGCCAGCGGTGACCCACCCCTCCTCAAACTGAAACAGCCAATAGAGGAAGAGCAGCCGAAGGTGCGAACCTGCTGCTGTGTGTCGTAGCACCCCGGTCACGTCACTGTTGACGGAACAGGAAGTCTTTGCACAGAGAAGCAAGGAGCGTGCTGTAGGAGGAGAGGAAGGAAGGAAAGAGGGAGTGTTCCTGTCTTTTATCATCCTGTTCCTCCCCTCCTTTAAACTTCTCCCGGAGGAGACAGCTGGCTTGATGAAGGTTTGGAAACTTGTACCACCCTGCCATGTGACTCCTGCTACAACAGGAGACATCTTCCCCAAACGCAGGCATGTTTCAAGTGTGAGCAGTGCCACCTTTTTTCCTCCAGGCGTCACTTGGATTAAAATTCCTTTTCAAATATGGAGTCTCTTAATAAGACAAAAGGAAAGAAAGAGTGCAAGAAGCTGTTCCTCTTGTCCTGCTGTCCCCCTGCACATTTAGGAATCAAAGTGGGGTCAGATTTTTTTAAGCTTTTCACCTGGAACAAGTCAAAAATCATGAGTCTGGAAAGTAGAGAAGATCTCAAGGTACAAGGTGCATGTTCTGCCCTCAGAGATAAAAATGGAGTTCTACCATACATACGGATGGATATCATGTATTTAAACATTTTCTTCAGGACAAACTCGAACTGTCGTCAAACCACATTGTTCTGCTTTTTTGTCACATTCTCGTCAGTACATCATCACAGAACGATCCAGATGTATCACATTACATCATGTTGTACTACAGCATATCAATAACGTAGCAAAGAGAGATCCGTGACGTCTCTCTTATCTGTCATGTTAAAATGCTACCTGCATACGTAAAGGGAAGGAATGCCATAAAACAGTGTTAAAATATTCAGGAAGTGTACTTCTACAGCGAGAGGTAACAGGAACGAGTATAGTGCTGCACTAGTGTTTGAAACTGTCACTGTATTCTGTCAGCTAAGCTTCACCTCACCGTCCTCTCATATCGAACCCGAACTGACAGATCACGCTCTGTTTTATGCATAACACACTTTGTGCTCTCTCGTTTAGATAATTTAAGCAAACATGGTTGAAAATAACTGTACATTTCTTTATTTATGAAATAATGTTGTGTAAAAAAAAAAAAAAGAAAAAAAAAAAGAAGCATATTATGGTTCCTAAAGTTGAGTGTATTTATTATTTGGATGGTGTGTGGAGAGAGTGAATGCAATACAAGATGAGCTGGTGTCGTCCAGCGGAGCACCTTCTGACGTGGAAAATCAAATGTTCAACTGATCAAAGTGAAGTAAGGCTTACTGTCTGCTATATGTACATGTTATTAAACTCACAAACGAGCCATTCTGACGGGATGGATTTAATATTGGTGTCACTACAAATAACAGTGTTATTTGTTTGTTGTTTTTGTTGTTTTTTCTGGTGGCCATTGTGTGGCTTTATCCTCTCCCAGTCACTGTATTTGTTTCATTAACAGAAATGATAAATGTTATGTAATGAATTACTGTAAGTATAGTATGAGTTTTCTGAAGTTACACGTGGAACTGTATGCTTGCCTCAGTTTTTTAAAGAAAAACATTATGGATTTGGTATGTAGCAAAGCCCACACCGTCACGTCAGGTGTCCCTGAATGCATCATGGTTTCAACTTAAAAAATATTAACAAATACTAGAAGTAGCTTCTCTGATAAATTAAAGGAATAGTTTGACATTTTGGAAAATATGCCTTCTTGCCAAAGGTTGGACGAGAAGATCTGTATGCTAATGTAGCTGGTGCCAGCAGCTGATTAGCCTAGCTTAGCATAAAAACTGCAAAAAGAAGAGAACAACTAGCCTAGCTCGGCCCAAAACTATTTATTTATTTACCAAGTACCTGGATACAGTAACTACCAGTCCAGAACATAACCCACAATTTTCATATTTTGTACATATTAAACAAGCAGTGTGAATATAGCTTTTTTCAAAGCAGATATTGTGACTCATCATAGCAGGAAAAGCACAAGTGGAACTACTAAAATTAACCATGGCTCTGTTCCATAAAGTGACCATTGAAGGAAACTTTGCTATTTTTGATCCTGGACTTTTTGTCATATTTTAGTGACTAATGGAGACAACCGCCTTTGAAATTGGCCCAATTTTGAGAGAGGCCGCGACAACCACAGCAGTGAAACAGGCTGCAATCCCTACAACCAAATGTGCAACGTCATTTGAAGTCCATTAGAAGTGCTTGTTTTTGCCACTGACAGGCTCAGATTGTTATTATGTGTCTGACAACATTATGGACACGACCAAGTCACGCTCAAGGAGAAGTGTCATTCTAAAATGTTGTGACAGGTGACTTGTCGGAGGAAAAGCAATGTGGGAATAGTTCATTAGAGCTGGAGAGAAGAGTGCCTGGAAGAGTTTGTTGTGTTTGAGTACAGAAAGTGTGGCTTAGTGTCATCTAAAAGATTGTCAGTGTCATGGCTGAGTATTTAGCTGATTTAGACAATGTGGAAAAGTCCGCTAGATTTCTAAACAAGATGTCTCCCTGAGCAAGACTTGGTTACACACATTTACAGACAGACTGGATCGGCGTAAGGCAAAGAAAAACGTTTCATTTCTCTGTAGGGTCTTTTCCATTATATTGTCAGACACGTATAACAACCATCAGAGCCTTTCGGTGATAAAGACAAGCATTTTAAACGGACATAAATATAATGCTATACAATGTACGTAATGTTCATTTATTGTGCAAAGTAAGAAAAAGCATGCTGACCGATTCTGATGTGCCGATATTATCGTGCATCTCTAGTAAACTGACAATGGGCAACGTCTGTAGAGATCACATTGCAGCCTATTTTACTGCTGTGGCTATAGCACTCTCTCAACACTGGATCAGTTTCAAAAAATGTTGTATCCATTATTTAGATAGACACAAAAACATGGGAAAATAGGATCTAGGTTTAAGACCAGGGAAGTTTCCCTTTAAGAAGCCTCTGCAGTGAGCCAACTTGTACAAGACCAAAATGTGTGCTGTCAGAAAGTGAGTGTTAGAGGGGCTGGTGGACAGATTTTGTAAAGTTACTCATTTATTATTTCTCACAGAGCCACACTAGCTGTTTCCCGTTTTCAGTTTTTGTGCTAAGCTAACCGGCTGCTGGCTGTAGCTTTATAATTCACAGATATAAGAGCGTTATCAGTTTCATCTAACTCTTAGCAAGAAAGCAAATAAGAAAACAAAATGTTTAACTCTATCAGCTCCACTTATCTCGCTGTGAGTGCCAAAGAGTCTTCCATGATCTAAAAACGACTTTTAGGGACATTTGAAAACATCTGGGGGGTGAAGGCTGTCTTTGCCGTTTATTTCTGCAGGCGAACCCCTTAAACTGATTACCCACAATGCCACTACCACTTTATCCCCACCATATCAACTGTACAGTGTCAAATATTTGTACAGATGCGTTTGTAAATATGTTTGTATTAGTATCCCTTTCTCTGTTCCCATGAACTGCATTTACATGTCTGTGTTGTTACTGTTAAAGAACAAATAGGAAATACAATAACCCACATTATGAACAGTGTTAGCAGACATCTGGCTGTCGAGGGGAAACTGTGAGTCTGTGTAGACCCCTTCGGTAGGCCAGCAGTCTAAAATGTATCTGGTAAAGTGGAGTGCACCCAGGTGTCATCATCATTCTCAGTATTTTCTCCCTGCTGTCGCTGTGACCAGTGTCTGTGGTCAGTTTTTTTTTTTTCTGTGCAATTTTCTGCATTTTCATAGGAAGCAGATTGTTTTTCAGCTCAGTTTGAGGAAGTACAAATTAAGTCACCGTCAAAGAGACTGCGATATCCCCTGTTTTTGGTTCCTCCTTTTTGTGTATGGGTTTTTTTTTTTTGTTTTGTTTTTTCAAGTGTCCAAGGCTGAAATTCATTTAAGTTCACATTTATCTGAGCTGCTGCAATCAGTTCCATTTAAATGTCTGCTTCCTTATTTATGAAATTCCACGTCACATTTAATTGGAGTTTTGAACCACGACCTGGTCAGTATTAGCCAGAAAGGGACAGTCGGCTGTTAAAGTACCCTGTGTCCTCATGGTATATAGATCAAAGCTTGCGTTTGTCTGCAAGCCTTGTTGTCTATAACGATAAGATTATGAAGACAAAAAACTACTGATTTTGTAATTACTGGAATATATTGATGGTTGCATTAACATATTTTGAATAAATTGTATATTTTGAGAATTTTATATGGTCTCTTCTGAATCAGTGAAGCTCTTTCTTGTCATCAGGTACAATGGATTTCTTCTAATTCTGTAATAAAGATGTGCCCTACAGGTCGAAAAATGCTGAATAGCTTGATCGATAATAAAACAAGACATTCGAAGGAAGCATTTTGTGGATAAGGAAAATAATCAGTAGATTAAGTGATAATGAAAATAATAATTAGTTGTAGGCTAGCTCTGGCAGTATGCATAGCATGCACAGTTTCTCTTTTTACTGTCAGCACATGCTAGGGCTTTACCTGACTCAGATTTATGTCAGTCAAATCAGATTTAGCTGTTCACTACAAATATTCAACTGTTTGTTCCTTTTTTTCTAGATGAAGTTCGAGAGTTTGAACGAGCCAAGTTAGCCCTCCGAGCTAATGGATGCTAACTATGCTAATGAAAGATCTGAAATGTGCACCAACATCTGTGTCTTCGACTTTAAGAGGGCAGCCCTCGGTACATACTGCAGCTGCTCTCACCAAGTATGACCCTCTTGCTCACATATATCTCGCAGTCCGTAGCATGAAATTTTAAGTAAAAAGTAAAGATGTGCGATTTGAAATGCAGCAGTTCCTAAAGATGTAATTTAACGTTACCATGTAGATACAACAAAATGCAGTTCACCGAAGTTGCCAGAGACGGAAATCACCCTGGAGAGCTCTGCTGCTTTTACTTTGTAATATATGTAGTATTTACTTGGGGATCCTGACATGAAGCATCATATTCACGACAGTAAAATTACAAATGCATTTCTCTGTCAGTTACTTTCCAAATTATGTCTCCTTGTTGTTGGTAATCTTAGTGATTATTTTCAAAGGACAGAGGGATGTCGTATGCTGTAAAGCCCTGTGAGGCAAATTGTGATTTTTGATATTGGGCTTTATAAATGAAATTGAAATTGAATTGAAATTTACTTCAACAACTTCTATTCCTATTATTCATATCTATCTGACTGGTCATTAGTCACTTGAACATGCTGCCATTGGTCATTGCAGCTTCTGTCAGCTGTCAGTGAGCTGTCATCTGTCTGTAACTTAGTCAATATGAGAATCTTCCTCTAAGCTGACAATTGAGAGTCAGAATTCTTGCATACTGCAAAATGCGACCAGATGCGTTAGAACATCCTGGTATTTTTAGCATACTGCATTTGGCAAAGGGTTGTCAGGATATACCAGTATTGTCGATGACTGATATTTAAAAATGAAATATTTTATATGTCAGTAATACAAATATGATAATATCGTGTAAATAACTCAGTGCCTCTTAAATCATTTCCGCCTTTCTCGGTCACTGTCAGCTAATTGCCTTACACTGTCGTACAGTTGTGACACAAAGGTGAGGGGAGAGACACGCAGAATTCCACATACTATGTATTGGGGATATACTTAGGACGCATTCACACCCGCGCTATTTGGTCCACTTTAAATGAACCCTGGGCCACTGCCACAGACAGTTTGGTTCGTTTGGAGGGGTGTGAACGCTCATTCGAACTCTGGTGCGTACCAAATGAGCGAACCCTGGTCCGCTTGGAAACTGGGGGTCTCGGTTCACTTGCAAGTGAACCCTGGTGCAGTTCGTTTACAGTGGGAAATGCAAATGGACTAGCCAGTAAACCAAAGAAAGGAAGTGAACCAAAGAGAAGAAGTGACTTGGCAAAAAAGTGAAAAGTGAACTGAACCAAATGAAGGTGTGAAATTTTTCAGTATTCCCTGCCCAATTGAACCGAGTCCCCCGGACTATCCTGGTGAGAATGCACCCTTACCCTTTTTTTGGCATAATAACTAGTATAGTTGTATGGACTGTGAACGCAACCTATTAAAGTACTCGTAGTACTCGCAAGGGCCGTCCACACCAAAAACTAGAACTATAACAACATGAGCTTCCACATTGATGAACAATAACGTTCTGTAAACAGGCGCAGTGGCAAGCACACACTGTAAACTCCAGCTGTGACACCCTTTATATTTGGATAGATTTCATTGACTGTCAGTGTTTCTATCGTTTATCAAATTGCTCTGAAAGTGATCTCAATACTATCGTTCACCACTGTCTGCATCACTATAAACGTGGTGTGGACTCATCCACTTGAGTAAGGTCCATTTTTAAAACCATATATTATATATAGTTACCGTTCTTTGTGTGGACGGCCCTTTACTCTTGCTCAGCTCTGTAAAAAATTGTTTTCTTCTCGTATTCAGACACCTTATTGCTGAAGTCAGATGACCATACTGTGTGCAGCCCACATTTGCATGCCATATGAAGGTTACTAACAATTTATTTCACCCTCTTTTCTCTGCCCTACTTCTACAGCTCGTCTCTGTTCTGAAACAGGCAGAGGCTGGACTGTCTTTCACCACACAGCTGTCAGGGTCTTGGCCCGGCATCAACTGCTTCCTTCAATGATTTTCTGTGTTGTCTTTTTCTTCCCTCGTTCTCTCTCTGAACTCTCATTCAGTGGCTGCGGGGTCAGCAGGGTCAATATTTCTACAGGCTGCACCCAGCAGTCCGTTTTCAGACACATAACAGTTGGGTTACAGAGACAAGTAAAGAAGACAGTTTGGAAAAGATAAAAGTATATTTTATGTTTCTAAAAGTTCACTGTGAGCTACTTTTTGGGGATTTTTAAACATTTTTTCCTGCCATTTAACATCTTGTACTTTCAGATGATCCTCTGTGACAGTTCACAAGGAAACAGCAACCACTGTCTGCCATGGTTGCTTATTAATCCCTTTCTTCACTTTCACTGCTGTTGATTTTAAGGGAGTGACCTTTTGGCACTGACATAGTTGTCTGTGCTTTATGGAGGAGTTTATCAGTATTTACAGTACATTAGGCTGCTATAAATGAGCACCTACTGGCTTACATACAAGCTCAAGGATTTGAAAAACAAACATTGACTACTTCGTCAAACAGTTACATGAGATTACGCTGCTCGATGTGTCATCATGAGCAAACGTTAGGAGAAATGAGCCTTTGGTCTGAAGCTCCCTCTGTGTATCTCTAAGGCATATAGACAGAGGCGAGGACAATGGTGCTGAAAACACATGATCCGGGCTGCATTAACCTCCTCTGTGTGGCCTGGCTTTTGCTATTGTGACTGAGCTACACTGAGTCCAGGCCAACTGGCTCAGGTCCCAGTCCTTCAGTCCTCTTCACTGAAGGACGAAGTGGATCAGTGCCAGAGAGAGCATACAGACGCATACTGACCACTCTGCTGGACACATAAATGGAGGGATGATGATGGACGGCCCTGAGGAGCAGCAGGACTGTGGACGATAAAGTGGGAAAATGAACCGATGCCAGTAGTGGCTGAGACACTGACCACCATGATGGAGGGATGAGGGGGAGGATGGAATGTTTGCACTGACAAAATAAAGACGGCATGCAAATGAAAGGGTGGATGGCGAGCCTGAAAGTAGGCCTGCGCTGGGAGGAGGCCACAACCATTGACCACCCTGCCAGCTTGATAGAAGACGGATAGAAGAGCTGCACAAAAAGAACGGATGGATGGCTCAGTGGGTCAGAACGTCTGCGCGGTTCCCAGGATCCGTTAGACTTAACTGAGCCTCAGTGTCCTATTTGACCTGAATTTAAGATGTCTAGGTGGAGCGAGTCGATGTCTGTCTGTCCGACCGCTGATAAAAGCCTATCGACAGAGGGATTTACACTTGGAGATCGAAGTCACTTAGTCATTCTCGGGCATTAGACACCGTGTCAGTGCAAGAGCTACTGACACTAATGCTGAGTGATAAAGTTAAAATCATTATCACAGTAATAATTATTATTACAGAGGTGGCGGGACTCCTGCAATGTCACTTGGGTCAGCGCAACTGAAATATCTCAAAGACTATTGGATGGAGAGGGGATTTATATTTCCCCTCACAATGAGTTGGAATAATTCAGATGATACTCTGACTTTCTCGTGCCATCATCAGGTCAAAGTTAGAACTTGTCCAGTTCTTCCATTTTTAACAAATAGAGTACTGCTTGATGACCTTTGTCTGTTTGTTTTTTAGGCCAACCTGGAAATTAAGATTGCCCCTGGTTCCCTTAACAAAAAGTCAAGGGGATTTTTCCAGTCAATTTTGGATTATTGAAGCTTAAATGCAACCACCAGAACTAAAAAGATAACACAAAAGCTAATGTTTTATTTAGTATTTAGCTCCAAAGCACCTCTGAAAGTACAGCTTCACAGAGCTGTAGGCAACTAGAGTGGTGTAAGAATGAGCTCCCCCAGTTTCCCCATTTTCGAGTCAACAGGTTTTTTGAATGGTAACATGCCTAAAATACGGTCTGTGGTTGACATAAGCTTAAGAGACTTTAATGTTTTGTTCTACGACATAAAATACACCACGAGGTGGAAAATTGGGCACCTCGGATCAACTTGCCTTTCCGCCTCTGTGTGTCTAAACGCTTGTAGCTGGCCGGCAAATCAAAAGAGCTTCAGGCTCTCAGGGACATTAAATGTCACCACGCCAAACACCGCCTTTACAGTCTCACTGTAGTAGTGACACAGGTGTCATGAGACCACAGTGTAGTTCATTTATAAGCTAACGTTAGCTTTTTAGTTCTGGTGATTGCATTTACATTTCAAAAATCATGAAAGTGGTGCTCAGTTGTGAAGATTATCTTGCTGAACAAAACATGCAAGTATCAACTTCTGTTTGTGAAACAGCTTAGTTTCTGCAATAATCCAAAACTGACTGGAAAAATCCCCTTGGCTTTTCCATTTTGTTCTACAACATAAATTATCACTGTAAAAACCCCAATCGTGAATTTTGAACCTTTTGTATCTGAAAAAAAAAAAAGAAAAAGTTTGCTAACAAGTAGCTAAATGAGAGTACAGCGAGTTATCATGTCGAATACTGCTTTACAAGTTTGTTTATAGTCCCACTGGTTTCTTGACAAGGGAACCAGGGCAAGGCCAACTTCTGCATCAGCCTACAAGGGAACGTCATCCCTGCTGCACTTTACTCATAAAATAATAATGTTTGACGCAATGACCTGTGCTCCACTGTTATATCAGGTAAACCTCTTCACATGTGTTAAACATAAACTTAAATGACTACTTTAGTCAGTTCTTAATTGAAACGTGTTGATAATCATTAATTTTAATGCATGTTACAATCATTACAACACAATTTAACTGAAACATGACAGAAAATGATTTTAGTTTGACTTTTTCATGGCACATTTTTTTCTTAAGATCGTGCGTATTTCCCCAAAGGGCCCGTACCCACCTATGATCATTTCCCTATGAAGGCACTGCACACTGCTACACGGGAAGAGCTACTACAGAGGTCCACGAGTTTGAGTCATGACTCACACTAACAGCATTTCAACCATTAAACAGTGTGAACTTTAACCAAAGAACAGACTGTTTAGGTTCACAAACTGGTGGCAACAAACCGGATTAACTGGTTTGTTGAGTGCCTCACCAGAGCTGCAAGACTTCCTCCCTTCAACTTCAGTGTCAAGTGGACATATCAAGTTCAAATGAATGAATAACCGTGGGTGTGCAGATGTTTGTTAGTCCTCCTCCCGCTGGATGTCAGGCCAGCTATTCACACCACACAGTCACAAGCAGTATACTACTTGACAATCGGCAGTGAAAACACTGATGTAAAATCATATATTGGAAATACGATTCAACATAGAACCAAAATGATATTGATCTAGAAGGGCACTCAGAGAGCGCAAACCTCCACCAAGGTCTACTGTCTAGTCTTCTTATTCCTAAATCTGCAACTGCAACTACATATGTCCAGATACATTTCCAAAACTATTATGTCATAGTATGGTTGTGCTAAAGCCTTATCATCTCAGCTGTAAAAGTATTACGTACTTCCTAATTGATAATGTTTCATATACATTTGTGAAAACCAGAAAACACTCCTTTATCATGCACATATGTACAAATGTGAAATATATCGACTGAAATATGGCAGCTTGTTATTTAAAAAAAAAAGAACTGTATGCTCACGTGGCAGACATTTTGACTCAAATTTAAATTTGCGTATAGAAAAAAACTTATTAGTATGTTAATATTAACATGTGATGTTACAGATGTACTGGTTATTTCATGAAACCACTTACCATGAGCACTCCATCTCATTTCAATAGCCTAACACCCATCAATCACATTTCCATTTCAAGATGGCGAAACTTAAATGTTTTGTGATGTAAATGTTTTGCCTTTTACTTTATTTTCCTTTGGCTTTGCTGACAGACAGGCGGCTAGCTGCATTTACATGTGGAGAAGTGCCTACTGCCCACATCTCCACTGGTTAGCTAAAGCATATCAGTCATCAGTGTACGTCACTCACCACCATCACATCCGGTTAGGAAGATGGGTAATCATTATTTCAACAGCATTACAGTGACTGTATTTCTATTTTTGTAGCCACAGTACACAAGTCACTGGATTTCTGTTGAAACAATGATTGCACTACTCAACACTGACTCATAAAGAACTGCCACTTTCCAGCATGATTTAGCCCAGTTTTAACCTTGATGTTTAAATGTCTTCTGAATGGAAAATCATGCTTACTGAGCAGAGAAGACCATCCAGAAGCCACAATAGCAAAATATGGAAGATTAACTGTCTGTGAGCCCTGTCTGAATCCTTACACTATTTAGCTCTGACCTGAAATATTAAATATTTCTGTGGAATATTTCAATTGTATTTTCCATTTCTCGGATAAGGAACGAGGGCAAATGTTTTCCCCATTCTTCTGGCTGTGGGAGTAACAGTACCACACCTGACTGGTATATGTTAATGTCAGTTTTTAACATTTACACCCGGTGATATCCCCTACTGGCAACTTAATGTTTCATTCTTTAACAACAGGAAATTTTATCCAACCACAAATATGAAGAGGAGGTTTAAAATTAATAGCTATTTTAAACCAGCCTACATGTTGATCTTGTGGCTCTGAAAGGTCAGACACTCCGTGCCTGTGCCGACTGTGGGCTGTTTTTTTGTGGCTTCCTGCCAAACATACCCACCCTTGTCTTTATCTCACCTCCTACTCACTCTGACTGCTTTCTCACTGCCTTTTCCTTTATCTGTGTTGGTGTATTTCTAACTGTAAAAAACTGTAAATGTCACAGGAAACAGTGCCCCATTTCCATCTATAAACAGGTCATGTTATCACATAACACAACACAAACATATGACACTGAAATATTTAAGGAATTGCAGACACTTTTTCATACCGAGGGTTAGATCTCTGATCTTGTGCCTTCCCACAACTTCCTTTTTAAGGTGAGGTTTTGTTAACACTTCTGTCTGGTTTTGCATAGGCTTACATGAGAAACACAAAGGCAAACATGTAAAACAACTACATACTGTATATATACTTAAGTACTGCTCTTAAAAACAATTTTGAGGTACACTGCTTGCCTATTTCATACTTCCTCATTCTTCTGACCCAATGATCATCTCATAAAATATGATGCAATTTTTAGGTTACACAGTATATTCATTCATTCATTCATTTTCCGCAATCGCATATCCTGTTGGGGGTCATGGGGTTGCTGGAGCCTATCCCAGCTAATATTGGGCAACAGGCAGGGTACACACTGGACAGGTCGCCAAACTATCACAGGGCTGACAGATAGAAACAGACAACCTTTCGCATTTGGAGTTTGTTCTCCTGTAACTGATTGTGTTAAATGGGCAGATGATATCATGTCGTATCGATAGAGACAGACAACCATTCACTCTTACATTCACAGCTACGGCCAATTTAGAGTCACCAATTAACCTGCATTTCTTTGGACTGTGGGAGGAAACTGGAGTACCCAGAGAAAACCCACGCTGACACGGGGAGAACATGCAAACTACACACAGAGGGGCTCCCCCACCCCGGGGTTCAAAACCCCCACCACCAGAAACCTTCTTGCTGTGAGGCGACAGCTATTACTTACTTCTGAAGTACACGTTTGTACTTTTGAATGCAGGACATTTACTTGTGATGGAGTTTTTTGTTTTATATATTGTGTGGTAGTGCTACCTTACAAAAAGATCCTCAATACTTCTTCAACCACAAGAAGGAAGAGGACAGAAAAATGTTTTGGCTTCACCTAAAGTTAAAGGAAAAATGATTTTGATGAGGTACTGACGGTTAGAAACATCATGCTGACAGTTAAAAATGACTTTAAAAGCATTTCTTTCTGCTGGTTTTATCTCCCCATAACATACAGTAACATCCAACGAACGCTGATAAGTGACAATGAAACTAGGGTATTTTGTATTGTTTATCTTAACAGTTATGTATTGTTGTGCTATTCTGCTGATGTCTTGTATCTTCAGCATGCTCATATGTGTATTTTTATCCCATTTTTATGGACTGTTTGGCAGAGGATTAGCTGGGAAACATCACATTTATTCACTTTACATGGAGCTACAGTTAATATTGAATTATGTTTGCCAAATGCATTAGTATCTCTTAATAAGTCATCAGAAATCATCTTGAGAAGGAGCAGATGTTTATCTTAAGCTAGCTTGGGCCATGTTAAAGTTAACAATATTTAACGGAGCAAGGCAAGCTAATTGCTAGTGTGCTCGGTTGAAAAGGAAAAAACATTGCTTTGAGGTGGCTGTCAGAGATGGCAGAGGTATGATCACATAATCCAGTTTGAGCCATAACAGTCAATTCAATTCAATTTTATTTATAAAGCCCAATATCACAAATAACAATTTGCCTCAGAGGGCTTTACAGCATATGACATCCCTCTGTCCTTTGGACCCTCCACAAAAAAAAAAACCCTTTCATGGGGGAAAAAATGGTAGAAACCTCAGGAGGAGCAACTGAGGAGGGATCCCTCTTGTTCAGGTGAGTGCTGTACAAATAAAGATGTAAACAAAATCAGTTTGGCCTCTTGGCCTCTCCCTTCTTAACATATGCTCACGTATCTTCTATTTCAAATAAGAAATGTGAAGAGGGAGCGGTTCCTGCCTCGTGACCAGAGATCAGCCTCTAAAGTAGGCAACTCTGGCAAGAGGTGTGGTCTCTGATATCTATAACATAATGTCCATAGATAGACAGATAGATAGTACTTTATTAATGCATTGGGAGGGTTCCCTCAGGGAAATTGAGCTGCCACTAATGCATATTTTTCTGCCCAGCTGGCTTGGGATCAGGATCTTAATACATCTTTGACTGCTTCCCAATAGAACATAATGTGGAGGTCGGCTTTGAGTTCCTCTGAATGTGTGAGATTTAGGATTAAAACACTTTGGTCAGAGGTGATATCTCTTGTGTGAGAGTTTTTCCATGTCAATTTCCCTGTGTGTCCTAAAGTATTCTTACCGGGCCTGAAGTTGGACATTGGCTTGCCTATTCACTAAGAGACTTTTAAACTGGAGGGAGCGTGAAGCAGCCTGCTACACAAGGGGCTCCTGGCTGAAGGAATAGCTGGACCTACTAAACATGGAACAAGCAAGGAAAGCCTGTTAAAAAGACTCTGATAAGGGGCTGGAGGACCACTGGGACACTGTACACTTTAAAACTGTATCCCCCATTTTATATACATAATGGAAGCATGAGATATGTTGTATGTTACATATGCTACATGGATGTAGCTCTTGCATCACCGTCCATCTCTTTTTTCCTCCGATTACTGTTCTTTGGCTTGTTTATTTTATATTTTATGTTTTTCCTATCTGATTTTCCTTTGTTAAAAGTGTGTTGAATCTAAAAGAAAGAAATAAGAGTAAAAGTGTTAATAGATTAAAAAAACCCGACCTGCTTGGATCAGCTCAACCTGAACATGGAGCAGTATTCAAGACTCTACCTGTTCCTTTACTAACTAACATGGAGGACAATGTCAGAGAAAATGACAAACGTATAAGTAGTGAACTGCACAGGTTTTAACAGGTGGATCAACAGGCTGAAGCTGCAGATGACTGCACTAATTAAAAGACTGCTTGAAACAGAGCTGCACGGCTCAGTTACATGTCCTCCAGGGACGTTTCATGATATAACTCAATAGTGAGAATTAACACGGTTACACCTTTAAGTACCCCCTCCCTCCGCGTCAGGCTTTACTATCTGCGATTGCGCGTCAGCTCTCATTGGCTGTGAGTGATAATCGGTCAACCAGAGGACCGGAGGGAGGCAGGAGGGCACAGGGCAGCATGTTTACAGCTCCGTCCACTCATAATTAGCTGCTCTAAGCGACTCACTCGCTTTATTTGATCTGTTCGCAGACCTCACGCTGGTTTCGGGGCGGTCGTCGACAATGTTTCTGTGCCGCACGGGGAGGCTTTCTGCAGCGGCTCTGGATCAGGCTTTCAAGTCAACGGGTTCGTTTCTAGTGCGAGTAAAAGCAAACAGACTGAGGGACGTCACTGGGACATTACGCAAGGGGAACACGTTTCAGCGATACCGGTGTTTCTGTGTGTCCGTCGGAGGCGTCGACGCAACTCTTGCGCACCTGGGGAAACAACAAGAACCGGACACGCAGCACACCCAGACTCGGGACTCGTCGTGTGCTTTACACTGGGAACACTTGGACCGAGTGGCTACTGTAGCCGTGAGTCTCTCCAAGCGCGTGCAAAGTGAAGACGGTTATGTAGATGTTATCACGCAGCCGCTCGTACACGCGAAGAGGCGCCACAGCAGCCACAGAGGAGAGCCCCTGGGTAATGGTTTGTTTACAGGTAACTGGGGGGTTTCCAGTCCACTCTGCTCCACGGGGACAATGCAGACCAGAGGCTTATCCACGAAGAAGAGCAGCGAGGAGCAGACAGCTGACAACAAAGGGGTAATTTACACAGTTGATCTCGAGTGTTTGTCTAACCCCAGTGACCAGTTAACAAGAGCGCACAGGTCCCATTCTGTGTCCACACACACTGCTCGACTAGCAGGGGAAACCCGTGCAAATGTCCCGGACCCGGTGGCGCCCGGAGTTAACCTCAAAACCATTACTTATGCAAAGAGCTGCCTGCCCGGGCCTCGTCATGTAAGCAGGCAGGCTTGTTATACAACACCACCATGACGCGCTCAGCTGTGTGGGCTGTCTACTGTTGCAGGGAATTCACAGTCGTCCATGTATAATTGATCTGTCTTAACGAGTTGAATGTGAGGTGGCAGAGGTGTTGTTTACAGAGCCGAGAGAGAGCACATGATGATTCACTGCTCAACAGGCTCACAGACACCTGACAGGATAGGGAACTCATTCTGGCTCTTTCATAGAGAGTCACAGTAAAAATGAGTCACTCTGTCCCTTTATCTGAATTGGATGTAAATGATGTGAGCTCTTTGGTAGTGATGAGTCAGCACAGTGAGGTGAAGGAGCTGGAGATATAGTCCCCAGTGTTATGCAGGGTTTGAAGATAACTCTGAATTACATAAATATTGTGTTAGATAGTTAAATAAGAGCAAGAGTCTACGCCCACGCCTGCCCTCTGAGAGGCTGTGCTCAGGCACAGTGTTGCTTTGGGCTATATGTTCACACCAGTGTGCTAACACGCTGGTGTTAAGCAGGTTTGCCATGTTCACCATTCGCATGCTATCATCACTTAGCACTTAGCACATAGCACATGGGGGCGGCTGTGACTCAGAGGTAGAGCAGGTTGTCCACCTATCAGAAGATCCGCGGTTCGATCCCTGGCTCCCCGAGTCTGCATGTTGAAGTATCCTTGGGCAAGATACTGAACCCCAAAACCCCCGATCGGTGTGTAAGAGCATGTGAAGGTTACCGAGCAGCAGGTGGCACCTTGCATTGTAGCTTCGGTCACGTGTGTGTGTGTGTGTGTGTGTGTGTGTGTGTGTGTGTGTGTGTGTGTGTGTGAATGGGGGATAAAACATGTAGTATATTGAGTGGGCACAAAACTAGAAAGGCGCTAAACAAGTGCAGTCCATTTACATAGTACAGACGAGGCTTTGAAGAGATTACAAACCAAATTATTCAAATTCTGACCTGATGGTGGCACTAGAAAGTAAGGGGAAAAACAGCAGCTCCTTTCTTGGAAATAGATAACATTTTATTTAGAACTAGACTGATACATATTAACCAATATCTGCTTATTGCAGGCATCACATTGACATTGATATTGGCCCGATGAAAAACGAGGAATTGCTGCATAGATGTGCAAAAAATGCTTGAGATAGTGATCGGCAGTATGACCAAAAAAATAGTATAGGGACAATTCACATCATCACAGGAAAACATAAAGAACCAAGGTTTAAAAAGGTCATAGGTAGTTCTTTAATCTGATGATAGATTATAGCCAATATGAATAATTAATTCTCTCCTCAATATGCACTTATCTAATGAACACAACTGAAATCCTGAATGACAAAAGTCATTTAATGAATTGGACAAACTGGATTCAGTCGCTCGCAAGTCCCTTAAAAAAGGCTGCCTTCAATTTAGCATTGCAGTCTGTAACATTGCCGTTCTCATTGGACAGTCGGGGATCAAAATCGACACAGCAAACCAAAGATAGCCGTTTTTATTCCACACATTAAAAACCTGGTGCATATATTACTCAGTGCGATGTGTTACAAAAGTTGGGACGTCCTGGTCCTGGCCATACTGAGCTATATAGATGTTTTTACTCATAAAACTTTCAAGCACAGCAACTCTCAACTCTCCGTCTCATCTAGAATAGCAAAAGTACATAAGACTGTTTGTTTATTTATGTTATTTACCTAAGTTATAAGCACTCTTTGCATTTCAGCTCAGAGTGAGAGTCTCTTGCCGTCACCTCTGGCGCATAGTGCTTCCCCGCCCTGCTCGGAGGAGGGACAGACACCGCTAAAGAGCTGATGACAACCACACTCACCACATCACTGCAAATGCAATAAAAGCCTGTGAGCAAAAAGCCTATATGAGTTATATATTAATGTAATTGGCTTACAAAATGTACAGACGACAGAAATAAACACTCAACAAAAAAACAGTTCAGGCGAGGCGACACAGATGCAACAAACACCAGAGAATAATCCCTTAAAAGGGATAGAGAGACTTTCTTGAGACAGTGGCAAGGCCAAAAAGGTCAAAGAGAGGGTTTTGATTTTATCCTTTATCTTGGAAAAAATGACTTGAATAACTTAAAAAGTACTTGTGTTCACTGTAATATATAGAAAAAATGTAAGAATCGGATCCAGACAAGGTATCAGTAGATATTCAATATTAAATGGCTTGGATTAGGATTGGTGGTTAAAAAAAAAAAAACTTTAATAGGGGCAACCCAAATACTAACCGTGGTTGACACAGCCTCGAGCCTCTAGCTTAGGGCAGACATGAGGAGCGCTCCAGAGGTCTGATATCTGAGCTCACTTCTTTGTAACTCCACACCCTCAGATTGTTTTCATTTTTTTAACTTGTCCTCTTCCTTCCCAACAAGCAAAACAATTTATCACACGACACGCAGCTCCCTCTCCAGCCACAGCCACGCTTTTTAGTTTCTGCTGGAGCCTCTAACAGGAGGGATTCACCACTTCACCATTTCCCTCCCACTCTGTCTGTGTTTGCGTGCCACTGTGACTTTGCATGTGTTTTCTTGCCTCTGAAAAGCTGTTATCAGACACAGCAGTCCCACTGTTCCCCTCCTATACACCCTCCCTGGCACAACTCCCCTTGGCCACTCGCTCACATGACCCTCCCACACTGCTGCCTGCCTTTACTTTTAGCTCGGCCCTGGCTCGCCTCTGAAAGGCAAAAGGCCTGCACCCTCGCCCCCTCTGGCCTTTCTATTGTCTATTGTTGGCAAGTCAGTGAATACGTCACCAAAACTAAGGCTGCATCCAGGGGGGGGGCTTGGGACGAAATTTAGCAAGACAAATTGCAGGGAAGAGAAAAGTTCAGCTTGTTTTTCTCCTGCTCCCCTCTTCGTCCTCATTGTTTCTGCCCTCTTGATTAATCGTCTGACTCAGGCTCACAAAGGAAGACAGTCTGAAGCAAGAAGAATGTCAGCGCAGCAAAAAAAAGGCACAGAGGGATATGAATGAAAGTTACTGTATGTTAGGCCAAATGGCAATGAATGGATTGCCAGCTAAATCTGCCTCTCACAGTTCTTACTTTAAGAAAAGATTTCAGGTTAAGACAACCATGAAGTTACTGTACTGTAAGGACCCACACATTTTTACCAATGAATTTTACATGCCATTACTGAACACACACTTCCCAGGTATTTGCAGATAAGCAAACAGCTAGCGCTTGCTAACTTCACTCAATCATTTCCGCCACCAACTACCTTCTTATGCCAGTAGATCAGACCAACACCTACAGGTAGGCTACTTCAGAAAACCGCAAGGCCCCTCCCCTTTTGGGAGAATAGAAAACGGGTGTTTGTATTATAATTTTAACAAGTTTGTATGAAGTTTCTCGTTAAACAAAAGTTTGTCTTATGGGCGTGTCTAGTAATTGTTTTGTGACCTTACGCAATAGTACGCAATACTTCAATAAATTAAGGTTGATCGTATCATGTCAGGCTTCCTCTATCCAAGTCGATCAATGACCCAACACACTGGCTGAAATTGCCTATCTATACATGTGACGACATCTGGATGTCTGATGATTTCATCAAATATGTAGATTGATTGAGTCACCAGGTATCATTGAGCTAACCGGTGTCTGTAAATAACCAACTTGTTAAAAGCTAACTGTTGATCTACAGGCTGAGATATAGTTAAAGTTTGATGCTGCAGCAGCCTCCCACTCAAGCTAACGTTAGCTATCCATTGGTAGTAACTGTCACCATTATCATTTAGAGCAGTGGTTCCCAACTGGTGGGTTGTGGGTTCATTTTTAATGGACTGCAAGGGACACGGGAACATGTCAAGTGAGTAAAAAAAAAAACCCCACCCTTTATTTTTTACGTACAGCACAGCACAAGCATTGAGTGTGAATACAATGAGTGAATAACAGACAGCTACTTAACACAGACAGCAAACTGTCTCAACGACATGGCTAAACCCAAGTATGATGCTAATTTTATCAAACTTCGTAGACCTTGAACGAATGACCAAGGAGAAACCAGGACTCAGTGGCTGAACCAGTTGGGAACCACTGATTTAGATATGTACCACACGTAAAGTGAATAGTCACACATCTTATGTGCCTCAAATCCCAGTGTGAAAGCCTCGGTTTGCCTGCTACAAAACAGCTTTTCAGCATTTTCCTGTTTCTCTCACGCAGCGCGCTTGTTTCTTCCAAAATGGGGTACAACCTTGGTGATGATACAATGCTGGTCTGGTCAATGTGTATGAAGTGATGGATTTGATACTAGTGACGTTTTAATTGTCACACAGTTCAGCACTAGATTTTAACAAGGAACATACATCACTTAACCTTAGACATGTTCGGTAATTTCATTTTAATTAACATTAGAAGCAATAGCTACAACAACAGACAGGGTTTCTACAAAATTTCAAAACCTTTCCATGACTTTTCAAGAATTTCAAGAATTTGTTGTCTTGCCCCACTTGCCAGGCATTTTCCCAACAAATCAGATTCAAACTTACTCAAACATAAGTCCAGCTACCTGGCATACATGAAGACAGAGAGGGTACGCAGGCAGAAAATTAAGAAATGTACGTAACGGTAAACAAAATAATGTCACTGCATATGAGAGCAATGTTATGTCGAGAGCTACAAAAAATAAATCTGCCACTATGCTGCCTCACATGGAATTTTATCTACTGAAGATCACTGTAACACTTTCATTACACACAACAAATTCCATGACCCTTACAGACTTGGAAAATGTGACTGTGAAATTCCATGACTTTTCCACATTTTCCATGACTGTAGAGACCCTGAATATATATTCAAAACATCCTGTTAATTCCACACCATTCCCAGGCCTGTCTAAACCGTCTAATTTCATAACCTTTCCTGGACTTTAATGACCGTGGGAAAGCTGTGTACGTGTCAAGGAAGCAGTTTGAGGCCCTGCAGCACTCAGCAAGTTTGAACTTCTTGTTGAGCATGTGGAATTTACAGAACAAGTTACCAAACTTGTACAATAAATATGCTGTTACACACATTTAAGCTACGCAACCACACAGTTCAGCGGAGTGCTTTACATTTTCAGTCCTAAATCTAGATTTTTACTTATAGAAAACTCCTGTTTGTTTCACATATGAGCGGACGATTTAAAAATGTTTGCAAGATCTAAAGTTACTCCTTTAATGCTTATATAGTTATTTCTGTATTCTTACATCTGCTAATTTCTGCTGGATTATCAGGAAAACTATGCACCTACACACATTTTCCATCAACCTCATCACTTGTTCTGGTCACTGTTAAAGTTGACCTTGACTTGATAGTCTGCCATAATAATGAATTGCCTCTTAAAGAGGACACTGCAGTATTCTTTGTATTCACTATGTTTTCTCAGCTTTGTAGGCACAAAGTCAATATTATGTCTAATAATAGACTGATTCCATACAGGCTGGAGCTAGTTCCTGTTTACTGTGGGGAGGATTGTGTTTCCTCACAGCAGAAATATATATTTGTTTAACTTCTCTGGACACAATGCCCTCTGTTCAGCTGCCCTTTTTACTGTTTCAGTTCCAGTTTAACAGCCCGCATCATCAAAATGGAAAAAATAGCAGGCAATAAAGCTGAAATTATTTTCGGCCCATAATCCCTTAATCATAATAGAAACCTCTAATTAACCTGGAACGGCTCCCTGAGAAGATATTTGGCTATAATTGCATTACAACAGCAGCATGATCAGGCAACAGATTTATGTCCACAGCACTGGTATCAAAAAATGAATTTTGGCGCTGAATGCTCGGCCATATTTTTGCTCTTGTTTACTTAGAGTTGGTCAGATATTTGCTGATTGAGTCACACTTATTCTAACACAGGGCTCTGTTTCATAAGGCTGCATCTCATTGTGATTCAGTATTGATTTTTACTTCAATTCCTGCTGTTCTTTGCTTTTATGAACCATAATTCTTTATTCTCTTCATTTCGACTACAGATGGGAATTGATTCGCTTTTATTGACACCAATGCCATTATCACTTCTGCTTATTGGCCTGATTCTTTATCAATTCCTTTATTGATTCCTGATTAAAAAAAGCAGGCCTACACAGTTTTCTGAGTCTGAACACACTCATTTTCCCCTCTCTGTGACTCAAGTGTGAAAGGTTGAGCTGATGGGTGAGTCAGTCAGTCAGTCAGTCAGTCAGTCAGTCAGTCTGTCATCATCTAAAATTAATGAAATGAGAGAATATTTGTACAGCATTCGTTTTCATTTAGGTTGTCTAAGAAATAATCTACTAGCCTGTGGTGCTTATGTTATTATAACTTTATATTTACCCTTGGACGGATGTGCTGCTTATTTGGGATGCAGTGTTAAATATGTCATATGGTCATGAGCTCTGGGTAGTGACCAAAAGAATGAAATCGCAGATACAAATGACCGAAATGAGTTTCCTCCGTGGGGTGGCTGGGCTCAGCCTTAAGAGACAGGGCACAGAGCTTGGACATCCAGAGGAACTTGGAGTAGAGCTGCTGCTCCTTCACACTAAAAGAGGTCAGTTGAGGTGTTTCAGGCATCTGATCAGGATGCCTCCTGGGCGCCTCCTGTTGAAAGTGTTTCAGCCATGTCCCACTGGTAGGAGGCCCCAGGGCAGACCCAGAACCTGCTGGAGGGATTACATATCTCATCTGGCTTGGGAACACCTCGGGGGCCCCCAGAAGGAGCTGGAAAGCGTTGCTGGGGAGAGGAGTCTGGGGTGCTTTGCTTGGCCTGCTGCCCCCACAGCCCGGCCCCGGATAAGTGGATGAAAATGGATGGATGGATGGATGGATGGAATTTAAACTCATGTTTAGTGTTTTCACCCGTTCTTGATATGATCATTTTACAGATAATACAAGCAGTATTTGGACCGTTACATCCTCTCTGTCATGACTCCTCCTAGTTGCAAGTTTCCAGCAGCGTAGACACATGAGTTTGACGTCATTGTATGCTGCAATGTGAAGCTGTAAGGAAGTCATACCAGCATTGATAAGGAGTTGATAAAGGCCGGAGGCATGTGATTCTGATGGATCAGACATTTTGGAACCGGTTCTCAACTGGAACTGGTTCTCGATTTCCATCTCTTTTTACACCCCTATTTACACTAATGTCCCCTAGATCTTTTAAAAGGAGTCCCAGCATTCAGGTAACTCACTATTAAAAGTTGAGCTCTTGGTTTATGGTACAGCAGGGGCTCTGGTCACAGCCAGATATGAATTGAAATGGTTTGAAGAGGTTTTATATCAGTATGCTGCCAAAAACAGGTCAAGCTCAGCCTGGGAAAATGCAGATTGCAGTTATACACAGTATTTATCTTTCATAATGTCAGGACAGTGACTAAAATTAGTCCCTGAGAAATTAGAATTATAATAAATCAGAATGATAATTAGATTTTAATGGAGAGATAAGATGCAAGGTTTTATATCAAATGGTCTTGCATCTTGAATTTTTTTAAACACTTTGTACATTATTATACCGTCTATACAGGCTCTGCTGCATTAAGAATGACTGCTGTTTCAAACTGCAGCCCTTCAGGCGTCAGTCAGCAGGAGGATTATGTTTATTTACATGCTGTATTGTCAACATACTGCAGGCCCTCTCTCTTTTTTTTTACGTCTTGCTTCTCCAGCTGCTCTGTGAGTCACGTCTACACCATCAATGCTCCGTTACAGTCTGTTGTCCTGTTGCTGTTGAGTGTGTTGTAGTTCACTAATCTGTTGTACTGCCAGCACACACTGGAGTGACCTGCCTGCTCCCTGCGACATGTCAGACGGTTGGATTGTGTCTGGTGCTTGTTCATCTCGGAGAGTAGTGTGTCTGGGGAGAGTAATGTGTGTGTTTGTGCACTTATGAGAGGCTCTCTTTGTGTGTGTGTGTGTGTGTGTGTTTGTGTAAGAGAACGTGACAGGCTTTGTTCATGTGAGTGTGTGTGAAAGGGAAAGTGTTAATGTGAACTACCTAAACCACACAGCAGCAGTCAATGTTTAATCAGCAGACTTGGCAGCAGGATGAAAAGAGGAAGCTTGTAAAAGTCCAGGCTTTGTTTGACCTACTTGTACGACCTCAACTTTGACCGAGATGACGCACAAAATTCACAGCACGTGATTTTTCTTTCAGTATTTTGATGGTGCACGCATTTCTGTATCTGACCTAAAAATAAAAAATGATGTTTGTTGCAGCTCAGTTTGGACAAAAAGTCTCCAACATACATAACTCTGTTTGGTGATTCTGCAGAACATCAGGAAAGGGAAATTCTGGCAAAGTTTAAAGATAAAAAGCAGCCATTACATCATGCAATCAACATTAACTTCAAATGATAAGTTAAAGCAAAAAATCTATTTCCACTTATAATGAGGTCTTTTGTCAAGTCAAGGGTAACAAATTGATGTCAGGCGTCTGTGTCACCACTTATTACAACAAACAAACACTGTCAACTCATGTCAAGTGGATATTAAAGAAAACAATTGGTTGTTTGTTTGAGCTTTTCTGCTTTGTGTGCATAAAGTCAGAGAGTGGTCAAGAGCTGACACATCAGTTTAACCAGAAGTGAAGCCTCTGTCTTGTCAGTTTTGTAGTTTGAGGGAGGCCTTGGAATACTAACGTGAAAAGTTTCCCGATTTTGTATGCCAAGTGGAAACTATGCCCACAATTTTAATCCGCCTCCTCTTCACCATTCGTAACTCGTCTCCGTTTTTGTCTAGATGTCTTCTTATTGACACGTTCTCCTCCTCTCCTTCCTGCAGCACCACGGATGGATTCTCAATTCATCCTGTAGTTTCATTTTGTTCTGATCACTCCCTCCAATTCTGCTCTCTCGTTTTTTCCCAGGATGAGCTGAATGTAAAGGAGGCCTCTGCTACCTACTCATCTACAACGAAGGCCCCGGAGGAGCCGGAGCCAGAGGAAGGAAAACCAAACAAGACCCAGCAGCTAAAAAAAGTCTTCAAGGAGTATGGAGCAGTGGGAGTCTGCTTTCACATAGGGATCTCCCTCATGTCCCTGGGAATGTTCTACCTCCTTATATCCAGGTAACTAAACATAAGTGTATTGCTTTATCTACAGGTGGGGGGCCAGTAGCCACATATCATAGGTCCTCTTAGCAGCTGGACTTGGTATGTTTTTGGGATACACTAATTTAACATTGGCCAATAATCACCTTGTTGACTGGAATTGGCCTATAAGCAAATAAGCTAATGTTCACAGATGACAGTGGCTGACGTTTTTCTTTTGAGCCCCATCAATTTTGCGCCGGCTAAAAAGCAGCGCTCAAGACTAAAATTAAAAATGGTTCAAATGGATATCAGAGAGGAAATTAAAATATACGTTGCATTAAGGCTATTGACATTGTTTTTCAATTGGTTTTTCGATTTTGTTCTCTTTCAAAGGTAGTGTACTGAAGGAGTGAATGACTTTAATAAACAATAAAAAAAAAAAGAAATTGGTATCAGCTATCGGCCAAATTGTTTTTTTCAAACATTGGTATCGGCCTAGAATTTCCAAATTGGTGCATCCCTAATATTGTTATCTAATCTTTAATCCCATTTTTTCCAAAACATAGATGAAGGATTGATGAATGACTTTTAGGTGCAAGATCAATCAGCTCCACCCACACTGCTATAACAACATTTCAGGTACACTGTGACCTTATCTGGTCCTATTGTCTTATTGTAACATAAACATTTCTTACTCTAATTTAATATAGATTCTTTGCGAAAAAGTCACAATATGTCAAATGTGACTACGATTTAGCAGAAAGACAAAACACGTTATTAATTATTCCCCTGAGCATATTTTCAGATGATTCTCAACAGAAGGAGAGAGATTCCCCCATTGACGACAAACCATATTCCATATTGATCACTTACACCCTGCAGCTGAAGGCAACATATTCTGAAATTCTCCAACACATTTTTAATAAATGAAGGAAATGACTGACTGAAAAGCAGACGAAGCAGACTCAAGGGAAAGGATACTACGAACAAGTAAAATGCAAGACTTCAGCACGTTACCAAATAACTGGAATGCGTCAGACATCACTTACTAATATTATCTCGCAGTTTGAGAGCATCTGAGTGTAACATTTCCTATAAACCTAAAAGATGTGCACAGGAAATTACTGACCCGTGGGCTGCTTTTACACAGAGGAATGCAAAATGCCTGGTGCAAATTGGCAGAAAATGGGACCTGTTATATGAGGGAAAGCAAAGTATGGGCTCTTGAGAACGTCCACTCAGTCTGCCACATTACACTGGCCCTGCTGCTGTTGAAATACTACTGGCTGAGTCAGACACTAAAATCACGTTGAATAAAACATGAGTTCATTTTCTCATCTTGCAAGTGTTTCTTTTAGACTTTTACAACAACACATGCAGAATGTTAAATATTTGGCTCTTCATCCAACTGTCTTCTAAACTTTGTAATCTTGTATTGATGGTGACAGACGGTGAGAAGCTAAAGCAGCACAACACAACCTCAGATCTGGTAAAGTATCAGTCCAGACCTTTTTCAGGCCATTGTCTGTCCGTGTGTTCACATACCAGGGGCCCGAATACCACAGAGACTTGGCAGGGATTATCTGACAGCTCAGACATTTCCTCGCATAGCTGATAATGACCCTTGATCTGAAAACAGACTGTAACAACCACTGAGCATTATCACCGTGAGGCCACAGAGCCTGAGCACACGGCCTGCTAATGCAGTGCTGCGTGCTGGGTAAACAGTTGTCAGGGTGCAGATGCATCCTCATATTTAGCTGACTTAAGTTTGCGGAGTGCAACAGAGCTGCTAATGTGAGACAGAGAGAGACGTTCAATTGATCGAAGCAGCTTTAAGCCTTGTGTTAGCACATCCTTTACATATTTATTTCTGCTAATGGCTCAAATGAAAATGCTGCGTCTCTAGAAAACTGTCTGTCTCACAAAGGCTGTGATACGTGTAGCTTTGTGTGATTTCACACACTTGAGATTGTGGTGCTTCTTGTGCTAGTGCCATCAATTTAAATAGCTCAAAAGGCTCCAAAATAAACTAATATACAACATTCTGGATTGAAAACAGCTCCCTCTGGTGGAGATAAAGCTGACTTACGCTTATAACCACTTCAGGTAAACCAAATGGGAGTAACAGACTTTATTTGTTGACTTTTATATTTGATTTCTTGAAATCCTTCAGGATGCAACCAGCCACAAGCAAAAGCTTGGCAGTAACAAAGAGAAGTTGTTACCGCAGCATGAGGTGCTAGGACTTATTTTTTTGGGCACTGAAGATTTAATATTTTTCTTGCAGACATTTTTTTTAAATATTTGTTTTGGGCTTGTGGTCTGCAGAAATCCAGATAATGGCCCATAGAGGGTAACCTTATTGTTTAAGAGTTGGTTCAGGGTTAGCATGGCTGCTGCTGCTAAATGTCCATATGTCTAATAATAATAATAATAATAATAATACTATTATCATTATTATTATTATGATATTATATTATATCATATTATATTATTGTGTTAATATTGTCAATATGTTGGAATTTTTTTTTAAAAAAATTTCATTTAAGATGAAAATGAAAATAAAATTTATTTTTATATTCATAATTATGACAATTCTTATTAATATTATTACTATCATTATTAGTGTTTATACTCAATATGTTGGAATTTTATTAATTTATTTTCTAAATGTTTATTTCTTGTTTAAATGTAGATTTTTATTAATTGATTTTTTGCATTTGTATTTTTTAATACATTTTTTTGTTTGTTTTAAACGTTTTTTTTTTAAATTTTGTTTAATGTAGGTTTTTTTAAATAGATTTTTAAAAATTTGAAAGAGTAATTTCTTTTAATATTATTACAATCATTATTATGTTTATATTCTCAATATGTTGGAATTTTATTTAACTTTTTTAATGTTTATTTGTTTAATTGAAGATTTTTTTAAATACAGTTTTTAAAATTTGTAATAATTTCTTTTAATATTATTACTATCATTATTATTATGTTTATACTCAATATGTTAGAATATTGGTTTGTTAAATATCATTGATTGTATATTTTATTACTAAAACTTTATTTTTTCTTAATATTTTTTTGCTTAATCATTTAACTTTAATTATTTGAAAAAGTTTTAATTTATATATACATTTTATGTTTTTGTTTTTTTTCCCTTTCTGCCTCTTGTTGAAAGTCTTGATTATTTCAAATGATGCACTAAAGAATTGTGATAATTGTGGTGAACTTAAGATAAATATAATCACCAGATACCAGAACACACACACACATGCTGAGGGGGGCGAAGCCTGAAACATCTGTGTGCATGTGAAGTGGACTGTTGCCAATTATTTATTACAGTGATACTCAACTTACTGCGCATGAGCTCATTCTGGCCTGCAGAAGGGTGCCAGGTGGCCCGCTGACCAAAGATTTGATTAACTCTTGATTTCTTCATGATTTTAAATGTAAAGGGGCCAGAGTGCATAGAAAACTTCAAAATAGAGCTTGTTTGTGAAAACAACAGAAGTCTGGGGTCATTATTTGTATATTAATTATTATTTATTTACTAACTGGCCCCTGACCACCTGTCAGTTTGCAAAAGTGGCCCCTGAGTTAAGCAAGTTGAGTATTCCTGATTTAATATAAGGAAAAATGTGCGAAGAAAATTTGTGAGTGATTGCCCAACATGTGAATCCTGTGTCCTTCTAACCAGTTTTCTGTGTCATCTGTCTCCCCAGTGGGATCGATATGGCGGCCGTGCTGTGCAAAGTGGGCTTCAGTGAGGCGGTCGTTCGATCTAAAATGGCAGCGGGGACGAGCACATTCGTCTTGGCCTACGCCATCCACAAGCTCTTTGCCCCAGTTCGCATCAGCATCACTTTGGTGTCCGTGCCTCTCATCGTGCGCTACTTCAGAAAGACTGGTCTCTTTAAACCGCCCACACCTGCACCCTGATGACCCTCCTCTGCTCCTCTGCTGCCTCGCCAAGCAACAAACATCCTGACTGTTAATGGCCATAATTAAAACTCCTGTACATATCCTTACTCACTCGCCTTCATGTAGAAAAGCCTCATCCTTTCTCAGTTGTCATTGTGAATTCAGGTGAAACATTTCCTTCATTAGTTCCAGCTGCAGTAGAATCGAAGTGTTTGGTTGTGAGACTGCAGGATTAAAACGTCTCAAGTGCAACAGCTCTGTATGTGGAGTCTTAATGTATGTGCATTTCAAACACCGGAAACAAAAGGCAAAAAAAGCTCAAGTATTTATTTACAATCAGAGGTAAGATCAGGGATTTTAAGCTCTTTTAGTGGGTGGGTTCGTCTCTTAATGCTGTGAAGGTTCCCCGTGGGGACAAGTGGAAAAAGCTGATCTCTCCTCCACTGTTCCCTGTTAGCTGACTAGGCCATGTTCTGGTGTTGTGTGAATCAGCAGAATAATTCAGGTTCTCTTTGTCTCCTACCTCGCTCCTCTCCCTCCCCTTAGCCTCTGTCTCCCCTACATTGCTTTTATTTTCTGCTGTTGTTTTGCTTCCCTGCTATTTTTCTCCTCAACACCTCTCCTGGCATCCATTTTCTCCCCCTCATATCCCTTTGCTCTTCCTCTCCTCCCTCTTTTCCCCCTTCTATCGTCTCTCCCTGTGGTTCTTTAATATTGCAAATGCCACTGCCCAAGCTGTAATGTCGAGTACATTAATCTGAATGAAGCTGATCGTGGTTCATTGCAAGCTTTGGATGACAAATGTTGGTTTGTGAGGGTTTGTTGTTCTTTCAGATTGAATGGACTGTATTTAACTATTAAAAGGGAAGCTCTCTTTTATATTTAGAGTGTTTTTGTGACGACATACCAACACCATCGCACACCAAGTCACAGAGGAAGTTTTTTAGGGTTTTTAACCACCATTTCTTGGAGAGGTGCCACTTTCAGTTGCACTTCTGCTTTCCCACCACACTGGGGAGCTCCTGAACTACAAATACAGCGCTGCCTGTCCACCACTCCTCTGATAAAACCGCATCACACACATCCTCATCTCTCATAAGATTGAATGTCTTTGTACTCTTATTGTCTTCAAGATGGATACCAGCATTATGTCACAAGAAGGAGCATCACTCCTCGTGCATCTCGCAGATATGATGTAGTAAAAAGCTTCCCAAACTTCTCTAGTGTTGCTCGGCGTGACAGATCACTGTCTACAAAGGAAAGATAAAGTCAGAGTACAAATGCTGTGAGATTACTCAACACATAAAGCAATTCACGCGTTTTATTTTCTATGATCCGTCAACTCAAAACACTAGTCTTTATAATAAAAAACTAAACCATGTGTTTCCTAAAGGGTTATGTCATCATGCACTGACCAGTTTTAGTCCTCATAAAAATTCATTATTCCTGGCTGTATTTTATCACAGCAGGTATGATGCAACCTCCACTTCCTGTCCTCCCTCTCTCTTTCCTTGATGGTTTCGAGGGTCAGCCAGCAGAGCAAGCAAACCTCAGCTGCTTCGGTTTCCCTTAAGATCTGCAGTGTATTGAATGGTAGCTGCCTTGAATAAGACCTGATCTCTCCCCTCTCTCTTTCTGTTTGAGTGTGTGTGTGTGTGTGTGTGTGTGAGAGAGAGTGTGTGTGAGTGTGTGTGTTTCTTGGCCCGGTAAATAATTCAGCCAGGAGAGTTGTATAAGGAGGAACTAAGAGAGTGCATGGTGGTCTGTGCCAGATATCAACCCCGGTTTTTCAGGAATAGGAGCTTTGGCAGCACTGTGACACGAAATGATCTTGCACACGCACACACACACACACACACACACACACACACAAAGATCCACACAGAGGAAGAAGGAGAAGCCTGGGCCTCATTAGCCATGATGAGGACAGGGAGCTGCCATCGCCTCTCCATCCCCTGCATGTCCCCCATGGCTAGGAACAAATTGGTGACAGCGCTCCCAGCCACTCTGTCGGGCTACCTGCGATGCACTGGGCTCTGTCAGGCTCCTCTCCTTCCACACACTGCTGTGCATTTGCGTACTGGAGTGTATGTGTGTGTGCGTGTGTGTGGAGCGAGAGCTAGACTCAGGAGAAAAGGAAGAGAGGGAAGATCAGCTCCTTGGTTACGCTCCCTGTCACCTTTTGCTCGGCCCAGAACTGAGCCGTGATACGAGTGAACACTTCATCCAGTCGGCCTCGAGTTTGATGAAGGGCCCCTCCCCCAACACGAGGGGGGTTCAAGGGGGTTCAAATCTCTGCCTCAGCTCCTGACTTGTGCCCGCTGCGCCTTTTATTAAAGTCAGATACACCGTCAGCGTCACCGCTGTCGGAGCAGCACACCGAGTGAATCCATTACGACTATATATTCAGACCTGGGTTGCATTTCTGACACCGGAGTTAGAAAGGCAAGTGTGTGTACAATAGTTGCAAAGTGCTGATGCATGCAGGGATAATAAACATACAGCACAAACCCTCCCTCTTCCTCTCTCTCACACACACACTCCCTGACGAGCTGCCTTTTCCTCCCTTGCACCTTCTTTTATTTAATTTCTTCATTCTTATTATTTCGTTCTATTTCCTCTCCATCATTTTCTGCACCTGCTCATTATCTCCCCTTATTACCTTTCCCCCGCCATCTCCCCATCTCCTGACCCGCTCCGTAAACTTGTTAGCCCTCCAGAGTGTCAGCGTCTAGACGGAGAGGCACCTATTCCGTCAACCTCGCAGGTTCAAAGACATCTTGTGAATTTCTTTACAGGAAAGGGCTGGCATAAAGTTTCAAGGTGCACGCAATCATACACACCGCGTACACAAACACAGTTATTCTCCCGCTCTCTTGCATGCTCTCTATCCTCTGTCTTTTTTTTTTTTTTTTTTTTGCTTTAACCCTCTTTTCCTCATATTTTTTGGCCACTCCTTTCCCTTCTCCCCGACTCGAGCATCTTTTTCTCTCGCTCTCTCTTCCTCCCTCTCCCTATCTCTCCTCTCCTGTCTCCGAGTTAAGTTTAGCAGATGCACCTGATGGCAGCATCATCCTGGAGCACCTGTCAGCTGTCTGCCTTCATCACGGCTCCTCTGCTGCCACAGGGGCCACGGGGAAGTAAACCTGGAGACAGTCGCTACTATCAACAGCTGCATCTTATTATTTTAAACACCGGTGCCAGTCAATTTCCACCAGAGATGCGTGCATTTTCTTTTTTTTCTTTTTTTATTCCGCGTGCCACCCTTATCCTCATTCTCATTGCTCCTCCAGATTCAGTAGCTCAGCTGCTAAATGTGAGCAATTATAATCGAGCAGAGAGGGAGGCGAGGTTGGAGACGGAGAGGCAGAGGGTTTATCTAGCCTGTGACAGAGGAGCGGAGGGAGAGGAGGCAGCAGGCATGAGTTGTCAAAGTGTTTTTGACAGTTGTGGATTATGTTTTTGACTGTTACTGTAACTTAGCTGAATGCCTGTCACTTGTCTAACAGGCTGGGTCATTCAGTTTGCGCTCGGTTAATGCGACACTTCAGAATACTAGATGCAGTGTGCTGCGACGCCTCCGTCTCTTCTCAGTCCAATTAATGCTCCCCAAACTGCGGCCTCCATTTTGTCTTCGAAGCATTCACAATAATGTTTGTTAAAGCACAGTGATGCACTAGGCATGGAAATATTGAATTTGGCTGAATGGCTAATGGGATTTGTTTCCTCAAGAGTTTCTTGTGAAGATTTACTCACAATAAACATAAAACATATTCTGCAATAGATGCCAGACTGGATGCAAAACAAAAAACAACCAGCTCTCCTACATCTGGAGATTTCGTGCTTCCATCCCAGTGCAATTATGATGTCCTCAGATCACGAGGGATGGGAATTGATAGGATTTTATCGATACAAGTGCCATTACAGATTCTGCTTGTCGCTCTGATTTTTTATTGATGCCCTTGTTGATTACTGGTCAATTTTTTGTGTGGGGAAAAAAAGGCATACACAGGCTTTCAGCATCAACACACACAGTGTAGCTGCATGGCGCTAATGTTATTACAGCATATTTACCCACTGCAACAGAAGTGCTGCTCAGCTGGGGAGCAGTGGCACTTGGTTGTACTGTCATACACATGTCATTCTTGGAATTTAAGCCAATGTTGCACGGAAAGATGTTTCGGTTCATTGCTAGTGTTTCCAGCCTTACTTGAAATGATCATTTATTGACAGTACAATCAACACTGCTGCCATCTTTCTTGGTGAAGCTAAGCCTTTGGACTGTTTATACCTCTCCGCAGTGACTCCTTCTTGAACAAAGTTTCAAGCAGTGTAGACACATGAGTTTAAAGCACAACTGAAAAAAATGCCTGCATTGATTTAAGGAACTGATAAGCTCAGACACACAATACCAATGGTGTTCTCAGCTGAAACCAATTCTCAAAACACCACCTGCAAACTGGTAGTTTAGGTGCAAGTCATCATATATTTGATTTCTTTACCTCTACATTATTCTCCTCCAGGTAGAGCCTTAATAGATGTTCTGTTGTGCATTGCCTCTTATTCTGTCTCCTTCCTACATGTACTCTGGATAGTGCATGACATCGAGATTTAGCAAAGGGGATGACAGTCTTGAGCCAGGAAATAATTTTCTCCAACCGTTCCAATAAAAATCTCGTGTTAACAATGATGCATTTAATAAGCATGAATTGTGTTGTATTGCTGGTGGAAGGTGTTAAGCTCCACCATCCCCCTCATTTCCTCTTAAATCACCTGGAGATATGAATGCGAAAGCACACCGAAAGCAGTGTTCCTCAGTCGATAATAGGATTAGTTTACAGTATGTTGTTTTTGGGGATGATTAAGCACTAAATTGCCGCATTCCTCTGTATTTTTACAACTTGTTAGTCCAATACGGGTCCAAAAGGGCAGACAATCAGGCAGGTTTTAAATGAATTATTAGAAAACCTTAATTACCTAACCCACTTATTACAATGCCAAAACAAAAGAGTCCATTTTTGAGAAGTGGCTCTGCAAGATTTTAAGGAGGTGCACCTACTATAGCAACACTGTACCACTACATTTGAAAAATCACAGCAATGAAGAAGGTCAATAAAATATTATCATAAACGTGAAACTATGGCTAAAGTATGAAAATGTTAAGAGAACAGTTCACCCTAAAAATCAAAAATACATATTTTTCCTTTCACCTGTAGTGCTATTTATTTGTGTATATTATTTTAGTGAAAGTTGCCACATGTTGGAGATATCGGCCGTAGAGATGTCTGCCTTCTGTTCAATGTAATGGAACTAGATGGCACTCAAAGCAGCAACAAAATAATGAAAAACTTGGTAAACTCAACAGCAATGTCTCTTTTCAGAAATCATGGCCCGGCTACACAAGATAATCCACAGACTTAGTTGTGAAAAGTTTCACATGAGAACTATTTTCCTTATACCAAACTACACCTGTATCACAGTGCAGAAGGAAGTGTGCATCCACTGCCACAATTAAGTAGCTAACGTTACAGCTCAGCCAAGGAGGACGCCATTAATGTTTACATCTTGGGCTGTCACAAGCGCAAGCCTCTTGTCCATGAGTAGATGTACTCTTCCTTCTGCATGGTGATACATTTGGTGGGTGTAGTTCAGTTGAAACTGCTCACAACAAGGTCTGTGGATTATCTTGCGTAACCAGGTCATGATTTCTGAAAAGAGACATTGCTGCTGAGTTAGTCAAATGCATTTTTGTGCTTTAAGCACCACGAGCTGAGTGCCATCTCGTTTCATTACATTGAGAGAAGGCAGACATCTCTACAGCTGATATCTCCAACACTCTGCAACTCACACCAAAACAATCTAGACTGATAGACAGCACTACAGGTAAGAGGAAAATATGTATGTTTGATTCTAGGGTGAACTGTCCCTTTAAGATCCTGTCTGATTTTTCATATTTTCTATCTTCACTTATTTTTCTGTATTGTCATATTATTATTTTTTTCTTTAACAGAAGGTAAGCAGATGATGAGGCAAAAATCATCTGAACTGGCTGCTCCATCAGGTGTGTTCATGTGTTGCTTAATGACTCCTCGACAACGATGAAAAGTGAGCGTTTGACCTTCAGATTTCCATACAAAAAGAGTTCACAACTGCCTCCAGTTATTTGGGCACTATCGCAACGACAAGCAATACACCAATAACCTGATGACTTGCAGTAAATCCAGCTATAATCCCAAATCAACATTTGTCGAAGTTCCCCGCGTGGCATCTAAAACAATGTCTCAAAATCACAGGGCTGAGATGATCTGTCATCATCAGTATGTTTGCGCTCTGGGAGAGGAGAGAGACCAGAACTACAGCAAGTGCAGAGACGGCGCTGTAAACCACCAATGAGCTGCCATTACCGATCGAAGTCTGTTTGCCTGTACACACTTCATAATGAATGCATCTCATAAATCCTCCTTAAACGATTCCTCCTTAAATGATTCCCACAGCTCAGACTGTCTGCTCAGTGGAGGGCGCTCATGGATCAAACCATTAACAGGAAACCAGGCCGGGGTGTCGAGCGGAGGGCAACAAGCTCAGGCCCCAGATCATCACCCCGCCCCAACCCACCACCCTCCACAAACCTAATAGAAAGCAAACAGACAGACAATTTCTTTCAATTAGCCCGAACTGGCCGGCCCAATAAATTTTAGTTTGTTCCTCAAGACGTAAGGGCCCTGTTGCATGTCCTGCTGAAAATGAAGACTAATGGGGTATTGTGGAGCTGCTGAGTGCTTGATTTTGTGCCACTATACCACTCGCCCGCTCTTCTTCTCTTTTTTCCTCTCCCTCGCCTTTCCTCCTTCCTTGAGCTAACTGGAATCAGTGCTGACCAGGCACAACACAAATGTTTAATACATTTATTCAGGACTTGGATTCATTTTCTGTTTTAAGCATTATTCCTGAGTAGTTAGGCGGAGCTATTCATCACAGCTTGACATCAGCTGTGAACGTAACCATCGTTCACCTCTCGGTGTCAGCACAAGTGAGTAAGACTCTGCCACTCAGCCGCCTGCTGAATTACTCCCAAGTTCTCAAAAAAAAAAAAAAAAAAAAAAAAATTATATATATATATATATATATATATATATATATATATATATATATATATATATATACACAGCTTTTTTATGTATAGGTATATAGAGCTCTAATTAAAACTTATGAGCTGCTCTGTCTTGCTGTCTCTCACTGTTAAAGGTCTCCACAGTCATTCTGCTTTTCTCTGCTACCAAACAAGAAAACAAAAGCTGTCAATGTCATTTTATAACCTCATTATATTCATGTTTTACCAGAAAAAAAAAAAAAAAATTCAATTTCTCACTTTTAATTTTTTCCCATGGTATCAAAAATGTACCTATGTAATTAAATATTAATATTTTTAAAGGTATCAAAGTTAGAAATTCCAGAATCATGACGAAACTACCACACTGTAAAAATAAAAGTACAAGTTAATGTCCTGTCTGCATTGAAAATGCAAATGCAAATTTACCTAAATAAATGTGTCAAAGAATTTGTGGACAATCGTATTAAAAAAAAGGGTAACCGTTAACTTTAAGGCAACAGAGTGTAGAATTCAGTGGCAGCTAGCAGTGAGGACTGCAGATTGGATCCAGCTGAAACTTCTCACAAGTGCCAAGTATGAACTCCTGGTTAGAATTCCTCCAGTGTTCATTGTTCAGTAGGTTTTTATTGGGAGCTAAATTATTCCCAGAAGTCTCTTCCTCTCCAAACAAACGGATTAGGTGATTTAAACCAGTAAAAACAATGAATAAAGCATTTTCAAGTTACAAATCAACGTTTTTTTCAATGCTGCTTATCACAGAGGGGCTGCTTACTATGGTGGATAACGCAAAAACACAAATGGCCCTATCTAGAGCCAGTGTGTGGTTTGTCCATTCTAGGCTACTGTAGAAACATGGCAGTGCAACAGACCAGACTCCGTGGACAAGGACCCGCTCACTATGTAGATATAAACTGCTCATTTTAAGGTAACGTTAACCCCTGTTTAGCATATTTAGCCAGGAGATAAACATAATACGTGGTTCATCATAAATAAACTATAATGTAGTTTTTGTAAAGTGTTTATTAATGTACAGTTTACGTCAGCAATATAACTCCTCCTATGACGATATGTTTCAGATTATTTCAACTGTGTTTTACTGTGTCATTATTCATTATTGTAATACACTAGCTGCCTCTTAGGGGCCGTACACATGCTGCATTTTTTGCGCCCTCAAATTCAATGTTTCACAATGCCAGAGCAGTCTACATGCGTTCCCGAGCATCTATTTTTCAGGGTGTGACGCTTCGCCCTGAGATAAACAAAGTTCAACTTTTGGAACATAGCAGCATTGCACCATGTCATGACAAGGAACAGCCAATCACAGCCAGCAGTTATCTTTCCCTTCTTCCATAAATAAATATCAGTCTGCACTCTGCAGTAAACATGAAGAAGAAGTTGATTATTTTAGTGCAGGGCAACTCAGAGCTTTATATCTGTACCTTGGACAATATTTTTGGCCTAATACACACCTGGAAGATGATCAGCTCTGCACCCGGGATTTCTGGTAAGTAGGCTATGATATGATGCTGGTCATGTTATGTTATGCAACCTCAGAGCTAACCTGCTTCTGCACCCTTGAAAGTTGGCACAGAGTAGGCACAAGAGTAGCGCCCAGTGCCTGACCTTGCATTTTCCAGCCAGTTAAAGATGCAGCATGTGTACGGCCCCTTAGTGTATGGGTGTCCAGAGGAGTTATAATTGATGCATTAATAAACACTTTTCTATATATTTCTATACACTTTTCAATAGACATTTCTGTCTATTATTATGAACAATTTATCAAATGTTTATATACTGTTTATAAAGTCTAAATAAGAGGACCTAAAGGTGCAGTGTCTAATTCTGGACAAAGACAGTTGGCTGTTGAGTGTCATTATCAGGTCATCAAATACCCAGGAAGTTGTTGGTGGTTCAGTCTGACTACCAACCCAAGGTCGTCTGTGATTGCTGACCTGGAAATGAGACTTAACGATCAACTACCTTTTTCCACAATTGCACATCGAACCTTTAAAGTATCAAATGTAAGTACTCATTGTTCAGAAAATATACCACGAGTGTAATACTATTATGAAATCTATTTTTATTACTGAGGTTTTCAGATGCAGGTAGAATTTTACAGGTGTAGTTGTAGGTGGTGCTAATTCAACATCGATTATGCAGTTACATACTTTATGATGATCGTGTTTGGTATGTAAAATCATAAACTGAAAAACAAAGAGTAACTACTGCTGTCAAATAACTGTAAAGAAGTAAAAAAATAATGCTGCCCTCTGAAAAGCAGTGACGTAAAAGTATAAAGTAGCATGAAATTTGAAAACTCAAGTACAGGTGCCTTAGCTACTTTCAACTTAAATGATCGGTTTAAGTTAAAATGAGACAAGATAACCATAAAAAAATTTAGAAAAAAAAAAAGCGGTGGACACTGATTTTCCTCTCAGAAAAAAACCTGACATAACAGCAATGCCAATAACAACAATAAAGATGAATAATTTATTCAGTATATTTGCCATCAAACACTGATGTATGGAAGATCCTCAGGCCACCGCTGGCTGATGAGGGAAGAAACAAAGTTGCTTTGTCATACAAAGAAATATTAACTACAAGTGAACGGCGGGCAAGGGGACATTGATTTTACAATTCAGGACTCAATCAAAGAGAATTATGGATGGCAATACTACTGTGATTTGCCTGTGCTGCTCATTAAGCTTAACATCCACAGTGTATGTCTCCCCCCTGGCAATGTAGGAATAAGATTTACAGGGGTAGGTTAAATACAGTTCAATACTCAGGAGAGGTGAAGTCACATGATGGTTAATAAAGGTGGCTGGAGGAGTTAGACGGATACAACGCAGGGGAAGAAGAAACCGGGAGGAAGAGGAAGTAGGACACATAGAAAAGAAGAGGTAGAAAAAAAGGAGAGGAGGAGAGGCAGAAAGGGAGGGAGGAAGAAAGAGAAACTCCATTATTATAGCCTGAACAGATAAACTATGCATCAAAGTGTAGCGTTTATTGAAAAACCATTTTTATGTGTGCTTTGAGGGCATGAAAATGAGAGCCCTATGTTCAAACACATCAATACAACACTGCAGCAGCCAATGTATTTCTTTCCTTTTTCTTTTTTTCTCCTCCTTCTTTTCCCTAAGATTCCCAATCAGATCTGGTGGCTCCCTGCAGGCTTTTATGCCAGCCACAAATGGTGCGACTGCCAGACTGACAAACACGCAATCACTCAGAGTGGAGAGGGAAAAAAGAAAGAAAAAAAACCCACAGCCTCTCTTACTCAGCCTCCCATCACAAAGGCCCTTTTAATAAGCCCATGAAAAAGAGCAAGTAATCCTTTGTAATGATTTCATTAAATGCCCTCATCACACCTGGAGATAATTCCATTATGATTGTGGCAATAAAATGAGGTTTTCATCAAGACCCGCAGACAGAGAGAGGAAAACCTATTATTCCTCTCATATTCAGATATGACGTTGCCTCTAATATTATGATATTAGGCTATTTGGCAGAATTTATGACACTCGCGTCAATCCATAATGCTTGAGGAAGGTTTCCCCCACTGACAATACCAGACACTTTTAACGTGCTTCATGCTGCACCCGTTGAGGGATAATAACTTGTGTTGTCAGAAATCACACACAATAAAGGAATCTGCTGCATTTGTTGGCACCTTATATTATATGTAGGTGAATGTTTTCAAATTAGTATGCTATGTAGGGAGGAAGGAAAACATCTGATTAATTCATTTATGCCACATCCACACTAAGGCCCTGTCTGCACTTATACAGATATTTTTGAAATTTTCCTCTACATTTTTGCCTCTCGTCCACATGTAAACAGAGTTTTAGGTCACTAAATCAGAGACTTTGAAAATGTGGTTACTGTGTATTCAAAATGAAGCATTTGGGAAACAAACTCTTACATCACTCAAGTCCATTGTTGGTTTCTGTAATGAGTATACCCTTGAACAACAATGGTGGACTACCGGTTTGCCAACATTTTGTTAGCGCTGCTTGGTCTAATGACTACTTTACACTTAAAATTAAGCCACGTTTCCACCAAGCAGTATGGTAGTATGATTCAGTTCAGTACAATTTTTTTTCAGTTTCCACTGTGAAAAGTTGTGGATGGTACCGACTGAACCATTCCATACTGTCCTCATTTTTAACCACCCCTCTGTTGGGGTACCTTGCACAGAGATCTGGTACTAAAAGATGGAGCTGTGAACACTGCAGTCCATTCACTGGTCAATAGCGGATGGTCACTCTTGCTCAGCGCTGAGTTGTGGCTAGTTTTGAAGCTTGTGTAACCACTGTTCATACCCTGGAGAGTTTTAGTTACATAAGTAAATTATAACTATAAAATAGAAGGATGTTTTGCTGCCTCTCGCAGCAGCTGTAGTCTGAGAAAAAAAATACACTGGGCCGAAAGTCGGCAACTTTAAAGGTGGAACGTTTACTTGTAATTATACTCAATGCATTAGTCACCAACACACCTTAAATTTCAATGTGACAACTTAGACCATTACTTTTGTTTTTATTGTCTCTCTTGGTTGACGCAGCCTTTTAGTAATGAGTGAATGTTCAAGCCTTTAAAAATACATATAAATGTTGACCGGATTATGAGAACTTGAAGAGAAAAAAATATATATACATATACAGATGAAGCGTTGTTCATCTGTATATGTTTTCTAAGGGGAATCAACAGTTTTATTATTATTATTATTATTGTTCTATGTATTTTGGTAAATAGTTTACCAAAGTTGCCAGTGTGCAGAATATTACTTTGTCATGATTTTGTCTACCTTCTGATACATGCACTTCTGTCTGTTCAAAATACGGCAAAAGAAACATCTTCTTCTATTAGCTTTTTCCTGCTGTACCTAATTCCCAACAAACCATGACTTTTGTGCACTGTTACAATCTTATCCTCCACATTTACACGTTTATGCTTTGTCTTAATACATCTAAAGCAGGTGTTCAGCATATGCTGATGCTGAATTTGCAAACAAACTAAAATGTGTAAAAGTCTTCCCTTATAAAGTGTGAATTCATTTAAAATCATACTTGCAACTTCCAAGTCTAATATTCAATGTACTTCAAACTTTTTGTCCACCACCTCATCTCATCTTCACCTGCTGGTTGCCAACCTTTTCTGTCAACTGTTTTGGTATTAGCTTAACATTTTCACAGTGATCGCTGATCCTGACTTGGAACCAGGATGACATCTCATTTCTAATCAGGCCCACAAAACTCTGATTGGCTTGGCTGAGTTTCTCTCAGAATTAAAAACATGATGCACCACTCTGCCCTAAATCACCTGACGTTTCAGGCTATCCTGCTTCACGACCTGGATCCAGATCTTTGAATCTTTGAATCTCTGACCTTACCGAAGGCAGAATAGGTGGAAACATTTGATGAGTAAAACATGAAGCACTGGAGAAGAGTTGTGCAACATGTTTTTATCACATCGAAGATCGTCTGCATCTCAAAGTAATGAAGTTTTTCTTTCTTTTTAAAGGATAACAGCTGTCAATGATTGCACACACCAGACCTATTCATTAAAAAGAAAAATCAGAAATGTGAACAGCAATTAACTCACAGGTCTGGAACCAGGCCAATTTTGTGCAGGTAGCATACAGTGAGTTAATTAATGCTTTTCTGTTGGCAATAGCTGTGAGAACAAAGTTTGTGGGCCACAAAACAAAAATAAGGAGTTTAAAACCAGACTGGTCTCACAGAAATATGCAAAATGTACACAAAGTCTTGGCATTGCATAACCTTTAAAGCCACAGTGTGTAGGAATCATATATTGCATTCAAACAGATGGCGCACTCTAGCGCCTCACTGTTTCAAACACGTATTGCAACAACTGTAGCCGCTGTGCACCAAAAAGCTATGATAACATTGATGAAACCATGTCATCCGATACTACATGGAGTATTCATTCAGGCTGCTACACAGACACATGCGACGCGAGTTGACAAACCCCCTCCTCACCATGCTGGCTGTGTTTACAACGTAGGACTGTTGGGGCGGGTGTAAATTGAAACAGCTGTGGCCAGCGGCACTACTGCCGCATAACAAAGTCCCACTCTTTGAGCATAATGCAGGATCATGTCACGTTATTATGCAGCATCACGGGAGACGGAATCCTTGTCGCCAAGAAAGTGCAAAAGGGAATCAAAAAGGCAGCGTGACCGGCGAATTAAAAAAACAAGGGTCAGCATTGGGGTTGCCTTTCCCAGGTGGAGAGAGCTGCTGAAGGAGAAAGGTAATACAATCACAGGCCAGCGCTAACAGCGGCTAACAGTGACTAACAGCGGAGTACCCCGATAAAAAACCCAGACTGATACGAGGAGAACATGCAAACTCCGCACAGAAGGGCTCCCCTACCCTGGATTCGAACCGGGAACCCTCTTGCTGTGAGGCGACACTAACACACTAATGTTTATAAAAGTTGAATATTGTGAGGAAACAATATCCAGGTTTTCCAGTTGTATTTTTTCCGAGGTCTGGATAAACATAAACCTACAGAAAATCAGGTCTAACCTACAAAACATTATAGGAAAAGAAAACAGAGAAAGAGGGGAGAGAGGGGGAGAAAGAGAGTTTCATTACAAAGTGTACCAAAACAGAACTTCAGCACTGCCACGATTCTGTCAGCTGGCAGTGTGGAGGTACAGTATAGGGCTTTCTACAGAACTTATAATATTGTTACAAAAATTCCGCTACGGCAAAGAAAATGCGACAAAGGAGAAATGGTGAGGATAGTGTGTGTGCTGTCTGGAGGAATTGGAAGCTATGTGTTTTTGGCATTCATGTCACAGCCCTTTTGAAAAATGCATCAAAGCAATTGCAGAACTCGTGGGACTGGGTTTGGGCACACAAAGTCGTGACCATCATCCAAACCTCAGTGGTGAGGATGGAAGGGAGCTGCTGCTTATAGTGGAGGGTTTGAAATGCGCTACTGTGCCACTTAATAATAAAAACAAGTGCCCTGCCAGACCACGGTAACACAGATTCCTTTAATTTCCATGGATGTGCCTGTTTAGATGTATAATGTGTGTGTGTGTGTGTGTGTGTGCGTGTGCGAGCGCGTGCCAGTGTACAGAAACAATTTGTCAGTGGCGGTGACTGGTATTTTTCATGCCTCTTGAAAAACTTGGAAACAGATTGTGTTGTTTTTCATGCTTACATTCACACATGGCTATTAGCTGAAATGCCTTCTGCTTTAAGAACAACTCTCTCCTCCACCTTCTGCTCACAGAAATCACAAATAACGATGGCCACAGTCTAACTATGACTTTCTTACATGTGCACTGATGGTTAGGAATTGAAATGAGATCACTCGCAGATGGATAATTCCCCACAGATGTCGTACTCTCCACTCATCTTCTGCTTTGTAATTTTTGGCCAAGACTTCTCTAAAAAGAAAAAAGAAGTTCATCTCTCTGTGTGGTTAAAGCAGCAAAGCTCATGCTGTTACTACTGTGTGCGTAATGTTCTCTGTGAAGATGGGTCACATGTTAAAATGAAAGCTTGTGTGATGCTGGACTTCTAGGATAGAAACAGATACTGATATTTGATCCCACAGTAATATGTCCGACAAGTTCTCCAACCCATACCACCACATAGGTTGATGGTTTCTAATCTTTAACACATCATAAAGGAGCATTTCCTGACTCCCCTAACGGTCACAATTTTAAGCACTTGGTTAATGTTGTGAAATGGTCACAGTTTAATTAGGTTTAGGCACCAAAACTACTTATTTGGTTTTGGAAAATATCATGGACTGATGTTACGTGCCTGGCGTAAGTTAAGTCCATAACATCAGTTAAAAGAACTCAATGTTGACTTCTTATTCCACACTACTAAAGCTGCTCCTCTTTTTGGAACCACCACAGAGTTGGTAATAATTTCACTTCCAGCCATATTAAATTTAACATATCATATTGAATATTATTCCGGTATTACTGTGAATGATATGATATGGCACACTCGTAGTTTAGGCACCAAAAACATGGTTTGGTTTAAAATAAGTACATTTGTTACATAATCAAGGTACGTTTGAAAGTTAAGTTAAGTAAGTAACTAACGTCAGTTAAAATAACTTTTGGTATTGCACAGGATACAAACACATACCCTGACCTTCAGCGCAAACTTCGTCACTCTTCATGTTACCTGACTTCCTCTTTTGCTCCTATCATAATTACCACTAAATGTCGAAACAGTTTCAATATACCAGCAATATTATTTGCATCATGACTGCAACCAATGAATTTTATTTTTTGGAAGATTATTTTTGTGAGCTTACGCCTTTAATGACAGGACAGAGAGTAAGTGGGGACTGACATATAGCAAAGGGCCGCGAGTTGGATTCGAATCCACGGCCACTGCAGCGAGGCAATGCCTCTGTACATGGGGCGCCGGCACTATCCACTACGCTACCGATGCCCAGCAACAAATGAATTTTAATGATCAATTAATCTGTGAATGCTCTTCTCAATTATCGTATTATTCTTTTTGGGGTTATTTTTATAAAATGTCACAAAACTGTGAAATTGCCTGTTTTATTCAAAACCAATTTATATTCAATTTTAGATCATTTATAAGAAAAAGCAACAAAAAAATCCTCACACTTGAGAAACCGCAATCAGTTATCAAAACAGTTACTGAATTCCTTTATTTAAATTTTTATCAACTAATCATTAAACACAAATAAAAGCTTGTGAAAGCTAGATTGTTACTATATTACCTCAAACATATCTATCCATGTTTTTCTTTCTCCCTTTCTTTCTGCACTCCAAGTGTTTTATTATTCAACAGCTGACATGTGAGCCGATACCAATGTATGTGTGACAGGCTGAAATCAGCTGATAATAAATGTAGTTCTGGCAGGACACTGTCACCGTCATGTCAAACCCATCACACCCATCACACTGTACTGCACCTCACTGGTCTGCTGGTCTACTTAAAGGCCTTCACTACCTAACACTGACTGCAGTTGTGCAAAAATCCACAATGTTCTGTTCTGTTTATATACTGTAAACCTGCAGTCTTTGTCTCCAAAGTAAACTCACAGGAGGATTCTGCATTGCTCTCTACACGTTATCCATCATGTTGTTGTTCCATATCATAATTCAAACTACTCTGTATCCAATGCAGTGTGTGGCCACAGATGTTGAAATTGGTAAGTAGCTGTCACGCTCTGTGGAAGATATTGACTTCAGACTAAACCTGAATAAAACATGAAAACCAAGATTAAAGTATATATATATGTTCTTTCCAAAGGACAAGATTTGCATTGGGGAAATATGTTGGGTTGCATTTTTTTCAGCAAACACAAAGTGTAAGGTTTATTGAGTAGCATATACTCTGGTGTGACAGCTACAGACCACGGAGATAACAAGATTTTTCTTAAAGAATGGAACGGTATATACACTCCATCCTGAACCCCACAAACCTCTTTTATCCTGTGTTCATGTACATTCTGCTTTTTGTCTATTTATGAAGGAGATTAACAAGCGAAAGATCTTCACAACTGAACTCTGAAATTACTTTTACCTTAAAGCTAAAATGCAAAGCAAACACAGTCCCAGTCAATCTCTGTGAGATCATGAGCCACAATCACAGGGAGAGAAATCAGCACCACAGCCATCTATAATTCGGGAGCTGTCCTGGTGGGATCACATGTCGGGGTCGCCACTTATTTGTACAGTGAGGCACACTGAGTTTGGATAACGCTGCTGTATTACCTTGTGGTTTCAAAGTCGTGTCACTGAGGGGACTCGCGGGTACTCACTCCTCTCTGAGGAATGAAAGAAAAACTTGTTGAAAATTTATAGGAGTTCTGAGTTCGTGTGTCGGGTCGTGTGGTGGATTTCTGGGATACAGCAGGTTGCATGACCTCACTGTGGTGAGGTGTGTGTTTATCTGAGTGTGTATATTGGTGCAAGAGTGTGTGTGAATGTCTGTGTGCTGAAGAGAGTAAAACAAAGAAAGAAAATAAGGAAAAAGATTAAAATAGCAGGTACATTTCTACAGGAAATGTTTTACACCTGCAATAACTGGCTTGTTATTACTCCTTTGACAGAACCAGTACTTTTACCTCACAGAACACAGGAGCTGCTGGTCTACCACTGACTTGATTAGTTGGTTAGCTACTTCGTTTGTGTTATTGTGAGACTTTGGTGTTTTAAATGGTTAGTTCAGATTCACCAGAGTCACACAATAACACAAACACACTGAACTGATCGAGGCAGCGGTAGACCAGCAGCTCCCATGTTCTGCAAGGTAAGATATCTGTTTTTGGTCAATGAGGTCTGTTGGCTTTCAAGTGTAGGGTTGAGTATCATTTGCGTTTTATCCAATACTGGTGCTAAAATGAAACCTTTAAAATGGTACCAGTGCCTAAATGGTGCCTGAACCAAATGACAGTCAATGACATCAAAGAGCGTCTTTTCTGTATGGCTATATCGCTAAATAACTTCAAGGCTAACTTCCTTCACTTTTATCACCGGGTGGTAAACAAGACATGGGAGCTTGGCTTTGTTCTTCAGGTGTGCACACATTGCACTGCTACGTTTGACTTTATACTCTTCGCTTGCCGCAACCTCACTGTCACTGTCACCAGCTGGCGTTCGCCTTAGCTAATGCTCGTGCTGTCTTTCTCTAGCCACTCATACAATCTGGCACCAAAATGAGACACCGAAATCTGCATTATGATTCGGTACGGTAGGTACTCGTTATCTAGAAACACACCGGGTTTCAGTACCCGGTCTTATTTAAGAGAGCATAGACAACAGCTTTAGTTCCCCATCGAACAAGGTGGTCTGACAGCAGGGTAAAGCTGTAAAAACATCCTCAATAAAGTATAGTCTACACTTAAACTGATATTGATTCTGTTTTTTACATGAGCCTTTTTTTAAATTGCTAACACTTGCAGTATATTCCTTAGCTGTCGGTACTCCTGCCTGCTTCTCCAAACCGGGGGCGTGCTGACAGCCATCTACTGTAGGTAACACATTGACTATGGACATAAGTACCTCCTACAACCCTCTTTCAAAGATTTTTCCTTCACTATGAAAATACTGATGAGTGCAGCCCTAAAAATAAATTCATCCAGCAGTGATAGGGAAATAAATTTAAAAGAAAAGTAAATGATAAAAGAAAAACAAACAACAAAGATATATTTCTGTATATATTTGTAAGTGTATGAATGTGTTGGAGGTCTGGTTGGGGGTGGGGTCAGCCTCCAGTATCCATTCTCATAGAGCAAATCTCATTAAAGCCACTCTTCCTCTTAGCTCACCAGTGGGAAACAGATTTGGATATTGCACTCTGCCTCTACTTTTAAACACTCGGCGTGCAATCTGTTAGGGGGAACAATGGAGCAGACTGATGAGGGAGGGGGAGCATGTATTGACTTTTTCTCACTCCTCTTTCGTCTTAATGCATCTCATTTCCCCCCTCCCATACTCTTTTGTTGAACACCTTTCCTTCCCCATCAACCTTCATCAATCTCTCTATCCTTGCTGGGTGAAAAATGGCACCCATTACTTTTGTCATGTGGTATACAGAAATAGCATTCTTTCCACTGTCAGGTAAAACAACTTATGGTGAGTCACAAGACTGCAGGACGAAGGCATAACAGCATAAATCACTCCCAAATATTGTCCAACTTTCATACAGTAAACACAACTAAAGGAAATGGGTGCACATCCCAAATAATGCAGGCTGTGCAAACTGAGCCTCGACACATGGGTGGAGGTTTGTTATCTTCCTTAAACTCTGAAATATTTATCTCACAGGCTGCTGCTGGAGATAACAGTGTGTTTAGTATTAAGCCAGTTAAATAAGGTTTAGACCAATGTTTCTACAGCATCCTGTTTTAGTTTTGACCTCTTTAATTGCTTTTTAGGCAACGTCTGTTCTATTCAGTAGAAAATCATTCAAGGTCACCTCCTTAAATGACTTTCTGATGACTTAAAAAGTTAGAATTGTGGTTTACAGTCACGCAAGCTCCTCTGAGAGGATGTATTTAGACATAGCGCTTTGTTGAGCTAAATGTTAATGTCAGCATGCTTACAGGCTTACAGTGACAATACTTATAAATCTTCTATAATCGTCTTATCTTCTTTAAATCTTTTATTCTCTCTTAATTTTCTGCTAAGAGAAAAAAAATAAAAGCCAACTCTGCAAATCTGCTTCTACCCCGGTGTTGTGAATGATGAATCCCACTTGATTATAACTAACCTATTACTATAGGTAACGCCCCTCAAACATTATGTAAGGGCAGGTGTAGTGCTGTGTGCAGGTAATCTGGCACATGCCAACGACTCGGAGAGATGCCACCAAAAACAGAAAAAAAGTAGTTTTGCAATCGTGAAATTGACTTAAAGTAAACATGGGATGTGTCAGTACTGGTGTTACAGGAAAAAGAAAAACAGAAAAGGCAAAACATTTGTGATGTCGTGTCAGTAGCAAAGGTGAAGGAAGTATTCAGATTCTTAACTGAAGTAAAAGTGCCAATACCACAATGTTAAAATACTCTGGCACTGGTAAAGGCCCTGCATTAAAAATGTTACAAAGCGTAGCAGTATTTCTTTTGACCACAAATGCAATAACTCAATCATTACAATAACCTCATAATAAAATAATCTTATTTGAATGTATGATATTTATGCTTTTTTTTCCAATGTTCCTCCAATTTAAAACTTGTATTCCCTTTATATACACTTTGCGGACTCTTATCTTGGTAAGAGAGGGCTTTCAACCACTTGTAAAATTTTCTTCTACCTATGAGAAGAGCAAAAATAAAGCCTCCTAGACAGACTGCGCGCTTGCAAGCTACACTGTGCAACATGGATCAAATAAACTTGTGTATAACATCAATTTGACGTGTGCAGGCTGTACGATGACAGCACCTTCTGAACCACAAGCTACAATGTAAGATGCAATAGCTTCCCATGCTGAGTGTGCAAAGATTCTGCACGGATTATTACTTAGCCAACTCTTTTATGGGCACTATATGGTGCAGTGTGCCTGTGTGTGTTTGATTGCTGCTAGGTTGCTCACTTGGCAGCTGCAACTCTGCTGCTATTTCCTTCTATACTTCGTCTGTCTTTACACAATCATGGTAAGAGCTGGAGGACACGTCACACAGACAAGGCTTCTGCTGCCACAACTCAACAAGGTTTTCCTCTTTGCTGGAATCCCACATTTCTTTTACCGTGTTTTGCCTCCATGGCGAGCTGCTATCTGTATGTATGTCTGACTTTAGCCCCAGTGCATCATTTCATGCTGCATTTCTATTGATTGGTTAGTAGATGTAGGTCATAACAGCAGTCACACAGTGAGATGGTCATCCCAAATTGCTGACACTGCCAGAATTTTATCCCAGGCTGTCTTTGATCACAAGACTGTGACAATGGCCATCTTTGGACCTCACTCACTGTGCGACATAGGACCATTGTTTTAGAGCCACAACCAAAGATATCGCCACGTTTTTTTTTCCTCTATGGTCATCTTTCGTCAGGGACAGCCCAAAATCACACAGTGTATACTGGGTTTTAAAAAAACAATGGTGAATCCCAAATATCAGTGGGTAAAACCAAAGTAAGAACAAATTGTGGATACGAACAAATAAGAGAAAGTAATTTTGTAAACTGCTTCCTTCACGAGGCCCAGTGTTTCGCACACTGGCCATCTTAGTTTAGCACACTAGCATGCTACCATTTGCTAAACACAAAATACACCTAAGGCTGAGGGGAATGTCAGTTTTGCAGGTATTAGATCATAAACAAAGCACTAGAAAAATAAAAAATTGACTTCATGATAGTACTAGATAAAAGTTCAGGGGCTCACCAAACTCACCAAACAACGTTTTAATTCATCCTGTGGGAAACAATAATGTCTAAAACAAAATCCAAGATAATCCTTCCATAGCTGTCAAGAAATGTTATGAAAATCACCATTTCAAAGTCATTAGGCTCCACCATCTGGGCACCATGGATGTTTGTACCACATTTAATGGCAACACATCCAAAAACAAAAATTGCCAACCTCATTGTGGGGCTAGACAAAACTTCAGGAGATCACCAAAGCAGACATTAAATAAACTCCAGCGTATTCAGAACGCAGCAGCCAGAGTTTTAACAAACACTAAAAAGTCTGACCACATAACTCCTATTTTATCTGCTCTTCACTGGCTCCCAATAAAACAATGAATTGATTTTAAAATACTATAAATGTTTTAATAGTTTAGCTTCCTATGTTGCTGACATGCTCACAGAGTACGCACCAGGGAGCTATATAAATAAAGTTGACTTGACAAAGTCAGTCGTATTCATCCTCTGTGGCCATTAAAGGTCAAAGTACAAAATTTCAGGATAATCTGTTTAATAGTTATGTGAGATATTTCAGTCTGGATCAAAGTGTTGGACCAGTCGACTGACAGACCGACATCCCTGGAGCACTAGCGTGGCTACAAATGCTTTGCTTCATCCACTTAAGCATGATAAATGATGGGAACACAAAAGGGTACCTTAAGTAAGAAATACTAACGAGCTGTGCATTTTGCACAGCATGGCATTTTGGTGTTAATTACATCAGGTTTCAAATTGCTGTTAAGGAACCTGAAAGGTCTGCAGGCGCTGCATCTCTGACTAATCAATTGCCATCATCCTGCCAGGTACAAAGGTCTCGACCCCGGGGATGTGTTGGATGCTGCTATTACTTCCCTCCTCTTCACGCTGAACAAGATGCTCTGCAGAAGCAGCAACCTTTAATGGCCGCTGGGGGAAGATTTAGAGTGATGGCTATCCATAAAAGCAGTGGCTCGTCATTTCAGAAACGACAATATAACATGAAACTATCCAACACAATGGTGGCACTCTGGGTGTGTGAGGTCTAAACATGAAGCCATTATAAGAGCAGACTGCACTGCTGCTGCACCTCCAGGAGGAAAATATTTGGAAAATATCAGTCTGTATCTGTTGTGTCAGTAAAAATCTGATTTTAAGTACCTGCTGTTTCGTTGTTGTATAACAACACACTTTAGGACAGCGAGTACCCGATGAGCCTCAGTGGAAACGTACAGTGTCCTCAACAGATGTGATTATGAGGATTAGGACTGTCTCTCCCTCTCTCCCCCCTGACCCTCTCAGTCATCCAATGGGAAGAGGGAGAGGGACAGAGCGGAGGGGATTGGCAACAGGTTTCACTGCACTGGCCAACATACTCCATACTTCAGCTAACAAACAGCTCTTTCTATAAATCTGCACAGAGACTTTAATTCACACGGATACATCTGTCAGACGCTAGCTGTCGCTTTTTCATTTTATATGGTTTAGTTTGTATTTGGTGGATTTACTTGCTTCTTCTCTTGGAAGAATAGCAAAGATGATTAAGACTATGTTTGAACATGCGAAGAAACATCCTGGGGTAGGTTGCATCATATTTGTGGATCCATTTCTATGACTAACATCTTACTGTCACATATCGATGTGTCCACAAGGTTTAAAAATAGACATTTGCAAATGGAAAGTTGCATTGATTTCTTTGTTGTGTATGGCTTTTCTGGGATGCTGGTTAGAAAGTTCATATGTGCACTTTATGTGCAGAGTATTTTCAAAAATACTGATTTATTGAGAAGTTTTAACACTCATTATCCACATATCAATACATCAATACCAGCTGTGCTACTCGCTCCCTTATTATGAATGTTTCCTACAGTCATTGTGCTGTTCTCTGCCTCTAACCAAGACAACATTTTAATTTTATGCCCTCAATGTCAATTTTTCTGCTGGTGTCAAACATAGCAAAAATAACAAGATTTTTCAAAGCATTAAATCCTACAGTAGTGCAGAATATATGGACATTTGAGTAGTTTTTCCACTGAATTAAAGTCTGTAATTTCTGTACCTAAAAAAGATGATATTTTTTTCATTTCATATATAGTATTTACATATCTTCTTTTCAAACTCCTAAATACACTTTTCCAAAAAGACCTATTTGAGTAGTTTTTCAAGCAAAAGTGGAAGAAATTTGCTGATTTCAGTTTCAAAAATGAGGATTTGCTGCTTTTCTGGGGCTAATGTGACAGAAAATCTCTGTTAAGTGGACCAAATGTTAGTTGGCAAGATTTTATTGGTCACTTGGTTGCAGAAAAAAGGAGGAGCTGCACCTCGTCAAAATAAATCAAAACCTATATGACTGGATCATGTGGGAATTTAATTTGAAAGGACAGACACAGGAAGCGGCCATGCTCAGCAGTCAGACATGAGTCACGTTACAAACCAATCACAGCCGACAAATATCTTTCCCTTCTTCTGTCAATATTCAGTCTGATAAACACTGAAAAGGTGATCATGTTAGTGCAGGGCTACCCAGAGCTTTACATCTGTCCCACAAACGATAGGTCTAGACTTACACTTATACACTTATAAACAGCGCCTGGAAGAAGATCAGCTCTGCACTCAGGATTTCAGGTAAATAGGCTATGCGATGCTTGTCAGATGCAACCTGCGGCCAGGTGTTTAAAGCAGCAGGATGTGTACTGCCCCTAATTTCCAGGGAAATCCAAAGTGTGGGATCATTTTGAGAAGGTGAAGGACGAACCCAAGGTGATATTAATCACAATATATATCACAATAATATCGTAAACATGCCGGTGACTAGTCGACTAAAAGCCCTAAATGATGACTATTGGTCGACTCTAAGTAGGGGGGCCGCCTTGGTGTTTTGGGCTGTTAGACAAAACAAGCAATTCCAAAATGTCCCAGTGGGCTCTGGAAACTTGTGATGAGCACTTTGTACCATTATCTGACATTTTATAGGCAAAACGATGATCAGTTGAGAAAGATATTGCAGTTTGATGAATCATGAAAATAGTCACTAGCTGCAGCATTACTTAGTTCTGAAGTGATGACTTTAATATTGTATTAACACCTTAGCCAGCTCCTTTAGGTGAATAAAGACCATGGCATCACCAGTTCACTAGTCAGTGAACCTTTGAGCTATGATTCTTTCTTTACAAAGAACATTATATAAGTCTAATTACTGATGTGATCAACTGCATTGATAAGTACTGTGACGGCACGTAATTATTTTGTATCATGGCATGTTAATTCACTTTATTGCTATCATATTAAAATGAGGCAAGAAAGAAAAAGACAGACACAGAAACTGTCTGTGCTTGTTTTTTTCCTCTTGCCTCAGAGCTATGCTGAGGGTGACCCAAATTCATGGATTGACGGGGTTGGCTTGGCAGTGCACCAGAAAAGTAATAAGGGCAGCAACAGTATCGAACCCCAGCGAGTATATAACACTTCCTATATCGGTCAGATTCAATGGTGGAACGTGAAACACTCGCTTGTGTGGCACGATATGAAGATATCAGCACTGGGGAGTGGACAGCTCCCAACACACAGGCCTGTCTTGATTATTCGCTTTGTGTGTGTGTGTGTGTGTGTGTGTGTGTGTGTGTGTGTGTGTGTGTGTGTGTTAGTGTGTGTGTTGTGTGTGATCAAAGCTGACCTGCTTCTGTGTGTTTGTGTGTGCGCGGCTGTTTGTGTTTACTTCAATGATCGAAGCTGAGCGTCTGCAGTCAGTGGCACACTGTGTGTGTGTGTGTGTGTCTGTGTGTGTTTGCATGATGGTGTGTGTGTGTGTGCAGTAAAAACGTGGTGTGTATGATGAACTTTTCTTCCAGGGTTAACTTGGGGAAGTTGAGAAGTTCACAGTGAAACAACTTGTGGAAGAATTCAGTAAACACTAAACCCATGCTGAGTGAGAACACTGAACAGACTCTAAGACAGTAGACCGGTGCTGAAATACAGTTAATCGATAAGTTAATAATTCTGCTTTTTAATTAATCAGTTAAGTCATTAAGTAACAAAAATACCAAACACTTACTGGTGTCAGCATGTAAAATATGAGGCCCTGCCACTTTTATCTTTCTTATATAACTGTCAATGCCATAGTTTGGGGGATTTGGACTGTCGATATCACAAAACAAGGAAGTGAACACATAAATTTGGCTTCTGAGAAATTGTCACAGGTATATTTCCCTAATTTGTGACAATATAGTGGAAAAAAAATAATTTGATCATGCAAAAAGTCAATAAACAAACAAATAACCGATAAATTGATAATGACAGCTATTCATGTTGGTTGAGACGATTAGTCAATTAATTGATTAGTCATTCAAAGGAAAATTAATCTTCGACTACCATGATACTAATTCAATAATGGTTCAAATCATTTCTACACAGAGATGTCAATTCCACCTTCTCAAAAGTGAGAATATATAATTAAAATTTTTTTAATTTTTTTTTTTTAATTTTGTTTGTTTTTTGTTTTTTTGAGCAGACATAACAAGTACAACAAAATAAAAGAGTACAAAATAAATAATTACTAGGGTTGGGTACTGTTCACATTTAAAATGATAACGGTACTGGTACCAGCAGTGTTGGGGAGCAACTAGTTAAATGTAACATAACTAAATTATAAAACAAATGCTATTGTAATCAGTTACTGGAAAAAAAATCTTATTAAATTCCAGTTACTAATCAAATCTTGGTAATTACAAAGGGGATAGAGCCAAATGTATTATTTTGGGTAAAAAGCTCATATAAAAAAAAAAAAAGTTTTTAAAATTTAAAATCTGTTGCTTTGCATCTTTTCCCTGTGCAGGAATGTCTTCTTTTGGCACAGCCTATTTCCAGAATTTCTTAGCTTTAATGCCCAGTTTAAAACATTTGTTAGAACATTATTCAAAAAATAATCAAATGTAATAAGCTGCATTACTTTGATGTCATAATAAAAACAGTTGCATTACTTATTACATTTTTAACAGGGCAACTAGTGATATGTAACTTATTAAATTTGAAAGTATCCTTCCCGACACTGGATGCCAGATCCCAACAGAGCCTTTTGTTGGTACTTCATTTTCTGTGTAATAACAAATATGTTGTTTGAACAATACGTCATTTTTGAACCAGCTGCAGGGTGACGTAGTGGACTAAAATGTAATTCTGCTCATCTGCTCCTTTCTAATCACATAGAGTTTCTATCTCTGTTTGTCTGTTTTAGTGTGTATGTGTGTGTGTGGCAGTGATACTGGGCTATTACCAAAATAATAAACAAAACATAACAGACCAGATGCCGGAACTATTACAGCATACTGGCACTACAGTGGTAGCTTTAGCCTCTTGTCAGAATTTGGATCGGACCTCCTGATCTAATCTCTTGAAGCTAAGCAGAGGTCTGTTGACGGCCTGTGATCTCTGTGGTTGGCTTCCTGGCTCCGGGGCGCTTTGCAGCACTTCCGCCTTTGTCTAAACACAGCATTCTTTTCACCCAGATGTGCTCTCGGGTCCCAGCATTTGGCACTGATGGATTTAACTTGAATCAGTACCTGGCTGTATCAACGCAATTTGGTCTGTACCCTTACCCAACCCTAAATATTACATAAAAAGATAAGGGAACATAATGTCAGCACTAGGGTTTCGGGGCTATAACACTGTGGAGCATATTTAATGTGTTAAGGAAAACAAATAAATTGCAAATAACAAGGCTGATTATCTGATTACGTGCAGTTTCAAGGGCTTTTAATGTGACTAAATTATCTTTTCCATTTGAGACCATATCTCTCCTCCTGATTGTTAATCCTAAATGACCACTCTGGATTGATGGCTGGACAAACCTAGTAATTTGAAGATCTCACTTTGGGTTCTAGGAAGTTGTGATATTGTACTGTTTTCTGACATTTAATAGAAAAAATGATAAAACAATTAATTGAGCGAGTAATCCGCAGATTAGTCTGCAATGAAGATAATTGTTGGTTGCAGCCCTATTCAGAGTGTTTATAATCCTGACACTCGGGCTTCTATCGCTTGAATGAAAGACTAAAGCATGAAGAGGATGCTCCAAATCGGAGTTGTTAAATAGTTGTGTGCTAAGTGGCGAGATACTTCCCTCATCTCTCCGCTGCAGCTTTAAGGTAATGAATATCAAAGTTTTATCTTTCTCCTAATCAACAACAAGGCAAGTGGCAACACAATCAGACAGAAGACAGATGTCTAGATGCAGCTGAGTAGAGACATCCTTCAGTTCAACCTGATCAAACTGTCATCTCTCAACAGCTTGACTAGATCTGTGTGGGCTGAGAACAGCTGTTCCGACAGTGGTGTGACTCTCTCTCCCTCTCCCTTGGTCTCAAACATAGAGTATCACGTAGCAGAGCAGACAGGAAATGTATGGCGGTGTAGTGTTGATGAATAGATGCTGTGTGGTGAGAGGACTGACACGGCTAAGCTTCAGGTGTTTAAGATGACATATCACATTATCCCCCTGTCCCCCTAATGTGCTTTTCTTTTTTAATTCCTGTCATCATCACCGCTCAGCCCCATCAAATAAAGTGCATCTGTGTGTGTGTGTGTGTGTGTGTGTGTGTGTGTGTGTGTGTGTGTGTGGGCGTGCACACATCTGTGCCTGTGTGTTTGAGTGCTCAGGCTGTATGTGTGTAAGCTCATTTGCGTGCCTTATGTGTGCGAGTATATGCATATGTCTCCCTCTCAGTGTGTGCGGTGTGTGTGTGTGTGTGTGTGCAGTGTGTGTCCGTGATGCTGTCGCTCAGTCTGACAGGTATAGTGTTGAGGAGGAGAGGCTGGCGCACACACAGAGATGCAGCAGCTCTCGTTTCCACCGCGTCCTTGCCCGTTCAACCCGGGCTGACAGTGAGCTGCCTCACACATGGCCTGGGCCTCATGCATATGGAGGAGGGCAGGGAGAGGAAAAACAGGAATAACAACTACCTGTGTATGCGTGTGTGTGTGTGTGTGTGTATTTCACACAGGTGTATGTTCACGGTACATATCACAGCCAACCACTTGATGGAATATGTTTGTTTACCTTCATATGTCTCTGTGGTCTGGACTGGGACTAATGCTTTCCTGCTCTCCTCTCCTCAGTTAATCCCTCAATTTGTCTTCCTGACTCTGGGCATCACAGGGGCCACCTTCTATCTGATCCGTCTGGCAAGAGGACCTCATGTCACGTAAGATGGTCATCTGTCTAATCTTGTAGCCGCTGCAGTAATCATCCACCTTGTTTTTGATACTGTGAGATTATCATCAGCTGAATCCAAACCCTGAATACATAAAGCTGGGTATCCGATCCTGCCAACAGCGTTGGGTTCCCATAGCCAGTTCCCTTTTGGATCTGGGTCCAGCAGGGAAATAAACTGAGATTGGCTGAGCTTAGAGGCAAATAAATCTCACTTGTTCTGATTAGCAAAGAGCAATGCACCAAACATTCAGGTTGCAGGATTTTCATTTTTAAAATGACAACCCAACAGCAAATAATTAGTTGTACCTCGGTACCGACTACATGGTGATGAAGCAGATTTTGTGCCTGATTCCACCTTCCAACAATGGCCAGTAAAGCCCCAGTCTTTTGATGGTTCTAGTGTTTTTTACAACCCTTGATCTGCTCTGAAGTCCGCCCTGGCTGCACGATTTCAAATCACACTATTAAACATGTTCCACTCTGACTATCTGACAACCGAGGATCACTGGCAGTCCCACAGGTTGCAGAGGGTTTTAATGCAATATCAAATAGGATTGCACACCTCCAAGTCACGCTGCAACATGTATAGTCCATGTTCTCGGTGTCTCCATGATTTCATCCAAATATTTGTCTTTTTTCTTAGTGAATTTCCTGTAAAAAGTAGTGCAAAAACTAACAGCTAGTTCTTTATACCTGTCATCTGACATGTTTGTTTACTCTAAAGTCATGTTTGAATCGTCATAATTAAAAGTTTTGACAGCGAGAGATTCACAAAATTTCTGGTTTTAAGAGTTAGGACTCTGGTTATTCGTGAATGAAATCTGTTAGCGTGAGGTGTGCTGTTTTGGCCAAATTGTTACTCTCCATAAACTGTAAGAACCATCATTACATGTCATTATGTGGGGGGGTCCCTCTATAAGTTGGAGGGAGCACCTTTCTCTAACACCAATCTACAATTAGAAGTGTAATGTGTGTTTCAACAAGACCAACAAAATAGTGATTGTCCTTTAGTAAGTCAGTTCCAGGAGGTAGAATCTCTTAGTTAAACTTAATTATATCATACCAATATTTTAATCTTCTCAGTTAGGTAGTTATGAATCTGGACCTCCAGTAACTGGGGCAAGTATGAGAGAGGTAAACTGTGCAAAATGAGGAAGCTACATCTTTAATTTCAAGCCGTGCTGCTCATGTCATTGTCTACCAGTTTTACCTACAGGTTGGAAACATTAATCAGATATCACTCATAACTAGTACTTTGGGGCCAATGGCCTATTCATTTTTTGACAATTACACTTAATTTAAAACATTTTGATTAGGATTTCTTAAGTTTGGTTGCAAAAGTCTTGTGGGTGCCTTCAGTTTTCAAGGCACATCCACCCAGTAGGAGGCCCCGGGTAGAACCAGAACACGCAGGAGGGATTATATGTGTCATGTGGCCTGGGAGCTGGTACCTTGTTCACCCTGCTGCCGCTGCGACTGGGCCCCTTATATGGATGAAAATAGATGGTTGGTTGGTTGGTTGGTTGGACTTGTGATCAAGACATAGGTCTATAGCGTACTGAACAGGACATTTTACAGTTAAAAAGTAAGCTTATTGTTCGATGACGCACAGGCAGAATCCGCTTTTGCCTCTGAAACCTCCCGTCTACAACAGGCTTGGGACGCGCTCTCATTGAGGTCTTGGCTCAGATTCCGCAGTTACCATCTTATCCTGAAGCCTCCTGATCCCATTTGATTCAGCGGTAGGAACCTCTTGCGCCCACATGATTTGCTGACTTAGACCCCAGCAGGATTTCGAACCCTGGACCTTCCACATGGGAGACGAGTGTTCTAACCACTACACTAGCACAGGCTATGTACTCAAAAACCACTTGCATTTCTGTGCAGCAATTTGACTTACAATACTTACTGGCAAACACACACAACATCTGATTAATATATCTGTGATTATTTCAGCCCCCTGATTCAAATGTTGGGACCCTCTACAAATGTTGAAATTGAAACCTCACTGGATTTCAATAAGGGATTTAAAAAATATTTGGATTCAATAAGCAGATACTGGACTCAGATTTGTTTGCCATCAAACCCAGACTCTAATGCCATCTACTGAATTTGATACTAGAATCCAGACAAGCTTTTTTGATAGCTATATATGTTGAATTAAAGTTCATAAAAAACGAAGTCTGCTGTATTAAACTGTCACATCTCAGCAGCTGCACTGAACATCAGTGGCTGCACACATACAGTATATGTGCCCTGTTCGTGTCCTATTTTGGGCCACACTGAACCACTTGTTCTGAGGGTCAGCCATAAAGCCTGACCTCATCACCAGCTGATGATGAGTGCTGCGGTCTGTGGCTGCCTCTCTCTCTCAGAGACTGTCTAGTGTTTGTGGTAATGGAGAGCGAGGGGGAGACATGCCCGCACTGCCATCAGCCTCTCCCGGTCTCTTTGTTTGTGCTTTGGTGGCGTGACGTGCTGCCAGATGGGGGAGGAGGGATGGACAGTCGCAGTGGAGCGCTGTGCAATCCAGACTTTGGTTAATGAACAGAGGAGCACTGCCAAGTCACTGGGCTGAGTTCACCTCATCTCATAATCACCTCTCCCTTTTTTTCCAACTTGTGTCTCCATCCAGCATCTATGTATTTATCTCCTTTTGTCTCCTTCTGTTCCTCTGTCTAGTTTTTCTCCTATTTGTTAACATCTTGGTCTGTTTCTCTTCTCAAAGTCTTCTTTTTTTCTGCATCTGCTCTTTATTTTGCTCTTTGCCTCCATCACACATGCCTCTCTCATCCTCATGTCCTGTCTTTTCTCTTTCTTCTTCTTCTCTTTATTCTGCATGCCCTGAATTTAACAACATTTCCAGCCTGTGGAACAAAAAGAACAACCCAGAGCCCTGGAACAAGCTCGACCCAAGCTACCAGTACAAGGTAACTATATGCTACCCCACAGATTTGGGTGAATTTACGTTTTTGCCAGTGTGGTCTGGTGTACAAACTTAAACCAGTTTGATAATAAGAAATATGACAATGTGATTAACATAATAATACCTTTATAAACGGACTAACAAAGCCACGAGTGTTTGACAGGCCATGAGCCATTGGATGAGTGGAGCATTTGTGTTTGTTTACTAGAAAGTTCATGTGTTTTTTGGGATGGCGAGAGGAGACGCGGCAAAATCAGTCTCTCAAGAAAACTAAAACTGCGCTAATATGCCAACATTTTGGATTTGAAGTTGACAGAAAAGGTGTACAAACTAGCTGCAAGTGATGCAGAGCAATAGTTTGAGCTAAACTGTTGTTGGACCCCATCTTTCTGTTTTTCCTGTTGTGCTGCAATGGACGAGGAATGGCTGATTTATGAAGTTGAGCTGAGGAATTATCTTAACGATACCATCTTATCACACTACAAAGACCTAAATAAGGTGGAGGCTGGCTGGAGGGAGATAGCCAGAGAGCTTAAAATTTTCAGTAAGCTAAGTCAGTGGTTCCCAACTGGTCCAGCCACAGGGTCCAGATTTCTCTTTAGTCATAAGTTCAAGGTCTACAGTTCAACACATTCAGCGTCATACTTGGGGTTGGCCATGTTGTCAAGAACCTGTCCGTTACTCCTCACTCTACAGCCGAAAACAACACTTCAAAATAAAAGCTCTGTGCCAAAAATTCACTGTACTTAAAATTATAGTGTTTTTTTTAACAAACTTGAGACATTTTTCAGTCACGTGCGGTCCATTCACAATAGACCGCGACCCACCAGTTGGAAACCTTGTTGCTGTCCTTGTTGTGAGTCATTTCCGGTCAATATTATAATATATTACAGGTGTTTTCTGTTTAAAAAGTAAAGTTACAAAGGTAGGAAGACAGCAAGTAGACTACTCCAACTTCTAAGAGTTTACGTCTCCAGTCTGATTTTGAGCACACAGCTGATATTTACGTGGTTTGTTCAGCTGAAGTACAGAAGTGCATATTTCATGGATTCAGTGTGAACCGAGAGCTTTGTTGTTACACAACGCAGCGTGATAGTCAGACAGTTGTTTGCTACTGGGACACTGTCATTATGTTCCACTCCGGAGCAGCTGTTGAGTCAAGTGCGACACCTGGAATAATTTGGTACCGCGGTCCGGTGTTTGGCTTATTATCAAACTGGTTTGAAAATTTTTACACTGGCCCAACCCTGCTTCCCAGTCACACACTGAATGACCACATGCCTGCTCACACCAATCATATCTGCCAGAAAATTAAGCTAGACAAGCACGGCACCGTTTCCTTGAGTCACTGTAAATCTCCTATAAACCTACCAAAATAGATCTGGACCAACCAATGCTGGCAAAACGATGTCAGATCAACATGGCTGCTTCCTGGCTTTCTTCACATTTTGTTCAAACAAAAAGGAAAACAAAGTGTCTTTCAAAAACAAATTAAGGCAGATGGAGCCTGGAGCTTTTAGTGGTCGGTAATAATTTGCCTTACCTCTTGAACAAGGCCAGGGCCTCAGACAAACTAATGAAAATATTATTATCAATGCTGACCCAAAATAGAGCAGAAAAACAACCAACTGACAAGTCCCAGAAGAGGAGATCTGGCTGATGTGTTTTTCAGAGAAAAGAGCGTTTTTCTGAGCATTTCAAGGCTTCGCTGCTTGCCAGTGGAATGAAAGTCGCTGCAGACAAAAGGTCAGGACACGGCATGTTTAATTCTCGATAGCAAGGCAAAGGTCTCGCATCGAAATTCCACTGAAGTCCAAACAATGATCGTAATGAGGAGGGGGGAGTGGTGAAGAGCAGAGGGAGGAGGGAGGCGAGGGTTTTAATGGCAGACCAATCAAGAAAAATACACGGGGAGGAAATAATCACTGCCAGGGCAAAAAAAAAAAAGTGCGTTTTTCATGGTTGGACGGTTGAGATGTATGCAGAACACATGCATGCAGTCACATAATATTTATATTACCCATGACTTATGCAAACTGTTGTCCTAAAAGTCTCCGCAAGATGAAAACTTGGAAAGTAAATGAGCTAGTAGCATCATGGTAAATACACTAAGTGTGTTTGGGTGAGTGTACGTCTATATTTGCTCTCGAGGGGAAAAAAAATGTTCACCCTGCCTCTCTTGTTTCCCCCCCATGCATTCTCCTAAAGACGGCACTGATGAATTTAATTTAAGCAAAACAGATTTAAATGTATTCCCTCTGCCTTACACAGTTTGTGGCCATCAACACAGACTACAAGAACCTGAAGAAAGAGGGCCCTGACTTCTAAAGGTCCTCCAGGCAACTCCAGGGGCACCGAGTTTGGCAGGACCTCCTGCTGTCCCCTCAGTGATGTGAAACATCTTCCTGAATGTTTCCTCAGATTCACCTCACGACAGCAGCTCTGAATTAACACTGTAACCCTGAGAACAAATACTATTAAAGATTACATGAGGAAGAAGCCGGTTCTTCAGTGCATGATTAATGTGGTTGCAGGCTACTACAGTATACAGATGAGTTCACCAGAAAATATTTTACTTTGTGTGGACAGTGGAGATAAGAGTTAATCTTTAACTTTTTCAGGCCACAGTAATAATTTTAAATATCTGTGTTAATACTTCCTGTTGGTTCTCTTTCTTGTGTGAAACCCTCAGCTGAGAGGTCAAAAGTCAGAGTCTGATGGCAAAAAGCCAAATGGCAAGTTTTAAACTGTTAGTGAATCACAGTCTTTTTTCAAAGCTGCACTGATCAAACTTTTGGCAATAGATCAGATGTCTACATTTATGTGAAAGGGGTTGCTCGTACTGGTGGTACTCCCTGTGATCCATCCTCTTTATTAGGGTCTCATGTACCCACACAGATCTCTTTCCCTTTGACCAACAAACTATTTACTGACAGCCTCTCACCCTCAAACAGAGATATAGCAAGTACCCTCTGCCTCAACATTTTAGGAACTAGATACTGATTAGTGTCACATAAATAAAATAAATAAACAGTGCACTGATTACACGGTAATGTAAGGAGGTGATGGGGTGGTTGCCTGGCAACAACAAAACGATGCAGCAGGTGTTTTTTATACTAGTGGCATTCAGTTAAAAAATCGTATCAGAGGAAGAACACTTCAACAAACAACAGAATATTAATAAGTAACTAAAATGACAGAAACCATCTTTGGGAAAAGATCTATTCTAAGTGCAACTAACACGGAGGGGCGGGTTTATGAGAGACACTGCAGTCAGCCACCAGGGGGCAATCAAGATATTATGGCTTGACTTTTAGGGAGCTGTCATGACGTCCATCTTGACATACAACCTATGGTTAAGAACAATCTCCCTGCTCACTACACCACCCTCCTGCTACACTAATAAAAGGATGTGACATTGCTACGCATACCATGAACTGCCAGAATTTGTGGTTGAATGTGAACTCACACATGTGCAACAAAAAAAAAATCTCGCTCTTAATTTCCAGGGGAAAAACAGAATTTACTGAGCTCATCACATCACAAAAGCAACACTGCTGGGACAAGGAAGTCACATATGCACACATGCTGAGATATGAAGTTGCAGATGAAGAGGACCAAAATAGAAATCAATCATGAAAGACGAGCATCCGTGTGGGTCATAGAGCTCTTTTAAACCGGTTTTCAGTCTCCCAGAAAGATGCGGTCCAACGAGACAAATCACTGAACTGTTTGATCACCGCTCCTCTGCAAGAAACCAAAACATTATTTTCACTTTAGGTATGAAGCAGGAAAATGACAGACTCTGAATCTGTAGTTTCTCCAAATATGCCTCCCGCTGGCATAACTCTCCCTTGTTGGAGGGTTCATTGAATGATGAATGTTTGTGTCTCTGTGCACCTTTATATGTATATGTGTGTGTGTGTGTGTGCGTGTGTGCGTTCTCACTCAGTATCGCTGGACAGCAGACAACATAAAATCCCTCTCTAATGGCACACAAACTGTCTCAAAGCCAGACCCCTGGGTTCTCCTAATACACTCCTTAATAGACAATCTATGTTCCAGACCCTGCATGGGCCCATTTATGTGTCTGTGTGTGCGTCCGCTCCTTTTAAACAGCAATATGCTTCCTGCAACAGTGTGCTGACCTGCCCAGTGGGTATTGTCTGTTGCTGGGTGGTGATTTGTGTGTGTGTATGGGTGTTTGTGTCAGATGCACAAAACCTGCTGACAGGTAATCAGCTGGGCCAAAGCATCACACTGGGGCATAATCACAAGGTCACACACACATACATACACACGCAGAGGGGGGACAGTTATTATCCAACCTGAGCTGCTTCACAGGTCGTTGCGTTCACATTGCCTCAGTGTGTTAGTATCAGTATAAAACTTAAAGGCCCAAGAGGGTGACACACACCTCCGCCGGCCATCAAACAATTTAGAAATTAGGAGGAATATGGTGTGATTTTATATGTTTAATCTTTTATTTGCCATTCACGTTCTCCCTGTTCATTTTCCAACACTTCAAATGCAGCTGCTTTGACCCGAACACACCGTCCCTTCTCAAATTTCTGTTCCCAGATTTTCTTTACCAAATAACATGTTTTGCTTTCCTGCCTTTTTAGTCATTTTCCCAACTCGTTCTACCAATAAAATGGGACTAAAGAGGTAAATTACTACATTCATATGGCTTCAACAGCTAGCGTCTGTGTCAACAAACCCACGCAGTCCTTTTCCAAAACAGCAAACATTAAAGCAGACATGCAATCCCTATCAGGCCTCAGTAGGAAACAAAGTATGGCAGTGTGTGATTAAGATCTCAGTTTTACAAACACAGGTTGTGTTTGTCATTTTTCTACGTCAGGAGTTGAAGTGAGAGCACTTTCTCAGATAACTTGAGCGAGGAGGCAGGAACGAGAGACGCGAGGAGGCAGGAACGAGATTGAGAGAGACCATCTCCTCCTCGGTTACATTCTCTCCGACAAGCAAGAGTAGATATTTTTAGATGAGGATTAATTTTAATGGGTGAGATAAGAAGTGAGTCGTTGGTGGAGGAGGGATGGATAAATAAGTAAATAGGACATGCCGCGAAACAGGAGGCAGCGGTGGCAGCGGTGGGGTAGTGTGGCTGTTGTTGCGAGGCCCTGGGCAGATCCACTGATCCAGTGGAGATAGCGAGGCCTTTCATCCTTTAATGTTTTCTCCCAGAGGTGGGACGTCAAAATCAAAGAGCTCACCAGTGTTTGTCCACAACTCCACATGGAGCGACCTTTTGTGAAGGAGGGGTTATTGGGTTAGATTTCATCAGTCATTTCTGACAAAGTATTCAAAGAAGACAAGGTCCATGGCTCAGCATGGTGATGACAGATGAACAAACAAAAATATATTTAATGCTATTTATTTAATGCTAACTGCAGAACAAAGCAACCAAAGTAAAACTGAAACACACCTTGGTGTAGCATGTTTCAGGGTTTAAAAAGCTTTAAGAGTTCATTTGATGAGCATGATCTTTTTATTTGATTTATCTGACCTTTTAAATATATAGGTCATACACTACAACAAATACATATACTGAAAATGCAGAGGATAACGCAAGAAAGTTAAGAGATAACTTATTGCCACTGTGGTCCTTTTTCTAAGTTATACTGTAACATCACACAGGCTTACATCCTTCCATATACAGCTACAGAGCAAGATAAGATAAGGCAAAAAAAGCATTAAAGTCTTATACAGGTTGCAGCCAGGTCTTGTAATTTGAAAGTAAAAGCAAAAGTTTAAGTTCAATGTTTTTACTTTAATTAACATTAAATAAGGCGCATTTTACCATAGTGTTACTTCCTGGTTCAACTGACAAGAATCGCTGTATTATGCATGCATCTATTCTTATTTATTGTAGTGCATGGCTTACTTTTAGGTATGCGACAGACGCTACAGAGTCAGTGGTTAACAATGGTAAGGAGTTATTCAGTTCTGATATGTAATTTAGCAATTTAAGGATGAGTACTCCATCCATTTTCAAGTGCTTATCCGAAGCGGGGTCATGGGGGCAACAGTCCTTCTCCCCGGCAACGCTTCCAAGCTCCTCCTGGGGGACCCGAGGCGTTCCTAGGCCAGGTAAGATATGTAATCCCTCCAGTGTGTTCTGGGTCTCTCTTGGGGCCTCCTACCACTGGGACGTGCCCAGAACACCTCTAACAGGAGGCACCCAGGAGGCACCCTGATCACATGCCCGGGCCACCTCACCTGTCCCCTTTCAATGTCAAGGAGCAGCGGCTCTACTCCGAGCTCCCTCTGGATGACCAAGCTCCTTACCCTACCTCTAAGGCTGAGCCCAGCCACCATTCAGGGGAAACTCTGAAAGTATTCTGTCAACAGGGCAGAGCAATGACTTGATATCTGATGTTTCACAGCCAGTTGATGCTGTCCCATTGCAGAGGTTTGGAAAAATGTTTTGGTTTTTTTTTTAGTTTCTTCCAAGAAATCGAACATGCTGCGTCTTTGATGTGGGGCGTCTGCAAGTTTAACAGGCTACTTTTAGTGTTAATATAGGTTAACAACACAAATTATTCTGTAGTTGTAAAATAAAAATAAAAATTTGAATTAAATATTAATGTAATATGAAACTAACAGATGAGAACATTTCAGTTGCTCTGTGGTGACATGGTTTTATATTCCAATTCCAGTCTTTCTGTGTGACAAGAATATTGCTATTAAAGTAGCTTTACTGAAAAGTATGAGCTGACCAACAGATCGCTAAAGCACAACTCAAGTGAGTCACTTGAACACAGCTGCAGAGAAAACCAACAACAACACATCATACTAAAAATACGACAATGTACAAGGTAACATCCTGCCTATATGAATTTATAAATATGCCAGCGGCATGTTTATAATATACAGCATGAGAATAGCTCGCTCTGTGTGAAAAGCAGGACAAAGAATTATGCTGCATTGGCACTCTTGTTCCTGGAATCCCTCATCGCTTCAGGAGTGGAGAGAGTTTCCATAAAGTTGGCGGAGGTGAGAAAAAAAAACGGGTTTCAATTACTGGCTCCCTGCTGCAGGTTTACTGCAGGTGTGACAAAGTGTTTGTTTACTTAAAGCTAAGGTTAAAAAAAATAAAGGAAAATGTGGGTATAAAATAGGTATAACTGGCTCTTTCAGACATGCACAATCTCACTCCCTGCATAAACACACGCACGCGCACACACACCCACACACCCACACACACACACACACACACACACGCACACACACAGAGCTACCTATACTGCATTGAGCCAGCATGCACAACACCTCAATACTGAGAATGAAACAGCTACAGTAAATGTATTTAAGCTATCAGTGTTTTTTGAACCTGCATTTCCTGCTGTGACATATTAAAAACTCTGTGACATTCTTTTTATTGTTTGTTTAAAGCAGGGGTAGGCAACCTGCGGCTCTGAAGCTGCATGCGGCTCTTTCACCCTTCTCCAGTGGCCCTATGTGGCTTTGACCAAAAATGACAGGTAAATGAATAACATTTTGAATTTCATTTATCAGTGTTGAAGCCCTACAGTGATTCTTACATTTTGCAGTTGTAAAAATGTACAGTCATTACACATTCCGTCAACTAAAATGTGCGCCATGCATCAGCAACCTGGTGCTTTTTCCTAAATTTTGGTCAATCCCAATAGCGGGGCTAATTTCAAGTCTCCCTATCAAGGCTAGCTACAGAGTCCAAATCCAAAAAGAAACTGTGCTTGATTGACAAGAGGTCAGAGGTGTGCACTCGAGTCAGACTCAAGTCACAAATTTGATGGCTTTAACTCGACAAAATATTGTTGAGCCATCTGACTTGAAAATACTGAATACCCTCCCCTAAGCCCAAAAAAGTAATTATTTTGAAAGTATGCCCCAAATCAGTTCATTTCCCTTCACTTCTGGAATTAACTAGCCTAAATGCTATTCATTTCCACTTATTATGTCAATCATGTACAGAAACTAGGGATGCAAGATAATAACAGCATGTCATCGGTATCAGCAGATACTGGCTACATTGAAATATCAGAAACAGCCGACATGCTGATTACATTGGTACATCATGAGCATCGGCCAATATCGGCTTAAAAATGGATGAATCAGCCCACGTGCGTTTTCTTAATTTGCACAATGAATGAATATTACATACATTGAAAAGTATTGTATTTCATGTCTCCATCTGCTGGTGGGCCGTCACAATAAGAGTATGTATGCACAATATGATGTTAATGCCACTACAGAAGAGACTTGATGATCACTAAAATTAGTTAAGAAAAAAATGGATATATCGATATCAGTATCGGATATTGCTGTTATAAAGTGGCATATTGAATATTGGTTTAAAAAAAATGCAATATTATGCAACCATAGAAACTACTGTTGGTCAAGAAAAAAACTAATTGCAGTACACAAAACTTGCAGGTTGAAAATTACAGACGGAGATGCAACAGCTTCCAACAAACAGCTTTTTGTACATTTAATATATTACTAATCTGATGTTAAAATGTCATTACATTTGGGGAAGAGCACATTATGATTTTTTTGGGACTGAGAAACTCAAAGTTTAGGACATTGGACATGTCAGTCTTGACTTGGAACTTGAGTGCAAACACTTTAGACTTACATGTGACTTGCTAAACAATACTCTGGCCTGATCGTACCAGCACACAAAGTCCTGTGACCTCCTCCTCCCCATTTTTGCTTTGTCCACATTTAACCAGAATAGCCAGAAAAAGTGAAAACATCCATGTGGATGGGGCATTTAATAATAATAATAATAATAATAATAATAATAAGTGGGGTTTTTTTTGTTTGTCTATTTATTAGTGTTACATGTTGGAACTTTTTCATGTTATCCATATTTTGGCATGCCTTATAGTGCCCGATTTGCCTAACTGTGTTTACAGTAGATACAGGACAGGACAGTGTTACAGTGCTAAACGTTTCATTATTGTCATTAGCAGCAGGTGCAGTAGTACGGGAGGGATTAGGACAGGGATTAGGATTACTGTACAGACAGACACCACACTGAAGTGATGCCTCTGACACTACGAGGCGCGCTCATGTTTCATTATGGGATAATTACAGCGCATTAGTGTGGCTTGGATGTCTAAATATGACTTGGAACGTCATTACATCCAGACAGCTCTTCCCGGCTATATTTAGCTCTTTTTACTATCATATCAACTTCTGCCACGTTTAATTATGACAGGTATTGAAGTGACAGAGGTACATTCATGCATACTGTATTTACAACCACGCATATTCTCTGTCTCTCTCTCTCTCTCTCACACACACACACACACACACACACACACACACACACACACACACACACACACACACACACAAAGACATGATAGACTGAAGATACATTTCTAATTAATTGCTGACATTGTCATTTATCCCTCTCCTCATTAAACAGACATGATTTATTGTCAGATCAGCCACCAGGGGAACTGAATTTTATCATTTCTTCATTTCAAACAGTGTGCGTGTGTTTGTGTGTTTCTGCAACAGCGGAGGGCAGATCAGAGGGGAGTTTTAAGGCTTTGATATATGACCAACATTACGAGGAAATGTACCAGATGGGTAATACTGTGTACAATTATGACAATTACAACTGAAGAGTACTTTTTCATTGCACTTTTTCCTCGCTCATGGACCTATTTATTTTACAGAGGGATTTTACGATCTGTTCTGCTGCTAAAAGATATCGCTCATCTGTGTTGCTTCTAAGGAATAGAAAAATGTTGTTAACTCCCCCACAGGGTAAAGAGAAGGCTCCACTATATAAAATGACCAACAACTGCAAGGGGGCCTTGAAATCCAGCCCAGTTGCCAGAGAAAAATGTTGGTATTGTACATTTCTGCAAACCATGAATACATTACATATGCATGTTTCTGTCATATTAACAGTACTGTAGTAGTGTTACGCTACAGTATATGAGCTGACTTTGTTATTGGGAGTTGGAGTGGTGGTGGATTGTGACGTCCAGATACGACATGTAAGGTACCACAAGTTTGTTGGTTGCGGACGTTCTGAGACACAGCATTAATTTCATCCTGTTACATGCATTGCCTTCTTTCAAAATAAACTTCAGTTTTTACAGGAAATTTACTGGTTACACACAGTCTCTTTCAAAATAAACGCACTACATCAGTACAATACTGTGAATTTACTTTTTTTCCTCAACAACAAAAGCACGTGGTTAGGTTAAGGAGAAAAAACAGGATTTGGCTTTATAATCTCACGAGACGCAAACACCGGTTTCCCGGATGAAAGTCAGTGTTGTACCTGTACCGCCCTTCCCACTCTGACTTTCACCACCTTATTTCATTCTTGTCCCCCTGCGTTTCTCCCTGACGCCACCAGGCGCCATTTAACTATAATGGCAACCAGTCGAGTATCATGTCAAGGTTTAAGAATGTTTTTTTTGACGGTTTCTGCCCCAAGTCACTGCCCAAGTGCCGGCTTTTGATGACTTTGGCGTGAGACCAGGTTGCACACCACTGTTCGAGATTGACAAGCAATAACAGCATTTGGTTTTTGGTGAGTCATTACTGAGTTTCCTGTGGCTTTTTTGACCCCAAACATAGGTGTTTTTTGGGACCAGTGGATGGTTTTACAGCAGCATTTAAATCCCAAAACCTGGGTGTTTTTCAGCAACCCATCACTGTTTTCACAGAAGGTATAGTGCCACAATAAGCAGCTGTTTTCCATTAAGACATCGCTGTGTTTCCTACAGGGATTATACCCCCTAAATCAGGTGTTTTGTTTAAATATATATGTTTATTGCCTTTTTAGAGCATAGAAAAAACATGGGAAAAACAAAGCCATCAGGCATAGCACATCATATGTAACAGTGGCCACAGTCAGAGTGATAGTACAAAGCAGTAGTAGTAAAATTTAAAAAAAATATACACAGCAAGGTGCTTCATCTAAAAAATATTATTACATTAGCCTTCGGTAATAAAGAAGGGTCAGGGTACAGGGTCCCAAACTTTATCAAACACAACACTCCAATCCTCGTTGTAGAATCTCAGTCTCTCCAAATGTAATGTGTTTGCCATTTCATTGAATCATAAATCATACTTGGGAACAGAGTCCATCTTCAACACTATTTTGCAATCACCATTCCAAATAAATCAGCCATTTTTGGTATTTGCTAGCAGAGGAAAAGGAGCTAGTCACTCCATGGATAGCTATGAGTGGAGCACATTCCCAAGATTTCCCAAAAGCCTCAGAGAAACAGTGAAAAATGTTCATCCAATATGTTTACAATGTCCTGCATGACCAGAAAGCACGTGCTAAATTGCTGATTGTAGATTTACAGCGGTTACAGACAGGTGACACATCAGCAAAAAAGCTATTCTTTATCACCTATTTAAAAAATGCCTCTCTGTTTTAAATCAGGTATTTAAAGCCAAAACCAAGTGGTGTTTGTGCCTAACCTAACCACTTATTAATGACAGTGGTGTTTAAACATAAAGTTTCAGTGTATCCACTTCTTAATAACATGCAAATTTAACATACCTGTGGCTGCAGAAACATACAATGCCAACATTTTTTCCGGCTGTAAAATCTGGTGATACAACACCAACATCAATGCTGCCTGTGAACACTGCTCTCATGTCCATTGGTGTTCATACTGTAGCTTCTCAAAGCGGTTTCCATTAGCAGCTTTATTCAGAAACGCATCATTGTCTTCATTTTAATTATTGTGCCCTGCTGCACAGGGACAATAACGGTCTCAGTGGGCATTGTTAACAAATTATATATATATATATATATATATATATATATATATATATATATATATATATATATATATATATATATATATAAATATATAAAAAGAAATGACTACAGCAGAAAATTGTTGTTTAAATATTGTTCAGCAGTCACAAATTTGGAAAACCTATTAGTGCAAATTGTCCAATACTGATGCACAAATATTACATGGAAGAAGTGGCAAATTGTGAACCAGATCCTCGATTTAACCAAACTTTTAAAGTCCAACTCAAATCAAAGTTAGTCATCCCTTTTTGTTGTTAAAAAATAATGTGTTTGTTTTTTTAAATATAGTGTCCTTTTTTTAATTGTTACAAGGAACAAAAAGGGAAATAACCAGAAATGGTCCCTTTTCTCGAAGAAGAAGAAAAAGGACAGTGGTTTACAGAGCAGAGATGTACGCTGTAGCAGCCAAAATTGGATTAAATTTTAGTTGGATTTAAGTCTGAAAATTCACACTGCATCTTTTACTTCCTTTTAGGCAGAGACACTTCAGTCAGCCAACTCATCTTGAACAGATTTTTGATATATTAATCAAAACAGAGTGCAGTGAAAATTTACTGTACTTACATAACCCCCAAGAGATTGTTACTGATTTGTGTTTTGATTCGAAGGCATATTAAAATTCCTTACACAAGAAGCTAAATCTAGGTTCACCAGACAATACTGCTGAAAAGTCATCCACCTTTAATTCAAATTAATCAAAACAGGGTAGGTACGAATGTAAACTGTATGCTTCCATAAGGGAACACCTGAACCCAGCTATATATAGTCACTTTAAAAGGTCACTAACAGTCTTTTGCCCTGACAATGCATGTATGGAGGATCCATTTAGTCCTAAAATAAACAGAAATACTAGTACATGTGAGTCACATTGCTCCAACAATGAGTAGAAGGATTTCTGGGATGATGATAAACCAGCAGCAGTGTTACAAAAGAGCTTGCAAATAAGCAGACATGCCAATAATATATCCCCCCACCAAAACTGTATTAGATACAGAGCCCAATGCCTGCTGTTGTGGGGAATCTATTACATGTCAGATTTACTAGTACTACTACCAACCCAACACTTCAAATATATATACAATCCCTGTGGAGGTGGAAATCAAGAATCACTTTGCTGAGTCAGCATGTTCAGTCTATCCAAGCTGTTACACTCAGTTCAGTGCAAAACTAGCCTAAAACACACACTTTAAATAAGGTTAATAGCTCAGTCACCAGTGAGGAAAGCTGCACTGCTAAAAGCTACTGAATCATTCAGTGACAACAGTGATTCCATGAAGTCAGTTCAGGTTAAAGATCTGTACTTGAAAATGTGTTTGTACATGTACCGAGCACCTCTATAGTGTGTAGGGAATTGAGATGGATGAGTCCAAGCACAACAATCCACCTGATATGGGCTATAGCAGTAGACTAAAACACAGCAGCAGATAAATGTATGTATCAAAATTATTTAAATTAATGTATTTGAGAAGACAAAGCCTTTATACGATGACTGATTTTAAACCGCCATTTTCTTCACTTCGAAATTTAAGATGTGATTACCCCAGTATTGGTTAATCAAGCATGATCACTTTTCATTTTTATATTTACCTTACGATGGCAGGACAATCATAAAGTTTGTAGACATACTCCAGGGAGGAACTACACAGGTGTTTTCATAAATACGCAAACAAGAAATTACCTAGCACAAGATATTTCCAGCTGTTGCTTTCAGGAGTGGTAGAAAGTCAAATCCTTTTTTTTCCTTAAGATATTTTTGGGTCTTTTTTGCCTTTAATCAATAGGACTGTTGTAAGCATAGACAGGGGAGAGAGAGGAGGCCTGCTCTACCAGGTAAGTTAATGGGCACTCCAAAGTCTACCTCTTTTTTATTTAAGTAAAAACATTTGGGGGGTTTTTGTCATTTATATGTGATTTTTTTTTCATAATATAACTATAACTATATGATGTGAGAAGCAGCTGGCCCCTGGTATTTTCACAGTCTAATCCAGCCCCCGTGCTAGTGACAGCAGCAGCATAAACCACAGAACAGTCAGGTCAAGCATGACATGAAAAAAACAGTATAGCAAGCATTCAATAGCAAGCAAGATATGTTTTAGGGGCTTTTTTGCCTTCAATTGAAAGGACAGTTGTTTGCATGAAAGGGGGAAAGAAAGGGGGAATGACATGCAGCAAAGGGCCGTAGGTTGGAATTGAACCAGCTGCTGCTGTGGCAAGGACAAAACCTTAGTACATGGAGGCGCCTGCTCTACCAGGTGAGTTAATGGGCGCTCCAAGTTGAATTATTTTGCATGTAAAGTAATAACTATTGTTTTTGCATCACTTGTACCTGATTTTTTTTATAACCCATATGTCCCCTGGTACTTTCACATTATCTAATCTGGCTGGATACCCCTGTGTTAGGCTATGTGACATTGAGAAGCAGGAAACAGCACTGCACATTGATAAGCTTGTGACTGACAATGAATACAGCAGCAGCATAAACCACAGAAAGGTAAGCATCACAATCAAGTATGACACAAAAAGCAGTAAAGCAGCCATATAAACACACTGGTTTCAGCTGAAGTATTTCGTCACATGGAGGACATCATATGTGAATGGTCTGTGTGCAAAGCAAAGCAACAAAATCCAAACCAAGATTATACCACAATTACACCTCTAACACTCATCAATCCATATCCCAGCATGTATGTAAACTGGTTACCACAATGACAGCATCACCATGCAGGTGCCAACAGACAACCAGGAGAAGAGCAACCTCAACCACTGATGTCAGAGAAATTTACAAGAAACACTGCCCATAGTGAAGGCAGAGGTCAGAGGGCAGAAACACGACATCACTTAAAGCAAATCAACAAGGTCAAGGTCAACAGCAGACAGTCAACAGTTAGCATAGCAGCCATGTTAGCACAAGCAGCAGACACTTACCTGGTGAAGCAGTGGTCCCCGCCATCTTAGCAGACAGTCAGTCCTCGGTAAAGAGTCGTAATGGTCCTACTGTAAACTGTCCAGTGGAGCTTTTCCGACCGGAAGTGGTGGTTACTGTCCGAAATGGAGTAATGGTCATAGACCTGAGAAGCTAGCAGCTGCTAACAGTTAGCAACAATTAGCAGGGCAAAAGCAAATATGTCCTCCACAAAGCTGGTATCTTCATTTAGCTATAGCCTCTGCTCGCAGGTTAGCTTCTTTATAAAGTATGATAGAGAAGCAAAGGCAGCAGTGGTGGTGGCACAAAGTGTTTTTAGCAGCAGTTCACAGGTGCTGTGCGTCCCAGGTGAGCAGCAGCGTTACAAACGCTAACATTTAAATAGCCCGGCCCTTCAGACAAGGTGCGTTGGATTTGTGTTGCTGCATGTAGAGGGTGTCACGTGTGAGTGAGGCGGTGCCAAATGCGTCCCAGATTACTTACTTTTTTATCTTTACTTTTAGTAGATACTGCTGCTGCCCTTAACAAGTGTCTCATAACTTTACGCCTTGAACTTTGACCCTCTTGTGCATATTACCATGGAGATAAAACAAAATGGCGTCCACCAAGCTCACCACAGACGAGGTAACCTGGACAGCTCTGAAGTTGTTAGTTTGCAGTGTTATAACTGCATACATTGCAGATTCTAACATATTATATTCAGGATAGTAAAATGCTACAGGCTATACATTTCTCTGTCATTGTTATTTCATATTTGTGCCCTTTTGTTGGTTATATTTAGGATTATTTTATTCAATTAAACAATTAATTAACCTTTCATTATGAATCAGCTGGTCATCAGTCACCTATCTGTTTACAGCTCAATCTATGTGTAGAGGATTGTGGTTTTTCTGGCGTACTGTGTAGTATGGGAGTATGGGTACTGGAACACACAGGTAACTTCCTCTCAGTTGGCATAATTCACTAATTCGTGCACAAAAATATTCTCATGATGGTTGAATCCATGACACACCAGCCCATAGGTGTACACAGCCCCCTCAATATTCAGAACAGGCCAATTTTTTTCAGTAATTTACGCAAAAATAGCCCACGCTACTAATAGAAGTTTTAAGGTATGTGTACAACAACAAAAAAGTAGCAAAGGACTTTTATTTTAACACAATTAAAGACATTTACAGCATAAATTGATGCAGAAAATTGGTGAAGAATGCAGGAAATGTTTTCCCCTAAATGTTAAAACAAAACCTTCGCCCCTGCATCAACCCTCTATTTGAAATCAGCATATTGCTACGCCCCCATTTCGGGGGTGGGTTAATAAAAAGAAATACAAAAATTAAAACAAGCCGTTGTATTTCAATATGGACACTGGGTGCATTTCCATCCACCACTTTTAATGCACATTGTTAATTTTTGCATAAAAAATCCTGTGAAGAAACATCAGAATTTCAGGGGGAAAAAATCTGAAAATACAGTGAAAAAGGTTTTATTTTTAGGGGAGGTGAAAAAGTTTGTGTATTGATAAAAGGTACATGTGACTCAGTGCAATGGAAACAGATTGCTTAACAGTAGTGGATGAAGAAGCACATACATTTGCATTTTCTTTTGCTGTTTTTCTAAAAAATTGGTTACAATTTGCACCACATTACAACTTTGTAAGATAGGATGTGGACACTCAGTTTTTATAGCTGAATATTTTAATTATGACAGTAATTAAAGGGGATGAAAGGGCGTCTGCATTTGAAAATTAATGGTTTCAAATATTGTCCATTAAAGCCTTTTTAAATCAATGCGGTTTTAATATGGTGTGCATTAAGTTAAAAGGTGTGTTTAAATGCCATTCCAGTTCTTAGCTTGTTTGCAGAATGTGAACAAATTCATCCAGAAATATTGATGAATCTTTTTTGTGTGTAAAACATTAATGCACGCTGTTTGTGAATGAAGTCCATTTTCTCAACATCACACAATCTTCCGCACCATTATTGTCCAGATTTCACAAACATGATTTTATTTTGACAGAATGACACCTTCTCCACACTGGATGTTTTTTAAACGTGTGGTTGTGACTAAGCACGTGAAATGTGATATTAACAACACCACACAAGTGTTGCTTGCATTATCAGATTTTATTCAGCGAATACTGATTAAATGTTAATAAAAATGTTCTGTAAAAGAAAGCAAGTTCAATCTTGTGTGGATGTACAAAGGCTGGCAACATATCAGAGACGACAACAGACAAACAGCAGATTCATGAGCATAGTAGTAAAATACTTATTGGTATATTTTGGCAGAGTCTACTCTATCAGCTGTCAAAAACTTGTGATGTGGATAATTCGTATGATTTGGTTCACTCTGGAGGCTGTGTTTTGTGCAAAGTAAGAAAGTAACCACACCATTTCTAACACCCTCCTCTCCATTGTGCTGTACGATCATTTCACAAACAGAAATCTTGCTTCCTCACTGATGCAGTGATAATGACAACAGTTCCAATCTGTGAGCCACATAGACATCACTGAACACCATGGAGAAATAAATGACACTTAAATCAGGCAGACTGCACTAAAAATAGTCTTTCCTCTAATACAACAACTCAGCTGGTATTGGAAACCTTAAGATTTGTGTGACATGGCGGCTGTTACATGGTTAATTATTTTTTAAATAAAACATAGAAAAGTATAAACTCTCTGTAAACGCACTTAAAGTAAAGTATAAAATGATCCAGGGTGACATTTGTGTTATTATTCCATTTGGTTATTTATCTGTCATAACAAAATATATAGCAATTAAGATCTGACATCAGTGATGTGCTGGAAGAGAAAAGACGAGTGTTAAAAGGAAAATTACATCTGACAGAGGTGGACATCTATAATGTAATCTTATAGAAATCCACATTAAATCGTACTTTCTGAAGACTCTGATGTTTTATTTTCATTAAAAAAAACATCTCACAATATAAACACTATGTGTGAACGCAGGTTCTAGTGTTGCTTTATTAGATTATAGTATATTAAAAGCTGCTAAAATTATTTAGTCCACATCCTGTATAATGTGACACCGGAAACAAGCTGCATGAATCTTTACTAAGCTAAAGATTTAACTTATAGAGATGATACTTTGACAACATCTAGGTTTATTTCTTATCTTCCAACCATATTTCCCCCACAGATATCTAATAGCAAAACAATATTGTGTGTCAGAACACCCCTTCACCACATTAAGCCTTGTGTGTACCGTGTGTACCTGGTTTCATAAGCAGAAAACTATCATGCACACATCTCAATGTGAATATAATAATCGACATTAGTGACATTAGTTAAGACTCTTCATAGGATTAAGACTCTCAGTGTATCTTATTATACTAACTAATTATACACTAATCAAGACACAGAGTCTGTGACACAAAGAGCTGTTGGTTGTTGTTTGATTTGACATGTTATTTTTTTCCCCTCCCACACACTTTCATTAACGAAATGGCATGAAGACAACTGAGAAAGATCTTTGCATATACAATAGAAAATAGGCTCTTGTCTCTAAAAAAAAATCTGTCAAATCTTATTATTTCTTTACCTCAAGAATGAATTGATGGATTACTGCAAAGAAGTATAAAAAAAGTGTATTTTTTTTCCCAGTTCTGATGGGAAAAAGGGGGAGTGATCCTGATTCACAGGCACCGACCACATTTCATTACCATGACATTTCTCCCTCTCCCTGCCCAGCCAGCTTCCTGCCACCTGGCTGTTATGGCTCCGCAGACTCTATATTGTTTGGTTTAATGGTCGTGGAAGCCTGGCATGGGAAAGGGCCTGGCAAAGGCTTCGACGCGGTGGCGCAGGTCAGCGATGCGAGCCACGGTCTCTGGGTCCTGGAGAAGGAAGTTCTTGAAGTCCTGGAGCTTTGCTGCATTAGACAACAGAGAGAGGAGAGAGAGGGAAAAGGCTCAGCTTTCAACTTTAGCCTGTTCACTTCCTTTGATTTATCACCACTGGGCTCTTTGTTCCCACTCAAGTTTCAATATCCAACAATTTAATATAAAGCGTATTACACTTTACACAGAGTTCCTACAGCTTACAGCAACTTAGACTGCCTTGCAGCTGTATGCCTCCACGAACAAGTCCAGTTGCAGTTGCAGTTCACATCCATGTCTGTGCAGACACGTATGTAACAATGACACTTGACCAGTGGTTCCTATCTGGTGGGTAGCGGTCCAAAAGGGGGTCACTGGTCCATTCTGAATGGCTTTAAGTTCAAGTGGACTTTGTGCCAAAATTTAAGAAACTTCCTCAGGGCATTTTTTAGATCTCGCATTCATGAGAATGAGGCAGACCCAAGGTCACAATAACCTTTGACTTTTGACCACCAAATTCTAATCAGTTCAACGTTTAGTCCAGGTGGAATCTGGGCTAAATTTTAAGAAATTCCCTAAATATGTTTTTTAAGATTTCGCGTTCACAAGAATAGTATGCATGACAAAATAATACCTCCGCCCATGGCTACAGCCAGTGTGGAAGCATCAAAACAATTCTTAAAATCCTATTTCCCATGTCTTAGCATGTTTTAGGCTTTTAAAAGATTGACGTAAGACACTTTAATACCAATTAAGACCTTATTTTTAGACTCATGAATTGTGTAAAGCCTTATGAGACTTTTAAGGATCAGCAGTAACCCTGTTATAGTTTTAAAAATGCAAGACAAAAAAGAGAGGCACATGTTCTTGTTAATTCCAGGCTACAGTGTAATCTGTCTCCCGTCTCGCAGTAGGCTTACTTGTCTTTTTCTTGACGTCCAAGGCGATCTTGAAGCCCTCATCCATGAACTCGACAACTTGCACAAAGTCAGCCTCTTTGAACTGTCTGGATGTCAGAGCAGGAGCACCTGAGATAGAGAAGAACACAAGATCTGCCACTTGAAATGCGAAGTAATGCCTTGTAATTACTTCCCTTTGCTTTTACAGGTTTGACTGTCTCTAATTAATTTTCCCGCATTTTCTTTCTATTTGGGAGCCATATGGTCTTTGGGGGGGGGGAACAAACCCTGGAGCTTTCAGAAACGTCTCTAATGAATCTACACCAACTCCAGATGTGTCAAACCTACACTGATGCTGATGGGTCGCTATGGTGATGTCCAAGTCTCAGTAAAATAAACAATTGAGAGGGTAATACATGCAGCACACTGTACTGTAGGTGAAGTTTCTCGCCTTAAGACAATGCTTTAAAAATGTGGCAATGTGGATGTGGAGCTCTTAAACTTCCCGGAAGATGATTAAAAACCCAAACATACTTAATTAATCATGATCTGCTCAGTGCTTGTGGCTTAATTGGTGGCTGACTAATTTCCATATGCAGAGCTACATTTTCAAAAAGTGAGCACATTAAGTGAAGAGGATGCTAAGTGCCAAGTAAATCTGACAAAAAAACTCACCTTGTAGTTAAATACAGAAAACAAAACACTGCTGAGCTGACCCAACATATCAAAAATGAAGTTACAGGTGTTCTAAGGTTTAAAATGTTTTGCATTTACAAATAATCTCCATTTTCTTTGTGTGGTTTCCAATAATATCCCTAATGAGCATGACAGGAGCTTGTCTCAGTCAAGCTAAATGCAGTGTAATGTGAAGCGGATCCTTACCTAGCCTGAGGCCACCAGGAGTCAGGGCGCTCTTGTCCCCGGGGCAGGTGTTCTTATTGGCAGTGATTGACACCAGCTCCAGCACCCTCTCGGCCCGAGCTCCGTCAATGCCCTTAGGCCGCAGGTCAACCAGGACCAGGTGGTTGTCGGTCCCACCTGAAATATTCAGCAATCTAAGTAAGAACTTCTGAAGAGGAGGAAAGTCCAAGGCTTCGCAGATATGAACCTTTGATCAGACCACCTCAGCTTCAGTTTAACATGGATGATTTATGTTGCTAGATTTGTTCGCTAAAGGATGTGAAACTAAATGCAGTTAAGGATGAAGACTGTTGGGTAGAGTGTTATCGAGGCGTTCAGTGCTTCACATTGTCACATTTCTCATGCATTTGTCAATGTTTGTCTGCACATCTGCTGCATGTTCATCTAGGTGACTTCTTCATTTGTTCACTGAGCTCTCTGTGACAGTGACAAATGTACAGTCCCATCAAAACTACATAGAAACACTATTATCACTAATCCTGAGAGTGAAATTGATTGTCATCATGATCACGCGCAAAGCACTTTAGGTAACCTAAAGGTCCAGTGTGTAGGATTAAGGGGGATATATTGGCAGAAATGGTATGTAGTAAGCGTATTCTTTTCAGAGAATAATCACTTCAAAATAAGAATTGTTTTTGTTACCCTACAATGAGTCGTTTATATGTACATAAGGAGTGGATCTTCATCTGCAGAGATCGCTACCAGTGCACCACTATGTTTCTACAGTAGCCCAGAACAGATAAACCAAACACTGGCTCTAGATAGGGCCATTGATGTTTTTGCATCAGCCACCATAGCTGGCCACTCCTTGCCAAGAGCTTTTTTAAAAAAACAATCATGAATCTGCCTTATTCAGCGTTTTTACCAATTTAGATCACCAGCTCCCTTTGTTCTGGAGAGGAGGAGAACATTGCAGATAATTCAGCTCCCTGTAAGAACCTCCTGAATGTCTGGATCTTTTTCTTATCTAATTATCAGGGAATAACGGTGAACAAAGATTAGCAGGTGCTGGGGTAGCAGCCTGTCTCCAACATGCCAGACAGCATTGGAGAAATGCTGATTTGAAACACAACACCCCTTTATTCAGTGTTTTCACTGGTTTTTATCACTTGGTCCCTTTGTTTCGGAGAAAGACCTTTGCGGAGAATTCGGTTCTTGGTAAAAACCTCGTGAAAAATGATCACTGAAGGAATTGGAACTGGGAGAAGTTTCAGCTGTTTGCAGTCTCCAATCCTCACCACTAGATGCCACTAAATCCCCCTAAATCTTACACACAGCTTCTTTACTCAGTACATTTGCCAACAGAATATGTTTCATACAAGCTTATTACAAGCACCAAATGTACATTCAGTTCCCAGTTTATTAGGTACACTTAGAAAAAACTAATGCAGTCTAATAAGCAGTTCATGGTGCTATTAAACTGTTTTGCAGTATAAAATAATGTGTTTCTATTATTTTGTCCACCCATTTAACATCAGTGAAAGTGCGCTTCATCACACACATATTGCAAAATGATTACACAGTTGAATTAACACCTCTCTGAAACAAAAACTTAACATTAAAACCTTCATAAAGGGAAGATTTATTGCCCTTTTATTCTTTTTTTTTGCCGTATTATACTGCATTAGTTTTAACCAGGTGTTCCTAATAAATGAGACACTGATGGTATACTTTAGGTCTTCACATTTTCTTATAGCAATTAGTATAACCAGCTTACTTGAGTAACTACACACTCCTTGTTCATGTTGACTGGAACAGCACACAACACCCTTTCCCTGTTTATTTTTTTACACTAACATCTACAAAGGGATTGAAAAAAGGACGGCGTGCACACACTGCAGTGTAAGCACAGGACAAGTCTGTATTTTTTAGGGTATCAATTGAAGGCTATACATCAAAAAAGAGCTGAGGCCAGCGAATTAAATGCAGTACAAGATTCAAGCATTCGCTCACGACCAGAAAGTGACCACTTTCATCTGGTTTCATTTCCCTGACTGACAGGACAGCTACACTGACATTAGCCTATTTGCACATCATGAATTTAAATGCTTTTCTGTTTTGTTTTGGTTTTTTTCTTCTGTCGCATAATTTGCATTTTGTGACAGGGCATTTCTCTTTATTGACGGCGTTGTGTGTTTTTCTTTCTGCTGTTTGCTGAGCCAGTGTCTCCCTGGGAATTACAAAAATAGAATGCTTAAATACAAGTAAGATTACCTGATACCAGGGTGTAGCCTTTGCTGAGGAGAGCTTTGGCCATAGACTTGGCATTCTTTAGTACCTGGGCGATGTACTCCTTGAACATGGGAGAATTTGCCTGGACACACACAAAATACACACAAAAAAACAATAACAGGTTGAGCCATATACAGCTTTTTTTGGTTGAGGATCAAGAAATTATTCATGAGATGTCAAGAAAGTACGCTTCTACTGTATAAACATAATTTCATGTCGATAAAAGTGAGCGACATCATCTCTCCATCCCCTTTAATGGTTTAAATGTCCCGCACAGCACCAAGATCCAGACAGCTGACACTTGAGAAAGAGTGGGAGCAGATGCCCGCAGTAGCTTAGGGAACAAGTTCCAGAGTCAAGTTGCACCAAAGCATCTCAGTGGTAAGATTCTGTTTCACTATAAAATCTGATTCAACTTCTTATTAGGAAATGGCAGACCGAGGTAATAAAACGTTCCATCGATACAAATAAAGTTGGTTACTTTTACATTGAAATTGGGGGTTTTGTGTGTGCTGTACTGACCTGCCTGAGCGCCACAGCCACACCAGCAATAGCATGGTTATGAGGTCCACCCTGCAGGGAGGGGAAGACGGAGAAGTTGATCTTGTCTTCAAGGTCGTACATGATCTCCTTCCCCTTCTTGTCCACTGAGCGAACGCCCTTGCGATAGAAGATGAGGCCAGCCCTGGACAGAGCAGACTAATTTACTGACAAAGCATTTTCAACCATTGTATTTTTTTCTACAACACAGCAAGGTTTCCCATCCGTGGTAATTTGATGTCTCCCCACCCGTGGTACATCAGCTGTCTCATTAGGGGGGAGTCGCAACATCTCAAAATATACTACGACTACAATTAATAAAAATAACTTTTTATTTCTATGAGGCTTAGTGCAGCATTATTAATGAGACTATACTGAGATGTCTCTTGTTCTTACCTGGCTCCTCGGAGGGATTTGTGTGTGGTAGACGTGACCAGGTCAGCATGGTCGAAGGGAGAGGGGATGGCTTTGGCCGCCACCAGGCCGCTGATATGAGCCATGTCAGCTAACATGTAGGCCTTAATGTCAGTACACAGCTGAGGGTGAGAAGGGTGGAAAAGATGGAGCAAACACAAAATTAGGATACAATAGGATTCAAATTTAAACCACTGGGCAGCAAGGAAATTTAACTTTCAGGTACAAGATCCCAAATCATGACACTACCATACAACAACAATGACCTTACATACAGTCAATCAAGTCTTGGGGCAGTTACAAGCCTTTTTTTATTGGTTTGGCTCCAGAAGATTGGATTAAAAATGAAACTGAGTTTGAGGCTAAAGTGCAGCTCCTAAGCCTTCTCAACACGTACACAGGTATATTTTACAAGGGTATAACTTTTTCTATTAATTCAGGCCATTTGTCCACAAACAAACTGCATTTTAGGTCACTGAAAAACTCCAGTTTTTGGCTTTTGACATCAGAGTGTGTGCCACTATCACCTCTGTGAGGTGTCACAGATGGGGCAACATTTCATTCAATGGCAGAAGTGGTCAATGTACTGCAGGCTCTAACTTTGCTAAAAGAATTTTTTTACATGTTTACACATAAATGTTCAGTTACTCTTCCACTATCCTGAGGAACAGAGACATCATCATGCGCAAAAGAGGTTACAGCAACCAGTTAGCCTTCCGGTATTAGCTTTTTTTCCCAGGCCTCTAATTGGCCAAGATCTTCTTTTTCATCTTCCACTGGTCAACATGGCTTTAGAGTTTGGGTTATATCGCCACCTGCTGGTTTGGCATGCTCTTGCTTCAATTGGGTTTTGTGTTTCCATTTGGACGAAGATTTTTTTTTTCTTTTTCATAAAAGTGCTTGTGTGGACAGGCAATTTTTGAGAACAAAGGAAACCCTGTTGTTGTCGTTTTTAAATTAAAAAAATCCTCTACGACACATCTCAGCCTGCTCCACTTCTTGCTCATTTTTTCCTTCAGTCTGATCTTTGAACATCTCAGTACTGGACCATTAAACCTCTTCAGTCGCCTTCTCAGTAGGTTAACCCACTATTGATGTAAACTAGGGGTGTTGTGATATACCAGTATTAACAAAAACCGTGATATTTAAAAATAAAATATTGATATGTTAATAATAGGCATATGATAACACTGTGTAAATAATCCAGTGCCTTTTGAATCATTTGTATTTCTGTCCATTCTCATCTTGTTTCCCACCCCCAACACCATCTGGTTTTTACACTTCATTTAGTGTAATTGCTGTTTTTGTACAGTTGGGTTACAGACTCTCCTCCTCTACACACTTTTTTGAGTGTAATTCTTTTTGCCAGAAAAAAGGGACAAAATGGACAATAAACAAACTTATAGATGAATTTGACTGACTGCATTTCCCCACATTTTCTGTAGATATTGAGGTAATATTGTGAACTCTTTTGGCCATGATAATCGTGCAGTGAAAATCTGATATCGTTCCAGCCTGAATGTGAACACACTCAAATTACCACAAAACTGAAAGTTGCCCCTTTTACGCTACCTGCTCAAGGCAGGAATGTTGCACCGTTATTTTGCCTCGCCCTTTCGGAGCTATGGATAACAGAAAGGTTTACTTGATGCATATCCTTTTATTGGTGGCAAAAAAAATTATAACTTTATCTTGGCTCAAACCACTGCCACCCACCCGACCTCAATGGCAAGACAGTTTAATGAAAGAAAAAAACAGCAAAACTTGATGTAAAGTCAGACATGTTTTAAATCTAAAGGGTCCTGTCTTTACTCATTTTTTTCTTTTATCTGTACATATATATGTGGATGCACACACTGACAAAATTTATAATTTGTATGTTTATTTGCCAAACTGTATAATATCTATATATATCATAGTTGTTTTTTTATGTTATATATGATGTAAATTTGAATAAATGTTTTGCTATTAAAACAATCAAACCTGGTGTAATGGCTGCTCTTTGTTATGGTAGTATTGTGAAATCTCTGTTTAAAAAGGGCTACTGTTATATTTTAGAAGTAGCGTCCTGGAGCATAGAGTGATAATATGAACTCTCCAAATATTTATGAACTCCTCTGTATTTGCATATATTATTCTTGATATACAGAGCGCTGCCAGAAACCACTGTAGTCACTATAAAACTAAACTACATGCTTAAACTTACCTAAATCTGTGTCATCAGTGACCCAACTGTGCTGTGTATTTTACACGACTGTGCGCTGTATATTTTGAAATGTGTGGTAAAAAATGAGAGATAAAATCATATGCCGTCGATGCATTTACATTTTACCCCACGGTTAAGATTTGATGACTGACTCTACATCTGTGAGTACTACCTATCTTCTGAAAGGGCAGATATTTCAAACTGAAGCTGGTGTTGTTACGCTCTTCGGCAGTCTTCACAGGCCCGAAATATTACAGCGTAATTCAATAAATCCTTGCCGTCTCTTGCCAGCATTTATTGAAAAAGGCACAAACAATAAATAGCTCGCTAACATGCAAATGACTCGCTGGCGAATGATCAGAGCAGTAAACAATCTTTTTAGTGCTCCAATTAATATTCATTATCATGACAATCTCCCTTCCTCTCATATCTAAACTGGATCAGCACATGTTTATTAGATTAAAAGGCAGGATAGATGGCAGGGTTACTGGAGGGGGTAAAGAACACAAGAGGGTGATGTGAGGGAGCTGATGAACGCTGATAGCGAAACAAATTTCAGATTACCAAAAAAAAAAAAAAAAAGAGTATCCTCCAATCTAGGTAACACAACACTGAAAATCTGGAGAGGAGCCCGGCCTGGCAGATTCTGCCATAAAACAGTGAACAGTTCCACAGAGACATGCCAGGGGGAAAATATGGCCCCACTTCAGGCCTAGTGGCAAAGTAGTTATGGTGCTTAATAAAAACACAGCTCTGTAATGGCGGGACACTCCATCTGATGGTACTAGCTAAAGTGGGGCTGTGCAACAAAAGGATGCAGTCATGGAGTGAATGAAGTGAGTCAGCGGGTGGGTATAACAAAACAGATAAAGGGGCCTCTTGTGCACTGCCAAAGAGAGCAGTGAAGTGTGCAGTTAAAAGTTGCTGCTGTGTGCCCGTGAGTCAGTGCGAGTGTCAACGTTTGGTTCGGATGAGTAGGCAAGAGAAAGCATCTGTGTTGTGGAGTGCAAGTGTGAAAAGACTTTTTAAAAAAATGGTTTGGGCATGTTGAAAGTGAAAATTGGGTTATTTAGAGCAGGCTGGTCTCTGCTGTGAGACAGAAATTAGTGAAGATATGGCCGTGAGTGATCCTGGCGAGGTCTGACCTATCAGTGAGAGGAGCAGGTGTGTGTGACAGTTCAGTGGAAAAGGTTGACTGAGTTTTTAATAAGAGGACAAAGCTAGTCTGACCTTGATGATGCAGGATGAGAGAACGGGTAGAGGACGAGATGGAGCAAAACACACGCGCAAACAGAGAGAAAGATGGGGTGAAAGCTGGGTGAGTTCTGAATACAGAGAGTTCTCCGTGCACCTTCTTGATGCGGGTGTAGTCAATGAGGCGGGCATAGGCACTGGTGCCAGCGATGATGAGCTTGGGCCGGAACAGCTTGGCCGTCAACTCCATCTGGTCGTAGTCTATAAGTCCTGTTGCAGTCTGCAGAGACACGAAGAGGGAGACAGATTGAGGAGAGAGTGAGGGAAAAAAAGAGGTAGAGAGGGAGGAAAAGAAGAAGTGGAGGATGAATATGAGAATATTAGAGGGAGAGTAAGGGTCAGGAGGAAAGAAAAAGGAACATGAGAGGATGAAAAAAAAGTTGTCAGATATCTTGAGGATCAAGAGCAAACATATCAACACGGAAGAGAGATTTTTTCCATTTGAAGCTCATTTGAAGCAGCTGCATTTGAAGTACTTTGGCTACCTTAAAAGGGGAAGGAATTTATCGAAGGGAGACATTTCAACCTATCATATCAAGGAGGAAGATGGAGCAATTGCGGTAATGCACCCCTACTTATCCTAATTCAACCTTTCAGGGATCACCTCAAGTGGTGTGACGAGGCCAAATAGATCAGAGGTTGGTTTGGAGACTGTATCTGCTCTTTTTATTCAAAAAAGCAATTTGAGCTATGTGCTAGATGATCCATTGTTCGTGGGGTTGTACGTCTGAGGCACATGAAATGAAGTCAGGCTAGAACACTCAAATGACCAGTGAGTCTTGAGCCTGAACCTCAAGTCGCCCCCCCCCCCCCCCGTACTCCTTCTCTAAGCATCGGAGCAGAGAGACAATACAGGCGAGAGAAAGAGAACAGGATAAGTGTAAAAACAAAGTGAGAGACAGAAAGGATGGAGAATAAGGGAGACACAGACAAGAGAAAGAAGTGAGGAAAGGAGAGGGGAAAGCTTTATTTAGACAACCTGATAATCTCCCATCTCCAGAGCACATCTATGGATGCCCCCTCACTCCATCAAGCTGCTCATTGTGAAGACAGAGCCAGTGGTGCTGGCCAGCCTGTCGATTTCCCATTATCTCTCTCGCAGAGGGGTCCTGCCTGCCCATACATCAGCAGGTCTGGACATGCAGACTCTCATGGCCATCCATCAGCCGCTACCAACACCACCACACAACTATGACCCCAGGAATAAAATACTATACACTAATACACGATGCACCCACATCTGAGGGACCCTGGTAGAACAGATCTCGATGCTGCTGGAAAACAGCACATTGAATACTTCACGTATTATACTAAATGAATAGGACTGTAAAGTTGCATTGTGAGGGGAGAGGCACATATATCAACCAAACACCTGTGTTTACGGTGCTTTGTCGCCAAGCACCTGCCAGTGAGTGCTTGTTAGGTTGAGGTTTCTGGAGTTAGACACTGAATCCCAACCCACACTGCCTTGTGTTGTCCCTTTGGGGGCACAAACACAAAAAAGATTTCCCAAAAAGGGATCACAGCATTTCTCCCTTCTCCTCTGATCATTTAAATCAATACCCTATCACTAAATTGTGTTTTTAAGAGAAAAGACAAAGTAAAAAATATCTGGCACAAATTGAGATATTTGTGCTTATGGATGATTTGTAATTTCTTGTTATTTAGTCTTGTTATTTTAGTTAATGACTACTACAAAAGTAGTTCAATGTCCAATATATAAAATTATATATGAAATTGAATGTAATGTAATAAGTACAATTTCTTTGGTTTATAATCACCTGAAAATGAGAATCATTGTGTTTTTGTTACCTAAGAATGAGCCGTTTATATCTACATACGGAGTGGGTCCTCTTCGTGCTGTTTCTACTGTAGCCCAGAACAGACAAAAACAGACCAAACATTGGCTCTAGATAGGGTCATTTGCATTTTGCGTCGGCCACCCTTGTTCTCCAACATGCTTGGCATTCGGCAGAAGTTTCAGTTGGTTGCAGTCTACAACCTCACCACTAGATGCCACTAAATCCTACACACTGGACCTTTAAAAAAACCAAGCTGCTCAGTTTGATCAAAATGAGCAACGTGTTGTTACTCCAAGTTTTCAGAGTTGATAACTATTGATCAGGCTCTCTGAAATTGTTGTGTACTGTATTGCCAACGTAATGACAGCAATATAAAAACAAAAGTATGGTTTAGTGTAAGCAGCATATATTCTACATATTTTGGTGGTAGCCTACAGCTGCACACTCGCCTTTCTCTATTCTTTAACAGTTCTCTCCAAGTCTCTATAACAGTAATCTTGCAAAGCCAGACCTGATGGCTGACCCCATCATAATTCCACACTCAGGAAAAAACACTCTGTGACTGGTTTAAATTAATACAAACAACCCAGTCGCCTTGGGAAGCCTTAAGCCCAGGATGCAGCAACAGTGCCTTTGCAAAATTGTAACACACAAAGAGTGGAGGGGCAGAATTCAGTCTGAAATAGGCGTCCAAGGGCAGGCTCACATGCACGGTCTACATCCTGTGAGCTGGACTGCTGCTACAGTGAATTGCAAAAACAACTAGAAACACCTTATACACAACATACTGTACATCATATTTACTTTACACAAAGTTTGTGTTTGTCTATACATACAAGCAGAATTTCTTATTTCACCCTACATCTGTAAAATTAAGGGCAGAAACGGACAAAGATGCAGAGCTGATCAATAGTGCTACAGAGAGATGGGAGACCTTGTACAGTGTAAAGTGCTGCAGCAGAACAAGCAACACTTTGCACAAGCAAGTGTCAGACATTTGAGAAGCCTGTGGCCCCCGACACATGGGCAGCTCTGACGAACAGTACTGGTCATGTGGAAGTCACAACAACAGACTCTGGGAAAAACTTGCCTGGAGTTATTTGGACATTATTGGAATTTTTTCTTTCATTTAACACTGAAAGAGGGTCAAAATATATGAATGCAAAAAAATATTTTCAAATATTATCTAAGCCGCATCTGCCTCACAGCTTTTCTGACACTATAACATAACACACCTTTATCACTGTTGACCGATTCCCATTGATTTTACTACTGATACTTTCCTCACCATTACCAAAAAGGCTGACAGTTCATCTCTGAGATAACAGAGTCCACATCTGTTGCTGCTGACCAACTACTGTAAGCTGAAATCAGTAGTAGGAGTCTCTACTTACATTTAGCTTGTAAGGCATGGACTCAAAATAGATTGAGGTTGCAGATATCCTCTTCACATCGGACATGTAGCCATGGGTCAGGCTGTGGGGAAAAAGAGGAACGTGAAAACAGATGGAAAATCAGCCAAGAAAAAATGTTACATTACACTGTGCAAATGACAAACAAGTGTTGACTCATGAGGATACTGGGGTATCAGAGAGAAGTGTGAGGGAAAGAAGAAATAAGTAACACAGTGCAGGTTAGGAATAAAAAGGAAAGCAGCTGTGACTACTCACTGTCCTCCATCGGGCAGGTCCAGGCCCATGATGCGGTCATGGGGGTTGAGCACAGCGGTGTAGACGGCAAAATTAGCGGGGGAGCCAGAGTACGGCTGCACGTTGACGCCCCACAGAGCTGGGTCCAGGTCAAAGGCCTCCAAGGCTCGTTTCTGACACAGCAGCTCAATTTGGTCGACCACTTCTGCTCCACCATAGTATCTGAGGGTGGGAAATGGGGAAAAAAAAAGACACCCGTAGGCCATTTAGTAACAGATGCATCACTCAAATAACTACAAATAACCTGAGGGATTAAGCTTTACTATTCATTCAATTTAAAACTGCAATAACTGACTTTTTTGGCCACTTGTGGACAGCAGGAACAAGTTAGAAACACAACCCTGGCATATTATAGTATTATTATTATTTGTTAGCTAAGAGTTGCATATTTAAACATTCAGCATTTATAAAGCAACATTTTCAATCACAGCTACGTTTCTGGTCAAACAGGTCCAACATTCACCCTTTCTAGCTCTGTTTTTGGTCTCCACCAACCCCTGAGAGAAATATCTGGCTCTTTAGCTGCTACTTACTCCACTATATTCACCAGCTAGTCACTAACCTTGTTTGTCTACTGTTTAGTGCTGAGCAGGCAGTGTACAGAGGGTTTTTAGACCCATTTCACTGGAACACAGATGCCTGCTGTGGCAGGAACCCTCTTGCTGTGAGGCCACAATGGTAACCCCTGCACCACCGCGCCACCAATCAAATAAGCTGCAGTTGCTAATATGGACAAACAAACTGGAGAGGCTGAGGCTTACAAAGCAAGGGCTGATTTTAATCTTTGTTCAGTTAAATAATGATCTTAGCAAGTGCTTTGATCATTTTTTTTTATAATAACCCAACTAACATCACCCCAAGTGGAGACATTTTTATTCCTCCTTTCTTTTCTTCTGTCTTTTCTTCCTCATTTGTAATGTTAAATAGTCAACATTTTCTTTTCTTTTTATTTGGTCATTCAGTGGGATCATTTCTCCAAGATTAACAAGGTAAGAAGGGACACTGAGATAGACCAATGATATTTTGTTTGTCTTTAAGGCATTCCCAATCTGGTAGACACTGGGTGCTAAAATAATCATTTGACATGCCAAAATCTAATGTTTTTTTTGCTTGCCACAGCCCATTTTGTTTGTCAGCCACTGGTTTCATATTGGGGTGCCAATTGGTTCCCCTCCAGGGGCCGAGGTTTTCAGAGTATGATGCGTTGCACTCTGTTTCCATAGCTTCTATAAGTTTCAGCAATGTCTGTGACCAATCTTACATTAACCACAAATGGTGCTGTTTGTCACAAACATCCAGAGCAACCCAGACCAGTGTTAACCTGACCCTACCACAGTAGATCTGGGACACATCAGGTGAAAATACTCATCAATCCTTTCCAGTGGAATTACAGATGAAGGAGCAACAGATGGCTACAGTACAAACCACTCATTCAGTGAGATCATCATTTTGTTTCATTACATTAAAGTGCAAACAGCAGATGAGTAGGATGTGATGGGGGAAAAATAAAAACTAAAAACACATTCAGTGGGAGGGGGATTTATGGTAGGTTTGTATTCCAGGAATCAAAGGCATCAAATGAGAGGCATTTCAAACATGTCAGCTCTCTGTTTGCTGCTGATAAATGTGAATTATCTGAGGGAAATAATAGAAAATAGGAAAACTGGAAATAGAGAACATGCAACTATCAGCCTGGGCACTGAATTCCTCCAATGTATCCCCTCAGGAATCTTCTTTGGCAAAGCGGAGGCTGTGGATTACTGGCTGTGTTTGGCATGTACTATTGTGGGGCAAGCTAGAGAACACAGTATAAATCAGTCTGTGTGTGTGTGTGTGTGTGTGTGTGTGTGTGTGTGTGTGTGTGTGTGTGCATGTCTGTAACAAATATCCTAAAGCGGAGAATATCAACAGTGTTAATAAGCTGGGGTGTGGCTGAATAAACACACTCACCTTCTCCCTGGGTAGCCTTCAGAGTATTTGTTGTTCAGACAGGAGCCCTGAGCTTCCAGAGCTGCTCGACTGCAGAAATTCTGTGGTGAGAACACACACAAGCAAACACACACACACGCACTCAGATCAATGCCGCGAGTGGACAGAAGGGACAAGGACGGCAAATTAAAGTCTGTTAAGTGATAGTGAGAAATCCCCCTCCAGCTAAAGGCAATCATTACAGTATTGAACCTCTGGACTTCCATAGACTAACACTCTGCACTTCACAATGCTTATCACCTTGCTGCTGGAGGAAACAAGATAATGTAATAAACTTTTCTGCACATGCTGAGAAACATTGCTGACGCCCTTTTTTAATCATTTTGCAATGCATTTTCCAAGAAAAATAAATTTTAGTGTGTATGGTTTGCTGCAAAAGGAGTGTAATAATACCACACTAGTTCCCCTTTATATCTTGTCCGTGTGCCAGAAGACAAAACCGACGTCAGGTATTTCTGTATCATACATAACACCAGTCACTGGTACTGGACTCATTCACTGACACATCTTATTTGCCTGATTTCAACAGAGTTATTCCTTTGATGTATTTGACTTGACTTCTTAATGTTGTATTTCCTCTTTGAGAGCTGGACTATTCTGTTAAAGTCATTTTCTAAGCAAAAATAACAAACGCTACTTTGTTAAAGCGCTTCAAATGAGAGGATGATTCAGTTTTTCTTTATCTCCTGTGATTATTAACCTGAATATCTTTGGGTTTTAGACTCTTGGTTAGAAAGACAAATAATCTGAGTAGTCATTTTAAGGACCAAATCGCTAATCAAGTCCATAATCAGTAGATTAATCGATAATGAAAATAATTTTTAGCTGCAACCCTGATTCCTACTATCTAGGAATGTTCCTAAGGACTTATTTCTCTGACGCTTACACAGAAGTTTAATCTTAGACTAGTCGACAAGTCTACCCCAAAGAAAACACTCATAAAGCTGTCAAAACTGAGCCCAATTTTATCTATAAGGTTAAACATTGTCAGAAAAAAACATTGTGAACATTATAAAAGCCATCTGTAATTGACTTTGCCCTGTGTATTATGAACATTGCACATTATCCTACAAAATAACATGACATTTATTAAAACACAATATTCTTAAGGAAAATAAATCTTTAGGAAATGTGTGTGATTATCACAGCATTTTAATCAGGTGAATGCAATCACAAAAAAAATATACCTGAAATAAAAATGAAACTGGCTAATGCACATGCCTGATTTCTAATTCATTAATAATTTTTATATGATTTCTGTTTTGTTTGTTTTGTTTGTTTATTTTTATGTATATATGTATGCATCTCAGTACAAGCAGGTGTGTATATGATTTTTCTTTATTTTTGTTTTTTTCTTTTTAATTTTTCTTTATTTATTTTAGTTTGTTTTTTAAATTAAGCTGATCTAAAATTACTTCCTTGTTTATATTTGATCATATGTTTGCGTAAGTTTCTCCTAGTATTTGTGGGAAGACTAGCAAGGGTAGCAATGTCCACACTACAGCTTCAATCCCCCTGATCAGATGATTCCTCTTTTTGATTTTCTTCTCCTAAGACTCTCTTTTTTTAAGAGTAAAATGTTACTGTTGCTTGAAAACTTTATTTAAACTTAAGTATTTTGTTCATACTGGAGAAAAAAAGTTGTCCACCAACCTCTCTCCGAACTGTATCCAAATTATGTGGAAAAAAAACAAAACAGCAACATTAAAATATGATTTTTTATTTTTTATTTTTTTTTTAATAAAAGGCACCATGTTAGATAAATAAGACTCAATTTGGGACTGGGTGCAAAATAAATGTGATTGGAAAAAAGCCTCTGAAAAGCTGATGGAAACACTGCACTTAATCCTGAGCTGTATAAATGAGTTGGAGTGACTACTTGTTACATATCCTGCACAAATGTCTGCTGTCTGGACAGTGTAACCGACTCTGGATACCTCTTTTGGAACAGCCTCCTGACAGTTACTGTACCACTTAAGATAAGATAAGATATATTTTATTGTCCCTAAGGGGAAATTTGGCTTGGGCAACAGTGCCGCACACAGCTGCAATCAAATCACTGTATATTATCGGTCTGGCCGGTAATAAAGTCTGACACAAAACACACACAAACACAAAGGGTACAGTCTGCGCTCCACACTCACTCTCTCTTATTGAGGTGTGTGTGTGTGTGTGTGTGTGTGTGTGTGTGTGTGTGTGTGTGTGTGTGTGTGTGTGTGCGCGTGCGCGCACACGCTGTGTGTGTGGTTATGCTAATGCTTCACCTGGAAGCCAAAAGGAGATCAAGGGAGATAACAGCTCCAGTAAAAGCTCTCTGCTGCGTCCGTCTGTCATGCCGACGACTGTGCATATATTACAAAAGGAAATGCATTTGCTTTTCAGTGTCTTGAAGTGGATGAGCAGGTGTGTGTGTGTGTGTGTGTGTGTGTGTGTGTGTGTGTGTGTGTGTGTGTGTGTGTGTGTGTGTGTGTGTGTGTGTGTGTGTGTGTGTGTGTGTGTGTGTGTGGACATGTGGTGAAATGTATGTCTTTTCATTCAAGGAATGCCTGCCTGAGCTGTACTGTGATGTGCCTTGCAGAGTGAGGTGGGGAGGAGGCAGAATGAAGATATCAGCTTTATCTCACACTAGAGCGGTCAGGCTTTGTGTAGAGAGGGGGCCGATATACTCCACTGAACAACTACTGTGGCGAAGAAGAAACAGGAGGAGAGAGAAACAACACGAGATAAAACCTCTTCTGCTTTTCTGAATAGTAAAATTTTTCCATTTCACACCATCCAGCCCTGGAATGAAAACAGAGTGAACCCAAATGTTCCTGCAGCGGCTGAGCTGTTCTTGCTTACAGACAGTAAAGTATACTGTGAACATTTCCACTATTTAAATGAGTCTGAATAGCTTGATATGAATTTGTTGGGTTTTTTTTGTTGTTGTTTGTTTTTGTAAACAACACTTGTCAGAGTTCATGATATCTGTTTTATGACTCAGTACTGTACAGTATGAGCCCTGATAAACCACTGATAAAAGCTTCTCTGTCGATGCTGCCAGCACTAGTGTGGACAAGATGATACAACCAGAAGTCCATTCATTCATTCATTCATTTATTCTGCCAAATCATTAATCAGAGAAGATGAGGCGTTCTCAGCTATCTGCACTGCCAACACACAAGGGAGGTCCTGCCAGTTTTTACAGGCATTGAGTGTTTAGAGTGTCTTTCTTTGAATGAGTCAATGCAAATTGGTATAGGATGGGTCCTTACACCGATCAGACAAAACATTAAAACCACTGGCGGGTGAAGTGAATAACATTGATCATCTTGTTACAGTGCAATGTTCTGCTGGGAAACCTTTGGGTCCTGGCATTCAGGAGGATGCTACTTGACGCGCTCCACCCACCCGAACACCATTGCAGACCAAGTAAACCCCCTAATGGCAACGGCACTTGTCGATGGCAGTGGCCCCCCAAGCAGGACAATGCACCATGCCACACCACAAACACTGCTCTGGAATGACCCCAGGAATGGGACGAAGAGCTCAAGGTGTCAACATTGCCTTCAAATACCACAGATCCAAATGATCGAAACATTTGAGAGATGCGCTGCTACCTCAGAAGTACCTCCGATCCACGGCGGGTGCTCCTTGGACCAGATTTGGCTCTGATCTGTCAATGCAAGGGGTCAGTTGAGGTGGTTTGGGTGTCTGATCAGGATGCCTGGGGGGTTGTACTGCTACTGGGGTTGTACATAAGGGAGGGTACCTGGTCTGCACTGGCGTTTAGGTGGGTAGAGCTCGTCAGGTGGCATCCACATGAATGTCAGAACCAAGTTTTCCCAACAGAACACTGCATTGTAACAAGACGATCAACACTGGGGTGTCAGTGGCTTAGTGGTAGAGCAGGCGCCCAATGTACAAGGCTGTTGCCGCAGCGGCCCAGGTTCAACTCCAGCCTGTGGCCCTTTGCTGCATGTCTCTACCTCTCTCTTTCCCCCCCTCACACTTCACTATCCTATCAATTAAAGGCAAAAAATGCCCTAAAAATATCTTAAAAACAAACAAAAAAGAAAGACCTAACAGTGGTTTTAATGCATTGGCTGATCGGTGTATTTTCTACTGAAGCCTGACAGAGTGATAAATATTTTACTTTGTGATTCAAACCATCTGACAGCATGTCAACTCATTAGCAACATTTTTGAGGAACTGGCAAAAATTGTCCTTGACAGTCAAAAACATTTAAAATTACAAACATAACATCATTCATATCTGAAAGATGTCTCACCTCAGATGCAATGAGCTCCAAACCGCGGCACTGCCTGTCCTTCTCCTTTGTCAGCAGATCCCACATCTCGGGGTCGTCCTGAGACAGGCTCTCCTGGCCTGTCCATGCACGATCTTCATCCGCTGCACGGGTGGCAGCATGCGACTGCTGGCAACGTACACTGAGACGAAGTGGGGCTCGCTGGCACAGTGGCTGTGGGCAGAAGAGAGGTTGCAGGGTTGGGGTGTATGATAGAGGGAAAAGGATCAATACAGAGTATATTAGTTTTATAAAGGTGTAACCGTGCTTGTGAACACATTCTTTAATACTAGATCATTGCACTAAAATGGGTCTCATGGCGACTGACGCAAGTTGTCAAGCTTTTTTTTTTTCATCCTGCAGATTTAGCTATTTAGCCAAAATCTTACGGATGCACTGAAAAAAATCGATAGCTTTAATAAAAGTACAGTAAAAGAGTAAGACTACAGAATGTGCTGAAAGATTCCTAATGTCATCAGGAATATTTACCAAGATAAGAAAAACATTTTAAATGTGCATGTGTTGAGGAGGTAAACAATTAAATATGCATTTTGGAGACAGAGATGTTAGAGGGAGAATGTGTTTGATGATTTTACATATCTGAGGTGACACCCTGATTTGTCCCAAATAAATACAAGACATTTCAAGTCCCCTCCTCCGTTCCTCATATACTCTAATATGTCGCCCAGTATAATTAGAAACTGGCGTGTTTGCATGATATCAATAATCAGCATGGTTGTTCAATTATGCCTCTATCAGCACTTCTACAAACTGAGGGACTGACTTTTACAGCCTCAGTGTACCGAAGGAGGCATACAGAGAACAGATTCAGCACTTCCCGCTTATCTAATCTGGACCGGAGTTGGCGAGTTCTCCTGCTGCTGCTGCTGCTGCTGCAGTGCCGGATCGTGCGAGTGTGCAGAGTCCATACAGTTTTCACTGTCTCTCTCTCTTTTTTCTAAGTTGAACATGAATCCAATACTGGCTTTAATTCTGGTTCTTTCACTGACTTGGTGTTGCTGCAGAAGATGCTTTGCATAGATAATATAGGCACCAAAAGATGATCATGTATTACAGCTGTATGTGTGCCCATCTGTGCTTAAGTTCCCTTTATAAACCCCAATCAACAGGGAGGACACTGTGTGGGAGAACACTCAGAGAAAAGTATCACTGACAGGTTGATTGCCTTCAAAACAAATTGGCTCTCCCCAGTCATTTAATCAACAATATAATGATGACTGTTGAGATCAATCGCACCACAGCCAACATACAGTTGTCATCTGTACAGGTGTGCTGGGGTGTGAGGGACAACCTCCCTTTAATAGCACCATTAAAAAGCAATTAACACAATGCTCAGGACTGGTTGAGGACACCCATGTGAGGGGGAAAATGCAATTTATGCTTATTTCATGTATTGTAAAAAATGTTTGGGTATTTCATCATTTGTAGTGGCTTTATAGGCAGCAAAGAAACCAACTCTGTAGTTTCAGACGTTTTAAGACAAAACATTAAGAAATAATAAAAGCCGTCTGTCCGACCATAGTGTCATAATTCAACATCCTTTGTAAAAGAACGGTTAATAAGGATCCTTTATCCTCAGGAACAGCTTGCAGATAGTTTATCTACTCCATCGCTGTTGGGCCCATCCTCTCTACTCCACCTCTTCATCTGCTCCCCGGGGGTGGCAGAGGGGCAGTGGTGACACACCAGGGGAGGCGACTGGCACATTAATGGCCGATTTCTAACAGTCTCTACTCTGGCCTTCTGTCACCGGTGGCAGTGTCGATGGTGGAAAAGGGGAGAGGGCCCCCCCTCTGGGTTCTGGAAGAAGATGGGGGCCTGGGGAGACAGGTCGGGCTGCCTCTGAGGACAAGTCCCTCGCTGAGAAATCACACGGGTCATTAAATCTTGACGGGAACTGTCCTTCGCTGTCTGCGCTTCAGCTGGGACACACTGAGGCCAGGGAAAGCAGTGGCAGAGAACCCAACACAAGCCAACGCTGCCATGGTTATAGCGTAACTGACAACTGCAAAACAGACAAGGGTGCCTCTCCCCATTCCTCCTCCCTGCCTTCTCCACCTTCATCCCTGCTTTCCTTTTCCCACCCTCGTCCTGTCCCCGTCTTGTCACCCAACGCTGCTAAGCACACCCAGCCAAGTAGCACATTTTTAATACTTTGCCTTGTCATGGATATCACTTCCATTTTTCCAGATGGAACGGCACTGGGCTTAAACAAGCAACACAGGTCAGTCCCTGTGGTCTGCCTCCCCTCTTTCCTGCCTCATCTCGCAGCCCTGATCATTATGGGAGATTAATTAATAAACACAAGATAAACTGATCCGGGAAAAAAGTGAGAGCCAAGATACAAGAACCAAATATGTCACAATGGGACTATTTTTAGGCGACAGATGATGCTGTCGTTTGAAGGTGAACTTGATGAAAACTGTGCTGTGAGAAAAGGGGCGGGATAGGCCACATCAACCTGGGCGCCGAACACGTGGTAATGGCAGAGTCACAGATGCACTGCAAACTGCGTGACAATGACAATGACAAGGTAATCGTTGGCAGTTTACCTTTTCTGTCAAACATCTGTGCCCAAAGACCAATGGTGGAGAGGAAGAAAGGGGAAGAGAGAAAATCATTTTATTAATCCTTGTTTGGTATTATCTTTTTTGCCCATTTCCTGAGGAAGCTCCTGAGGCGAGTCAATTTTACAGATGACTGCTGTCCATCAGTGGCTATACCAAACAACAATCAGCCAGCTAACAGAAACAAAACAGAAGAGACTAGAGAGGTGAAACAGTGAGGAAAAAAAAAAAAGATATGTAAGGTTGGAGAGAAGAAGTGTCAACAGGGCAGCAGCATCCGTCAGTCTGACACGTAGTTGCCTCTTTCTCTGTCACTGACTAATAGCAGGGCTGTCCGTTACAAATTGCCCTGTGATTCAGTCTAGATAACACCAGACTGAGAAATCTGGATGGGGTGAAGAGGCGTGAAGGGACGGAGGCTGAGTCCAGGGCGACTCCACTCTATGCGGGTCAAAGGGTTGTCAGGGTGACAATCAGAGACTTAAGCAATGCCAGCAACGAAGCCAATCTCCAGGAGGCGTGGGCGGTGGAACGATACATTTATGCTTTTCACAACACGTCTTGTGGTGATGGTGAAAGAGCTCTTCACTGAGCTTACAGGTAACTCAGGGTGTCTAGCTGCATGCTGACACTTGTACTGTTGACGTTGTCAGGGTGTGTACACAACACTCTCATTGTCTCTGTCAGGTGAAGTTAAGTAAATGAAAAACCATAAACACTGCACTGCAAAATCATGTTTGGGCCACCTGAAAGCAATTTATAGCCATCTTAATATGACTTAATCAGTCATAAATTTACTGTACTTTCATATCACCAATAAAAGGAGTGAAAATTAGTTTATGTTGGTTTCAATTCACTGGAAATCTAAAGAAAATGATAAGGGCTGTCTGGTGAGTGCAGCAAACTTGACCTGGACTGCAACTTAGAATTATTATCAATTAATCTGCCCATTATTTTCTTGACAATCAATTGACCTTTTTACCTATAATGTGTTAGAAACTACTGAAAATGCCTTGTATAATTTCCCATGGGCCAATGTGACATTTTCACACAATTAAATATGTAATTTAAACTGATATAAGACAGCATGTCCTTAAATTTGAAAAGCCTGGATGAGCATATGTTGACCATTTCTTTAAAGGTATACTAAGTAGGAATTGTCACTAACTGGTTCAACACAGAATCATCGGCTAAGGTGAAAAGTGAAAGCCAGCCCCAGATTTATTCCGCTTGGCATTTCGCCTCGCAATATTTGCGTCTTCTGGTACTTTATCTGCGATTTAATTTTTTTGGGCTACTTCTTGGATGCCTGCTGCTTACGGTCTGGCACCCGGTCACTACTTTTAAAGAAGGAGTCTTATGTGGGACTGGAGCCTATCCCAGCTGACGTTGGGTGAGAGGCAGGGTACACCCAGAGTATACAGGTCGCCAGACTATCACAGGGCTGACACATAGAGACAGACAACCATTCACGCACACAATCACACCTACAGACAATTTAGAGTCACCAATTAACCTGCATGTCTTTGGACTGTGGGAGGAAGCCGGAGTACCTGGAGAAAACCCACGCTGACACGGGGAGAACTTGCAAACTTTGCACAGAAAGGTTCCCCCACCCCAGGGTCCAACCAGAAGCCGTCCTGCTGTGAGGCGACAATGCTAAACAATGCACCACCGTGACACCAAATGTACTTATCTTTTCTACAACTCACTGCACCGCTCTACATGTACTTCATTTGGATGCAGACAACTTGAGTGTATTTTTGTGTTCATAAAGATGTAAGGCCTAACACATGCATGAGGTACAAACAGCAGTCATGTGAAGTATCCCAAGACACCGGCAGATGTTTGTTTGTTTGATGTGTCTGTAGGCTGGTCTTGACAGAGGAACACTTGAAAATTCTGAAGGTAGTAGCAGCCATCTTTCATGGAACCCCCAGTAGCTCCAAGCAACTTACAAACATCACTGCTAAAGTTAAAAAAAAAAACGGATCAAGCCATGAAACCGGGCTGAAAAATGTGTGTTACTGTTCTGCTCCTGTTAAATGAATAAAACTGAATTCAAATAGCTAAAGATGAACACTGCTGGGACAGCGTAATGGTAGTCCATGTCAAAAAATGACATGTATAAAAGCATTAAATTGGAATTTTAGTGGTGTTGGTGTGGGAGGTGATGGAGCCAGACAGGCTGTGTTTAGGGTGACACTGAAAACTATTTCTGAGCCAACTTAAAAAAGAAGGTTAAAAAAATTCTCAAAGCATATTGTTGGGTAATACTGAATTCACCAGTGCCAATCTGTTGGTTTATGTCGGCAACATACAAATGAAAAAAATGTAACCTCATTTCTAACTGAATCAGCCTCTGATTACTGTAACTTTAAGAAATGTTGGAGAAGCAGCTCCAAACCTTTTTTTCCCAGAACCTCAAACAATAGCATAATGAGTAGGAGTTGTGCACCAAATTCCAGAGCAGCTGGGCCTTCTCACCGACAAAACACAAAGCACTGCAAATCTCTCATCATTCAGTACCCAGCATAAAAAAATTAAACAGTACTTCTAGTATTAATTTTGTATACATTTTGTAAGTTACTCTGAATTGTGGCTTGAGTATGCAACATAACCAAAGATGCAATGCAGCTAAAATGCCTATGGTTGGAAATTTCATGGACAGAAAATAGCATTTTTTTAACATTTAAAACCAAACATTTTGTTCGGCCTTGATATTCGGTAAAACCAGAGTTTCCTTAAAAGTCTCTCTTTCAGTCTAAATGAGTGTCACCTTCCTGATTACATCACTGGCATGTTGACTGTCCTAGTTCTAGTCTTCTCCTGCCTAGACTAAGGTCCTACCAGTAAATCATCATCAGAGAGAAAAACAAAAAACAGCTTAAGGCATGGGATCGTCACCTTTCAGTGTTATTACTTGTCTCTTCACACATTTACAAACTTATTACTGACAAATAAACATAATCAAGTGTTCAGCACGGCAAGACCTAATAGTCAGAGATTTTTGAGCAGACAAACTTCGGCCTGCAGTTCCTGCAAACACTACTGATTCCTGTACTGACATACAGCAGTATATAACTTAATTTTGGCTAATTTAATTTCTTTAATTACACAAAATGTCTCACAGAACAAGCTTTAAAAATATATTTATAAATGCATAATTCTGTATTACTCAAACTGACTTTGCTTGACTGAAGTTCACTTAAATTTGTGTCAGTTTGAAGTCAAAGGTTCCTCAAATGTTCAGAATTAAAATGTCTGGGTGCTTTTCCTCTCACTATACCAGGGGTCGGTCAACATTACTAATAGGCCCACAACAATAAAGCTGTATGTTGAATCTGAGCTTGAACACCTCTGAAGGCCTGTTTTTAGTAAGAAGTGATCATCATGTCCTCAATTCAAAGATTCAAATTCAGCAAAATCCATCTAATTCAAACATCATCTGCACAAGCACCGAGTTCTTTCCATTCAAAATAAAACAGCTTATAGAAGAGTAGATAAAAATCTGTGAGGAAATGCCCTCGATAACAAGAGAGCGCAATGTCGCTAGAATTAACAACTGGGAACCTTGCTTCTTTGGCCTCTTGTACTGAGAGTAAGGTTTTTAATAATGAGATTAGTAACTACTTGAACCGACTAACTGGAATCTCTGGAATCTGTTACCTGCAGCTACTGGCCTATTTAGGAGCACACACCCTATCATGGCCAAAGCAACTTGCTTGCCTCGTAATAATATTCTCATAATATTCTCAGCAACAGATGAAGTCCTGCTTAACACCCATGTCACAAGAGCTGAGCTCCCCTTATCTTCAAACCAAACTAAAAACTGTCCTCATATAAAAAGTATGTCAGCAGCAACAAATAACTGTACAAGGCCTGACATCTTCCTCTGTTTGCGAGGACACTGCGTGCCTTAACCACAAAGAAATAAAAGTCTTGTGAGTCCTTTTGAGATTCAATAAAGCTGCACACTTAACCACTTACCACCAAACAGGAAAAGCATGCAAGCATGTGAATCAGTCGGCTTAATGGGAAACTTCAAACACACTGACAGTGACTTAAAAAACTAGGTCTGAACACATGCCACAAGATTTTGGCACAAACTTGGCATAGCCTAGTTGTTTCAGAGAAACTACATGAAATCTGCACTTTCTCCAAAATGGGTCACTTCATAAAGTTCAGAATTTGGATATTAATAGCCCTCGACCAACTTTTTCTCCCAACACCTCCGTCACCCTGATGTCTCCACTCATCAAACAACTTGCTAAATGAAAAAGCTGTCAAATGATTAAACTTCATCAACTTTGAAATGAGATTACTGGGCAACTAATATGTAATATAAAATGTCTGTTAGGGATGTTCAAGACTTATTTCCCTGACATTTAAAGCAAATTTACTAGAACATATGTAAGAAAACACTCAGAAACAGTCAAAATTGAGCACATTTTACCTATAAGGTTAAACATTGTCTGTAATAATATTCTAAGAAACATTTAAAACTGTTAATCACATTTTCATTGACCAAATCATATTTTAAATGCTGCTGAAATGTGTGGCACTTTGCACCATGCATTATGAACACAAAATATTAACCTACAAAATATGACAACAACTTACTAAAAAGCCTAAAAGTTAACACATAACATTCACTTAAAACAATATTCTTTAGGAAAATAAATCTTAAACGAGACATGTCTGATAATTACAAATGCATTTTCACTGGTTGAACACTAACACAATAATACTTCTGTTGCCGACTAGCGAGGGTAGCAATGTTTAACTAGTTCAACTAGTTTGCTTATCATGCAAATCTGTAGTGTATGTATCAAAGGGAAATAAATACTACAACTATTCTGAGAAGGAAGCAGACTTTTAAGATAATAAATTAAATAGATAAAAATAGTCTGGAATCAACAGCACAATGTAAGTGCAATGTAAATTGTAAGTAATTTAATGTTAAAGTTGAATTATTAACACTGAATCAAAGTACATGAAGGTTATAATGTTCAGTTTTTGTTAGGTCTGGTTTTGAGAAGTGTTCACTTAACTTCACAGGTCATTTTGGTGTCTTCAGATTGTGGTGCTGTTGAATTTTTATATGTCATACTGAAAGATGTGTCAAATATTGATGCACAAACCATTTATACCAACAAGAGTAGATAAAATATTAGAGTATTATCATTAGTTTTAGCTACCCGATAACATAGTGTGTAAGGTAAATGGACCTTTGAGCTCTTATTCACCATATATATAGAGATAATATCCATATCAGGAAGTTAAGCTTGCAGCTCCCCTATTGTGATACAAACTACAGTGAGGAATCTGCTGACACTGCTGAAACAATGACCATAGGTTTGACAAAAAAAAACACAAAAACAACCTTATCTGTTGCATAATTGTCTCAAACTGTGAGGTTAATATTTGCTTGGTGCCTCTACAGCATATTTCAGCCTCGTTTTGCACTTTGAACATTACTGCAGGGCCCTTACAGTGCAGCATTGTCTGCTAACCTGCACTTACATTATCTGTGTTGAGTTGTCATGAATGGGGCTTTTCACTTGATCTCATTCAGCCTTTTAAAGTGAGAAATCAGTGTGTGATGCTGAGTAGCTGCGGAATAATTCCATGATGTTTTTGTATCTAAATAAACCGATATGTGTTGAAAAAGTAAAGTTTCTGGTGACACAGAGATGTGTGGTAATCCGTGCTCTATCCCACATGATGAAACGGAGCAGTCGCTGTTGCATCATTGCACAACTGCCGCTATGTAACGTTCACCGACAGTTAGCCTGCTAGCTTACCTGCTAACTAACAACCACCAAAGATGTCAAAATGCAACAGGAGCAGTGCAGAAATGATAGCTAGCTGTTAGCTGCTGCAAATACCCCTCCATTTGGTGACGTGCTCAAACACAGGTGAGCAACTTTGAACCCCTCACGACTAACGTGACTGCCGTTAAGCTAGCTAACAGTTACACCGCACAGAAGCGATGTTACAAAACTCAAACGCACCGTCAGTGAAACCATGACACAAAAAACATCTCTTTAAGACATATTTACCCGTGTGAGTTGTCTGATAGCGAAGGACAGCATGTTTGTAGAGGCCTCAGGCCAGATGAAGACGCAGCACAGCCAAGCGACTCACCGCTGACAGGCGCTGAAAGGGCTGTTTGAAGTTGTTGGCAACGGCTGGTTACACTTATCCTGCCGCAAGGGCTGATGGGAGTTGTAGGGCTTTGTGAGGACATGGCCCAAACCAGCTGTGTCGTGTCCCCGTGTTACCTGTCGTTTCTGCATCCGCCTCCCACTGTACTCCAGTGTCTGAGGAAGTAGTCCTGTCTCTAACTGCAGGAATAGCAGAAATACAGCAGTTTGAGAAACAGGCCAACTCTGTTATGAGTCAAAGTCCTGCATTCAATATTCAACTCAGCCTGGCTAAAACTACAAAAGCATCTGCATGAAAACACACTTTTAAGTATCAAAGTAACAGTGTGTCTACTCATAATGCAAAATGGCTTATTTCAGAAAGAAAAATTATATTATTGGATTATAATTATTGATGCATTATGTGCACATCACTTTAATCTTTAATTATCACTTTTATCTCATCCTGCAGCTGGTAAATGTGAGGCTACAATTTCAGCTACTTTAAATATTACTTGAAATAGTAGCTTAATCTATAACAATATATCATGATTTATTAGGTAACTTACATTTGTATTTATCTGAATAGGGCAGCACAGTGAAGCAGTGGTTAGCACTGTGTGCACAGTGTGCACAGTGTGCAAAGCTTGCATGTTCTTCCTGTGTCAGCGTGTGTTTTCTGCAGGTACTCCAGCTTCAGTTATGGAAAATGAGAGTAATAGAGTAAAAGTGCAATATTTGCGCTCAGGATTAAGAGCAGAAGAACTATAGAGTTGCAGAAAATGTAATTTATGTACCTTAATACAGAACTTGAGTTACTGCACTTAGTTACAACACCACAACTGATCATTACTTTGCTCCAGAGGTGGAAGAAGAACTCAAATTTTTACAAGTAAAATATCTGATTTCAAAGTTTACGTATTGAGCCTAAGTAAAAGCACAAATGTATATGCATCACAATATACTTAAAGTATCAGAGTAAAAGTATGTTTACTCATTATGCAAAATGGCTAATTTCAGAAAATATATATCATATTATTAGATTATAATTATTGATGCATTCATGTGCACATCACTTTAATCTTCAATCATCACTTTTATCTTTTGTTTTACATGTATTATTTTTTTCAACAGCAGTTTATATAACAAAACATAAATCGTGATCAACAGAATACTATCCCTGCTGATTAGACTTTGTACACTTTGAGAGAGAGAAAGTGTACATATAAGCACCATGTGTCAGGGGGACACTTGAGCAGTCAATGAGGTTTGCTAAAATAAACATCATAAGGTCTTCTTTACGATACCGCCACAAAATCAGGCCGTAAGGGTCCTTAGGTATTTCACCCACTTGACCCAGAATTTAATGAACACATTTTTCAGAAGATGGGGAGAAAAGGTAATCTTTTCTATTGCATAAATATCATTTACAGTATCTATCCACTCCTCTATTGTCGGAACCCTGTGAGAGCTTTCTTGCAAGCAGATATCAAAATGCCAAACATATGTTTGTCAGAACACTTTGCCTTAGGATAAGTCCATTCCAAAATAATGTGGACAGTTACCATAATTTTTATCTTATCTTGCAGCTGGTAAAGGTGAGGCTGTAATTACAGCTACTACAAATACTGCTGTAGCTTAATCTATGACAATATATCATGATTTATTAGGTAGTTTATATTTGTATTAATAATCTGAATCTGCAAAGTAACCAAAGCTGTAAAATAAATGAAGGCTAGTAGGGTAAAAGGGTAATATTTGCCTCTGAGATGTAGAAAAGTAGAAGTATTAAGTAGCAGAAAATGGAAATACTCAAATAAGTATTTGCACTTAAATACAGTACTTGAGTTGATATACTTAGTTACATTATCACAACTGATCACTAATTTGCTTCAGTGGTGGAAAAAGAACTTCTATCTGAAGTAAAAGTAGATACCACAGTGAAACAATACTTACAAGATTTTAAGTATAAGTACATTTGTATTGTTATTACATATATTTACCAAAAGTAAAAGTACTCATTATGAGGAGTGGCCGGCTCCATTATATCATGTGATCCTCACTGTTGATGCATTCATGTGTTCACTCATGTTTTAGCTGCAGGGCTAAAGGAGTACTGAGCGATTTTATTTTCCTGCTCACAGGGCGACTGATCCTGTTACAGACAAGCAGTTTTAGCATATTCATTATTTTGCTGCATATGCTGTTATTTTTCAATAAATCCCCCCAAACCTCTCTCTTCATTTTGAAAGTGATGTGTGAGTGTACTGTATGTGATTATGTGTGACGGCTGTGAACGCTCACCACACCTCTCAAATCTAATAAAGCAAAAATATTTCAATCATCTCGCTTGCTATACAAACAATTATTTGTCATGAATGATTTGTTTGTTTAGATGAACGAGTTTAGCATTTAGAAATGTAATAAAGTGTCCATGGGAAATAAACTGTGCTTTAGTGGTAGGTGAAACTTGCAGAGGGAGGTTCCTGAGTGTTGAGCAGACAGTTTTAACAGATTTTGTGCTTCAGAGTAAGAAGGTTGACAGCTTGAGTCTCAGCCCCCAATGCTCCCTTTGTGGAGTCTGGATGCTTCCTGTGCTCCTCTGGTGACCTGTTTGTCTCCCAAGACAACACAAGACAAGTGGGGTCGAGTGTGACTTTAAATCTTCAAAAAACAACCCCATGACTATCAGGGTGACTTTGTTTGTCAGTCTCTGTTCAAACTGTTTCTAGTGCGCTGTGCTTTTTGTCATCAGCCCAATGAATGCTGGAGAAAGGCACCACATCCTTTTGTCCCACAGTAGAAATAAGTGGAGGAACCTTGGTGGTGTCGGGGTTAAAGTGCCAACTAAGACTGGCATTGTCCCAGGTTTAAGTTCAGGCGGAGACAGTTGTTCCCCATCTGCCTCTGCTTCTCATTTCCTGCCATACACCCTACATCTACTATCACTTTACTGATAAAACAAAACATAATAAAATAAATAGATAATCCATTAGAAAGAAAATGGATTAATGAAAGAGGGGGAGGAAGGGTCCAGTTTGGGGACCTCAGCATTGCATTTCTGCTTTTTGCAGATGATGTGGTTCTGTTGGCTTCATTACACCGTGACCTCCAGCATGCACTGGGCAGTCGAGTGTGACGCGGTTGGTATGAGAGTCAGCACCTCCAAATCTGAGGCCATGGTTTTCTGCCATAAACCGGTGGATTGCCCCCTCCGGGTTTGGGGAGAGTTACAGCCTCAAGTGAGAGAGTTCACGTATCTCGGGGTCAGGTAAGAATGCAGCATGAGATGGATCAGTGGTTTGGTCCGTTGTGGTGAAGATGGACCTCAGCCTGAAGGCGAAGCTTTCAATTTACTGGTCCATCTACGTCTCAACCCTTACCTATGGCCATGAGCTCTGGGAAATGACTGAAAGAATGAGACTGCGGATGCAGGCGGCTGAAATGAGTTTCCTCAGTGGGGTAGCAGGGCCGCTGCTCCTTTGCGTCAAAAGGGGTCAAATGAAGTGGTTCGGACATCTGATCAGGATTGTCCTGGGTGCCTCCCGCTGGAGGTGTTCCAGGCACGTCCCACTTGTAGGAGGCCCCGGGGCAGACCCAGAACACACTGGAGGGATTACATATCTCATCTGGCCTGTGAACACCTTGAGGGTCCCCAGGAGGAGCTGGAAGGCATTGCTGAGGGGGGACATCTGGGGTGCTTTTCTTGGCCTGTTGCCCTCGTGACCCCGGCCCTGGATAAGTGGATGAGAATGGATGGATGGAATGTTTGGGGGGAAGCATGAAAACCTTTGGTAACATAGTATCTCAAGAATAATGTTCTGGATTTAAAGGTCCCATGATACAAAAAAAGTTTAAATTTCCACGTTGCTTTCATTTTAAATTAGGTGCTTTTAAAATACTGTGAAAGTATCAAAGTGCTCGATCCACAGAGACTGAGTCGCCAGAGTTTCTCTGAAGTTATGATGTGACAAGTGTGTTAGGTAAAGGTAGAAACTGCTGCTGCAGGTGTAGAAGGCCCAGAAACACTGAGCAATTAGAGCAGACTGGGCTTTTTAGCGAGGGGGCTTAAGGAGACTGGTGCTAACTCGGAGCGTTAGAGAGTCAGTGGACAGTGACTTAAACTAAATGGTGAATAATAAAAAGTACAAATGATACATGCAATTTGTTAAGCTATGAGTAGAGGAAAACTCCACTAGCTGCTAGGCTAATCTATGCAGCGTAAAGGTGCTTTTGCTAATGATGGGTGACAGGAAAAAAACTATTGCTGTTTGTAAACCTCGACAGTTATTACTGTCCTGAATTTGATAATTTTGTTAAATTATGTTGTTAATTTATGTTTTATGGCTGTTTTGCCTTCAGGGCTTTGAGACAGATAGACCTGATGTTTTAGGAAAAAGATGATGGTTTGGGTTAAAATGAAAACATTTCTTTCAGAAAAGGACTTTTTGTCAGAGAGCACTGAAGGTTAACTTATCTCATGTGCTGTTTTACGTGTGTTAGTAGGATCAGTTCAAAGTGAACTTTTACAATTATCTGTGGTGTTTTTATCTTTTATGGCCAAAAGCAAAAAAGAAAGGGATGGCAGCTTCCCATTCATTCATTTTCTGTAACCTCTTATCCTGTCAGAGGTGGCGAGGGGGCTGGAGCCTATCCCAGCTGACACTGGGCGACAGGCGGGGTTCATCTGGACAGGTTGCCAGACTATCACAGGGCTGACACAGAGACAGACAACCATTCATGTTTAGAGTTTGTTCTCCTGTAATTGATTTTGTGAAATGGGCAGATGATATTGTGTCATATCAATTGCAGGCCCATTAATGACATTGAATAGAAATGTGGCAGACTTTGTGATTTCGACAAATATCATATCATTGTTCAAAGAATCGATTTATTGTATCGTGATGAAACTGGTGATTTACACCCCAAGTGTCTTTCGTAGTTGATTGAAAATGTAAATTCTGGGAAATATATCTGAACACACACACAGCCACATGTATACAGACACCAACACAGGAGAACATAGGGATCCGTCCACAGCAACTCGTCCGCTGATCCTTCACCTGCCCACTGTAGACAATCTGTGTAACACAGAGGGGAACTCCAGAGAAACTGGGTTGCGGCGACTCCATCAATCTCTGTGTCCCGACTATCCACAGCACCCAGTGTAAGATACATAGATCTCCCTGGACCTCCATCTCAACGTCATTGATCAAAAGCATAATAGGGTATCGAGCCACGGTGAGATGAAGATTCAATTAGCATCGACTATGTGTTTTCTAATGAAACTCTGAGCACCATTATTGTCAGATGAGAAGTGTGGGGAGCAAAGAGCCAACGACTGACGCTGGGAGAGGAAAAAAGGGTAGTTTGTGAACGAGGAAGAGGAGCGACAGAGTGAGATATTCGCACGGCGGAGGTGTTCCGGGTGTGTTTAATTTAATCAAGAAGAGGCGGGTGAGTTTATTGATGCTTTCAGTTTTAACTTCTAATCTGCATGCGTGAATATATTTAGCAACAGTGACGCTATCCAGCTTCATTTTTCCAGAAGCTCATATTTTTAGTGTACAGAAAGCGATAATAAAGTAAATATTATCAGGTAGCTGAGATTATAACAGTGGCAGCAGTAATACAGCAGTCAATAATGGTGAGGAAGCCACCTGCTGCAGCTGAAAAATGCTTGCTCAGATGGGCAATACTTCCTGCGCTGGCACAATCAAACAGACACAAATCTGTCAGTCACATTACCTCCGACACAACAGTTATTTTCCCCTTCAGTTTCAGGGTAAATGTAATTAAACGTTATATCAGAAACCTCCCTCGGATTCAATTATTGTACATACCAACTCTCTCAAAAGGAGTCAAACATTATCACCATCTTAAGAATGTTTCACGGTTGGTTTTCATGTTAAAATTCAATCCTTTCCTTCAATATGTTTCGGAAAATTAAAATGACATATCTTCACAGAAAGCTCGGGCATGAGTTCCCAATCAGAGTGAAATGTAACTTAATTCATAACAGTGTCCTCGCTGAGTTAGATAACGTGAATGTGCTGCACAGCTTGTGCCCCACAATTGTGCTCGTGGCTCTGAACGAAAACATTCACCCAGTAACAGACAGTTTAAAGAGATTTTAATGTGCTTTTTCATACAGTATATTGTATGCATATCCAGCATAGCATTTCTCATACATATAACTCTCTTATATCCAGGGTTAGAGACGTAGAGCTGAGAGGATGATTAACAGTCAGTCTACCATAACATTACGTCTGCCATACAGTGATGGCACAGCACAGCCGTCTCAGAGGCTCCCTTTGTACTCGGAGGGCATAATACTGACTCCAGCTGTTTTCAACAGAATTCTCCAACTGCAAAAAGTAATAACACTGAGAAACAAATATCTAAAAACAATAAGTGTGCTGAGGTTGAGTACATTATTTACAGAAAAAAAAGCAAATAAAAACAGAAGTTAACGAATACAAAGTTGGAAAATAAGTCAGAGAAATCAGCCATATCCTAACCATCCATAACTCTGATTATACTTGATTTAAATCCACAATTCACAGCAGTTTAGAGGCAAAAAAACTGTCCCCTGCTTCTTCATCGTAATCAATATGACTATGATTCCAATCCTTATCATTATAATCGTCGTCATTAACATTGTCTCTTTTTTTTTTTCTCTTAGCAGTTCAGCCTCTCTTACTTATCCAAAGTAAGGGTGCTCGCTTTGGAAGTTGTAGTCCGGACACACTTTTTGAACCAGCTTGTAGTCGATGCTGAAGAAAGAGATGAAGATGCAGATCACCTTGAAGGGTTTGGCACAGAGCCAGGCAGCGTGGGACTGGGTGTGCTCTGTGAAGCAGGTCTGAGACGGGTCATACAGGCAGGGTTTGGGCTTCTTGGACCTGTTGGTTTTCTCGTACTCCACCCGACAGTTAAAGGTCTTTGTCTCTTTGGGGTCAATGGTGGACTGCTGGGTCTCCTGGATCTGGACTTCCTGCTGGGTGTGGGGGTGCAGCTGCTGCTGCTGGATGACCTCGAACTCCACCACTTTGGTCGGCGGCACAATACTGACCGAGACGTTCCCCAGGCTGGATGAGTTGTGGCGGAAGTAGACGGTGAACGTCCCGTTGATGTGGTCCACAATCTTCCCCGTCACCAACAAGCTGAACTTCATGGTCTTGACGTTGAAGTAGAAGTCTCCCCAGCCGAAGATCTTCTTAGTCTTCATGGCTGTCTTTAGTGAGGGCTTGCGCTTAGAGCGGTATCCTGTCTGGTCCAGGAGCAGGGACTGGTTCCGGGCCGTGTCGTATGGGTTAAAGAAACCGTAGGTGGGTGGCTTGGATTTCATGGGTGTCTGATCAATGGACGTGGCTAAGATACGTGCTTGGTACGGAGGCTTCACCACTCCCCCTGTCGATCCTCCTGCCGTCCCTCCACCCATGCCGTATGGAACAGTCTTCATCACCGACCCCACAGGGCGCAGGTCTGAGAACTCCACCTGCTTCTCCAACCCTTGGACCTGGAGAAAAAGAAACAGAAAGAAAGAAAACTTTATTGACAACAGGCCAAAAGCTATTAAAGTTTCATTTTCACATATTCCCCCAGCAGACTGTCAAAGCATCAATTTATTACTTCTATGTTTTGTCAAGGCTGCAATTAACCACAACTAAAATACAACTCTGTTGCAAAAGTAGCAAGATAATTAAATCATCTTTCTACTTTTTAAAATTGATATTTTGACAGCAGCCATGTGGGAAATCAAACCGCAGAAGTACTCAGATGTATTTCTGTCATGTCAGAAACAGCTTGAGTGTCCAAACGCCGGATCACTGATTGACTGGGAAATTGATCAGCTGTCGAGACAAAAGATCAAACGAAAACTGATCTGGCGGGACTTTGGTTCAGTTGGGGCAGTGGTTTGCGGGGGGGGGGGAGAGACACCACTGCGGTCGCCCCCCCCCCCCCCCTTGTGGCCCAATTGTTGAAAAACACGCGCTAAAGTGCCCTCTTGGGAGCCAAAATGTGTGCTAAAGTGCCCTCTTGGGACCCAAAATGCGTGCTAAAGTGCCCTCTTGGGAGCCAAAGCGCGTGCTCAAGTGCCCTCTTAGCAGCCATAATGCGTGCTGAAGTGCCCTCTTGGCAGCCAAAATGCCCTCCTGGGAGCGAAAACGTGCGCTAAAGTGCCCTCCTGGGAGCCAAAACACACGCTAAAGTGCCCTCTTGGCAACCAAAATGCCCTCCTGGGAGCCAAAGCGCTCGTTAAAGTGCCCTCCGGGGAGCCAAAATGCACGCTAAAGTGCCCTCTTGGGAGCCAAAACGCGCGCTAAACTGCCCTCCTGGGAGCCAAAACGCATGCTAAACTGCCCTCCTGGGAGCCACAACGTGCGCTAAAGTGCCCTCTTGGCAGACAAAGTGTCCTCCTGGGAGCCAAAACGCATGCTAAAGTACACTCTTTGTAGCCAAAAAACACACTAAACTGCCATCTTGGGTGGTAAAAACATTACTGTTGCAATGACTTTTATGTTGGGCCCTTTTTTGATCTATATTGAGCCAGAACTATATCTCACAGAACCAGTTTGGATTATCTGGTGCTAATATGGTATTAAAATGCACTAGAATACAGGAAATGGCAACTACTTAATTGACTTAGTTCTCATGGATGCTGATCCTAACTACAAACTACCTTGAGTAGTCTGTTTTAAGGCTATATAATGTGCCATTTGTATAACATATAAACATGTCAACAAGTGCCCGCGAAAACACGTGGGACATAGTGCCCTCTTCAGTGGCGAGAACGCGCTGTATGTGCCCTTTTTTTTCTTTTCGCCCCTGCCCTTCAAAAAGTCTGCAATCCAATCCCATATAGGGCCAATTTTTCAGCCCATTTACTACCCACATGAGCCCCACTTGCAAATGTTGTCTGGGAGTGAACCTTTAAGTGGAATAAAAATAACATGTAGACTTTTGTAGAAAAGAAAACTGAAATGAAATTGTGTTCTTACAAAAATAACTATAATAAATGAAAATATGCAGGAAATTTCCCCTGAAAAATCCCACTATATTATAATGGAAACAAAACTTGAAAATAATACTTAAACTAATAAAAACTAAAGTAAAACTAAACATTTTAAAACAATAAAAACTGAAATGAGGAATCCCTGAAAACAAACTGAAACTAAACTGAATTGAAACTTAAATTAAAAATGTAGTAAAATAAAAACTAATGAAAACTATCTACTATCAATATTACGAGTGAGCGGGAAGTACTAGCGTAACGACTTTTGGATGCAGCAGAGTAGATTTTAAAAAAAGTTGTGGTGACACTATGTCTCCTGCTCAATCCTGTTGCAGATTTCACTGTGGTACCACTCACAACAGGAGTTTGAATCATGCCGACCCAGAATGCCTCTGTGTATTGTGCACAGACACTATTTCCTGTCGAATCGGCTGCTGCAAGCTTGACAACAGAGTTAACAGGAAACTAAGCAAGCGGTGACCAGCTTGAGTGAAGTGACCTGGAGCAGCTTTGAGGTTGGGAGCAAAGGGAATAAACTGCTCCATGAGTGAGGAGCAAAAATTCTCACTGCTCCCCTCCGCTAGCATGCCCTGATCAGGGGAAACCAATTGACCTTTCTCTAAGCCCTGCCCCTTTGCGATGGTGCGACAAGCTGTCAGAGTGAGCATGGAGCCCACACTGTAACTAACTGCACACCCTGAAGAAATATTATCATATTTTTGGAAAAATGAAACAGCTGCTTCCAGAGAGAAGCATGGTCGGCCTTTGTTTCACTGTCCACACCTTGCTAAAGGGCACTTAACATGAGATAGCTGGCTAATTTACTGTACAGATAAAGGCCAATACCAGCCCCTTTCCTTTGCCTAAATACACTGCCATCAGAACTGGGAGTTAAACCAGCAACTTTCAGCTGGTTCTTGTTTGGCCTCTTTAGCTCTAAGCCACGCTGAAAAGATCAGAGAGGCTAAATTATCCAGAAACTGACATTAAATCCAATCTTGAAACAGTCTGGACAAAACCTAACATACAGGAGAAAAATCCATTATGTCCCATTTCATTTTACACACATTATCCTAATGGTAAGTGCTGTATAGGTCACTCTGCTGCAGAGATCTTTTTACCTCACATGATTTTTATTTCCGCGAGCATCCAAGTTGTTAGATGTTGCAATGTTTCATCTCTTCGAATTCAAGAAAACAAAACCATCTATTTTTGTTAACACACTTTAATTTTGTTGTCAGTGTTGCTCCAGAGAGAAAAACAACTCTGCATGTAAGGTAATGGATGTGAGCCTTTGTTAGTTCAGACAGCTTTCTGCCTTTAATCCACAGCCTAGGTGGTTATTCACTGGGCTGATTGACTGGAAATCTTCCCCCTGCTCTCTTTCATGTCTCATCAATCACATCACTGCCATGCTCCCATCCATATGCATGTATGTACACACTTAAAAACACGGCACACACACTCTGGTGCACATTGGCACACATGCAAAACTTCAAGCTCGAAGCTGTCATGAAGTGACAGCGAGAAGTATTACAGCTATTCGGAGGGGTTACATGTGCTTCCCCTGAGGATGCATTTGGATAGAGTTTTAAACTGTTCTAGCGGATAAACAAACCAAAAGGAAAAAAAAAAAAATTAAAACAGCATTTCAAAACAAGCACAGGATCAGATCTTTGTGTCTTCTCATGCACGGACAGTTTCCGTCTCCCTTCATTCCTATCCAGGGCAGTGGAACCGACAGGTTTGTGCCAAAGCGCTCCTCATCTTTCATCAATCACTGAACCTAATAATAACTCCATATTGGTACTCGCAGAGGCAACAGTGCAGCGTTCAATACAGCCCCTAATGTATTCAGTCATTCAATTAATGTATCTATGTCTGTTGGCCATTCATTAACATGCCTGCAGAGCTGATTTCTAAGTAGATTGATTGAGGGGAAAATAACTGAAACTTTATTGACCACTGGAGGAATGAATTACCAAAAAAGACAGGTGTTGATAAATGACCAGTGACTGGGATAATGACCCGCCGAAGATTTTTAACAGACCTCGACTCCCTTTGGTGCCACGACAGGAGGCCTGTGCAGCGGTCTTGAAATTTTAAGCTGGTGAACTGGTGATGTGAGACGACTTTGGCAGGTAGGAATACGGTTGATGGCAGAAAAACACCAGAATACATGCAGCAACAAACAGTGTATACAGCGCATGCAAGATGGGGACTTCCTGTGAATGCGCTGTCAGCAGTGTTGTCAGCTAGCTCCATGTGTTGCCATCTGTCAGGCTAACACTCTGCTGGTGCAGTCCTAATCATTTCTCTTGCTGATGGCACAGAGCTCGAACTAGCACCATCATCATAATCCTTAACCATCTTCAGCGGCAACATCACGCTAGGAACCTCAACCTAACCTTCAGGGTCAACTGTATGAAGCTCAGAAATGATTTTATGATGGGGTCTGAGGTCGGAGCGGGTCTTTCTGAGACGGGGGGGCGATGGTACACAGTCAGCAACTTTAACAAACATCGATTGAGTGGAAAAAGATGAGTATGGAGAGAGGGCTTCTTCTTCTGTGGCATGAAAAGTAATAAAATGCCAACAGAAACCAGCAAATAGATGGTCTTTCTATTAGCATAAATATGAAATATTTTTTTGTGCTGGACAGTAAATCCATTTAAAGGGTGAGGATTTGTTAGAAGAAATATCAGATATTTTTTTCTTGACACGAAATCCATAAGCTATGGACTTTTTGCAAAACAGAGGATGTTTGCTATAAGGTCACATCAGGCTGCCGCAACCGGCGAGAGATTGACGGTTTGAAAAATACAGCTTCACGCTTTTCTTCCTCCTCAGCCTCTATTCAGTTAGGTTACAATGAGTGAGAAGTAAGTTTCAGAGCAGTAGCCAGAGGGATGTTGCTGGGGTGATGAAGAGGTGCTGAAGCTAAATACACACAGGTGCGCACGCACACACACACACACACACACACACACACACACACAGTAGATGCACTATATTTACACATTGAGGAACTCGACTAGAGAGGCTTGCAGGTTACAGCTGAAAGGAGTTTGAGCACCACTTATAATTCATCTGTTGAACCTAAAGTAAATCAAAACATGATCATAAGATAAGGAAGAACAATATGGAACAAAGAAACATTTTAGGCACACACATGCTTATACTTTTGTTTACATAAACACATTAATATAAATCTGCTGTAACTCTGAGAAAAGCAAGTAAATCACCTCAGCTGTATTTATGTTCATACTTTATTTTGCCATGTTACAGCATGTACAGATACAGTCCTCATTATGATTATGTTTAATAATCTTTGTTTAATGATAAAGTAATCTAGAGGTTAATCATCAGGTATCTGTTTGACCGCCATGTTTCTATAGTAGCCCAGAATGGACAAACCAAACACTGGTGCCACATAAGGCCATTTGTATTTTCGGGAGTGTTTCTAGCAGTTTAAATCACCTGGTCCAGTTGTTTTGGAGTGGAAGAGACCCTTGTGGCTTCCACTGGAAAAAAACAAACCCTCAACATCTGGATCTTATATTATCAGAGAAAAGAAGTCGCCGCAATTAGCATGTGTTGGACTAGCCGCCTGCAGCGACATGCCAAACTGCGTCGGATATACATGGATTTGTGACATGAAATTCATTATTCAGTGTTTTTACAAGTTTAAATCACCTGGTCCGGTTGTTTTGGAGAGGATGACATGGTATGGTAAAAAACCTCCTAATCATAAAAAGGTGAGCACACAATAGCATGTTATGAACAAGCTGCCTGTCTTCAAGATGCCAAAAAAGGGCAGATATGCACTGACTTGCAACATAACACTGCTTTATTCAGTGTTTTTAGCAGTTTAAATCACCAGGTCCTTCTGTTTTGGAGAAGAAGAAGTCTCTGCAGATAATCAGCAAACAATGAAAACTATGAAATTCTAGCCAGGAGATGTTTTAAGTGGTTGCAATGTGCAATTCACCACTAGACGCTACCAAATTCCCCTAAATCCTACACACTTCACCTTCGAAACAGAAATTACAGACAGCCTACATGTAATTTCAGGGTGAGCAGGAGTAGCACCAGAATCCCAAAGGTCACTGCTGGTATAGACGCTTCTGGGAGATGAGTATCACATTTTGTTTGAGTGTAATCTATGGTTAAACTTGTGTGTAAACAGTAGTGCTTTGAGTTGATGCTAACATCAGCATTAGAGGTCTTCATGGATCTACCTGGACCCTATAGAACCCCAGACTGATCAGGGACCTGACCTGGGTTTGGCTCTAGGTTTTATTATGGTCGGCCAGGTCCCATTCTATGTCTGGGTCTGTTTTTCATATGTGTAATACCTGCGTAGATCTAAGAAGACCCATAATTAGCACTGATCATGAGAGACATATATAAGTGCTGGGGAATCAGAGGAGGAAATGGTAAACTCAGGGTCATTATTGATACCCGAGCCACAACAACAACAGAAAAATAAGTGAATAAATACAAATAGAAATCTGAAACATTATGATACATTATATACTGTAAGATGGGTAAGAACAGTACGTTGTATCCAACACGATTAAGATTTTGGAGCTGCAGTGTTGAGGTCCTGCCCCAAAACCTCTCTGACCCAATTTCAAGTCAATCACAGCTGTCAATAACGGCATCTCACCCCTGTTTTATAGCATCAAATAACCTTAAAACCAAACTCATCAGAAAAACAAACACTTGCATGAACATCAGCACGATAAGACCTAACAAAAATGACAGAAACAACAATTGGGAAAAATGAATTTGACGTGTACTTTGATTTTTTTTAGTTTGGTGGAGGGGACAGGCTCGATGACCTATATTGTAGCCAGCAACTAGAGAGCGATTGGGATATTTTAGCTGCACTTTTGGGGAGCTGTCATGTCGTCCATCTTTCTAAAGAGCCTACAGTTGTACCAGATTTCATGGCAATCCATCTAACAGCTGTTGAGACATTTCACTCGAAACCACAAAAGTGAAGCTGGTGGTGGCACTAGAAGAAAAGTCAGGGGATCCGAAACACATTAGGATCCATCTACTGGGAACCATGAATGTCTGTACCAAATAGACTGACAATCCATCCAACAGTTGTAGAGATATTTTAGTCTGGAACAAAGTGGTGGACTAACTCACTGGCGAGGAAAATACCTCTTTAAACAAAGAGAAACTACGAAATGAGTAACTTTCAACCCTTTCAACCAGCTAGAAATAACTTAAATGTCAGAGAAAACTTGACTCGGGGGGATGATACACGTTCTTATTTCTATTCGCATCTCCCAACCTGCCCAGGCAGTCCCCCACGTAGTGAGGCTGTACACGTGTCAACACAGCATTAGTGTTTCCTCCATTTAGGAATGAGATTCCTGTTTGGTAGGATGCTGCGGGAAATTGTAGCTGAAGATGGAATAAGCATTGTGGTGGACTTATACATATGTATGATCCAGGCAACTCAATAACAGCACATTCATAGAAAGAACAATCAGATTACAGCACAAGGGAGATAGAGGGAGATAGTGAAGAAAATGTTATTAGCGGAGAAGTGAGATGAGGAGAGGAGAGAGTAAGGGGATCTTGTACATTTTCTAGGAATGGGGAACATTAATCATCTATAACTTCATTTGGAGGTTCATATCAGCAAAAAAGCATCTTAAGTTGGTGCTTAGATGGAAGGCCTATAACCCACCTGGAAGTACACCCAGGAATGAAATGTAGGGATTGTACAATGAGGAGATTATGAGTGTAGCTCAGACTGAGTGACAGAAAGAGAAGGCGCACTTTCAGGCAGATAGAGCAGGGTTCAGAGAGAGGAGGTGAAGGATAGACTGCGCGGTAAAGGGCTTCGCATCAACTTATTAAATAAGAGAAGGTCAGATGAGCTCCAGAATTGACTGCTGAAACCTGATATATCACATGCCACCACAATTAAGATCTCTTTTCATCATTAAGGAAGCCTTGGATCAATGGCAGCACCTCTGCTCTCCCTTTCTTTCTCTATCGGGTATCTGATCCTCTGTTGGCAGGTCGCTCTCTCCCACCTTCATCCATAACTTCTACACCTCCTTGATGGCGAGAGTATTCAGAGGAAATGGACCTCGCTCACCGGCTCCACACCACACATCCGACTCTCTTTCTTACCTCCCGCCCTCCCATCCTCCCCCACCCCCCCGGAGGACTGATGAGAAAATGAGAGCTGCTTGTCTCGGAGCTCTCTCCCAGGCTTGTTCCTTTGTTTAATTGGAGTTTTATTGGTGACAATCAATTCATTTCTATCTGTGCTCCAGGCTGCATTGATCTGCTGTCACGGAGAAGAGTCAAATGTACAGTTCTACTCCCACCGCACTACAAACCACAGGCTCTGATGTCAGCGACTGATAGTTGTTTCTTTTTTTTTTACTCTGTTTCTACTACTTTACTGCTTGTTGTGATTAGAAACAGAAACCACTTTTGTTTTTTCCCCCACATTTTTTAGGTTTACCTCGTAGTTCCTCTGGAGCAGTACGAGATCCCGCATACTATTTATGAGCAGTCAGGGGACACTAATTCAGGATGAGATGTTGAACACGCATCAGTTTTAACTTTGAAGTCACTGTTTACCTTAAATGCTCCTAAACACTATAAATCTCAAAGAAAAACAGGTATCTTACTGTAGTTCTGAACTTCAAAGACGACATCTGTACAAGTTTTGAACTACACCTTGAACACTGAGATATGAGCTGTGCTGTTGAGATGCTGCAGTTTCAATGTCTGTCACTTCAACTATCCCACTCTTATTTCGGGTATTTAGATAATGGGTGGTGGAAAGTAGCAACGTACATTTACTCAAGTACTGTACACGAGTACTGATAATAATAATAACTAAAATAATGGAATAGATAACAGCAGTGTCTCTTTCTGTCTCTCTCTAGAAATCATGACTCAGTTACTTCAGATAATCCTCAGAACATTTTGTGAGCAGTTTCATGAACTATTCTCTTTCTACTGAACTACACCCACCAACTATAGAAACTATAGGACATGTTGCAACTCACACCAAAACAATCAATTCAATCAATCAATTTCATTTATAAAGCCCAATATCACAGGTTTTTTGCAGCTGAGTATAAAGCAGATGAGATGAGGGTCATCGACTCATAAGTCAACACACTGCTGCCCCAAGTGAAGGTATTCAAGTATCTTGGCGTCACAGTAAGACAGAGTGCAGGGTCAACAGGAAGATTGGTACACCATCCATTAATAGTGTTTTTTTTTTTTTTTTTGCCAAATCTGGCCCATAATAGGGTGCTGGACGACCTGCTGACCACTTTCTAATAGAGTACCCCAGGAATGAGTCCTACAACCCAGAAATGAGTTAAAATTTTAGCACTCCCAGTTCCCTGGTCTTGAAATCAATGAGTTTTTGGTTCAAGTCAATAAGGTCTGTCGTTAACACAAGCTTAAGAGACGTTCACGTTTTGTTCTACAACAAAACAACGTCAGTAAATACCGCACTTGTAAATTTTAAAGCGTTTATGTGTGTTAAAAAAGGCGGTTGCCAACAAGTTGGTAAATGAGACTACAGCTGTCGACACAGCTTTACAGCCATGCTGTGAGGGCAACGTTAAGACATGCGACCTTGGTGAAGTTCATTGATAGCTTAACGTTAGCTGTTTACAGATGGCATTTTTTGCAATTTGAATGTAATGAGGTACCAATGTGCTTAAAAAACCCCATAAAAGTAGAGCTTGTTTATACAAAAACAAGCCAAAGGGGCCCCATGACAGAGGTATAGGCTAATTATGTATATATTAACTAACTGGCACCTGGCCTCCTGTCATTTTGCAAAAGCTGCCCCCGGATAAGGCAAGTTGAGGGTCTCTGCCATAACTTATGATTCATTATTTTCTTTTTTTATTTCAAACTTCCAAACAAACAAAAAATCAATTGCCTCACATTAAGCAACACTTGAGCTTCAAACAAAAAACTTAAAGTTCTTAAAGTTCTCTTCATTCATCCACACATACTCTGTTCTGAAAAGCTACAGCAGCAAAAATGGTGTTTAATCTCTACTAGTGGACACATTTCTACTGATGCACAGTATACAACGTCATATCACCCAACCCCATTGCTAAGTGTAAAGAAAAGAGTGTTGAGTTAGTCATATCAAGAAAACACATTTCAATGTTGGGAGTCACCAGAACAATGCAGGGTATCTGGGCTCACCTTTGGGGTAGGGGCTAAGGACCCAAGACATCCAGTAGGAGCTTAGAGTACAGACGCTGTGACTTGCATTGAAATACGCCAGTTGAGGTGCTTTGGGCATTTACAGTTGCTGTAACATCAAAGACACCTCCCTGTGGCATCGCAGGGCAGACCCATAGGTCTCATCCCAGGGATTACAAATCCCATTTGCCTTACGAACACGGCAGGATCCCCCTCGAAATGTTATCAGACGTGGCTGAAAAGAGGAATGTATGAGCCACCACCAGGACCTGGAGCTGAATAGGATGTCTTTGGACAGAGCTGCCAACAGACAATTTAGATAGGATAAAAGTTGAACCAATGTCCGTTTGGTTAAAGGATATTTAATACATTTACAAAGTGGTCACTGCTGCTGTAATAATGTAACTAATTTGTGAGGCAAATCAGACAGAAGAAGCTGACCTGAACTTATTTCTGTGCTGGTAGAGCGTGGCACTGTGGCTCAGGCGTGTTGAGCTCCACCAGCAGTGACTCCACTCTGCTTTGACAACGATCATATAATAAAAAAAAGAAACTTTTCTTCCTTGTTCCCCCCAAAAATATGGGAGAACTGAAAATGACATTTAATTACAAAAAGCAAAATAAAGCCAGGAGGAAAAAAGATAAACCAGTAGGGGGAAAACGGAGAGAGAAAGAGAGAGAGAGGGAAAAGAAGAAAAAGAAAAGGCAGTAAAAGCGATTTCGCAGTCCAGTGGTGTCGCTGGATTATCATGAAAATGAAAGCTACTGAGTCAGGGAGTATCAGGGAGCAAGGAAATGGAGCCGAGACTGATAACACAGTAAGGGAGAAGAAGAAAACGAATAAGAGGACGAGTGTAGAGAAAGCAGAGAGGTCTGTAAGACAATGCGAGGGGGAAAGTGCAAAGAAAGAGAGAAAAGGTAAAAAGACAATATATATACGACACACAGTGAGATTATGAGTGCAATAAGACAAAAATGAGAATCACTTCACCCCATAGAGAATAATCAGAGGTTTCTTGAGAAGTAATATCTGTAATATTGTTTCGAGAAGACCAGCTCAGCTCCGAAATAATTTTTAGTTAAAGAAGGGATGAAGTCTTTTTCCCATGTATCAGGCAAAATCTAAAAAGTATTGTGGTTGATCAGGAGCAAAAGTTTCATTTCTACTTTCTGTAGAAGCCGACATCAACTTCAAATAAAGCTATATCAGAATGTTGTTT